>JAEAOA010001385.1:4435000-5175000 GCA_016746295.1 Potamilus streckersoni | reverse complement strand
AAAATGTGTTTTATGTCACTATTGTAATATAGGTCGTAAAGATATCACTAGTGTGCACTAAGTTACTACTTTTAGATTAATCTTCATTTTATTAGTTTTTTATGCATCAGTGAGATAAGAAATGCAATATCCATCTTTCTTTTAAGGGGCAATGTAAGTAATTGTAAGAGTGTGTATATATATATATATATATATATATATATATATATATATATATATATATATATATATATATATATATATATATATATATATATATATATATATATATATATATATATATATATATAACATAAATTACGTATAGTATGTACACTGTATCAATAATATACTACCAAAAGATGTATACGTTTATCATGCCGAGTTTCCTTTTAATGAAAAGTTTATACAACGAGTTGGGTATATCATTGGTACAGGGTACATACTGTACACATATTTTATTTATTTAATATACAAATACCTACATTTGCCCTTTTCGCGGAGTTAAAATTTATTACATGCAGCAGTGTAATGATTAGTCAATGAACTCCTCACATCCCGGAGTGTGTCCGCTACAAAAGTTAGCTACATGCCTTTAGTGGCTGTTCTAAATCACTTCTGCAAATTGATAAATTGATTGTTCTCTTTAAAATAATATCTGTTTTTCTTCACATTGAATAAGGAATGAAATGTTTGTACCGGACTGCAGAATGATTGGGATACTATCTTTAATATTTTTTTGTGTAGTTCTACTTTCAAATGTTGAAGCAAATATTTAAAATGTAGTTATATTTTAAAAAATTTTAAAAGCAGAAGCATATTGTAATCTATCTAGTTGGTAACTATATTAATATATGTATTAGTTTTCTATTACAACTAATTCAGAAGACTTTATAAGTAACGAATCACCATTTGTGTGATTCAATATATTACTTTGCAATTCTATACTTTATCATAAAATCTTCAGAAAATGGAGGAATAAAAGAATCTCTCTCTCTCTCTCTCTCTCTCTCTCTCTCTCTCTCTCTCTCTCTCTCTCTCTCTCTCTCTCTCTCTCTCTCTCTCTCTCTCTCTCTCTCTCTCTCTCTCTCTCTCTCTCTCTCTCTCTCTCTGGTCGGTTTGACATAACTGTTATCAAATCATCATTCGTAAGTCTAGATATATCGTGGAATGACACAAACAAAAATCCTCTACGTTCTTCATTTCATAGTTTTTATTTTTAGCTTATTTCTTGCTGATGATTCAGAGAGAGAGAGAGAGAGAGAGAGAGAGAGAGAGAGAGAGAGAGAGAGAGAGAGAGAGAGAGAGAGAGAGAGAGAGAGAGAGATTTGGAATATTTATATTTAATTAATAATAGTCGATTTTAAGAACATTATTGAATGTTTAAGAAACAACAACAAAAGTAAAACATTGAATCAATCACATTATGTGTACCACGTAACCGAGGAATTTACTGTATTTCTTTTGCAACTTTGTATCATTGATAAACACTGTAGAATAATTCCTAAGGAAGGTGCATACGTATCGTTACGATGAATCAATATTATGATGTAATTTCTATTTCAAGGTTTTAATCCAGCCCAAAATCACTTTTTCTCTCATTCCTTGTTTCTGCGTAGTCTGTCCGTTGTCCATGCCAGGGTAGGAGGGAACACAAATAAGAAAGGATTGTGATGAAAATGTGTAACTTTAAATTCATTTAGAATAAGAGGATTATTAATACTTTTGTCGATATTTTCATACGTCACTAATGAATAATGTTGAAATTCATCATTCATCTAGAATCAAATGAAGACGGTCGCTATAATGTATGTATATGCCTATTATTGCGTCATGGGAGCATCATCATTTGATATACAATTAGTATTGCTTAATACCAAAAGTTTAAATGCCACGTTATTTTTAATATATGAAGATAGATAGATAGATAGATAGATAGATAGATAGATAGATAGATAGATAGATAGATAGATAGATAGATAGATAGATAGATAGATAGATAGATAGATAGATAGATAGATAGATAGATAGATAGATAGAGTGAAAATAACACATTACTGAGTGAACGTTGCATGGTCAACGTGACACTAGCGAGTTAAGTTGATGAATGCGTCTAAAGTGCCATGGTACGATGTAAAGGCTATGGCTTGATGTAGAATAGTCTTTGAATGTCCCTGTTGTGGGGATGATCGATTTTAATGAGATTTCAGTTCGTTAACGGTAGGGCAAATTGGTTTTAGCGAGGTAAATTTGGTTCTCGGCATCCAAAATGCCAATGGTTCAAACGCTGCAAAAAAAGCGTTTGTACCTGCTGAAAAAATTTTCTTTTTTTAAAAATAAACTTAGCAGAAATCAATTATTATGTAAACGGGAAGGTGAAATTTTTCCACTTTTGATACGCTTGTGTTAATTTTGGCGGTAAAATAAACACAGATCTTGATTGGATAAATGACCGCTTGGAGTATGTTCTCAGGCCGAGTGTCACGTTTTATAAATGTTCTACATGGCAACTTTAGTCAGCCTAAATTACTAGAATATCTTGACCCTTTTAATAAAAGTACAAGAGACGTGGAATTGGAGGTCTTGAAAGACGATTTGGTAAAATGGCAAAGAGATATATACGATAATTTGATTGTTAAAATGTCAGAAACGTTGTTGCTTATGTCTAAGACTATAAAGTTTTGCTTGTAATATGATAGAAAATATCCGTGAAAGAATTTACAATCAAACGATTTTCTTCCCTAGCTAGATAATCCATACAGACAGTAACCTAATGTTGCTCATCACACGATTCTTAGAAAGTAACTGAACATCCCTAGCTGGATGATCCTTAAAGAGATTAACCTATCATCTCTACCTAGATGATCCATACAGAGAGAAATAAAAATCTAACATTTCTTACTGAGAGAAATCTAACATCCCCATCTAAATGATCCTTTCAGAGAGTAACCTATTTTGAGTCTATGCTCTTCGAATAAGTAACAGAAAATAACGAAGAGAAAAAGCTTTGTAAAATTTAACAAATTATTTATTCTCCTAGAATACTAAGTGACAAATAAGAAAACAAAGAACTTTCAGTATTGCGAATTAAATCCAAAAATGATACAATAATTAAAGACACGGGTCCTAGTAATAGAAAGTCTTGAATAAAATTCAGTTCAAGTCCCAAAAAGATTAAAATTGAAGGCGATGATGTGTTTGTTATGACCTGCGTTGTACTGATGTGTAAACAGTCTCTTGTTGAATCGAAGAAATATTTTTCCAGGTCTTAATTCAGTATAAATTAAAATGAATGTCTTGATCCAAGAATTTTGTCAGAGCACATTTGTATTTACAGAGAGTAATTTAGTGTAGATAATCAAAAAATACTTTGGAAATTTAACCCGTTTAGGGAAACCCTGACTTTTAATATCCATCTATACCATGGTGTTTATATTCAGGGTATGAGATCCATGTATATAAATTAGTGCAAGAGAGAGAGAGAGAGAGAGAGAGAGAGAGAGAGAGAGAGAGAGAGAGAGAGAGAGAGAGAGAGAGAGAGAGAGAGAGAAATTGCTTGTGATTGGATGCTGCCAAGGTATGTGAATCTGTCCATATTTTTGTTTTGAGCTTTGGCCATTGAGAATGATGGATGGTTCCAGATTTTCTTTTCCAGGAGCTGGCTGATTCAGAACATCGGTTTTTTGTGGAGATGGTGAGTCCGAAGTCGATGCACGCTGTGGAAAAGAGATAATGCTCTGTTGCATGCCTGCCTCCATGCTGGAGTTAAAGGCACAATAATCTGTAAACAGGAATTCCCGAATGTGATCAACGTGGACTTTGGTTTTGGCTTGAAGCCTCCTCAGGCTGAAAAACTTCCCATCCAGACGGTATCGGAGACTGACTCTAACATCACTGTCTTAGAAAACGTCCATAAGCTTGGCAGATAACATGAGTCGGAAAATTGTGGAGCTAAGACGCATCCTTGTTGCACACCATTCGTAACGTCAAAGGGTGATGAATAGTCACCCTGGTCCTGGAATCTGGCAGGCATGCCACCATGAAATTGCTTCAGTATTTCAATGAAGACGTCCAGACATCCAAATTTGGCCATGATTTTACAGAGGTATCAAATGCTTTACGTCTACGAAGGTGGTGTATAGCTGGACATTTTGTTCCTGACACATTCTTAGCATCTGCTTGGCAGCAAAGATCATGTCGATGGTTATTCTATCCTTTCTGAAGCCACATTAACTTTCTGGCACTAGGCCATGATCAAGGTACTATGTTTAGCAGAATCCTGGCGAGGACCTTGCCTGCGATGCATATTAGAAAGATTCCTCTTTGTTTGATTGGCAATTTCCTTTGCGTTTGTAAATGTTTGTAAATGGGTATGAAGGATGCATCTTTCAATTCCTGGGGTATGCGTTTCTGCTTCCACATCCTACAAAACATATATATTAGTCTTCCCGCTAGCTTAGATTTCAGCTGAGATGGAGTTTGCTCCTGGAGGTTTCACACTATACAGATGCTTAATGGCCTTGTGAGCGTCTAGCACTGTTGGAGGGTCAGCCAATCTCATGTTGATCTCCACCTCGGGTAAGCTGATGATAGCTTCATCGTTGATGGAAAAGGGTTTGTTTAGGACACTGACAAAGTGTTCTACCCAGCGCTCCAATATCTTCTCCTTCTCAGTTACGAGAGTGCCATCGGAGCTCAAAAATGGGGCTATGCCTGATGTTTCAGGGTTTAAACATCACGAAAATCACTATAGAAATTGTTCATGTCGTGTCCGTCCGCAAAAGACTGAATATTAATAAATTATTGGCTCAGCCATCTGTCCTGCATCTTTCATAATTGTTTTTGCATGGCTTGGCGGACTATGCTGAAAGCATCTTTTTGTCAGCGGACTTGTGGTAGATGCTGACCTCAAGGTGGAGACGGTGCTTCTTCTTTAACAGGTACTGTATTTTTTCTTCACAATTCTAGTTAAATCAGTCAAATCAGTATTGGTGCTTTCGCGCTTTGACACCACGGGTTTCATATGCAGTAGTAGAGTACACCATATGTTTAAATGCCGCCCACCATTGCTCTATGTCATTGGTATCAGATTCTGTTGTTTCTATCTGGAGTGTCTCACACAGAGCTTTCTCAGCGTCGCAGTCTTTCAGCCTTGAGCCGTTAAGCCGTTTTGGGACTTTAATTAACTGTTGACGTCTGGGAGGTTGAATTCTTAGATTCATCTTGGATATCAGTAGCCTGTGGTCTGTACATCAGTCAGCACCAAACATCACTCTGGTCAGTCAGACATCCTGGTTATCACTCCTGCGGACTAAGATGTAGTCAATCAGATGCCAAGGCTTATACCGTAGGTGCATTCAAGTTGTTTTGTTAAGGTTGGGCACACAGAAGACGGTGTCGTGATCAGTAGATCATATCCTCAAGAGCACATGTTTATTGCTGTTTAAGATGCCAATACCATGTCTACAAATTACTCCCTCCCAATTGATATTATGGTCCGCGTCTACTCGGGCGTCAAAATCACCAAGAATGATCAGCATATCTGACTTTGGTAAAGAGCTTCCAGATCCTGGTAGAACTTGTCTGTGACTTCCTCTGAGTTTTATCATGGTTGGCGCATAGACACTAATGAGTATGTCTTGCTTTTTTCCTGGCAAGGGTAACTTCAAATTATTAGCCGGTCATTAATTCCATGTGGTAAGCTGGATAACTTATTCACCAGACTCGTCTTGACAGAGAAACCAACCCAAGATTCACTACGTTCAGCGCTGCCACATCCACTCCTGAAAAAGTGTAGCCAGCTCCAACTTCAGTCAACTGGCCCTCGTCGGCCAAGCGAGTTTCACCCAAAGCTGCTATCTCTATCTTGTAGCGAGCAAGATCTCTTGCAATCAGAGTAGTTCTCTCTGGGATACCAGCCTCTGCACAATCCAATAAAGTGCGTATGTTCCATACACCAGAGGTGAGAAAAACCTTTAGGGTTTTCTTTTTGTTTCCACCGCAAGAATGGGATTCCCTGCATCAACGGGGGTAGTTGAAGCAGTTTTTTATTAGGTCACCTTTTAATCCTTTTAAGCTACAGATGTAAGCAGCGCTATCCTAAAGAGGTCATCTTACTCTATCAATATCCATTTCTGCTTCATGACAATGGAAGGCGACCCTATATCCTGAGCCGCATGGGTGCAGGTCGGCTATTACGGCTGCTAGTGCTTCCACACATGCCGCGTCGCAGCTCTCCCATCGTTGCAGGACTTGAGAATACGGGTGATGACATAAATGTCTTGCGTATGAGTTGGATTAAAGTGAAGCAGAGTTAAACTGCGACAGCCTCACTCTCTTGTCCATTTCCCACTTTGTCTAATGGCAGGACATAGTCTAGACGGCTGGAATGGAGACTGGATGCAGTGAATGACCAAGGTGTCCAGCGTGTCTTGCCGTGCTCTTAGCGCTCTACGTCGCTTTGCTGAGTCTGCCTTCCTGCCGGATGACCAGCTGACGGTTCCTCCACGCAGTCCGCTGGGTCAAGTTTTCGCATGCTATGGGTGACAAGCCCTAAACTCACCTATGGTTTGAGACCAATCTGCTACCCTCAACCACGTTTAGCCGGCCCGTCGAAGTGGTTGCCCATGGTGTGGCCGTTGCGCATACTACGGCTTTCTGAAGCCACATATGAGAGCTGAGTACCAAGTGGAGACCAAAGGTGGACTAGCTACCCCCACATGAATACGAATGCTACCCCCACCAGAGATACTACTCCTCCAAGTTCAAAGCTATAAAGCATCCGATATGCTAATTAGAAAGAGTAATATTCATCAAATGTATTGTGTTTCGATTGCGACCTTTAAATGAAAAGACACGGCAAAGTACACAAAAAGTAAGTAACAGCTCTTACCAAATTACATTTTCAATATTGGTTTACCTTTACTCAACATCTATTTAAACAATCACAGAAGACATATCCCCATACCCCTATGTCCCTTTTAGTCAGTTTATTAATTGTGATTAAATTGAGCAAGAAAACGTTGTGACAACGTTGTCAAAATAATAGATCACGATGGCAGATATTAGATACTTAAATACTCTGTGTTTGTTTCCGACTGCTAACCTGTAGCTATTACAGTAGCAATTCACTAATCAAATTTAATTATTTTCTCCATCTACGTACAACTTATAGAATTTTTTTAACGGTTTTACAATTAGCCATGAAAAAGACAAATAAATCGATACTGGATGCTTATAACTCACAAGTTTATTATTGATATGATTATTTGATCGTTCCAACAACATTTATACGAATGCATTCAATTTAGAGATGCTTTAAATGTTTCACTTTTTCCATGCATTTATATGTTACGATAGAATAGTAAAAATGGCGGAGAACCCGAGTGGCCTAGTGGTAAAGTGCTCACCGTTCCGGATCACTGCAATATCACCTCTGTCGGGGTGGGTTCGAGTCTCCTGCTTGGCTAACGCGGATATGTGAGAAAGCTTGCCAGTAGCTTATCGTGGGTCGGTAGTTCTTCCTGGGGCTTTCCAGGTTCTTCCTCCACCAGTTATACTGGCTGCCATGTATATCCTATCTTGAACTGAAATACAACAACAACAATAATAACAACACCAATACAAGTGCAATACTCTTTGCTAACAACTATGTATTATTTTATCAGGTATCTTATCATGCCGTTGGCTTAAGTCTTACTAATATGCAGTGCGTTTAGAATGGCTATCGTTTCGATTTGAAAGTAGTGTTGAACTTTTTTGCTGCGATAGTAAAGGTCATCTTTCCACTAGGGCGACATTTCTCTTATAGTATCAGATCTCTTTGCTAAATTTGGTGCAATAGATAAACAGTTTAAGAATTTACCTTCCTGCTCGTGTCAATCAAATTATGGAGCAGACAATTTATTTTTACAATTTAATTGTTATTCTTTATTTTATAAATTTGAATTATATATATTTATATATAATTTATTTTATATATTTTTTTTTTTTATATATATATATATATATATATATATATATATATATATATATATATATATATATATATATATATATATATATATATATATACATACATATATGCTCGGTCTAAGGTAAATATCAATCAATCTTTCTTCACCTAAACTTTAGAAGATCCCTGAATTTGTTTCTTTCATACTTGACAGAGGGGTCGCTGATACGCCTAATTCAAAGGATGGTACACAAAGAGAGAGAGGCAACCATCCTAATCACATAATCAAATATAGCAAGTCAGTCAAACCTGCATCAGCTTCTTGGCTCACTAAGCCACCAATTATCAGGAAAGTCTTCTAAAAAGTAACAGCGAAACAACTGTTAGATTAAATTATTTTGAAACTTTCAGTTAGAATAGATCCTTAGAAGAATGATTAAAGCAAAATATGACTTAAATATTTTATTAACTAAAGGCCAAAAAGGACAATTCATTTTTTCTTCTTCAAACAAACATAAGTACATATGCTAACATGTAGTACATTCACTACAAACTAGATTTGCACGATTACAATAGAAGGTAAATAGATACAAAAATTAAGCACAGAAAAATATGTAATAAAATGTAATGTTTCACATAAAGATGAGTACTCAAGATACATGACGACTACCCAATATCTGTACGTCCTTTCGAATTTGAAAAATGCATTGTCTGAAATCCAGATTTTTCAGGTATTAATTTAACTTGAATTGGAACAATATTTTCTATAAAATGTAAATATTGGAAACATTTTTATACTAAAGGTCACTGGCCACCTATATTGTACAAAAGCGTGATATTACTTTAGTCATAAGCAAAACACATTTATTATGTATGCATCACAATAATGTTTATTTAGAATTAACAAATCTGTTTTTATGAATGAAAAACATATTCGGCAATGTCCATAAACATACGATAGTTTCCACGTGCCAAAAACGAATATGATGTACATTTATCCCTTCTATTAAACCTAGCCATTTAAGCGTTTGATTTCGCGACATATGTGATATATCTAACGATCATATTATTATACAACAAATATGTGCACTGGGTAGTATATGGCTGTAACCAAAAAAGTAATGATGAAAAATATGGGTTCTTTCTTTTTTCAAAATACTCTTTTTATCAGAACAAAGTGGGTTGAAGCAGTGGGATCGAATAGGGTTAGAGATGGGAAAATTGTATAATTTATGCCGGATTATAGTTTTTTCGGTCCAAAGACAATTCGGCCCAACTCGAAAGGCAATTCGGATCAAATTAAAAATAGTTTGAACAAGTTTTTGTTTTATTCAGACAAAAACTAGATATTATATAAGATAGGTTTATGGGGTAAAAAACTAAATTTAAACTATTTTGACATCCTTTCAAAGAAAATAATGATACTTTGTAACGTACATATAAATGAGAAAAAAAAACACAAAGTGATATATAATGCTCGTTCTAATTAAAATATTTATATACATTTTTATGTCAAAATATATATGCATCTGCACAGTGACATTCTCAATTTAAGTCTTCCAGTCAAATTATCAATATTGATTTATTTTTTTTAAAAAATATTCTACAGAATACGTATACGGTCTCGAAGAGTAGTGTACAAGATATATTATAACAAATATATTTAATTTTATGCTTCAGATTGTAACTCTGTTGCATATAATACACACTAGATTACACAAGAGAGAGAGAGAGAGAGAGAGAGAGAGAGAGAGAGAGAGAGAGAGAGAGAGAGAGAGAGAGAGAGAGAGAGAGAATGTTGAGCATTTTGTCAGTGTTTAGTTGCTCAATATGAAGCTCTTGCCGGTTAATGTATTGTTCGTTTTTATTTTGCAAGTTGTCTTAGTGTGTGCGCGCGTAAATTAAAAGCTTGTCATTACTAGTCAATATTGTCAATAATATTTGCTCCATTATTACATTCCTAAAAATAAAGAAAGGAAATAATTTTATGTTGAATTTGTGCCTCTACCCCTTGCACGATACAAAACAATTAATAAACATACCCTTACTTAAAGTCGGCCGACATAGGAAAGCTAACATTGATTCTTTTTTACCTGAATTAACTGGAATTTTCAAAATAAATTGAAACAAAGTAACAGTTTTGAAAACGACAGAATCTAGTGCGTTGTGTACGCACATCGACACAAGGCTGAACAGTACATTAGATTTTATTACTTTCATCTAAATGTTATATTTTCATAGTTTATGGTGTTATATGTTTCGACAACAAGAAGTATGTACTTCGTCTTGTTGGGATAAATGTACGTCATTTCCGTTTTGTGACTTCTAAAGGTGGGAAATTGTAGCAAAGGTTAAGTAACAGCGTTTTAGGTCTATACTTCTATTTCCAGTAATTAAATGATAGTTTCTTCTTTACACTTGATTATCTTTTTGTTCATTTCGTGCGAGCATAACTACTTTTAATCATGTAATGCAAATCTGATGAAAAATGAAGCATGTTGGAGTATGGTCGGTAACCTTTAAGTTGCAATTCTCTGACTTTTCTTTTTCTGCGCAAAATACCATACCTAGCTAGAAACTGTAATGGCTACGACATCTACAACATAGTGTAGAATAAGTTTACGACATCTACAAAATATTGTAGAAAAAGTTTACGACATCTAAAAAATATTGTAGAATAAGTTTACGACATCTACAAAATATTATAGAATCAGTTGCAACCCCCAAAATCAGTTCTATTTCATAATGAAGTTAGAGATTTGTTATCATCTAACAATATAGTTAATTCTAAAGACCAATATGAATATGGTTTTTAATACTGATACAAACTGACCATGGATAACGTTGTGTCAATAGGTTTCCTAGAATTATGAAATCTACAAAATCGCTAGCGCCAGAATAAAATAGAATCAGTTTCAAATGGCTCAAACTTAATTCAATGGTTAGTGTAACACCGTATAAAGTGCTGACAACCGTAGCAGAAATTACCATGTTTCCTGATTTCTTTTTGGCAAGCAACGCACGTTCATTTGATCGGTTTGGGTCACATGGTGTGAGTCTTGTATTTTTGGATCAGTCAAAGCATCGGTCAATGGTTAGTATAACACCGTATAAAGTGCTGACAACCGTAGCAGAAATTACCATGTTTCCTGATTTATTTTTGGCAAGCAACGCACGTTCATTTGATCGGTTTGGGTCACATGGTGTGAGTCTTGTATTTTTGGATCAGTCAAAGCATCGGATTCCTTAAATGCTTGCCATGTGAAAGGTGGACTAAACAAAAGTTATCTTACAAAATATAATGGAAGCATTTATTATCCAGTTTTCTGAATAAGCAGAAGACGTTGCACTTAAGGTTTTAAAATTTTATGATGGGATGACTTAAGTGTAACATCACACAGAAAGGATCAATTTGCCCAGTCACCGTCCATGGGTTATTCAAGCAGTCTATGCCGGCCAATTGGTGCAACTTTTCGTCTGAAAACAAAGAGTGATCAACCATAATATATTTGTAGCGATATTCTGTGAATATATATTTTAAAGGTCAATTGTTATTATCTTTTCTATTACTATAAACAATTTATATTTTCGCAGTCAGTAGTGAAATCTCTAATGTGTCTATGACGGATTAATTCAAAACGACAAAAATGTCCAAATATTTGCTAAAATCATTTCGATGTTTTTTCACAAATTATGCATAAAAATTTATCGGAGATTTCAAAACCGTCCTTAATTGTTTAATTCCACAACTAACCAATGTACATAATATCTACACAGAATTATCCACAAGGACGCTGATACCATATTTTTAATATGTGTGAATTTTACACAGCAAATTTAAACCGTATTTGTTATGTCAACAACTCTCATCAGTATATTTACACAACAACCAGAAAACCGAGGATTATTGACATTTTCTTCCTCGTGTGGTGATGAAGTTTTGTAGGAAGGTAGATATATCAGCTTCAACAAAAAGGGGCCAGAAGAGAAGTAGATGCATAATGCGCATATTGAAGAGAATAGTTTGCAAAGCAGGTAATCTAAAATCTTTAGCACTCATATTTACTCAGTAAAAATTGGTCTTACCTCAGAAATTAAGTATAGGGGTTTGGGAACAATTTTTTTATTCATTAACCCTCCAACATATTTGGTCTTACACTCAACTTAAGCAAGAAGTAGACATGTGAAAACTTTATTGAAGTGAAGTGTACATGCCATGATAAAGTTCTTATAGAAATAGTTTTTTTCTTTTCTAAACTTAAAAGATTCTTACCGATGTTGTCTATATATCTTTGACGAGAATGCATTACCGTTTACGAGACGATAGAGATTTAACAAATGTTTGCTCAAAGCATGATGACATTTGTTTCACAGGCTCAAAATAAATAATTGTAAGCCAACAAAATGTTGTCACATTGTTGCTCTTACAAATGGCTATGTACTTTGTAAAAATTTACTAGACGAAAATAGTTTTCAAAACAAAATGTTCCAACGATTGTAAGTAACAAATGATTTTAAGAATCTGTTAACAAGCAAATGTCATTATTCACTCTGCGTTGCTGGATACTCACTCACAACACGGAATTGAATTCATGTAATATGCTACTCGATCCTAAAGAATTCAGTGGCAATAAACCACCATTCTATTGTTAAATGATGACACCTATAAACCGTCATGCAAATTTTTAGTCAGAGTGAAAAACGTGGCATTTTAAAGAAGAGCGACAAAAGATGAACAATAATTATGGAGTTCTTTTACAACCGTAATTACGGCAATTCAAGCTTCATTCGTAGTGTACTAATTTATTGCTAGTTTTATATAACTTGTAAACCAAGAACATTTCGTAATATAAGTAAAAAAATTGTTCTGTATTTTAATACAACTGACCATTCATCAAATGAAGTACTAATTGAATAAGACTTAAAAGAACATTATACACGTGAACATTTTTGAAATCATACTAAAAATGTTAATTAGTTTCGACGGCTTGGAAGAGCCAACTCGAGGAAAAACAGAAGCAAGGAAGTATAAGTAAAATGAAGTCGATTATTTTGATACATAATGATGAGTTATTTTTATTTATTGCTACTTCATACATTGAAATTTTAAAAATAATGAAGATATGTTCAAATAAAATGTTCCATTGATGGATCGTGATCAAAGCCCCGTTTGTGTTGTAATTTTTTACTTCAATTACGAGACTTCTTCTAACTGTACTCATTTGTAACTTTAATGTAAATTGTTTAGTCAGCAAAATGTTGATATCATACTCTGTTTGATACAAATTGATATTCCATGTAAACGTCAAAGCTTTATCTTACTGTAGTTTCAGGCGCGGCTATTGGCTGAATATTTCAACTTACATTAGATTCAGGCACGACGATTGACTAAATATGCCAACTTATATTAGTTTAAGGCACAACGAGCGGCTGACTATACCAATTTAAACAAAGCCGATCTATGACATCCTAAAATGACAATATTTTGGTGTTGCTTAAAATGAAGGTTATTTAAAAAGACATTAGGCTATTTATATCTTTAACACACAGGAAACAATATTACTATGTGGCACGTCAGAGAGATTGACCAAACTATTTCAAACTTTACACCGTTGTCTTCAAAGCAAATGACAGAAACGAAGTTGAAATTAGTAACATAAAATATAAACTAATTATTTTGTTGTTGTTGCTGCTGCTGCAAAGTTTAAAGCCATTTTCCGCACAACATAGGATATACATGTTCTCCAGTATAAATAGTGGAGGAAGAACCCGTGAAACCCCCAGATGAGCCACCCACGAGAGAGTACTGGAAGGCTTTATCACGTACCACCATTAGCCGAGCCTGAGACTCAAACCCTCGGAGACAGAGGTGGGATGTGAGATAGCAGTGATCCAGAACAGTGAGCACTTTAGACCACTCGGCCACTAAACTATGTAGTTACATACTATTTTGTTTTTGGTGAAACCAAAGATGCAGAATCAGTTAATATATCTGGAGGTAAAAAAAAGTCTCTCCAGAAACTGTTTGATTTAAATAATTTATTTGGTAATAAGCAAGGTAACTTAATTTGGCATAAATACTCTTATGTTGCAGTTTGACATGTTTATTTTTCCTGTATTACATTTCCTAGGAGGTAAAAACAATCTTCCGAAGAAGTGATTTATTCATACTCTTATGCGTTAAATGCAGCTTTAATGATTCTGAAAAAAAAATAGAAATGAAATGTAAGTAAATATCTCACTCTCGCTTGTAAGCACGAAGATGCTCCGTAGAAGATTTCCACCGCCATCAAGGAGGCTGCCTAATCCCCCCATAATACTGGGTCGTCGGCCCATCATTCCGCCGCCGGTTTGTCTCACTGTATTCAGCAACTGCGCCAATGATACACCACCGCCTTCTAGATCGGCTCCTGCTTCAGGCGGAGGAGTAGTTATCGACATTGCAACGCTAATCACGGCAAGTAAATAGAAAAGTGAACGCATTTTTGAAAATTTTTGTGCTCATGTACTTCTCTTTGTTGCTGGGCTAGAGTACAAAATGAGTATGTGCCTCCAAACCAGTTTTTATACGTACAAAAAGTAAACATTGTCACCATGTACGGTTCTGATTGATATACATGTATTAATATTCCAGTCTCAATTTTTTGATAGGCAATTTTTCATTCCGTATGCACAAAAGGTCTGGGCATTTATTAGATCTCTTAAATGACAGCTATTAATGATACGTGAAATGTGTAACACGCTGCAAAATTCCTCTCATCTCAATAAAAGAAATATTTTATATTTAACATAAAAAAGCCACATTATATTTTGTTGAAAACAATCCAGTTTATGAAAGCTACAGCGGATTATGTTGAATCTCTTTCCAAACGATGTGTTAACTACTTATTTTTTCTTCAAAACTCTATAAACGATGACCAACTGGCCTGAAACCCAATTTCAATTAATTGATAGACAGTAAGAAGATACTATTCCCATCACCTATAAAATGACAAAAAAAGAAGAAAAAGTTTCCTCTTTTCGACTGAAACAAGAGCATCCCCTACTGACAATGAAAAACGTGAATCACCCATACCTCACAGGTGATTCAGATTATCACCCTGGCAATATGCACTGGTAGTAATACGCATTCTTGTAGTGTTTACAGATTTCTACCCTGTTTTGTACCATTTTTTTTTTTGTTTCTACTTTTCTATATTGATCTGAGCTTGTTTAAAACTTTAACATGAAGTACCACCTCATAAAATATTTGACCTTTTGAGTACGTGCAGTTTATATGAAAAACAGAATCTATAATCTCTCGACCTTATAATTTTATATTCGTTTTGAAACATTTTATGCACAATTTTGGAGGTTTAACACATTACGGTTCATATTTTATCTCGTATGACTTAATGTTAACCTTTTGAATTTTGAGTGCTAATTTTTTCACAATTCTTTATATTCACCTAATGATTTTATTTTACGTATTAATGCTTCACATGTACTTGTGTTTGGAAGGAAATGTTTTCATATGGCTGTTGTTCACTTCTTTTAATTGACAGTTTCAAAAGTTTGCATTTTACTTGCATCATATATAGTCATCATTATGATGGGGTTAATTTCCACATAGAGATGCAAAAATACTATACAAACTGCAAGAAAGGTACGTGATTTAACTGATATCACACACAAACACACACACACACACATATATATATATATATATATATATATATATATATATATATATATATATATATATATATATATATATATATATATATATATATATATATATATATATATAATAAGCGATAATGTGTTTCCCGGGTCCTATGTATTACTTGATATATATATATATATATATATATATATATATATATATATATATATATATATATATATATATATATATATATGTGTGTGTGTGTGTGTGTGTGTGTGTGTGTGTGTGTGTGTGTGTGTGTGTGTGTGTGTGTGTGTGTGTTTGCACCAATTTAACAAATATTCCATCAAGAAAAAAATAAAACAGTTACGAATATTTTGGAAGTTGTTTCATATGCGAGTAAGCCTTTCTATTCATGCCCAAACATCCAGGACATCTGCCGTGACCTGGACCTAAACTACATTTCACGTAACTACTAGGTTACACAATCCAGGACAATTAGACAACATAAATAGTGTCAAATTCGTGTAAGGTGAGACAAATGACACCCATATAATGACAAAAATATTAAATAATGCGCGGTGATGGGTGGGGGCGCAAGAACAGTTTCGCTACCACATTTGTTTAAATAAAATATTCCCTATCACAAAAAGAACGTGAACAATAACACTAACATAAAGAGTGACCCGCTTTGAATAATACAATGCAGAATTATTGCACAGACAAATGCCAGTATGCAAAGTAATAAGGAGGGAAAAAGTTTTAAAACATACAAACTAAATGCATGCCAGTGGAACTTTTAAATGGCATAGTATTTGAAAAATTGATATTGCAACAGTGTTATCTGCAATTTAACAATATTACATCTGCCACAAACTTATTTGACCCTACTAATGAGGAACATGTTATATATATATATATATATATATATATATATATATATATATATATATATATATACACACGCACAAGAATAGACATATAAATCAAACCACAAAATGATATTTCAAGATTTAACGTCTTTAAAATAAAATCAAGTACTATTCAAATTGCCAGCAACTGAACGTAATGACTTACTTGGATAAATGGTGAAATGTGTTCAAAAAATACTTCACAAACTTCTCGACAAATGAAACAAAATTTAGGGTAATTCTTTCGACTGAATACATTACAAAAATGCGGTTAACTGTTTTAGCGTTCATCACACTTGCATATTTGTCCGAAAACATTGAATAAATATACATGAATTGGTTGCATCCAGAAATCAATTATCAAAATTTGGACCATGCTAATACTGTGTCAACTTCAGAATGGCACAAAATTCAAACTTGTATACAGAATTGCCCGATTCTATAAATTTTTAAACACTCCTAACAAATTTTACAATAATTTATTAGGCGCAAGAAATATGTCGAAGAAAATTATCACTGCAATTTTAGCATTTTTTTGAAGAAATGGCATTAGTCAAAGTCCTAGGTGTAGAAGAAAGATTTATCATAAGGTTCTATCCTAATTTTGTCTTAAATTTTGGGACTTCTTTACATTATTATTTTTAAGAGGCTGATTGGTCTATATGCATGCATGAATATATACATACATACATACATACATACATACATACATACATACATACATACATACATACATACATACATACATACATACATACATACATACATACATACATACATACATACATACATACATACATACATACATACATACATACATACATACATACATACATACATACATACATACATACATACATACATACATGCATACATACACTCGCATATATAAATATATGTCTGATATCTAAAGATTGCCGCAGGCGACTGTTACACTCTCACAAGGTTACCTGACCCGCGGGAGACCAGAATCTTAAATTGGCAAAGGCGATAGATCGCACCATAAAAACAAAGGTTTGTAACTATCACACGTATGTGTTAAAAGTAAGTCTAAATATTAAAGAGAAGTTCACGTGGTGAACGGGACGTATTCTTATCCGTCTCCACGTCGACATACAGCAAGATGGACAGTGTCCACTCAGTTATTGGACCCGTTCACAGTGATATCGAATCGGAACTGAGTTAGAGCATGTAATTACAATGCAGGCCAAATGATAATTTTCGAAACGCGTAAGTGAAAAGTTAGTATTCGCCTATAATGATTGTAGATCAATAGGGTTACTCATAATTTGGAGAAAAACTTAGAGGTAGATTCTAAGGAAATACAAATCTTCGAATATTGCTCGATTTTTCAGAATATTGGGGTATTGTATTTTGAAACTATTTGTAGTATGTATACTTAATTAATAGGATCGTTTAGTATGCGTAAGTACCTTTGCAGTGTTTCATTTACATGTGTATTTAAGAAATGTGCTTGACATTACATAGAGAATTTATTAGATGCTAGGCGGCATTATATAGATTGTTAGCTTATGGTAAGAATTCATTTTGTAATTCGCTATTAGGTTACTTCGTAGTAAACTAGTGCATTTATTAATGCTTTATGTTAGACTTTAGATATGCTAGAATTGTGAATTTGGAATGGTTGACATAGGTAAGGTTAGTACTATGGATGTATTAATATATCAGAGCATGTGTATTGGAATATTTGACTACTTTGCATGAGTTGTAAGGTAAAGAAATGAGTTTGATTATTCTGATACTGTGTAGTATAAAGGGAGTAAGAATATTATGGAATTTCTTGATGTATGTATAAGAAGTAATTGATACTACGCTGTATTATGGCGTTTGTTTTACAATGCAAGAACGTATGGGTATCTCGATGTGAACAAATGTGTGCCGAAGAAATTTAATAGCCATTATTAATGATATGTTGCGTGTAGCTTGAGATGAAAGAGCTAAGGATAAAGATAGTACCAATTTTGTGTTCTCACAGGAAGCTTTTTAGTGAACAGAGAACTTTGGGTTCCATTGGATCCCAGGTCTTCTAGAGTTGGAGGTAGAATTGAGGATGTAGCCGAGACAATTGAAGTCGCAAGAAAAGTAGTCATGGTAGAAACGTGGAGGAGTGTGGAGGAGAAGGAGGAGGAGAGGAGTCTAGATAAAGTTGTGGAGGAAGAGGAAAAGGAATTTTGGAGCGATGTAGAGGAGGAGGAGAAGTAATTGGGAGAAAAAGGAGACAGAGAAAGAATACATCAGATGAGTAGAATATAAGGACAAGTGCAAATCAATCTCACACTGCTAATGAAGTGATGCAATAGGTTTATGAAAGGGTCGATATGACGAAGTA
Organism: Potamilus streckersoni; assembly: GCA_016746295.1. Classification (NCBI taxonomy): domain Eukaryota; kingdom Metazoa; phylum Mollusca; class Bivalvia; order Unionida; family Unionidae; genus Potamilus; species Potamilus streckersoni. Next base: position 5,156,158 of record JAEAOA010001385.1, on the reverse strand, counting down.
TAATTGAGAATTTTAGTCATTTAATTATTGATTTACTACTGCTATTCATTAAATTTCAAACTTTTGTACATTTATCCATCTAACCGTCTGCATAGTTGACTGGGGACTTAGAGCTTTGCATCGGTCTACAATAAATGTCTACAATAAAAGTTAATTTGTCTTATTTTTATACCGATTATTTGTCAGCAATTAAGGTTATTCTGTCTAAGTTTTCATACAGATTCCGTGATAAAGAAATTATGACCTGGTCTTGAACCCAAGGGAGAGACCCACAGGTTGACATCTAGCTACACAATTAGACGACATAATGTCAGATGCAAAACAACCCAAAATATGGATAAGGTAGCCATTGAAAAGATATAGAAAGAATAAAAGCTTCCTTGCATTTCTACCGAAGGCATACCGCGTCCAGTCAATAAAGAACACACACACACACACATACGCCCACACACAAGAGATTATTTTGGACAATAAACATTTTGCACAATCACGAGATCCTACCCAAACTAATAAAATCTTCCAAGCTGAATAAACATAACAATACAGAGGAAAAATTAACTTCTGAATACCGGTGTAAAACAGGGCTTCGTACCAATGTATACGATGCAAAAGTTTGAATCCTGAATATGTATTGCATTGTTTTCATTTTTTATTTCAATATATGCTTGTGATAATGTAACATTGTATGTAGGACTTGACCTTATATAAATTCAAGTTCATTTTCTAATCAACATGAATCATTCATTTTTTTAACTCTGTAAACAATTAATACATATAATATTTTCTATGTGTATGAGTTTAATATTATCATCAATGTTAACAGAAGTAAACATTTTTTTGGGTCTGGATTTATGTTATTATAAATATACCTGGCTTACTTGATATTTTCAATATTCTATATTATAATTTTAGTAGCAGAGATTTTATTTATATTAAGGAATTTATTTCGTAAACATTACGAAGCCTCCAGGTGATTTTCAATTAGGTAATTAGTTAATTTAGTTAATTTAGCAAAGGCTAGTTGTGCAGAGTAGAGGACAATGTAATCTTATTTACCTAGAAATTATTCGTTCGTGCTTAAAGAACTGGGCAGAAGTTTTATTATTGTATCGTCCATTATTTCTTATTTCCTAGAAGTTTTTTATTCAATTTTTTTTTCATTACACATACAAAATGCTCTTCAAAACTGACATTATCGTAAATAAGGACTTGAATTTATAGTGAAAGTTCAAATAAGGATTTAATTCTAGGACAATATTATTGTGATGCAATAAAAGACAGTTGGCACATCAACATTACAGGCTTATCAACTTTCTGAATTTAAATTAGAATTTCCATTACTGCTCGTTCAGAACTTTAATCATTAGGAATTGTGTCTGTAATTTTATGATTTTCAGACATTAAGTCGTAATACCGTTGTTTGGGTACTTTTCATTTGCTCTTTCACGTTGCGTTCTGCTGGGAAAATTTTGAATTTTACATTGCATGCTGCTTATCTTTTTTTCATTATCTATGTTAAGACAATAAAGTCGATATATATATATATATATATATATATATATATATATATATATATATATATATATATATATATATATATATATATATACATATATAATATATATAATATGTATGTATATATATATATATATATATATATATATATATATATATATATATATATATATATATATATATATATATATATATATATATAATATGTAACAGTATAAGAGAAATTGATGTCGCAGTCGAAGGGCTCTAGCTACTTTAGCGTTATCAATCCTGCAACTTCTTCCTTGAACCACTGAGGAAACAGCTAGCCCCGTTAGATAATTAATATATTTTTCACCCTTAACTCTCTCTCTCTCTCTCTCTCTCTCTCTCTCTCTCTCTCTCTCTCTCTCTCTCTCTCTCTCTCTCTCTCTCTCTCTCTCTCTCTCTCTCTCTCTCACCAAAAATGATAATTGAATAATAGTTGATAAATAAAGTGTGCCTACTCTATATACGCATATGTATTGTAACGCAATGAGATGCTGGTAAAATATTCATAAAACACACTCCAAACCACATCTGGTACACTTAATATATTAGCTTACCTCTTCATGACATTATCAGTGATTGAACTTACCATGACGGTTTCTTTATGTAGAGTCATCTTCTTTGTAAAAATATCTCATAAACAAGGGCGCCCAGAAATTTTCGGGGGGTTGGGGTGGGGGGTGGCAAACATTTAGTTATACGATAATTGGCGAAAATATGCTTAAACGTATGATCTCGTGGAGGAAATAGTGATGTGCCAATTGCTCCTTTATTTGGGCACACATGCTCGTATACCTTAATATACACTGTATAATAGGGAAAAAAGTCTCGTTGTTTAGTGCATAAGTGCGTGCGTAAGTGCATATATACATACATACATATGACGAATGAATAGCAATCCTTTTAAACCCATTGGATACAGCAAAAGATAATGGGATTAATGAAGATAAATACAATAAATCTAAGTATTCACAAATTATATCCCTGATATTTTTATTTCTATATTAGTAGTTATAGATTATCGGGTGATCAATAAGCAAATTTCGATAATTATTTAAAGAAAATGTACCGGATGCAAACAGATGATTTTGTTTGTCTGTGGTTGTCTTTTCCTAGTCTTCTTGGCTGAAACTGCTTAGCTCCAATATTCTAAGACGGTGTATCCAGCAAGATTACTTTTCTTTCCTGGTTTCGGAACTCTATTTTCGTGGGTGTAAGTAATTGCAATAGATATAATATCACTGAAAGTTAGTCCAGGGGAGGAGAAGCATTCTGAGACTGGACTTCTGTACGGTTTCATTGTCAACAAATCGGATCTGTGAAGATTGCTCCCTTTGTGCAGCTTTTCAGTTTCTCCGACATACTGAAGGCTACAGGTCTAATATGTGATGAGACAAATTACATTTTCTGCTTTGCATGTTTTGTTTGGAGCATGTATGTTTATTTTTTTTTTTATTTTTTTTTTATTTTTTTGCTATTCGCTACGCTAGAAAATGAGTTGGTCTCTATCATGTGTTGACAGTTTTGCATCTTTTATCGCCAAGAGGGCCAGATTTTCTATAGTGGTCTTGGTTAGTGATTGGCGTTTAGCTTCGCCCTGACTAGGGTGTCTTGAGGGGAGGGGGGAATCTGTTATGCTTCTACAGGTTTATTCGGGAGAATTAATTTTAGTGTGTCACACGATTCCATGATGGGCCAGTATTTCCTGATGATTATACCTACTAAAGGGATTGGCCTGGATGGTATGTCCGGTATAAATGATGGTAGGTCCGGTAGGTCCGGATAAATGATATCCAATTATCCTTTCATTATCTCCATATTTTTAGTAGGTCTGTGATTCGCTTGTTTAGCCCTTTGTCACACACACACACACACACACACACACACACACACACAGATTGACTAACTAAGAACAGAAGTAACACAATGATATCCGATTATCCTTTCATTCTCTCCATATTTTAGTAGGTCTGTGGTTCGTTTGTTTAGCCCTTTGTCTCACACACACACACACACACAAACACAAACACACACACAGATTGACTAGCTAAGAACAGAAGTAACACAATGTCTAAAAATTCAAAAATTCTATTTTAAGGTAAAAATGTTTGAATGCAAACTTGAAACACGGTAACTCTGCACAAATTAATGTAGTTTTGAAATATGATATTGAAATGCATCAGTGTTAACGAAACTGATATCTCTAGATTTGCGATAATGCTAGTATCGCTATTTGAGCGATATCGCGATAAGGCCTGCTTTATCTTTGCACATCATGAAATATATCTTCACATTCATAATGTTTTCGTTTTTAATTCTCTCTCTCTCTCTCTCTCTCTCTCTCTCTCTCTCTCTCTCTCTCTCTCTCTCTCTCTCTCTCTCTCTCTCTCTCTCTCTCTCTCTCTCTCTCTCTCTCTCTCTCTCTCTTAATTATTTGATCATATATACCATGTGCCTATACGGACCATTTATGTATGCAATGAGGATGCCAAACTACAAATCACAACAAAGAAATCTCAAATACAACTTGCCTGAAATGCTTTTCAATACGAATCATGCAAATTATCAAACTGATCAAACTGACCATGAACTATTCTTGAACTGTACTTTTTCGATACCTATTGTTGTCTTTTATCAAAATACTTCATAAACGCTACAACAAACTATAAAAGAAAAAAGTACTAGCTTACAGTGTGCTTTTATAAAGCTATTTTATCATTTTAACTCGTCTACCATCAACAATGCATAATGAAGAAATTGCAAAGCTGATCATTCCATATTGATTCAGTTTACTGATGACTGCCTGATAGCATGCGAACGTTTAGAGGACAAAATCTTTAAAATGTAGAGTTATGTTTAAGACCAAACATAAATTGCTAACAGTTCTGCACAAATATCATGATTGTTCCGGCTAATCTCTTCTTGTCAATTTGACATGAAGTTTAAATTAGATGCTAACAAAACATCGTAAACTACTTGAGTAGTACACTCGTAAACAACTTCACCATTTATATGGGCGCGATCATCTTTTCAAATTAAATGGGTATATTTTCAACAAACAACAATTTAACGTTATCTGTATTGTTTATGATAAACAGAAGCAAGCAAGATATCCTAAATGAAAACACCTTGAAGTTTAGATCTGGACCTGGTAACTCGCATAACAGTGGTATTGAAGCTCTGTAAGTGATTGAAAGGAGGTTTAAACTATAATTTGACTTCCAAATACTAACTGGCCATTGTCCACTGTACCCATTGCCTATTCATGAGATTTCAAATATATATATATATATATATATATATATATATATATATATATATACACATATATATATATACACATATATATATATATATATATATATATATATATATATATATATATATATATATATATATACACATATATATATATACACATATATATATATGTGTATATATATATATATATATATATATATATATATATATATATATATATATATATATATACATATATATACATATATATATATATATATATATATATATATATATATATATATATATATATATATGTATATATATATGTATGTATATATATATATATAGACAGGGACCAAAGTACCGTCCCATAATGGTAATGTCCTGTTTAGGCCCATATCATTCCATAATGTTAAATTCCCGTTTGACCCCAAAAATTGCTCATGTTGAAGTCCAGTAGATTCTCATAACCGTTCATGTTCAATGTTATTAAACCGTAAGAAATTTGCAGTATTTTTTCTTATACCTCAAGCGGATTGTAAACTTCTTCTTAAAGCCCTAATGCCGCCGTTAGATATAAAATGCCGTATATGTCAAATCATCTGCATAATATTGAACTTCGAAAGATATTGGTCCTAAAGATAGTTGAGTTCCACTAAAACCAGCTAATATTGGCGTTTCATCACATTAAGATTCATATAATTTCTCCCTCGAACTGAGAAATCCCACCACTTTTCACGTGTACGAATTCATCCGATGTTGATTGGCGACATCCGTGAGTGAACCGATTTCAGTCGAAAGCTGGTACACAAGTTTTTATGACGTCACTTTTGCAAACGAAAAAAACAAACACCACACTGTCTGATATTCTTCAGACAAAGTTAGCCCCTCGTTGTATATTACAGGGACTCAGCTGATCACCAATATTCACACGTGTTAATGGTATCTAATGCACGCTTTTCTTCTCAGATTCGCTTAAAAATAATGTTCTCATTAGATTAGTCACTAACCGAATTTGTCAAATCTGTCACATCACTACTTTTGGAGCAAAAAGCCTATAAAAGATTGAGCTTACGAGCGATTTAATTGACTGAATTCTTGGTGTAGCACCTCTTAATTCTAAACTGAAAAGTTGAACATCGTTTAAACTTAATATATTGATTATTTCAAGAATTGGTTTATTTCAGATAGCTTATTAAACAAATTATTTCCTTCCTATCAAACGTTAGTTAAATTAGATGAATGGAGAAATTTATGATAAACGGCAAGTTTTTTGGCTTTAAAAGTATTATATTCCAGCCAGGATATAAATATGTACTATAATTTGAGAGTGATAGTCGTCATGTCAGCAAATCTCCAGTATAAAAGATCAAGAAACAAATAGATGTATATATCTTTGCCAATGTTCAATGTAAAATCCTTTATCTTCAGAACGCTTTAGCCTAAAGTTGCGGAAACACACGTGAGATTATATTTCTGAATGTATACAGGTGAGAAAAGAATTCACCTCATCAGCCGTCTTGCTAACGTTGACCCTGAAGTTTGTTCCGGAATTAAAATCTTCAAAACATGTATCTCATTTTTAATTGAAAATGTATATGTCTTACGAAACGACCTGGACATTTAAAACGAAGTATTCGTGCGCATTTTAAAGTAAAATATGTGATCTCAAAATATAATTTGCTTTAGTTATGGCAAGATATAACTATAAAAACATAAATATAAGAACATCTGCCTTGGATGCGGAAAGTCACGAGTTCGAGTCACAGCCGAGTCATACCAAAGACTTCTAGAAATGGTACTAACGGCTGCATCGCTTGGCTCTCCGCATTAAGAGGTTAGTGATAAGACAGGTCGGCCTGGTGTCAGGATAAGGTAACTATGTGAGACATCATGCCACATGTATGTGGTATGATGCCCCAGTGCTAGACATCAGTATAAAGTGTCACACTGCAGACATCGTAGCGATATGACTCAAAAATTGTTAAAGCCACTTTAAAATCTAAATCGCGCGCGCGTGCACACACACACACACATACACACATATATATATATATATATATATATATATATATATATATATATATATATATATATATATATATATATATATATATATATATATATACACACATAGAGAGAGAGACGAAATTAATTTTTGCATAATAGATATCAACATATACAACTTTGTTGCGATAAAAATTAAGCAATAGATAATACTGGCTAAGAATCAAGATCAGTCTTTTTTGTAAATTCGTTACATTTAAATGTAATTTGTTTTACAGGAAATAGGAATTTATATTGCTTGTTAGTGTAGTGTTCTATTGTAAGACGGTGATTGTCAATTGTATTGTCACGTACTAAATATATACTAGATATGCAAAACAAAAGGTGTTTGGGATACATACAATTTAATTTCTTACACATGAACTGTACGTATGACACATGCTTGTGGTAAGGGAGGGAAATACTTTTCTGGACGTAGTGTATCACTGGGGAATGAATAGACTCTGGCACGTTCTTATTAACTATTGAAACAACACTTTATTTTATTTAAAATCAGTAAAGGCGCATAAGGACCAAATTAGCTTACACTTTAATCGATAAATCACCGTAATTACCTGTGATTGTTAACATCACGTGATATAATTTGGTAAACAAGTTACGTGTACGTTTCCTGGTCAATGATAAAAAGGCCTAAGCGGGTACTGCATGGTCAAAGACTCTGTCATGGGTTGTTTTCATGAACGTCCTTAGCCTATTCCGATTCTTTTTTATTTTTATTTTTATAATGTTTGTTGTCCTTTGGCCTGGGGAGGGTTGTTTCTTAACATATTTTATTGTTACAATAGGATACAAAGGAATTGGAATGTCTCCCAACATTATACAAGTATTTCAACATATTCTGAATGACAACATAATAATAATGAGAGAGAGAGAGAGAGAGAGAGAGAGAGAGAGAGAGAGAGAGAGAGAGAGAGAGAGAGAGAGAGAGAGAGAGAGAGAGAGAGAGAGTATCCAATATTCGATTAACAAAAGTTAGCATTTTGCTAGATGTATTATTTGGACATAAACCTTTTACAAAGTACTGAAAGACATTAAATTGAGTATATTGTTGAGGTTATAAAAATGATTTGCTAGAATTGATTGAAATTGCCAATTACTCTATTATTAGAACGTCGAAAATAATAACTCATCTGTTCGGAAACAGGTGATGAAGTCATTCATTGACATAGTCTGTAGTTTGGCTCGTTTTAATGTTTTAGAGTGTTCATATTTGTCTTTTTCTTCTAGACTGCATTCATTCCGACATTGTTTCAAAAAAAAAAAAGATAACTACTAGTGTATTTTGGAAGTCCTATAACTATTCTTGCCGCTTTAAACTGTAGGGTTTTCTTCCAAATTTTATAAATCAATCGACTAGCATTTATCCCAAGTTACACTTGCATATTCGAATATAGGCCTGATATAAGTTATATACATTTTTGATGAAATTTGCTTGCTAAGTTTGTAATTTAGTTTTTGAAAATTAACGATTCTAGATGACACTGTTTTTCAAATGTTATCAATATACTAGTCCATTTGGTATTTGATGAAAGTAATAATCCTGGATGGCGATGAGACTCCACATATTTATGTTCGATATTATCAAAAATAAGTTCTAGTTTCTATGTTACGTTTCCGTTCATGCAAAATGCAGCCACTGTTGGGTTTTTTTTCTGGATTGGACTCTAAGTGCTATTGCTTGGACTAGTTATTCAACTATATTAAGTCATGATGCAGGATACGCTCAGCACAGTAAGAGGATGAATAGTCCAGAGTCATCTGCAAAGGAAAGTGAGAGAGCCCATACCATCAGACATATCATTTACATAAACAAGAATGGTTCAAGCAAGGATCTTTGTGGCACACCAACATTTATAATCATTTCCCGTGAATAGGTCTAATGAAAAAGGACCGTTTGTTTTCTTTTTCTTAAATAACTTTAAACTCATTTAAGCAGATTACCAGAAGCACCGTAATTGTTTATTTTAAATAATAGCCCTATGTGCCAGAACCAATCAAAAGCTTTAGATAGATCGCAAAATACAATACCAAATTTTGTTATATTGTTCTAATTAATTCCATATACGATGATACATTTAAATAAGTTAAAAAACAGTGGAGTGACCAGGAATGGATCCTGATTTATACTTCAAAAAGGACGGTTTTATGAAACTAATTGCATACTTGTTTACAAATGCAGCTTTCAAAGATTTTTGAGACACATCGAAGCCGAAAATTTGGTCTATAATTGCATGCTGGTAAACGATCTTGCATGCTAGTAAACGATTTTGAATGTAAGTCGTGGACATTTTGAACTACCCTCAAGGTTGTTTATACGTGTTATAAAACTTTATTAACTTCATCAAAATTTTTCTATCATTATTAATAGCAACGAATCAAATGTACCATACTATTGGAATCTAATATTTTCTAAAATTATTTTTGTTTAAAGTCGCAGTTTGAAGTTCAAAGTGAAGATATTCCCATGGTGATGAAATGACGTGGGGTGTTATTTTCAACACCTGCCTGGACGCCGGGTGTTATTTTCAACACCTCTCTGACCGCCGGGTGTTATTTTCAACACCTGTATATTTTAAGAATATATTCTTTACACATGCATCTGTATGTTCGCAAGTCAAAAAAACTGCGTGTCTGCGATTACCTCTGAGTCTCTATATGAGTCGAAATTATTCGACTCGTATCGGAATCGGACGAGTTTGTCTGTATTAAACATCTTTTAGTCTCTGTCTAAATGCAGTCTGTATAACATTCACCTTTCATTTAAAAGCTTATGGTATCACTGTAACATAATACTACCAACGATGTCAGTTTGCATGTAGATATTTACACGTTTACATTCTCGTCAAACACATTAGCGTACATTGTAATTTTTCAATTTCAAATCGAAGCCACTTATTTAAATGATTTACACGCAAACACACACACGCACGCAAGCACGCTCCCTCGACAGGCATGGTCACTTCTAGCATACACGTCCGAGGTGGGACTGAACCATCAATGAGTTGTCTTCCATCCTACTCCACTGACGTGTACCACAGACCATTGGAGCCTCAGTGCATATTGAGAGAAAGAAATAAAACTAATACGCACTGCCATAAGGAAATAAACAAAATGCCAGATACGCTCTTTTGCTGTTTATTTATTGTGGGCTTCTTAGGTAGAGAAAAATGTATTCTTCGAAAACGTTAAGAAAAAAACATATTTACTTTTATCTTATGATCATTTTGAGTAAAATTGTTCCTTTTTTTCTTGTTGTACATTTTTCTGTTTCTGACATGCAGATCTGCCCACGGACAGCATGGGGGTTTAAATAATTATCTGTGAATATCTTACAATTAAATGGTTCAAAAAAAAAAAGATGCACGAAAGGATTCCAAATCAACGTTTGATTCAGGTACAAATGTCCAATGTTTCCTGTTGGTGAGAAGATGATGATCAATGTGAAAATGAGTGGAGCAAAATGAAATAGAAGTTGAACTACATCAGCGTTGCTATGATGGTTTGAGCACTTATGTTTTAATTGTCTTTCTATAACCAAAGCATGAAGCATATTGGGTCCATAGGTCCGGCAGGTAAAAGCAACTCATGCAAACACCGGAATCCAGCCATATCCCTGAACATGTCGCCTGAAAATAAACACAATTAGATCAAAATTACTATGTTTTGTTTCGAACCCAGGTCCGCGAGTAAATGGCACCCATCGCCTTGCCTGCACGCACGCACCAACCCATATACCGTCACGACTAAGCACGAATTACCAAATAAATGATGGCACTGAATCGTTGTTATATAAGCTCGTGCGTAGCAGACACACTCGCATGACGACCTAGTAATTAATTCTCATATATATACACACAGTCGTTCCAGATATATATATATATATATATATATATATATATATATATATATATATATATATATATATATATATATATATATATATATATATATATATATATATATATATATATATTCTATTTCTTTGAACTGCACTTGCAGTAATATTGCATGTGTATCGATGATCCATGTAAAGGAGAGAGCGCACCACCTCGACAAGTTGCTGCAAGGTATAATCGAATTCAAGCATGCAATGGTAGATGCGAAAGCTTTTAAATAGCTTGAGGATGAAGATGAAAATGTTTCAGTTGATTTGTTTTAAAGACACTTATCACCGTGTATGGCATATCTCATTCAACTGGAAAATATTTTTACTGTCCTTGTAATAGGCCGAACATTGGGAACGATCCTAAAGTCACCTTCAAATTTAAAATAATCTAAGGATAACAAATGTAATGTAGGAAAAAAAATAATATAGACACACGCAAGTTCACGTGAGCACGTTTGAACAGTAAGCAAGCTCTTTAGATAAACAAATACAAATATACATCTCCTATGCGACATAGATTTTGTAATGTTGTAGTCGTTTGTTTGTGTTCACCGTCAAATCAGAATCGGTGAACTTAGCTTATAAAATAAACACAATAACATATTGTACAATATAACATTACGCTATCAAACATGCATTTGAAAATATTTATGATTAGAATTTATAAACATTTGTTAGGCAATTTAAGGAGCATAACGTACATGGCAAGTATTTCTCGAATGATATTTCAAAACTTTGGTTGTTTTATATTCCAATGATATGGTAGTTTGGGCCAAAAGGTGACTGAAGTAAGAACACCTACCTCCAGCTCTGAGCATCATGACACTGCCAAGGGTACCACCTGAAGTGTTACTATCAAATATTCCACTCGACATACCGCCAGAGGCTGCCATTCCCTGATTGCCGAGGTCAGCACTTGGTGTACGTGGTGCAATTGAAGTTTGAGCCATTGATAAACCGAGAAGAGCAAATAAGGAAAGTAAGATCAGCATTGTGTCTCTGAACAAATTTGGCACTTTAGAGGAAAGTTTGGAAGACCGTTGCGCATTGTTACAAATAGTCAGGAATTTATACTTTTTCTGGTGGACTGTCATTAATGACGTATGCATTACTCGTGAGAAAAGTTATTGTTTGCGACTGTCCTGCACGTTTTGCCCCGGGTGGATATGCAAACCAATTCTTTTATTTCCTCCAAAGCGGTTAGGTTGTTATACGGAGGTCACACATTTTGAATATCCTGTATTGTATGTGGCCAAAAACGTCAGGGTCAGGGTCAGTGGTCACTTTATTGAACCCATTTGATTGCTGTTCAGATATATATATATATATATATATATATATATATATATATATATATATATATATATATATATATATATATATATATATATATATATATATATATATATAAAGACTGACAGACCTGACCAATCCAGCTGTAGTGGTTGTCAAGTTTTGCCTTGATTTTATTGTGAGGTCAAAGGTCATCAGTTTCACCAGCATATTAGATGGCATCAGTTTTTCATGACATTTTTGTCTCAACATCCAAACTTCTAATTGATCATAATTCTATCTAACGGTACCGAACTTTGGGAAAGAATTGTGTTCTTGCAGATGTGACATAGCATGTTGGAGTTATGTCTGCAAGGGTGGTATTGATCGAGATTACCTTGCTGTGTATCAGACGGGATGGTCCTTGAACATTTTAGCTCAAAAGTATTCAAACCATATATATATATATATATATATATATATATATATATATATATATATATATATATATATATATATATATATATATATATATATATATATATATATATATATATATATACACATATCCTTTAGACGTTCATAAAAGCTATTATGGTGCCAATTATTCCGAATGATATGTTCCGAATATGGGAGTTACAAGCGTTAAGTATCGCCATAATGTATGCTTTTCTTGGCTCTCTTTGTTCTATATTTCAAGAAGCCGTTTTATCGAGAGATTCATTTTTTTCATTTCTCCTTGATGTATTTATTTATGTATCTAAAGTACCCGCAAGTGCGTTCCGAGTCTCTTTTCAGGGCTAGTCGATAAGCAGCAGATGCCTTTGGTCCGAACATGTTCAGCTAACCCTTAAAGGAGACTCCGCTATTTGTATTCTCCCATTCGCTTTCCTAGTTAAAAAAAAAAGTTCACAAATTCTGACTTTTGATGGATCTTTACCTTTTCTCACCAGTGTTTAGAACTGATTCTATAAATTCCATCTCACATCACTTTGGTGGGAGCAATCACTATTCTTATATAATTAATTAACTCTTCCTAGTTTAGAATGAGTTTCTCAGTGTGAACAAAATATTGCATGCTCATTCTTGAGTTCAAAAATTATTGAATGGGTTTTTTATCTTTAGAATTCTGTAACTGAGTCTATGGAGCAATTTTTGGTCCAAAAATAGGTGAGAAATATAATCAACTATTTTTATAGGCGTGAATATGAATATGCCACTCATACTATTAATTCATGAACGATAACTCTATAAAACTCATCTCATGCACACACATTATAAACCCTTCATGAATCGACAAAAGTTTCATATAGAGTTGTTAGCCTTGTTCCTTTTTATAGACTTTACGAGAAATGGAAATGATGCAGTACAACGCAAAATAATATTTGCTTTGATTATGTTTATTACTGAAACTATTTCACTTGTTTGGCTCACACGCGCACGTGTGTGTGCAATTTCTAATGTAGCTTTAATAATTTTTAGTGATATCGCTACGATGTCTGGTGCATAATAGTTTTACCTGAAAGTATTAAAGTGATGTCACATTACAGTCTTACCTGAAATTAACGTTACATTTCCTGTGTCATCAAAATATTTTTTAATTGAAATAGTTAAAAATATTCTTGTATTCTTTGTGTTGTACAATCTACTTGTCATAGCATTGTTACCCAAGATATTTTAAAGGGAACTTCATAATGTTTGGAGACAGAAAAGGTATCTGAAGTTAGCAATGATGTTCAAAGAAATGTCCACGATACACAGGGTACACTGTGTACAGATCCCCTATTAAGATATCATCTACATTGTAAATACACAAAGAAAATGGTCATCAGTAGAACAGATTTAGCTATACTCTCATCAATGTAGCAAATCTAATACCTACGTTTAATTGAATTTATTTAACCAGATCGGACATCGCTTGGTGCCTTCTTATATACATGTGTAATTTTTTCACATATGCAATAAAAGTACTTGTGTGAAATAGTTCGATATTGTTTTACATGTGTTTAACTTTACACATATAAAATGCTTTTTTCTCACAATTGGGAAAATAAATAATTACAAACGAGACAAGAATTTCATACAGCTAAAAAAAATTACACATGTGAAAAAATGATAAAGTACATAAAGGCTATTTCACAAAACATTGTTTTCTACATATTATTACAAGCCAAGGGTCTTTGCTTGACCGACCGGTGTCAAAACCCTGGTGCGATTCCCGCTAGAAGTCATAAGTTTACCCCAAGTTTCCAAAGACTTCTATAAAACTTCATTTGTAAGTTAGAAAGCCCAACATGTCTATTCCATACATAAATTTTACTCTAATCAATGCACGACCACGTTATTCACATCTTATCAAATATATAACAACCACACATCTACTTAGTTTCTCATCAACATCTTTCCGTACCGTCAGCATTTCACACCGTAGAATCTCTACAACTATTCCTTAACATAGGAAACTATTTTAACTACGCCACCTTAGGCCAGTCAATCTACGATTACAAAGCGCGTCACGCCAATACAACTGCCCCACATTTGCTACCATGGCAACACAAACGGTATCTTCAGAGTCCCTTCTTGTTTATTCCATTGTGTAATTTACCGGTTTCCTACCGTAAATACTGCTACTAAAGTTACAACACCAATGTACACCACTGATTTTTTTTAAGGACTTCATTATGACGGAGAGCGATTCGAATCTAAATTCCCTACTGATTGACCATGGCACCATGGAAACTCACTAACACTTTCTCGTCGGGACGTTTGCACCTAGTAAATGGATAATTATTTCGGGTTAAGGAATATTTTCCATTGCACCGAATTCCAATAAACAAACAAGTAATCACACATACCTAAGAATTGTTTAAACGGGACGCAACAACCAAATGTGCATATCCTTAATTTTATTACAATATGAAAACTAAATTATATATATATATATATATATATATATATATATATATATATATATATATATATATATATATATATATATATATATATATATATATATATATATATATATATATTTATATATATATATATATATATATATATATATATATATATATATATATATATATATATATATATATATATATATATATATATATATATATATATATATATATATATAAACGACTGTTACATGCGTCAAAAAATTCCGCATGCGAGAATTTTTTCTTCACTTATCTAAAATATGCCTTGGTTCTACACGTGAAATTCGTTTTGAAAAAAAAAGTAAAAAAGTAAAATAGTTGAACTTTACTTCACATATGTCAACTAAAATATCTAAAATAGTATGCGAAATAAATTATTTGTTTTTCATATATAAATGAACCTTTCATTTCAATGTTATAAATTCTTTATCATATATGTAAAACAAAATTAATTGTACTTCACAAAGTGAAAATAGGAATTTATACTAATATGACATGTCATACGTGGTATCTGTCAAAAGATATTTCAATGGATTGTGATTATCGATTTTTCAATTATTATTAAAAGATAGTTAGCAATATATGTATGAAATTATGTGCAATACAGCGTAACTTGTATAATGCATACTCAGATTTTGAACGTTTTCTACTACTGCCTTTGGATGACGGAAAGGAAACATACGTTGATAAACTTCAAAGACGTACACTGTCACAACATTTAAAAGCTGATCTGTTTATATAGATCGGATCTTTATAAGCAGGATGTCTTTTGCCCTATGCTTGCATGGGAGATTGACTTAGACGGACTACTGCCATATGGGCCACCTTCAGTTGAGTCACGGGACTCGGGCCATAATTATTGCTTCTATTTAAGTACCCACGAATGTAGTCAGTCAATTTTTCAACACTATTTCCTCTCATTTTTGAGATTCGTGAGTTCGATCGAGGCATTCTTAGTATTGATTTATTGATATTGATTACACTTCAAAATATTATCATTTTCATATCGCTCGAAAATTTCGTAGTTTGTATTGAGTGAGATCTTTAGAGAAAAAGAATTTCCCAGTTTTTCCATACTGGCTATAATATTTATTTTTCTCTGGCGCCCTAAGCAGATGTTTACTCTGCTTAAAGGGTGATCAGGAATTGCAGGACTGTAATAATAATAATATGGGGTAAAACTGCAATACAGCATTATCTTAATTATTCTTTCCTGCGAGACTTAATAAACCATTAATTTGATAACGATAGTGCATCATTAATTTATTAGCGACATTAAGTAAAAATTTTAATACAGCATTAATTTAATAAAACTGTAATAAAGCATTATTTTAATGATAATTTCAAGTAAAACTGCACAGCATCATTATTTAAAAATGATTTCAGATAAAACTTTATTGTAATAGTATTGCCAGTTGTCTGAGCAATTTTCACGAAACTGTTACTTGGTTTTAAAGACAAATTTTGCGTTGACATTTGAATCCTCCAAAAAAGCCCCGTCCAAAATAATGTATGGTAGTTACCCCAAGTATACTAATATCGTGATACCTGAGTCAAACCTCAGGACGAGAATTTGACTAATTTATTGCTATGTACGAAACGCTCCAGCTGTGGGGAACATATATTTTATATATGTATTTTTATGTGTGACAATGTGTTATTGTCGTCATTCTTTATTCGACGTACTTATTACAAAAAAATGTCATGTCACCTTGATCATTATAGGTCGCGAGAGTTCGAATCAGTGATCATGGTACGTTATCTTTCAGCTTTCCGTTCATTAAATTCGAAGGAGAGGGGTGTCGTATATAACATGTTTGTTTGGAGGGGTGCATTTTGGGGAAAAGGGGATGGATTTTTCTTTTTAAATTCGTGGATAATAATAATAATTTTGTGTAATAAAATATATAACGTACCAGTCCCACCTCCTACATAATTATATTTCATTTGCTAACATGTAACAAACAGTGAGAGGTGTTTTGTTTTGTGAAAATGTTTTATTCAGTTTGAGAATCGCTAACTTGACCTGTATTAGGTTATTCAGATTATATTTATTGTTGTGGTTGTTAATGGCTGTAGTGATCGTGATGATAGCAGTTGCAGGAGCATTGACTTGAGGGAATCATTGTTTCCAGGTTTTCATTCATCGACTACATAATAAATGATGTAGTACGCGTCGACCCGCATTAAGCAATATCACGAACTGCCCACAACATATGTAGGACATTTGACTGACACATACATTGATTGATTGTCTCCCTTGGTTTTGGGCATTAATCAACAGTTGACTTTTTTCAAAAGGTTTTTCCTCACACGCGTACATAACCGCATGTGCTTGCTCACCATTATCGCTTCCAATTCAACCCACTATGTATACATACCATTAATAAAGATGGCTTGAAATAGTTCATAAAATACAAAACACAAACAAAGCACCGATTAACGTCAATACGTCAATACTAACATGTACATAAATTAATCGCATTCATGAAGAAATACATATATATATATATATATATATATATATATATATATATATATATATATATACATATATATATATATATATATATATATATATATATATATGTGTGTGTGTGTGTGTGTGTGTGTGTGTGTGTGTGCGCGCGCCTTAATGTGAGTTATATGCGGCATGATTCTAAAGCGCCAGATATCATTATAAACTGTCACACTGCAGTCAGCGTAGAGATATGACTGAAAAATTGTAAAAGTTACGTTAAAAACCTAAATCACACACACACACACACACACACACACACACACACACACTTTAACCTTGTTTCTGTATATCGACAACCACTACACCTCAAGTGGACAGTCAGTCGAGTCTATCGAGGTACTACCAATTGCATCAAAATTGGGGTGGACAGACATACAATGCATGCGAAAAGAACCACATTGCAAACTATACTTGAAAACACGTGGGAAGATTTTGCCTAAATGATAATTTTTAAACGAATATTCCAGTTACATTATCCCTTTAAAGCAGAAGATTTTCTTTCTCGGTTATAACATTGGTTATTTTATCATTACTTGGACAGGCTATGCCAATTGATCTTTGAGGAAACCGCCACAGAAACAAAAGTACATAGCAAAGCTTAGTATATATTGTCAGCTTCGAATTTTTCTGCTGTGATTATGACTCGAATAACGAAGCTGGTCATTCCGCACCCAGGTCGTTTCGTACCCAAGTCTTTTCGTACCCAAATGAGTCGTTTCGTACCTAAAGCAATAGTCATTTCGTACCCAAGGTACTGGTCGTTTTCTACCCAAGGTGCTGGTCGTTTCATACCCAATGCTATAGTCGTTTCGTACCTAAGTACAAATATAATATATGATAAGCATAATTGAAATGTTAAGTTATCAAATGTTAAAATCAACGGATACCTTGTAAGTTGAAGTTCAAGCAGAATTTAAAACATAGAAGTAAATATATCTAAAATACAGTGCCAAATTAAATCTCTCTCTCTCTCTCTCTCTCTCTCTCTCTCTCTCTCTCTCTCTCTCTCTCTCTCTCTCTCTCTCTCTCTCTCTCTCTCTCTCTCTCTCTCTCTCTCTCTCTCTCTCTCTCTGTTGGTGGGTGATTATTTATATGTGTTATATTTAGGATGATAGGATGATAACAAAATAAAACAGACTGTGCCAAACAAAAGAAACAAAATTTCACTTGCCAAATAAAAGTATTAATATTTATACTTAGTTGTAAACAGAGAGAATTTCAATTATGCTACTAACTTGTTAGTGTTTTGAGATCGGCGAAAGTGTCCAAAACTTTGCACAAGTATGCGAATGCGGCCGGCAGTACACCAAAAAATGGTTTGGCGATCCTTATAGTATGCCACGTGGAACACCTTTAAAAGCAGGCGACAAAAATTGAAATTACCACCAGTATTGGCTCTTGAAGAACAGAATCTTATTCAAGCAACACTATTTTATCTGCATTCAACCCCCATTATTAAAAGATCACTTAATTTCTAGTTTCTTTGAGTGCATTGACAGTTGTATTGTTTTCAGTCATGTTAGACATTACTAAATAATTACCAAGAAATAGGACAATGTTTGTTAACTTGAACGATTGAAGAAAAGAATAGAATTTTTCAGTTATTTAAACTTGGCTAACATTTTTACTGGCAATATGAATTTTGTTAATTTTTAGCGCTTATTAGCTATTATACAGTGAAAGCAATAAAATCGCTGTAATTATTTGTGTTAGTTAACATTTTTCTGGATATGCTTTGCTCGTGCAATTTTTAAGGCATAAAAGAAATATTAAGCCTAGAAATAGAGTGTTGTGAATTAATGGGTACGAAACGACCACCAGCTTGGGTACGAAATGACCAGGATCTCGGGTACGAAACCAGCAGCTCCTTGGGTACAAAACGACCAATTTCCTCTGGGTACGAAACGACTTGGGTACAGATTGACCATGTTCCCTCGAATCAAGCCATTTGAAGCAGACGACTTCTTGGTTACCAAGTTGCACGTGCAAAGCCTAAGTTACTAAAGTCATGCGCAAAGCCAGTAAATTACACAACAAATCGTATAAAATTAATCATTGTTAAATCAAGGCGGTATCGTAAGACATCAGAGTTTATCAGGATGTTTAAGAATCTGAATGAGACAATAGTAAATATCCTTCACGATAAGCAGGCACCATTTTACTATAAAATGTATATCTAGTATCTACTTGTGAATGAATTATCAAAACTTGTTTTAAATTCAAAATATATATTTTCAAAATTTAAAATTAGCAGTATCAGTTGTGTACTTCTCATTACATACTGCAAATGCTCCGTTTGTTAAAGGAATATCATTTTATTAAAAAATTGCTAAGAAAAAGTCAAAAGCATATCGAATGTTTGTGGAAAATAGGAATATTATTTATATGATAAATATTATGTTTCAAATGGTTAGCAACAAGCAAATGTATACAGCTTACTTCAACTAAAAACACTAACAACAATATTGTTCTTAATGAGTGATTTTATGGACTTATTTAACTTGCTTGCATTGTTGTATAAGTTCTAATTATAATTTCATATCGTCGATAGAAGAAACAGTGGGTTAAATAAGTCACCATGTTCCGCCCCATCTCTCAGACTTTGCCTTGCAGCTTTCACGAATAAAAAAATTAAATTATTGGGCATAAATGAAGTCCGAAGCAGAAATAAAATCCCCAGTAGCTGATTCACTGTCACGATTTGTCCCAAAAGAAATCCGTGGCAGTATATCATAGAATAACCGTTACAACACCTTGATAATATTTCATGTCTTAAATAGTCGTAAATGTTTGAATAAGTAATAACCACAACAGATCCAAGATATATGTGTATTTGATTAAATTACTGAAGCATCAAAACCAGTCAGTAGACAACAACAACAAAACGATTTATTAAATTTGTCCTTGAGGAAAAAAGGTCTTAAAAGTTTCATAGGAAGAGATAAACATGATGGCATTCAAAACAGCTACGTGCATACAATGGCGTTAATAGGGTTGGTGTCACCCAGTGTGGTAACTCATGGTGTCACCCCCATTGACCTCCTCCATGCACAAAAAAAAATTATAAACTAATCTTTTGGTGTCATTCCCTCTGACCGTGTCACCTAGTACGGTCCACATCCCCCGCACTCCCACCCCCTCACCTCCGCACCCCTCCCGCACCGTAGTGACGCCACTGCGTGCATATAAAGTATGCAGATCTATAAATGATATTAAAGGTTTTGTATGTATATGAAGTATTAGAAGTCACTAGCGTTTATCAATTTGCTGTCACTCAACCATCGCATAAGCTTTCCTGGGGATTAGGTGGAGTAAAATATTTGCAAACCTTCAATTAACAAGCAGCAGATATACTTTTAGCTATGTGCGTAAATTCCGGTCAGATATTCGCTCGGTTATCTCAAGTTTATGACCGACTTTTTTCTAGAACAACTTGTAGCTTAAGAAGACGTGAAATGCAATTGTCTTGAACCGCTCCGGTGGCCTAGTGGTTAGAGCGTCCGCCTAGGATACGGGAGATCGTGTTTTCGATCCCCGGTCGAGTCATACCAAAGACTTACAAAATGGTACTAACAGCTGCCTCGCTTGACGCTCAGCATTAAGAGGTAAGTGTTAGGACCGGTCAGCCTGGTGTCAGGATAATATGACTGGGTGGGACATTATGCCACATGTCTGCGGCATGATGTCCCAGTGCTAGACATCACTATAAACTGCCACACTGCAGGCATCATAGCGATATAACTGAAAAATTGTTAAAAGCTACGTTAAAAATTATAAACACCGCAATTGTCTTGTGAAGAAATGTAATTCTACATTGCCAACATATTCCACCGTAATTTGTACAAAGCCTTAACGAATTCCTGGTGGCAGAAATGTGTCTAAGAAAACTATGTAAAACACAAACATTGTATATTAATCCTAAATTCATTATGAAAAATAAAGATATTTTTTGCTTTACACGGTGATTTAAAAAGCTCCGAAATTCGTAAAAGTTGTTATAACTTACTCAGAAAATGATTGGTTTTTACATGAATATGCAATAAAAACTTATTTTAGTGATATAACCTGTGTAATCTCTACTTAGATCAATGTCTTTCGAAAAAGAGATCAATTCCATGCTATTTAATATCTACCGTACAGATTTTTGGCACTATTTAATATCTACCGTACAGATGTTTGGCACTAGTTTTCTCAAACTGAGATTTTTCTACATCTTTCATATAACATGGTTTGGAATTGTATTTTGTGTCACTTGACTTTAAGCAAGCATGAAGGATTAAAATGCAGTCGTAATACCATGCATTTCCCAGACGTTGGTGCAGCGAAATCATCAATTATCCGTGCAAGTTAGTGGGGGAGGGGATAGATTTTGTCCATAAAATAGGTACTGTCAGTACGACATGGATTAAATAGTGCAAATTAATCTTACTTTTCCATAAATCAAAAGAAAACAGAAAAGAAAAACACTTTTGTTTAGCGATAAACTGCATAAGAAATTTATTTCGACGGTAGAGGCGTTGTTGTGAAAGATACTAGGACAAAGTGAACTTTTATTGAAAGATTTAATATTTGAAATGAAAACCTGTCATTTTTCTACATGAATTTCTTTTTAAAACTGAAAATGATCCTAAGATTATTAGGAAGGTAGTCGCTGTCTCTTTTAAATTTTCAATCCATTAAATACGTTATAGTTTGTAGAGTTAAGTGTGCTATGCGTTCACTAGCCCTCACTGGTAAATATTTTGCCCGGATGTTGAGATCCCACTAAAAGTTCTCACTGATTAGTATATAATTGGTGTAGCTAGTTAAATTATAGACTTCAGTGTCAAAATTCATTTTTTTTATTAGCAAGATCTTTGATATAAATACCATATCTCTTTCATCAGGCATCAGGCACTGTGCGAGCTGAATCATCCAATTTAGTTACAGTGTTAGACAATACAATAATAGGAATTACCTTAGTAGATTCATCTAATTAAGAGTAATGTGTTCTTTAAATAATAGAATTATTATAATATATTGGGGGTTTTTTTGCTGAAAATTAGAACAAGATACTTTTTGAGTTATTAACAGATGGAAGTTTATATAAAAGAAAAACAAAAAAAATACACGTACCTCAGAGTACTAAATTGTTGGTCCGTACCGTATTTCTAGTATCGCAATCTGTTCGAAAATCTTCCGGTACAAAATTTTTCCAGGTACCCAGCTAAGAGAGATGCACATGACATAAATGCTAAAGAGGATAATTAACATTTTTTTGAGTGTCAAACATTTTTAAAATACATTTAATTTCATGTAAAATATTCCTTTAATATGATATAAAATATGAACCAATTAATTGAGTAAATATTAACTTCTTGTGCACATCTCTTATATTTACGAGCAAAAGAGTTGGAAAAATAAAGCTATTATTAAGGTACTTTAATTAAATATTTAAATTCTTAATCAAAGTATACATGTAAAATCAAACAATCTTTTACTTATAGCCCTCAATTCTATTCACACAGGTAAAGGTAGGTGATTAACATCGATCACATTTAAATCCCATTGATCGTTTATCGCCAGTTAATTATGCAAGTTAGGACTACCGAATGCCTTTCATTTGATTGTCGTGATTGATTAGCATGGGATTTCTACATAGTTTCTATTTACCTACAGTCGGGTGTAAGAATATTTTATTTTATTTATGTTTGTTATGTGGCCTCATTATATTCCTTTTTTAACCTATATCATGCACTGCCAAACTAAGGTCTACTATATCCAGAATAAGTAATATCTTTGCGTCTTTTTAAATGTTTTGCTAGCTGATGTCCTGAAACTGGATGATGATGATGATGATGATGATGATGATGATGATGATGATGATGATGATGATGATGATGATGATGATGATGATTGTTCTATAATAAGATTTTAATCATTTTTTACTAAAGTAATACGTGATAATAATTCACTCATGTATTTGGGATCTATATTGACGAATATTCTTTTTCTCCTCATCTCACTGTTTTATAAAATCGTTTAAGTGTCTGACCTGAATTACATTTAACTGCATCTGTTAATAGGAATATGAGGGAGACATAGTGAATTACCTTCACTTATAAGACTTATAAGTGAATAAGTGAATATAAATCAATAACTTCAGCAGTGGCGTAACTTTACATTTTACACACACACACACACACACGCACACACACATAAATTTACAGCTACCCACACCCCTCAAAAATTAGATTTTTGTCCTAGTCTTGAATACCACCCAAACCCTTTCCATAAATATTTTTAAGACATTTTTATCCTGTGATTCTTAGCGTGAACTCGTGTGGTGCATTCGAGGAAACAAAAAATTTGTTAAAATAAACACACACACACACACACACACACACACACACACACACACACACCAATATGAAGAGTAGATTGGCCGTAGATGAGTGCATGCATTTTAACCATGCTTTCATGAAACTAGTTTTCCCGTGTTCATCAAAAATCGATTTAGTGGTATTGCTGATCCACTTTTTGTGACATTATTTTTGTTTGGAGAAAGATATAAAGGTAAAGACTTATAACGCATGCGTGTCTGATACAACAAATGGTGTCGGTCAACGTCAATATATGGAACGCACAAACTACATAAATACGTCCTTTGTGTTATCAAAGTTAACCCAATGTCACGTTCAGTTTGGCAGCAACCATTTTTCAGATAGATTTGAGCCCCACCCAATAATAAAGCCAGTCAGGTCTATTTTTCTTACGTTTTGATTTTTTTCTTCTCTTCCACGTGAAACTAAATAAGATTTGAAAGATATATATATATATATATATATATATATATATATATATATATATATATATATATATATATATATATATATATATATATATATATATATATATATATATATATCTGTCCTCGATTCTTGCCTTTTAACTGGAAATGCAAAAAGACACCTGTCAGACTTGTCGTCTAATGTCAAATGCGTAACTATGAAAGTCACTACTTTTGCATTATTTCTTTTCAGTTTAAGTCGTGGTCGAATCCAAATGTTCTGAATTTGCGACCCAGATTTTTTTAAATAAGAAAACTGTGTATTTACCGTTACCAACACATAGTGTCGTCTTCCACATGAAAAAGAATACTCATTGTTGACTATTGCTACTGTTTGAAACAATTGTGGCACCTAACCCACAAAAAAACTAACCTCACTGTTGTATCATTTTCTCAAGTAGACTTTCACAAAATGTATATAATTTTGGACTCGAAATCGATATTCATGAAAAATCGTTTTAATTCTTTGGTTTGCAAAAATTATTTATTTTTACATACCTGATTCAAATGCTTTCATAAAATTTTTAATTTCTTTGAAATAAAATAGCCTTATCTTTTAAAAATGTTAATAATATCAACTACATTGGGGAATTTTTCAAGAATATATATATATATATATATATATATATATATATATATATATATATATATATATATATATATATATATATATATATATATATATATATATTACCATGTCTTCAACGTACAAATTAAAATGAAGTTTTTTTTTCTCCTTTCCAGCACCTCTTCCTCTGACAAAACTGTTTATGTTGTTTGAAGCATCTTAGCCAAGATAATTCAAAATCTCAATGTGAGGTGTTATGGTAATTCACTTAATGTCAATATTCATGCCATAATTATTGCACGAAAATACATGGCGCGGCAAAAATGCAAAGATCGTGCTCTTAGGTTTTTCGTGTCAAAATTCACATAAAAGTAACCTTTGCAAATAAAAATGGTGAGCAAAGGATAACATTGCGGTCAAACCTGTCTTTAACAGATGCTCTGGCAAGTGAGAAATGTGACTCCCTAAAAAATGTTCCTAAAAGAGGTTCCGTGTTGATTAAGTTTAGTTCTACAGTCAGTGATTTAAGATATCTTGACAAAAATTGCTGTTAAAAAGACTAGTTATTGCCTGATTTGAGTGACATTTAATACATGATAGGTATGAATTCTATCCCTTACTTACTTTCTAAGTCAACACAAGAATTAGGTATATCGTAGTTCATAGTGTCATTAGTACGTGAAAACTAACACTGCATTGCTTTTCATTATTATTATACATCACACAATTTTAGTTTTACTTTTTGAGAAACTTCACTTTATAAGCTTTTTGGTAACTATTCAATTCTCTTTTTTAAACTATATTTTCAATAAATCTATTTAAGAACCAAATCAACTCTGCGATTGTCGTTGGTTCTCTTGTATTTGGCAATTGAGAAACCCAGTTTAAACCACGTGCAAGTTTTGTCGGTCGAAGACTGGCGTATAAAACCCTCCTAAGAATTAGGTAGGCTAAATTGGGGTGAAGTTATCTAGGACAATTTTATTATACCTGATTACGACAGGATCGGTGTTAATGTACTGTACAATGACGAAGCCCTTTGATACCAAACAAATTATTACATCTTGTAAGGTCAAAGGTAGACATATCTTGCAGGTGAGACGTCGTAGTGATAAACAGATTCATCGGACGCTGACAATATACCACACGTGTTATGTGACCTAACCTCGACCATGATGTGATATCCTCTTTAAAAGACTGAGCTAACATATTAATATTTTTTATTCCTAAAACGTCACACAAGTGACAGCAAATTTAGTCCACGTCTTTTAACATCTTAAGGATCGTTAACAGGCTAATCTTGAAAAGAAATGTATCTTTTTGTTCCCGAAAGTTTGCTTGTAAAACCATTCTTTATAAGTCGAATTGTGACTTTTTTCGGCGTTACTACGTTGTATTACCGCAATAACTATTTTGGAGTCGATTTTACTAGGTTGTGTTGAGAGAGGGAAATATACTATCTTTTGTTTCACCATTCCCACATAAAATTCAATATTCAAATGCCGGAAGTTATGAACAAATGGTGCAACTAGCAGTGTCAGACTGGCCCAGCGAGCAATCTGCCAGATGTTTTATACTATTCGCAACTTTGAGTTCATTCTTACTGATCATATCTCGAATTTATACGTTAGCCATTTGGACTACTTCGACTATTTATGAAACAAAGACTGACCGTAACGTTGCGAATGCATCGATTTATTTTAATTTGTAACTTCTAGGTCAATCCTATAATTAATCAAATCGTAGAAATAACAACGACAGTCCGAATAGACTACAGTTTATTTTTGCGGAGAAATTTTTTTCAAACAAAATATGATTTTTCTGTAAATTTCGGTGTTGCGCCGACACTTATCCCGGGCATATTTTTCTCTCGCAAAAATAGCAGAGAACGTTTCGATTGGTTTTTATATACTATTCAAAGGAGAAGACCTCCATGAGCTGCCGCGATTGCCGGTCACGTGATCTAAGGACAGATCCAAAAACTTTTGGCTAAGTCCGATACTAACAACTAATCGACCTGCTTCCTTTCGGAATCCCATCATTTGATGATCATAATTTATAATGGCAGCCAAATATTACAAAATGTTTATATTCGACCTTGCTGTCACGTACTTGGATAAATCTTTTAAAGACGAACTTTTAGGAAAAGGTAATTAACCTAATTTACGAGGATGCATTTTATTAATGTACCGACACGACGTAAGTCGATTTGCTCGAAGGTGTCGAGAGAGCTTTGATCTCGAAGGTGTGTAATTTTACTGAGGAAGAAACTCTCAGTCAAGAACATACGCAGTTCGTCGGCATGCACGTATAAATTGTTATCAAGCATATATTTCCTTAAAAAGAAATATTCCCAGGTACCCGAACTCGGCACTTTAATCCTTTGTTGCGTAATAACAAGGTGGAGAACACCAAGAGGACGGAGGGAGAGGGATTATGTGACTGCTGTCTGGTGTCGTTTCCGTCAAATTACTAGAAATATATATATATATATATATATATATATATATATATATATATATATATATATATATATATATATATATATATATATATATATATATATATATATATATATATATATATATATATATATATATATATAGACTTAAAATGCTCAAGGTCCATTCATTATATTTTGCCCAATGAGTTTGTATACAGTCACTAGAAAATACCGATGTTCGTAGAAAATAGTTTGAACTGCAGAAATGTATAACAAGTTAAAGTTTTACCCAACCCCAACCCCACCGGCCATAGGATTCCTACCTATGCTGTTTGTTTGTTTGTTTTTTGTTTGGTTTTTTGTTGTTTTTTTTTTTTGCAGGAGCACTATACTAAATTATCGAGCCAACACACAGACGGGATTATGATTGTTTTTACAAATAGACCTAGAATATCAGCGAGAGAGAGAGAGAGAGAGAGAGAGAGAGAGAGAGAGAGAGAGAGAGAGAGAGAGAGAGAGAGAGAGAGAGAGAGAGAGAGAGAGAGAGAGAGAGAGAGAGAGAGAGAGAGAGAGAGAGAGAGAGAGAGAGAGAGAGAGAGAGAGAGAGAGAGAGAGAGAGAGAGAGAGAGAGAGAGATTTGGAGGTGAACTTTGTGCGTTTACGGCATCATGAGCTATAAATATTAAATACTTTTTAACTCATCTTGTCTCTATGTTGTCAGAAGTCGCGATCGTGGTGCCAATCGCAGTCTTTCTCCACAATAAACGACATCACGCTGGATAATTATTTAAATCTACACCGTCGCTTCTCCACCCTTTTTACACGGCTTGGTACGTACGATATTATGACCGAAACTATGGCTTCTGAACATGCCTCCAACGATTGATTATATTTGGAAGTTGGATATGTTTCTGTCCTGTTTAGTAATTAATTAGAAGATAAACGTCCTAAATTTAACCTCCCTCACGCGCCCAGGTTAACTTTTGGTCATCTACATTTTTCATCCAATATAAGTCCATTGTATGACAAATATTCTGAGCTGGTTGAACAAGGAGAAAGCCAGCATACGCTCTTTAGCGCAAAAGTGTTGAGTGCAAGTTGCCTCGGCATCATTGGGATACATTCCTTACTTTGCGAGTTGCGTCGATATAATTGTAAGACTTGACTTGTTTTGCCTTGAACGTTCCGAATTAAGGAAAGCACTACTTCTGATGATTTTGAAAAGGTTTTGAAGATCGGCATGTTTTATATGTATGTGCTTGAAATCTTGCCTATGATACCGAAAACTTTTGTTCTTGGCCTCACAGGGTCAGGGTCAAGGCATATAATCTTTCGTGCCAAAGTGACGCTTGACGCCTGTCCTTTTAAGATAGACCCTAATTAACTTGAAATTTACCAGAGCTTTGTACCCAGGTTCTTCTGTGGGAGGTATTTGTTTTGTTACATCTTGCAAATATTGTAGCCGTGAAGGTAATAGAATTTTTATAAGACTTGATTGTAATATAATTGTTATAACACACACTTATTCGTAATAAACTTATTATAACACTTGATTGTACTAGATTTATTGTAACACTTGATAGTGAGAAAAATTATTTTTGATGCATCAAATATGTGTGATTTTCACATACATCTTGAGCATACAACAAATATACATAATTATGTAACCAAATAGCTTGACCTGTACTATAAAGGTCCCCTTTTTGTGCCAAAGTATGGAGCTCACTCTACACTATGGAACAGCGTGTTCAACATAACGTTTACCACAGCCACTGTGTACATTGTTGAAATCCGCCCTAATGATATCTCACGAACATAACAGCAATTTCCAATAAAAGCCGGTTTATTTCTCATGTTTTCACGCCACACAACGTAATAAAAAAGCTACAGTACTTATGTTCAACTTCGTGTCATGTAAAAGAAAAAGATAGCACTTGGAAAACGATTATTATTATTATTATTATTATTATTATTATTATTATTATTATTATTATTATTATTATTATTATTATTATTATTATTGTAACTTTATATTTTGGGATCTTCTGTTTATTCTTCTCACCCAGTTTCGCAAAATCAGCATTTATACGTCTTGTACGTGCGCTTGTGTAAGCGTGTGTGTGATATAGAGTTTACTGGTCATATTCTTTTTAAGAAAGTGAAGTTTATTTAATCTGAACCCGCTCTGCTGCCGTTCTATTCATCAAACATGCTGTATATTTCTCTTTTTCCACCATTTGTTCTATTCCCATTTCACAATATTTTTTATTTAAAAAATGTTAAATATATATGTTTGTGTGTTTTAATTTGTAAATTTGCATGTTTTGTTTGTTGTTCCATCTACTTGTATCCTGTTTCAATTTTGGTTCCTTATGTATTTTTGTTTTGAATTCCTTTCTATAATTTATTTTTGTTGGTTTTTTGCGTTTTTATTATTATCTTTTTAAGCGGCTTTGACATTTTTGTTATCGAATGAAAGATAAACTCCTTTAGTGGTCGAATGTAAGATTGTTTTGGGCTTTTTTATATAAAATAAAACATAAAAAACAAAACATTTTGATGCTAATGATTTTCAGTGTCTCTTTCGAATGAGTCTGGTAAAATTTCTGTTTCTAAAAACTGTACTCGCATGTCACGACGTGACCCGAGTTAACACACAAGGTCGTGTCCCAATCTATTCTGGTATGTCTTGATGCGGTTAAACATTGGCACGGATATTAAAAGTGAATGATAGGTTTTCCTTGTGGTTTTCGAATCGACGAGAAACATTGAAATCATGACTTTATAAGACAAGGTCTAAAGCAGTGTCGCAGGTGAGATACTGTGAACTTGATGAGAAATACAAGCTTCTTTTTGACTTAGAAAATAGTTCAATAGTTTAAGAGTTTACTATTAGTACCAGTTACATGCTTACATAATACATGTTTCATATGTGCGTGGTCATTAAAATCTATAATTACAAATTTAAACAGAAACTCAAAATGAAAATCTTGAAAAACTGGAAAGGAATGGAATATACAATTACACACAAACTTTTTAATAAATTAATATAGATATAATAATCCATCTCTTATTATATACGCTCCATTAAACAATTCTCGCTAGTAAACACAATATTTCCTTATTACTAGAAGTTAACAATTCATTGTACTTATCCATATGCTAATTATTCAAGATGGGGTAATTATGCTGATGCGTCACTTACGGATATTTAATTCCTGTTTGAATTATACGACTGATTTAATTCTATTTTAAAATACTCCAGACAGAATAAACACACACACACACACACACACATATATATATATATATATATATATATATATATATATATATATATATATATATATATATATATATATATATATATATATATATATATATATATATATATATATATATATATATATATATATATATATATAGTGAAAACTAAGCTATGATTAGTTATAAATGGATATATTTATTGTAAAAAACAAAAACAAAAATATACATTTAAAAAATATAAAAATATACAAAATACGAGACTTGTTCACAGTGGAAAACAATCTTTAGAGCTGGCACATAAGGACATTCCCCGAAAAATATTTGTTTACCGATTTCAATGCTATCCTTAAGGTCTAATATTTAAATATATTATATTATTTCTCAAAGCAAATCAAGGATACTGTGTACATTGTTATAATTTTATTTTCGCTTTATTCTGGTTATTGCTTCAGTTAATATGTTTGTCCAATATGCATAATGAAACAGACTAGAAAAGGATTTTGTTTTTTTGTCAACTAGTGTAAATGGTGTTCTACGATGCTAATTGCACAATATGGTTTCTGTTGTATTAATTCTCTAGTTCGCTCTAAGGTCTTTCCCAGTCATTATAAATAGTTCCTTCTAGTCTTCTCCAATAGTGTTTTAAAGCTTGTGAATTTTTTTGAAGCAGTCCTGAATTTAATATCTGGGCAGTCTTAAAAGTCAAAAAGCCATCTCCATTAGGAAAGTGTACAATAGGAGACGTTATTTGGCACACAAGACTGTCGCATATTTTAAATCTTCAATCGTAGCAGAACCTTGCAGGACAATATTGTTAATAGTTAATACTCCATTAGGTAATTATCTAGATGGAATCCAAGTAAACTAAACCTATAGTAGCAAAGGAGAAGAAAGAGAGTTAATGGTAGCCGATGGTCTTGGCCACTTTTTTTTATCGAACATTTCCAATGTATTCTCTTAATTAGAGCGTGTCCATGATGGGCGGTTGTAGAAAGTTAATAACACCAAATAGCAGGGCCCGATTAAGGCTGGAGCAGCTTAGGGCATTTAAGATGTTGCGGCCGATATAGATCTACAAATACGCCACGAAAACAGTCCTTAAATTGTCTTTGTTTATAATTAATAGAGTTACTTAAGGCAAAGTATTAGAATGGGGTGGAGACGGCGGGGGATCCCGATTAAGCCGGCCCAGGCAAATAGTCCTGGTCTGGTTTATATTATAGGGCATTTCACGGTTGCAACGGAGTTACAGATCGTTGCGCTTAAAATTACCTCTATTAGTTCCAAAGCGCATGCCCACCAAACATTTCCAGTTTCGGGTAGTTCATAATCTTAGCTGTAATACAGATCATATATAAATTCTAACATCTTTTGTTCATACTAGAAAAATAATTATGGACATTACATCAGATAATTAAATTCGGTGTCCAAATTTTCATTATATCAAATAATTAAATAATATTTATTAATTAATTTAAATGTACTGTCCATATTTATATTATATTTATAATCCATAATTTCAAATACATTTGTAGGAACATTTCATTTTTCTCTCCTATTTTAAACATTTATAGAACATTTTTGACTGCATAACTTTAACGAAAATCTACTCAATGATTTGCATTTTTCATGCGTTGATATGTCCTTCTTTCTCAGTTATTTTCTCAAGGCTAATATTTTGTTTATAGCAAGAGTTAAGAAAGTTATAACACGAGTTTGATAAGAAAATTATAAAATGAGTTAGACACGTCAGCTGATCTGTAATACTGAATATTTTAGACCAGAAAGATTTCTTTTTTTTATAAATGGAACACAGTATATTATTGTATTCAGAGGAACTTAACCAGGCAATAATTACATTACCTATTATAAAGATAAAGGAATGGAATTAAAACAGATGGAATATTTATTCATATTTGGATGCAAATATCGCAAAATATTCAGATTAATTAACAAGCTCAATGACGTCTTTTTTGTTTCATTTTCTATTTGGTAGTGGTTGTGGAATGGTTCTCACATCTTTAAACAATCAAAAATGTATTTCTTCATATACATATTTTTTTTTCTTGCCTTGTCCAGTCAAATATAGCCATGCATTCATTTAGCCTGATATTTAATTATTTATATTTCTTGCTGGTTTCCTCAAAACCTGAAACATCAAGCATTGGACCCTGCGTGCAATAACTTTCAGCATAATATTTCTTTGCTTATGCTGACACGCTGTAATAACTCTCAAATTTGTTGGGGTCTTTAGACAACATTTCTGATTGCCACCATCAAATTCATTTGAAAAAGCTTTCTTAAATTTAGTTTAATTCTAATTGCCTTTCCATACATCAATTATGTAAGTTTAAAAGATCTAACTATTTCACAGATTCTGTCCTATAACTTTGGTTCCATTTTTAAATCAATATTGATCCACGTGATCGGATGTAAATTCCAGACAGTATGATTTTAGAAAGAGACTGTTTGTAAGACATGCTCTTTAAGTGAATAATAAAAGGATAGTCACAAATATTAATATTTGTTGTCTTTATCTGCTTCTGGCAAATGTGGCCCATTAACCTTGGGTGGTCGCCCGTCTAGGAGAAGGTATACTCTGAATTCAGACCATCGTTTCCTTGCGACTATACCCACTCATGCTGAAGGTAAGGGAGTAAAGTACAACAGAAAAGCCAGAGACAGAGTCTCTAAGGCGACTTGGCATTGCTTTCAGTGCCATCTCGATAACTCCTGCGACGTCATTTGTGCCTTGAAGTATTGGCTTGTCCTTTCCCTGGGATCCATCAGCTACGTGGAAACGGGGAGTCAGTTGCATGGGCAACATCTGATTCTCCATATCACCCTGCACAGGCTTGCGCCCTGGACAGGACACTCCATCTTCGCCTCGACAATACACAGGAAGCAGCAGTTACCGTTCAGAGATCACCACTCGATTGGCGTAGAGTCAGAAGCAAGGGTTGCTTCCGACGGTGGGAGAGATCAACCGGCCTCATTGAACAGCTATCGCACGTCTCAAGTTGGGCAGACCTCAGTCAATAAGGTGCCTTCCCG
The DNA here is from genome assembly GCA_016746295.1 of Potamilus streckersoni. Taxonomy (NCBI): domain Eukaryota; kingdom Metazoa; phylum Mollusca; class Bivalvia; order Unionida; family Unionidae; genus Potamilus; species Potamilus streckersoni. The sequence goes on along the minus strand of JAEAOA010001385.1, from coordinate 5,122,524 downwards.
CCACAGCTCGCCTGCCCTGCGTATGGCATAAGAAACGCGAGTACCTGACAAGCGGGCTGCAACTACTGCACCAAGAAACAACAAAAGAAAAGCAACAAGGAAATCAACAATCCTTAAGCTAGATACCTGGAATGCCCGGACCATGCTGAATGAGCTCTTAGATGATCTCCAAGCAATCAAAGATGTTCGAAAGTCACTAACGATGAACTTGCAAGACTCCATGTCGATATCGCCTCACTACAGTAGACGCGATTACCACATTTCGGGTCCATCAGAGAAAACAACTACACATTCTTCTGGCAAGTAAAGAACACTGACGACGTTAGGGAGTATAGTGTTGGATTCGCTGTCAGGAGCTCTCTACGATCCCACTCAGAAGAAAGTTATAGCACCACTGAAGTCTTATGCAGGCGATACCATCCATGACAAGGTCAAGCAGATGGAGCGCTGGGTGGAGTACTACTCTGAACTGTACTCCAGAGAGATCCACGTGACCAACGATGCCCTCAGCGCTATTGAAAACCTATTTTGTATGACCGAACTGGATGAGAAACCTACTGGGGTAGAACTAAAGATGGCCTTAGAGAAACTGACCTCAGGTAAAGCCCCAGGGAAGGATGGCATCTAAGCAGAAGTCATCAAGTGCGAAAGCAGCATGCTACCCACAAACCTGTACGACCTCCTCTGACAGTGCTGGGATGAAGGAACAGTGCCTCAGGAAATAAGAGAGGCCAACATCTTAATCCTGTACAAGAACAAGGGAGACTGAAGCGACTTCAACAACTACAGGGGTATATCACTTCTCAGCATTGTGGGTAAAGTCTTCTCACGAGTCATCCTGTACAGACTGCAGACGCTTACTGACAGAGTGTATCTAGAGTCTTAGTGCGTGTTCCGCGCAGTGAGGTCCACAGTCATCATGATCTTCTTCATCAGGCAAGTGCAGGAAAAGTGCAGAGAACAACACAAATCCCTCTTCCTGGCCTTTAAAGACCTCATCAAGGCATTTGATCTGGTCAGCAAAGATGGACTCTTCAAAGTCCTGTCGAAGATTGGATGCCCTCCAAAGCTGCTAAGCCTGGTCCAGTCCTTCCATGACGTCATGAAGGGCTCAGTGCAGTACGATGTCTCCGCGTACGATCCCTTCTACGTCCTCAGCGGACTGAAACAAAGGTGTGTCTATGCTCCTAAGCCCTTAGGCATCTTCTTCGCTGTATTGCTTAAGTACACCTTCTGGACGTCCACAGAAGGGATCTACATGCAAAGACGATCAGACGGCCGACTGTTCAACCTGACACGATTGAAGACAAATAACAAAGTAAGAGAAGCAACCATTAGGGACATGCACTTTGCAGATGATGTTGCTATAGCCACTCAAACAAAAGCTGAATAATATGACACCTGGTGGACCGCTTTGCTAAAGCATGCGATAAATTCCGGTTGTTCATCAGCCTAAAGAAAACCAACGTGATGAAGCAGGACGCGAATCCTCCCAGCATCAGCATCAACAACTATAAACTATAAACTAGAAGTTGTCAGTCAGTTCACGTACCTCGGCTCTACCATCACCAACAACCTCTCACTCGACGCCGAGCTCAACAAACGGATTGGAAAGGCGTCAGTAACTCTCTCTAGATTGTCGCATAGAGTGTGGAACAACAGCATGCTGACCCTGAACACTAAGATCTCCATCTACCGTGCCTGTGTGCTAAGCGCTCTCCTGTCCGCCAGCGAAACATGGATCTTGGAGAAAAGACTGAGCGCCTTTTACATGTTCAATTATGTCGTGTTCTTTCTAATATTTCATGCATATTTACGGATATATAAAATTCAATTTCAGAATTCCACTATGCCCTTTTTGTTCATAGTCCATTAAGGCAAATCTATGTATGAGATAACTCGTTGCCCCATTTCACCCAGCAGATTCCAATTAGTCGATGAAATGCAGATATTAAATATTAGACTGAGACTCCTCAGATCAGACTGGCAAACAAATGAAGTCCAAATGGAGTCCAAATGGCAGAATATTTCTCTTACTGTCGCCATACTTTCCATGATGTAATTATGATTGGGATTCCCAATTACTCAAAACGGGAAACAGAAAACAGGAAATCCAACTAAGTCTACTAGATTTGCCATCTGCTTGCACTCAAACCCAGCGGCTCAAATCAGAAATAATCCTAACGAGCTTTATGAGATGCATAGGCAACAAGGAGCTTACAAGTACTGAAGTAAAATTTTCCTGCCATTTATTCGCTTTTTCAATCAGTCTTAAGGTCATTTTTATGTAGAGATGTCAAAAACGCTAGTAAAATTTCATTAAAGAGCGTTTATTAACTATTAAATATTACAACCTCAACTATGTAATAGTGCTTTCGAACAAATATTCATGCAAATTTTAATTAGCAGCCTGGTCAAGGAAATCTTAGATCTATTATGTAAATATTATATTTGGGATGGAAATTTTGTTTAAAGAGCAAACGTTTAAGTGCTGACCTACTCGCACCTTCAATTGGTGTCAATTGTTTGAACTATTTTTGCTTTGTTAGTACTAAACAGTAACAACTAGTTGACTTTGTATACTACTCGCATTTTGTGTCTTTTGTGTTTTATTATGTTTACGCTTGTGTAATTGTCATTTTTGACCTTGTGACCTTGAAATAGGAATTGGTAAATTTCGAAAGCGCTTGGTCTGGTTTTTCACTGACATGATCTTCTTCTATCCAGAGCTTATGAAAAGACTTATTTGTCGTGTGATTTATAACTTATATCTTTACTAATAAATTGTCAAATGTCCATTTTGCACTTTTGCTTAATTTATGTCAAGATTTATTAAGTTATCAGCCCTATCGTTATTCACTGCATGTAGAAAGATCGTCTTTTAGCCAAACATTTTATACTCAACTCGTTAGCTTTCATGGTTGTCTTTTTCCATATCTAATGGTGAAGACTAAACTAACATTCATAAATCCAAAAATAGAGTTTATTCAACCGATTTTAAATCTTGCGTATACAAATCTTAATTGTTACTGTAATCAAATCTGTACTCATTTAAATTTTATTATAAGGATTGCGACGTCGTTTCGTTAGGACTTCATTTCATGTGAACCTACACACAACACGTCTTTTTTTTGGTGGGGTGCCGATCCATGTAATATACGGCTTGTGAAATGTTTCTAATTGTTTTGATATTGCCTCCACGATTATAGAAGTCTTCATTTTGATTGATACAATTATAAATATTTCGATACGTATTTCATTATTTTGATTTATTTCACTTTACTTATTTCAATTTGTATTTCACGTGTTTAACTTGTAACTCTTATCAAATTATAACTCTCATCAGCTATTATCTACTTGTAATTCTTACCAACTTATTACACTTATCAACTTGTTACTTCCAGCAACTTATAACTTTCATCAATTTGTAACTCTTATCAGCTTGTAAGTTTCATCAATTTGCAACTCTTATCAGCTTGCAACTTTCATCAATTTGCAACTTTTTTGAAACATTTCCTTTTGCAAATGCTTATCTCACTGACGATAGATCTCTCTATATATAGGTAGTTACATCGAAACTCTGCTTCTTGTCACGAAGATAAAAGCCATATTTCCTACAGTAAACACTCATGTTCGCTCCATGACTATATTTTGTGATCCGAATATTACCTGCATTCAGTGACTTTGCCATACAGTTTATGCTTTAGACAAATAATACAATTTATTTATTTTATTTTCATATCTATTTCACTTGTGACATCTTAGTGGGCTTATTACGAGCGTGAATGTGTCACACGCCTTTCAGCATAAGCAGCCAAATAAATCAAATCTTTGGGTTGTTTGCATGTATTTTCTTTTAAAGAAAGTGACACCATATTCACTTCAGTGACACTGTACAACTTCGTATTTTTGCATATGGTTTGATTTTGTAAGAAAAAGAAATCCCAAGGTGTTACTCGGTAGTTATCTTGGGTATTAAAAACAACTTGTATGTCTTAGATGTTGTTCAAAAACCTTTAATTCCCTTTATTTTGGTGTATGATTGATGGGTATAATATATGTCATAGAGCATACATCTTTGCCTTACTTTAGATGTTCACTTGTCAAAAAATCGTTTACCTCGCTTATACACAATATGTTCATTATATAAATATATAAACCAAGAGTATGTACAATTATTATCAACTTGTTTATTGAAAGAATGTTTTAATTAAATTGTTTAGTGATTTGTTTTGTTCGGTTATTGGTAGGCATCCAACGCGCTGTTTACTACTTTTGTGCTAAAATAACCTGACACTAATCATTTCAGTGAACATGAAACGCATATGTATAGCATGTAAATGAGAACAATCATTTAATGAAAGGACCGTCTGGTCAAGTGTACTTCAAATAGAAATTGTAAAAAAATACCATGACTTTTTTCCTTTTTAGTTATTTATTCATTACACATTCAGACGCTGGTATAACCTTGTCTGACAATTTTTTTTTCAATACTTTTGTAACTGCTAAATATGGTGTACACTAGACTAATTCAGGTTGCTTTTTCAAGCACTTGGGAGCATCTGTTTTGGTTAGCTGTGTGCTTAGGTCTTGTAGTTTCTAAAGTAATTACAGCCACAGTACATGAACGTAGCATTGAGGTATGCCAAAATTCTCACCGCTGTGCACGTTGCAAATACAAACAACTTAACCTTGCACCTGTCAATCAATATCTTAGTACATATTATCAACTTCCTCCTAATAATGTTCACACACACACACACACACACACACACATATTCTTCATCTTTAAATGAAGGAGTTACGAACGTATCTTGTAAACCTAATGAACATTAATGTGCAAAACAGAATCAATTACCATCTATAGACATGGTATTTTCTTAAACATAACTATCAGCGGTCATGATATGTTCTCGTTAATGGGATGAGATTTAAAATTGCAAAAATGACTGTCCAGTTTATTCTGGTTGACTGGTTCTGCATATCATTGTATATGACAGCACCATGTTTATATATTGAAATGTTATCGCACGCGATACTTAAAATTGCAATAATATAAGATGTCCAAGACTCGATTCTTAGACTACTAAGAATCACAAAAAGTATTCAAGCTAGTATTCAACAGTACTCCACTTAGGATTTTTTTATCATTGTCTGAAATCGCTTTAAATATTAAAAACTGACAAAATTCGATGTCAAGTGGCATTTATAAGGATTTGTGGATGAAAAAATGACACATTACCTTTCATAACTAAGGATAAAAGCAGTTTCCAAAAGTTAAATAAGAAAACAATATAACTGTTCAATATATCATGTTCTGTAATATAAATCTGACACCTGTCATTTTAGGCAAGTTTCGTCCTGGAAAAACAAAACAAGATGTTTATTGTTTGGACCACAATAAAGCAAGTGTTCAGTGGTCGAATCTGCAAACAGTTATTATGTCATGCTTATACGTTATACACGGTGGCAGACGTACATGGGATGATAAAGGCTGTTCTACTTCCCATTCCATACAATACCCTCTATTGTCAGCCATCCACACCACCCAGTCCCCATTATTAATGCCATAAAAACTCCGTCCAGATCAATCCAATTAACGTTAATCATAATTCGCTATAAAAAAAATGTCTTCTCAAATCTTGGATTAAAAGTAAAGAGCGATTTTCATCGAAAGAAAACCATTGAAGAATATTATCGTTTGAACTGTACTCTTTCGCATCAATTATATTTTTATATGCGTTTGCGTCGTATTTTTGTGAAACAGATAATCATTGGCATGTTTGTACAGATCAGTACATGTGTAAGAGATAGTCATTAGTATCTTTGTATAGATCAATACAGGTGTAAGAGATAGTCATTGGTATCTTAGTATAGATCAGTATATGTGTAAGAGATAGTCACTAGTATGTTTGTATAGATCGGAACATGTGTAAGAGATAGTCATTAGTATCTTAGTACAGATCAGTACATGTGTAAGAGATAGTCATTAGTATGTTTGTATAGATCGGAACATGTGTAAGAGATAGTCATTAGTATCTTAGTATAGATCAGTATATGTGTAAGAGATAGTCATTAGTATGTTTGTACAAATCAGTACATGTGTAAGAGATAGTCATTAGTATATTTGTACAGATCAGCACATATGTAAGAGATAGTCATTAGTATCTTAGTATAGATCAGTATATGTGTAAGAGATAGTCATTAGTATGTTTGTACAGATCAGTACATGTGTAAGAGATAGTCATTAGTATATTTGTACAGATCAGTACATGTGTAAGAGATAGTCATTAGTATCTTTGTATAGATCGGTACATGTGTAAGAGATAGTCATTAGTATCTTTGTACAGATCAGTACGTGTAAGAGATAGTCATTAGTATGTTTGTACAGATCAGTACATGTGTAAGAGATAGTCATTAGTATCTTTGTACAGATCAGCACATGTGTAAGAGATAGTCATTAGTATCTTAGTATAGATCAGCATATGTGTAAGAGATAGTCATTAGTATGTTTGTACAGATCAGTACATGTGTAAGAGATAGTCATTAGTATCTTTGTATAGATCAATACAGGTGTAAGAGATAGTCATTGGTATCTTAGTATAGATCAGTATATGTGTAAGAGATAGTCACTAGTATGTTTGTATAGATCGGAACATGTGTAAGAGATAGTCATTAGTATCTTAGTACAGATCAGTACATGTGTAAGAGATAGTCATTAGTATGTTTGTATAGATCGGAACATGTGTAAGAGATAGTCATTAGTATCTTAGTATAGATCAGTATATGTGTAAGAGATAGTCATTAGTATGTTTGTACAAATCAGTACATGTGTAAGAGATAGTCATTAGTATATTTGTACAGATCAGCACATATGTAAGAGATAGTCATTAGTATCTTAGTATAGATCAGTATATGTGTAAGAGATAGTCATTAGTATGTTTGTACAGATCAGTACATGTGTAAGAGATAGTCATTAGTATATTTGTACAGATCAGTACATGTGTAAGAGATAGTCATTAGTATCTTTGTATAGATCGGTACATGTGTAAGAGATAGTCATTAGTATCTTTGTACAGATCAGTACGTGTAAGAGATAGTCATTAGTATGTTTGTACAGATCAGTACATGTGTAAGAGATAGTCATTAGTATCTTTGTACAGATCAGCACATGTGTAAGAGATAGTCATTAGTATCTTAGTATAGATCAGCATATGTGTAAGAGATAGTCATTAGTATGTTTGTACAGATCAGTACATGTGTAAGAGATAGTCATTAGTATCTTTGTACAGATCAGCACATGTGTAAGAGATAGTCATTAGTATCTTAGTATAGATCAGCATATGTGTAAGAGATAGTCATTAGTATGTTTGTACAGATCAGTACATGTGTAAGAGATAGTCATTAGTATATTTGTACAGATCAGCACATGTGTAAGAGATAGTCATTAGTATCTTTGTACAGATCAGTACATGTGTAAGATATAGTCATTAGTATGTTTGTACAGATCAGTACATGTGTAAGAGATAGTCATTAGTATATTTGTACAGATTAGTACATGTGTAAAAACAGTCAAACTATTGTCGATGCCATATATAAATCACGTGTTATGTTAAAACAACAGCGTCTAGCCATTATGTATTTAACGCACCACATTTTTCAAAGTTACAGTAACTATGGAAGAACAAGATGACACATTATGAGAGGAAAGATTACGAAAATCTTTATTTTGATCTCCCTCTTGTTAAATCAATCTTTAAAGCAGTATTAAGTGAAAGGACTTGCAGAGATCTGAAAACGATGCAAACAATTAAGTTAATTTTAATTCATACACGACAACTCTAACGAAGTAGCAACGTACACAACTACATTCTTTATGTGAGGACATGTGTATCCGTCTTTTATCCAGGATTGTGTATGAAAGAAACACACTTCAGCTGACTATGGACATACCTTTAGGTTGGTTTATTTTCTTGTTTTTCTAAATTATAAATCATTTCAAATTAAATACAATTTAATGTATGAAAATTTCACGTGTTTATCCATTTTGGGGAGAAAAAACACAAAACGTTTCTTTTAAAATTTTTCTATTATTTGTTTCAATATCCTACAAATGTAGGAATGCTTTTAATTTAGAAATTAAAAAGAAAGCCATAGCTCCATTAATCCTCTTGCTGTGATCCCAATATGCCAAAAGATTACAGATGGTCTAATTGAATTTCAAGCTCTCTTGCTATACACACATACTGAAACTACGTTTCGGCACATATACCCTTTTCACGTGACAAATCCATCATATGACGCTAATACAAACATTCTTGACAACAGTACGTAGATGTTTATAAAACCACCAAAACAATGCTATGTAAATGTATATAAAACCACTATGACAACGTTATTTAGGCGCTTTATAAAACCACCTTGACAATATTATGTAATTTAATTTATCCGCGTTCAGCCCATACCCGATGATCGCTCCTGCTCATTGTTTTCTAAAATAAGATTTCCACTCGAGTTCAAATAAAAGTATAATAATAATAATAATAATAATAATAATAATAATAATAATAATAATAATAATAATAAGAATAAGAAGAAGAAGAAGAAGAAGAAGAAGAAGAAGAAGAAGAAGAAGAAGAAGAAGAAGAAATGATTTTTAACTTTTTTTTATAAAAGTAGGAAAATATAAATGAATCACAACAAAAATAAGAATTCCACTCGAGTTCAAATTCTTTAAACAACTTTGGGGAGAAGACTGATGAATACAAATACAAATTCCACTTGAGATCAAATCCTATTGAAAGACAGTGAGGAGGATGCATGGAGGTGTATAGACGTTTTCGTACGGAAAATAAATTACTTGATGTTATCAAGGTGTTAATATACACGTAACTTTATCAATAAATTTTTAAAGCGTCAGATACAACTGTATTTAACATACACTTCTAATAGACCATTCTTAGAACATATATATTTAGTCATGTGACCCTGGTTCAACGAATCCAAAACAAGGCTAAGCTAGGCACCAGCATATAGATTTGTTAGAGTTGGGGACATAATTATGGCAGATAAAGTTTATGTTAAAATAAAGGAGAAAATAATTTTAATAAACAGATTAACAGAATGTCCGATACATAAAATGACAACACATTTTATTGTTAGGCATGATTCTTCCCTATTATGTATACTTTATCTAATGTCTGTATGAACATATTGGGTGTTAAAATTCATCCATCTACTAACTCCCACAAAAAAATAATATTAATTATAATCAATGAAGAAGTTCAGATAAATAAGGGACCAATTTGTGTGTTTGGAGTCAGGGTGCTTTGACTATCTATCTATCTATCTATCTATCTATCTATCTATCTATCTATCTATCTATCTATCTATCTATCTATCTATCTATCTATCTATCTATCTATCTATCTATCTATCTATCTATCTGTCTGTCTGTCTGTCTGTCTGTCTATCTATCTATCTATCTATCTATCTATCTATCTATCTATCTATCTATCTATCTATCTATCTATCTATCTATCTATCTATCGATCGATCTATCTGTCTGTGTGTGTGTGTGTGTGAATGGCTTTCAAACAGCTTTGAACAAATAATAATGCTGTTTTGTGAGTAAATATATAACTGCCAGTCTGTTATTGAAACGAAAATAATGTGTTTGTATGAATAAAATCGTATATCTATATTGTCAGTTGACATATGATTCAGAAAAGTAAAACAAAATGTCATTTAAAGGGAAAATCACAGTCTCCCAACCCACCCACCCACCACCACCCGTCACTAAAAGCAGCAAACACATAAAAAAACAACCAGGTTGTGTGCACTTTTGATACCAATTAAAATGCAAGCATACCCATATATACACAAAACAATTTAAAGTACACCACAAAGTCTCTACAGATTTGGGGGACGTGGTTGGTTAAAAGGGCAGTTTGTGTCACTATGCACATTTTGTAAATGTTTTATTCTGACCACGTGTTTTGACTGCAGTATTGTTTGATCATAGCTGTACATTTATACCATACCTAATCAGAAACAAAATTCTTGCTTTAAATAGTTTCTTTTCTCTTTTATTAACTTGTATTTTGTGTGCGATAGAGAAAAAGAATACTCGAGATGGGACGTAAATCAACTTAACGTTTTAGAGACTGGACATATAAAGTATATTTTCGCCACTATAATATATACAGCGGTAATTCTATAATATAAAATATTCTTACACAAAAGGAAACAATCTCTTCAAAATACATTACATTTATTACAGCCGCGATCAGTAATTCTCTCGCTAAATGAATCTCCATTATATATGATGTACAGTCGCGAGCTTCCTAGCTTAGTCTCGTTTTCGCGAGACATTAATATTCATGAGGATCTCATTAAGAATGGTCTATAGGCAGCTGGTAGGGTAGTAAGTCCAATGTATGCAACTCTTAGGTACACTCTTAGTACTTTAATTCCTGTCTGTTGAGAGTCGCAATATTACCCTTTGAACAAATGCAAGGAGGTGATTCTTTACACCTCCTTGCAATATATATCAAGCAAAGTCCATAAATACATGAATCAGGTTCTGATTCTAATTGCATTGAAGTGCTAAAATACAAAAAAATGTAAAGGTAATTATAGTTTAATTCTTAAAGAAACACGTAACTAGTCATAGGCACCACTCGAAATTGGCATAACAGTTATTGCTGTCTACACACACACACACACACACACACACACACACACACACACACACACACACACACACACACACACACACACATATACAAACACCTGTAGGAAGCACACATTGCAATACATACAAGATTAAATGTCTGAGGTATAATTAACAAAAAACCTCTAAAGTTCCCGATTTCAAGTATATGACACAATGTGATCACGAAGATCAAAAATAAAATCCAACAAATGACTCCTAACTTACTTATATGATAGATTATTTTATATTATAGCATAATAATTTAATTAATTAGTTAATTAATTAATTAATTATTTATTAATTGATAATAATAATAATAATAATAATAATAATAATAATAATAATAATAATTATTATTATTATTATTATTATTATTATTATTATTATTATTATTATTATTATTATATTATTATTATTATTATTATTATTCCTTAGTCATCGTCACCATCTGCTTACACAAAATGCTGTCAATGAGAATTTAGAAATGTAAATGAGATGTTGATCTGGTCTTATTTCCGTTATATGTCCGCAATCAAGTAGTTACCTGAAAAAGGAAGAAAAAAGCATCGTCAGCATGAATATATGGTCAAACTGATCACAAAAATACGAAATGTCATCTAATTATGGAACTCGTCTTTCAGGTTCCCAACTTATAAATGGAACATTTAACAAAGCATTTACTAAATCATTTCCTCGGATTATAAAACAGAGTTAACCGTTTCAGGTAACAAAGAGATTAAATAACGTACCTATATTTCGCCTCATTTGTTACCAGAAAAGATAAATAAATAAATAAATAAATAAATAAATAAATAAATAAAAAGAAGAAAGTTATTAATTTTGCTGCTCTCTTAACGTCTAGAAACCAGAATTTTTAGATGCCATGCTGAGATGGGGGTAGAAGTGATACTGAATTCAATATTTTTCTTGCGTCTGTATGATGCAAGGCACCAGTTTCTGTATACAAGTATTAAACCGACATGTGTAAATATATACATGCTGCTTTTGACAACAATGGCAAGCAACGACTTTACATCTCCAATCGAATAAGTAAATGTGCTGGCATGATCAAACAAAAGTAAACAATAATTTAATTGACATGACTAAAACGGTTTCTCTTCAAATAACACGTTAAAATTGCCTTGATGAAATTGTATTTGTTTATCTTTTCTGAAAACAAATGAGCAAAGTAACGCACGAAAGATTTGCTTTCAAGAAAGCAGTCGGAATAAAAACTTCAAGATTATATCTCAGTGCTTGTGGCTAAATAGTGTAATGAAAGAATCGGGATGTGTGCTAACAAGACTCTGTCCCACATTTTCGTATAAACAATCCACAGCCGACAGAAGTACGAACAGTTAACATTTATGATTTAAGAATAACTTTTTCCACACAAGTAAGTAATGCTCTGTTTTGTATGTAATTTAGAAATGAGTAGCCCGTTATTGCCAATGTAAGATGCCCTCATTTTAAGACATCCTAATTACAGGTTGTCCTCTGCTACCAGTACATTTAAATATTTCTATATGCATGCTTCTCTATATAATACAAATGAATCCCCTTACATAACGAGTATCATTATATTTTTATGACCCCCACAATCACGATGCCAAATGTTTGGCTTCTTCGGTTTGAGTTACCAGCAAGCGCGCGTGCGCGCGCGCACACACACACACACACACACGCAGAGAGAGAGAGAGAGAGAGAGAGAGAGAGAGAGAGAGAGAGAGAGAGAGAGAGAGAGAGAGAGAGAGAAAAGAAGCATCATGAAATTAGTATGTGGAGAATAAATAGAGCTGTCATGGAACGGCTTTGATATTTCCTTCTGTCGCCGTAAGAATGACGTGTTAGAGGAATGTTGACAGGCTGTCACTGGTAGCTTGTCACTAGTAACACCGTGTAGAGGACTTCAGACATGTCAATCAATCAAACAATCCAGCGTGACGATTCTCTTTTCCGACAAAGACATTTATAACATCCCCGGGAAAATAGGCAGAACAGAGCAGATACAATATAAAACTTTTGCAACACACACACACACACACACACACACACACACACACACACACACACACACACACACACACACACACACACACGCATATTAAGAGCCAGAGTAATTAATATCTTTCATTCTCATGTAGCTTTTGAAGGAGTTTAAAGATCAACGTACTCATCCATTAACTGCACTTTTTTGTGTACTTTTTTGGAAGCACCCCACCCCAACCCAGATTTTGTAGGACCCAATGTAAATTTTCTGCAATGAAAACGTAGCCTTGTAATAGCGCGACCCATCGAACGGTAAAAAATATAGTTTGGTCTCATTCAAGATTGTCTTTGATAAAGGGTTGACCTCTGATGAGAGAAAGCTTTTTATAAAGGGACAACTACATTTGGAATACCATTATTGTACTTAAAATTTGATCTTGTTAAAAGAACAACCATAAACATAATGCTATTCACCCGAGCATTAGGGAGAGAAACTGAACTCAAGACTCTTCAATCCTGAAAACGTCTGCGTACAGCAACCTCCAAAGGGTTCTTTTAATTATACCCTGATTTAAAAATCTCGCGCACAAAGTTGGCACTCGGTGTGTATTGTCTGCATTTCCGCGCATGCGTACTCGCGCATTGTGTCAGAAGAAAAGACACTAAAACATTGATTTGCTAATGTATATTAACTTCATGCTTTCTCGCCTTAGCAAGTCTTTTTTTTCAGAATGTTTCTCTACCCAAATCTAAATACAACAAATTATCGATATTGTGAAGCTCTAGGTTGCATACGATGATCCTCTCTTTATAAAACAATTAAGCCATTTATATCCAGTTCTCTTCATTGATAGCAGGATTCTGTTTTAAGAAGTGGATAATAATTTACAGTACAAACAATAACAGTTATTACTATCCTTGTGTTATATTATTAAATTAATTATTCTAAAACCCTGTTTAAAAACAATTTTATTTCTGATACCCTAACAAGCCTCAGTACATTTTCCTTATTTTCTTCTAATGGGTTCGATGATCTGTCACCTATTTGACGCTGTACACGATGTGTTCACATTTTTCACGCTGTATCGAATGTGTTCATATGTTTCATGCTGTACCCCGTGTGTTCAACTATTTGACGCTGTACACTATGTGTTCATCTGTTTGACGCTGCACGATGTGTTCACGTTTCGCATATAAAAGTGTTCTGTCATGCACTCAAAGCTATGACCTTTAATTAAACCAAGGAGATAAGAGAACAATGAAAAGAACGTATGCAGCTAATTGAATATAAAGATAAGGTATTTAAAAGAAAGTTTAACAACGACATGAATCAATAGATATAACATTTTAAGCAATGCATGTAACGAACTGATTATAAAGAAAATGAATTAAAAATGTATGCAGCGACCTAAATATCAAGAAAAGGCATTTGAAAGAATGTAGGCAGTAACCTGAATGTAAAGATAACTGCAGTTATTGTGAACACGTCCCAAAGTAATTCCTTTTATAATAATAACAGTATATACAGTGCCATGAGCACACCTGGCCTCACGCTTCTAGGGGCATCATGCCCATATTGTTAATGAATAGTAGGGCCGGTGTCACATGGTGTCAAAAATGACCTTCAGACATTAAAATTGCAGGTATAAATTTGGGGTTGGGGTGCATAAACTTCTGCTATGAACTGCCACTGACTTCTCTGGTCAAGTGGATAATATTTTTAGGCTTTGTTTAATATAGGTATCTAAAAATATGGACCTTCATGACCTTACTTCTGTATTTAAATTTTTTTTATGATTTTTTAACTAGGTCACTGATTGCGGCATTAAATTTGTACATAAAAACTGGCCCCTGCCCCCTTAACGTACCATGGGGGAACAACTGCGGCATAGATTCCATACCAATAATATGTCGTAATACTGAAGCTGCACGTTTATTCCAATTGATTAATCAATAATTTTAGGATGAATTCTGTAGTTACCTGAAATATTTTATTTCTTTTTAGGAGCTGTGGCAGCTCATTTGGTAAAGCGTCAGACATGTAATTTAAGGATCGCGGATTCGATATCCATCCAAGCCAGCCCTGCTTGGCTTTTGCCGTGTGTCCCAGGTAAAGACCTTTAGCTCAAATCTTGTTCCGAATGACATGACCAATAACGTGTTTATTATACTTTTTTTGCGCAACAAAATAAACAAATCCTTGTTGTGTCTTGGAAATATATTAAAAAATATTATTAGAATCCTCAGTAAATTTGGACGATCCATACGGCAAAATATTTCTTATCATAGATTTCAATTAGTATAAATAAATAAATAAGTATATATATATATATATATATATATATATATATATATATATATATATATATATATATATATATATATATATATATATATATATATACTTGGACTGTGTAGGTCTTCTCGTTGTTATTGTTGTTTTATTACCGCAAAAAGAAATATTTTTTTTTCAATGTGACTGAAAACAACTTGAAGCTTACCAAGCTTATGGTGCCAGACATATTTTATGTTGTCTATTTTAAACGCAAATAGAACGAAAATCAATATGTCCATAGTAAAATCACCACTATGATAAAGATGTTTCTGATTATTGAATTTTGCCGCTGCTACATCGGCTGCTGCTACCACTTCTACTGCAACAATTGCTAAATTTGACGGGATTTTCTCTCCAAGTATGAAGATTTAAGAAATGTGCAGTAATTGAGGATGACCGTCTTCAAGGCATGAATGTACTTTTGTGTAGACTAAGAAAGCCTGCACAAACAATTGGTTGGTAAGTTATATCGTGTTTTTAACGTTTATTTTTGTGGTTTGACTTAAGAGTGTCTGATTAAAACAAATTCAGTGCAAAAGATGTAGAAATACAAACGTACAATAGAGTCGTTTTACAGGATTATTTAAAAATTTAAAGACGATTTTTTTCCTTTCCACTATACGTTAGTAGCTGTCACAATTGTGTGTGTTTTTTTTTTTTTTACATATGTGATGAATGTAACTTCGTGAAATGATCAAAATTCATAGTTATAATTACAAAAGACTGCCAAAGTTAATTGCAACACTATAAGAGGATTTTTCACCAAAGCATTTACATGTTACTAAAGAGTACTGGACCACTTTACTATTTTATTTCTTGAACACTTTTTCCTACCATTGAAGTGTCTTAAAAAACATAAAACATACTTTATCCCTTATTATATTTTTTGTATAATTTTATCACTAGTGCATTTTATAAATTGAGACATTTAAAAGGCATAAAAAAATTAAAGCTGAGAAAACAACCATTACAAAACTCTTGTAAACATTTTCCAAAGAAAATAATATATAAAATCAGAAACATTAACGAAACACTATTAAAGAAATTAGTAAAGTACAGTAAACTACACACTTTACAAAAATTGCAGCAAAAAAAAAAATCACGCAAAAAACCATGAAATTTTAGAAAGAGAATACATTCTGAAACATATTTTAAAAGAAACCACAACGCAAACGCAAAAACGTACAACTAAAGAACACGAATTACCACATGAATAAATCACAAATAGTAGACACTGTTTCAAAATATATTTAGAAACATGTTATAAAAACTCACAACATGCATAATAGAAAACATACATCATAACAATAGTCCTTGAGGTGACTGTCTGTCGCTCACTTGGTGAAAGGAATTTCAAGAAATTCAAAACCATTTCTTCAATTTCGCTGTCGAGTGGTGAAACCATCTCTGATATTCTTTAGCGATATGAAGATTTCCAAATTAGTTGCTGCGGTACACATGTTGGATGTTAGATTGACATTATTTTCATTTAAGACAAATTAGACATCATTGAAAGTCTTTTGGTGAAAACCCTGTATCATAACAATTATCCATACAGGGAGAGTAGTAACATCAAGATTTTTCAGACAGTCGTCGTGGCAGACATATTGGATGTACGACTATATAAAGAATGGTGAATTGCCCTTGCCATACATCTTATTTATTCATGGGAAGTAATGACAACATTTTAAAATAATCGTCGTGGCAGCCATATTGAATGTATGATATTTATTTAGCACCAAGTGGAAAGTCTATTTATGAAAATCCTCTTTTTATACATCCATCCATCTGCATAGGAACAGAGATAACATTTTCAATATATGACTTTACATTCTGCAAGAGTAGCAATAACATGTTGTTTTTTTTTCAAGATGGCCAATGTGTGGCGGCCGTATTGGATGTCAGACCGGCACCATTATTATTTAGGACCAACTGAACATCATAAGAATTGGGTGGGGGAAACCCGACGTCAATATAACTTTCTGTTCAGAAGGAGTTGCTTTAGGAAGATTTTAAACACAGATGCCGTTATAGCCAAATTGGATTTTAGATCGGTACCATTTTAGTGAAGACCAATTAGATATCATCATAAGTCTTTCAGTGAAGATCTTATGTTGATACGACTATCCAATCAGGAAGAGCAGCGATAACAGTTTCAAAATGGCAGTTGTTGCGGCCATATTGGATGCGCGACCATCACCATTTTCATTTAGGGCAAATTATACACTGGGATGAATATATATTTAAAGTTTCATGTCAGTCCTCCTAGTAGTTTAGGAAGAAGACCGGTAATAAACTTGTGCTAACGGATGAACCGACAATCGACCATCCCATAAGCTTTCTGGTCCAGTACCACTAAATATTTAAACAATAACAACAAAAATTACACACAACAAGAACAAGCTATCTAAAATACAACAGATGTCAAAAACAGAGAACTCTAACGCCGAAACAATATAAACAATTAAACCAAAAACAAAACAAAGCAAGGAACACAAAAAACAAACATATTAAAAATTAAAATAAACACTTTAAAAAGTCAGAATATAGGGAAAAGTTAATGAGAAGTACAATAAATAGCAATCAAATGAAAATTGCACAAATCTAACAAGGAATAAATAAAAAAATCAACAATTAAATAAATAAATAAAAAATAAATAAATACATAAATAAAATCATCAACAAAACAGTAAAGAGAGAAAACAATTTAATAACTGTTAAGTTACTTATGGTAAAGTGGAATTTATAGGGCTATTTTTACGTGTACCTAGGTAAAGAATACTTTGTCCTGTTTTGATTCTGTTTTAAGAAAAGGATCTACAAAGACCGCTAGCATTACAAGAATAAATCGAATCATAATTTCTGTCCAAACAAACATATTGTTGGTAAACATGGAATAGAAGACATAAAAAGCAACAAAATTTGTAAAAGTTACAAAAACTGATCCAATTAAATTAGAAGAATGTTTAAACTTGAAAAAAAAGTATAAAAAGCGATTTTATAAAATCATCATCGGGAATTTTTTTTGTTGGAATATTTATAAAGCTTACAAGTTAGTAACTGACCAAAAAAACACAATAAAGATGAAAGTAGCTAATTTAAACGATGTATCGGATAAATGATAGCGATCGATCAGAAGAAAGAACATGTTATGACTTGCTTCAAGAAGAAGTAATCTTGAAGACAAACAAAATAACGAGAAAAAGGATTTTACGTCATAATGTTATATTTGTTAAAGATCCGATGCTATTCAATTTATCATGCATAAAACATAAATTTTATGCAGTAAAATATCATTCAATAATTTTCTTTCCCGTTATGTAGTAGAGTTAATGGATTGCAAAATATTAATTGTTCTGTAAATAAGTTAAGTTAATTTCGCGTTAGCTCCTACGAACCCCATGGGTGTTTTCTTTCTATAAAAAAAAATAACTATATTAATCGTGTTATTTACAGTGTGCTTTTAAATGTGTCTTTTTAAAAAATTTTCTCAAATGAGTGTTTTAACAGACATTTTAATGCGTGTCTTCTGGTAATGTGGGTTTTAATTCGTTTTATGCTTCCTTTTTATGGAGGGTTTGCTCATGTGTGTATATTGTACACTTCATAGTATTTTGTTCGTTCTGTTGAGTTCGTTTTTACTGTACTTTGTCGGTACTTCTTGTATGTGGACTTTTACTTTGTATTTTTAATGTATTTATGTTCTACTGTCTTCATTTTTTCAACAATAGAAAAGTAATGGAAAACAAAATATAGAAACACAATATATTAAAAAATGTGGCTCAATATTTTGTGTATTGCTTTATACATCACACAGAACTGAGATAGTTTGTGCTTGTACACATGTACTGAAAATGCCTTGGGAAAGAAAGCTTAGGGCATATGCTTGCTAAATTGTCTATTATTGTTGGTGTCATTTATCTCCTTTAATAAACCATACAGATCATTTACTCAACACAGAAAGGACAGGCCATTTATACAACTAGCATTTTCCACTGGAGTTCGTTCTGCCCCTGGGAGCTAGACCGTGATTCATAATTTAGAAATTGTTCAAAGCTTTACACTTAAAATATTTGCTCCTTTTTGATATTACAAAGAGAAATTAATCTGTACAGTCATCATGGATTATTAGCGGTGCCATTACCCTCCTGCGGCACCTCCCCAATAATTAAAACTTGGAAAACACTGAAATCCCCAAGGTAGCCGTAGTCATTGTCATTTTGGTATTTAAGACGTTGGACTCGTGACCAGAACGTTGCAGGTTCGATTCCTACCATCTAATGAACCTGGGTCCTCATTAATTATATGTTGATCTCACTAGTTATCGAACTTATGTAAAATATTGACGATGCAAACTTAAATAACAAACTCGACCAAAATCTCATCAAACGTGTCGTATTAAGAGTGTTGAGATGATCAGCTAATCCGATTCAAGAGCACCGCATTAATATGTGTGGATACCATTCATAACTAAACTTTTTAAATATCTCATTTGTTATACGTTTACATCTCATCTTTTTAAAAGTAATCAGAAATATAGTATTCAGAGTGATGAAAAAGCTGATTACGCCGGTGTAACAGGTGTATGTGGTTCAAAATCACAATGGTATAATACTGCCTACCAAAATCGTAAAATTATGGCCTCAAGCGTGTTAACAAGCCCACCCAATCAGATGGAAAATCATCGCATTAATGTGTGGAGGTCGCTTATAATTTATCAGAAATCATGATGATGTAAGTTTATAGAAATATGCTACACGACGCGTTTACAAGCAGATCACCCCATTACTGTTATTAATCACACGATTACTAGGTATGGATCTTGTTCATTATTGAATTTATCCAAGAGCCGGATGGTATAAGCATATATTCTAAGCTTGATCAAATTTATGAAGTCTAGGATAATAACAAAACTCAATCACATGTAAGATCATCGTACTCATCCAAGAGATTGATGGTTTAAGTATATACTCCAAGTTTAACCAAAATCAAATGTGGACTTTGGAGTAGAAACAAGCTAAAGAAATCAGGTGTCAAAATAGCCACTAATTTCTGTTCACAGTTTATATTAGATATGGTGTGTACATGTTTTCTACTTTGATCATTTTTACTTTCTATCATTTGCACAAAAAATATCAAGCTCCCCAAACCACGAGATTTAAAGTCAGAATTTGGTCAAAGTCGGTTTTGCGATTTCTGAGAAATGTTTGAAATTTATTAAATTTGATGCTGGATCACCATAATTTGTAAAACAAATTCAGTACTTGCATCATGCCATGATAATTGTAATCAAGAATAGTCAAAGTCATGTAGATACTTACAGTCAATGTCTATGCAACGGTTTTGGTGAAGTCGTTTCATTATATTTGTTAAGTTTCTGTAAAGGCAGCCATATTTTAGAGCAGTTTAGGGCTTTGAGGGGAATAAATTTCAAAGCCCTCTGTGCTTTGATCATTTCTGTCAAGGATGGACAAATTTTGTAAAGTAATCCTTGAGAAGCCTTTAATGGTTTATCAATGCATACAAGCGGCAACCATTTTTGATATCTGATAGCCACATGATTTTGACATTTGACAATTCTTCTCGAGAAAATGATTTTGTTAAAAAGGATGAAATTCGAATCAGCGGTTTTGAAAAAGAATCGGTTCAAAGTTGCTTTTCTAATTTAGGTAAAGACAATCACGTTTGACTACCCATCATCACTTGTTTACACTTTAAATTCATGTATGCTTCTCTACGGAAACATCTGCTGAATAATTTAACTATATCTTCTTGAAAGTTCCAACTTATTAAATATTTTCTTACATGTCCGAATTAATATGTTCACGAACAATCTGTCAGTGCAACACAAAAAAATTTGTTCTGACCTTCTGACTATGAACCTGACATGGATAGAAAATCAATAAACTTGTATCATTCAATGCCACGATATAGCCTTATGCTAAGTTTGGTTAAATCTATATTTACTATTTCTGCTTCAACAATATTTAGGGCACTATTTAAATTATTTCAGTCATATTCGCAGACTGTGTTGGATAAAAATCTCTTCTTCCTTGCTTGTGTTATCATTCTCACAAGCTAGTACAACTAAAAGTCCGACTCAAGATCGTTCTTTGGAACGCAAGTAAATACATCGCCTGATCACGTGTCTCTCTGTTCAAAATCTCACCTAAGTACAAGCATGCAAGCAGTGACTTTCGACTTCACCCCAAGGTAAATTAGAGCTAGTTTTTAAAAACACTTTCACGAATGTACCGATATCTTGACGATCAGATCTGCACCGTATTATGATCCAATTGAGCGTAAAAAAAAAGCTAAAAAAAGAGCGTCAAAACTATACGACAGCAAAAAAGAAACTGAACAAGGAGTGACCCAGAGAAACATTAGTTACAAGTTAAGGCCAACACTCTCAATGTTCTGGTCATCCAGATAAGACTTAAATCAAAGTTAGCTTCTGTATATATTTAGAGTTGCTGGTGTTATCTGTAGTGTCAGGAAAAAAAAAAACATTTTTATTGAAGATTTCCAATCATAGGACATAATAGCAAGCGTTCTCCTTGAAAAATAAACAAACAAACAATTTTACGTTTAAACTACCGTTTAAAAACTTTAAGCAAAGAAAATTGCGACGTCGGTGATTTGATTTTTTTTTTTTTACTAAACTGTATAATTTCTTATTTCTTTCAGAATCCTATTTAGAATTAACATTGTCCCCATAACTGTCTAGAACCTGGACGTTGGGAGGTATTTTGAGCCATTTTGACATAATTGTTTCTCCCTGCTACACCGAGCCAATTCACCTGTTCATATGGTACAAACTCTAAATAGTTCGGAAGGAACAGCAGAAATGATTTTAAGGAACTATCGCCGTTTTTCGATCGAGTAGCGCTTGGATATACCACACTGTATTCAGTACTCCCTCAATATGGGAACAAATATTCAAAGGTTACAGGCTGAAAGTCTGCGTACCTTGGCGTTCCAGGCGTCCGCAGTCTTGATGCAATATACTTTCAAAACGTTATGTTTGAGAGTTTTACCGTATACGGTGATATCGTCGTTTACTTACTTTTAGCTTACCTTTACGAATTAGAGTATGCATTTTGGCGGTCTCAGCTACAATGCATTTGCACCAGATGTCAACAATATTTTGTGTTTTATTTAGTCTACTTCACATGATCATACCCGTCCAACAGAAATGTCGCGACCACCAACGTTTCGGCTTTTAGAATAAAGGTAACCATCAAATCCGTTCTGAACCATAAAATAGAGGCTCAGAAAGGTTGGTGGGAACTGAAATGATATATGTTCATAGTTATAAGCATAATCTTGCTATGAGGCCACTGCACATTTTAAAAATGGAAGTCCATTAATAATACAAGTGTTTGTCCATTTCTTTCCGGTACAGATGCCAAGCGAGAGGCAAAATTACTCTATTAAACTGCGCACAGTGCCGATTGTTACCGTATTTTTTTGCCACAACTTGTTATTTTCTGCAGTATCACAGCATGCCGTTGCAGTAATGACTGTGCGTCATGAAAATGCATGGAAGAACGGAAAGTCAACGACACCCGAGAGTGATTCTTATATTAATATTAAAAGAACAGATGCTGTCAGATAATAAATACTTTTGTCATGGATACGTACTCCTATCCTATGAAAGGACTGACGCTCTTCTAGTGGGCTTTTAGAATTTCCAGGAATTCTATGCAGCACGATTCCTTCCCTTTAACTGCTTAGTGTTGAAACCATTTCTGATATTCTTCAGCGACTTCTAACTTTGCTGCTACGATACCAGAATGGCACCATTTTTATTTCGAACAAAGCAAGTATCATACTAAATCTACTAGAGAAAACCGCGTGTTGATATAGTCATCGAGATAGTGCTTTGCAGATAGACACCACGGTGTTCGCATTAAGGATTAAGGGTAAAGTTGCATCAATTTAATTTCTGAACAACTAGACACTATAATAACTCTTATAAAAAAAATCCATGTCACAATAACATTTAATTTAGGAGTCATACCTATAATTATATTCTTATCAAGGATATATAATTTATCAATTTAAAAATGTATATAATTTTATACAATTATGTATAGTGCATTTGTATTAAGGCTATTAGGATACAACCTATCTAACATGTGATTGCAAAAAGTTTCTTTTACGATTCTACTCAAGTCTCCATGCACAGTATCTATTGGCATAAGGAAAAATCGAGCATTGATTATTGGTATTAAAATGTGTTCAAATATTAGAGAAAAACCGAGTATCTCTAATATTTGTATGTGAAGTTGATCATTATTCATTCTCTCAGAAACTTGTTAACGTATTTGTGCAACATATTGCACGTTACATTTTTTTTTACAGGTTATCAAACAAAACACACCAGTTAATACGCAGTTTTGACTTGGAGAAAATACATCCTTTATATTAGCGCTACTGATATTAGTACTTTCTCCTGTTTGCACATTGCGAGCACCGATGTCTGTTATATTTAGATGACGAAAACTATCTTTTTTATTTTATGTGTTTAGTTCCAATTAGAAAATCTTACAAATTCTTGGGTGTTCTATAAGCAAGAATAGATTTATTGTTGTAAAGTGATTTTACGCTGTTTATATTTGATACATTTAAGAGATTCCAATATTTATCAATTTTTAGGCCTATATTAGGTAATAGGATTTCTATTTTGGAAATAGATATATTCAGCGGGATGTATTTCCAAAATAGACGTTATTTAGACCATAGACGGACGGACGGACGGACGACGTACGACAATCCATCTCAAAAGCTCTTTGGTCTATGACTAGTAGAGCTAAAACTCCCCGAGGATAAACATATACGGTTGGGATAGTTCTTAAATGTTTACCTAGAGGTATTACTTAAAACCTCAAAACGGGGTGTCATTTTGAAAGAAGTTTGGCTTAAAGCTGTGAAACATGGCGTAAAAAGTGTTTAGTTGTTAATCTACATAACACTAACCACATCTTCCTCGTATTTCCTGTTGACCCTACCAGATGAATGCTTACTGAAATTACAATTCTTTAATGTCCAAAATGCAAGCCAAACAGCATTTGTTTTAAAAGTTTGTAATATCATTAGGAACGTACGTTCGGCTATTATTCGTGCAATTTTCTTTTTTAAATGCTAGGCGACAATCTTTACATATCTGACAGTTCAGCAGCCAATTTGAAGTAGAATAATTTTTTCTTCCATGCATAGAATAAGAGGATGTTCATGTACTGGCATTAAAGGAGAAAAGTCAGGTCTGTGTGATCGTGGCCATCCCATGATCTGGTTTACAGAAAAAAAAAATAATGCACTAAATTTGACAGATCACTTTTTCCAAACTCGGTAGATAACTTGAAGATTTGTGTAAAGTGGCGAAATTGGAGCCAAGTTTGTACTGCTTCTTTTTGGACATGCTTCAACTGCCACGCGAGGCCAACTTTCAACTGTTCCATGCCATGCATGCGTTTTGCCCGGTGGAGCATTAGGATAGCATGCGTCTTATTAGTAACAGGAGTGCTTTAATGCATGGTACTGGAACAAAATGCATGTTGGTTCAACGGCTGCAATATTTACACATGTAAACGTCTTGGTTTAATTTTACTACCTCTAAACGTTTAATCGACAAACGAACATGCATGTAGCCTTTTCCGACAAAGGAACAATCCGTTCCGGGGTTTACAATATAACATACGATGTCGTTTAATCGAAATTTGAGCCTAGTTTTGTAAACTCCAAATTTTCGCTTGCCTAACATGCTGCCTTGATGGGGCCACATGTATATTGTTGAAAGATGTTGCAATGATTATAAAAATGCATTGAATAAACTAACCTGAAACAATATGTATTTAAAATAAGATAGTTGTTTAAAGGTATATACTGTATTTGAAAGAATTTTTTGTAAGTAAATCAACCTGATCTGTAATGTTTGGTAATTAGTGCTATAACATATTCTTGTTAACTTTGCTTTTACTAACGATGTCACATTCGATGCGACAATTAAGATAATACGTCAAAAAAAGAATAAATAGAAAAATTTGAATAAATATCTATCTTAAACAGATTTGTAGAAATATATGATTGAATTGGAAAGGGTAGCTCCAGCATCAGTGACAGCCATATGCATGTTCGTTTATTCATTTACTCATTATGTAAACAATTTAAATTAGTAAACTAAGCACTTTACACGTGTAAATGTTGAAACCCTAAAAAGGGTTTGGACAATGGATGCAAATTAAAAACTTCAATTCAAACCTAAAACTACTTGTCCACATAAATGCCATTGTCAGATAAAGGCTGTTTCGCTTAATACTCTGGTAAAAAGCAACAGACGGAAGCATTAATACAGCTTATTTACAAACAGTACAGAGCAATGAGTCCTCTCATAATAATATAATCTCCCATGAATGTTTTAATATAGAAAAACAATTTTTTGGGAAATTAATTTTCTGTCTAGTCTAATTTCTCTTTTGCAAATCAGCTTTTTTTTTTCAATACAGACTTTCAAAAAAATGCAAATGAAGAAAAAGCCAGTTTCCTTCATGTGTTTTAATTCT
The DNA here is from genome assembly GCA_016746295.1 of Potamilus streckersoni. Taxonomy (NCBI): domain Eukaryota; kingdom Metazoa; phylum Mollusca; class Bivalvia; order Unionida; family Unionidae; genus Potamilus; species Potamilus streckersoni. The sequence goes on along the minus strand of JAEAOA010001385.1, from coordinate 5,096,918 downwards.
TTCAAAAAATTATCTGAAAAAATTACAGTATAATTGGTTCTAAATACATCATGTAAAATGAAATGCAGTATGAATTAAACGAGTAATAAAATGTATCTGACTGGCAGTAAAAGAATGCATACGAAAACATGCTTCATGCAATGGGGGAGAAATGTGAATAAGTTGCAGGGAAAAATCTGTAACCACTTTAAAAAAGCAAGCCATGACAAAAGAATCATAGATGAAAGACAAGGAACACCAGAAAATTTGCAGTATTCTCATTTTACAAAAGAAAGCACAATAAACTTAAGTATGAGAAACGAACTTGTGACAATTGACAGAAAGGGTACATGACAAACAAGTCTTGTTCAAATACTTTGGTAAGTAATTAATTCTGGCTTTAACAAGAAGCTGACATAATAGCTGAATGTTTTGACATAGAATAAAGATGATATTGATGATAAGGTGGTGGCTGTTGTTTTGGGCTTTACACCCTTTTGCAGCACATGTTCGACTATACATGGTGGCCTGTATAACTCGTGGAGGAAGAACCCAGGAACAAAACCTGGAAAGAACCACTGACCCATGGGAAGCTACAGGCAATCTTTCTCATAGGGATGCTGCTGGCAAAGGTGTCTCACACTCCCACACAAGTCAAGACCGTGAATCGAACCAACATGGAGAGTGTAAGATGGTAGTGATTCAATCACTGGTAATTCTATTTTTTTAGAGCACTGAACCACTCGGGGAACCCAATGAAAAGGTATGATGAAGGCTAAAGTACAGAGTTTCCTAAATTCAAATTGCAATTTTTATATATAATCTTAGTTATAAGAACATACAAAATGGTTTCAAGAAAGAGATATGTTTAAAAAGCAGTTTCATCACAATATTTTATGTTTTTGAAAATATTAAGCTAAATTCAACAAATTCTAAATGGAATAAAATTTTAGCCAGAAATAAGATCGACTCATGATTATTAAAATCATCACAACCGTAACACTTACATTAGAACATATGAAAGACACTGACATTTATTAATCACAATTGCAGTCTGAAGTGAAATAAATTACACTTGCAATTTGAAGTTACTGAATAAATTATGCTGACAATTTTAAGTGACCATAAAAATATTTCAGAATTATTGTTATGGAAGTTGATGCCAGTTAATCACAGTATGTTCAGCTCTGATGCTGGTTAATGCATGCGAGTGGCAAGGTCATGAAAAAGTGTGACCAAATGAACATGAAAAACAAAATAAAACTGCTACAATAAAAAGCAGAGGAAAATGATTCAACCAAAAGGAAAAAGAGAACAAAGGCAGTGAAGTCTGTATAATTCACAGAAATGAGGCAAATGATAAAATATTTCTTCAAACAAATCTCCTTTAAACTGCCAACCCTAATGAAACTATGCTCAACTGTCAACCCTAACAATTCTGTTATCAACTGTCGATCGAGACTGGTGAAATTAACATCCTGGGGCTGCATGTACATAGGGCCAGTGAAGATCTCATCATGGAAACTACTGGCATAAAAAGATGAGGGTCAGGCCAAGTCATTGTTGAAAGATGAAGGTCAATGCAAAGCAGAGTCCATTACAGAGTCACCTGTGATAGATTAAATAAAGTCAAAGTTAAGTCTACTACATGCAGTTAGATGTGATATGATGCAAGTCCATTAAAGAGTATGCAGGATACATATTTCAATCAATATTAATTTCTCTATGAGGCATTACACACACACACACACACACACACACACACACACACACACACACACACACACACAAAAGCATCAAACATGTTATTACAGTCTAATTCATGCACAAGCAATTCATCACCTCCTAAAAATGTCTAAAGCTTTGCATTAGACAAATCTGTTTAGTTCATAAAGGTGACCTGTCGCCATATATACTTGCATACAAGTAATCTTGAACTGCAAAATGCAGATGCAGATTTGCCATTGCATTAGCAAATTTGGTTTATGCAGTTGTATAGAGTACTTGGTAATTAACAATAAAGACCCAGATCTGCTTGCACAATATGTGATGGCATAACAGAATGTAGTTTGCAATTGGACTCATCTTCAAGCAAGTATACACGGTAGTTTTAACATGTACAATTTGTTGATTGACATAATTTTGTCACAACTGTTCATTCATTTCCATAACAGTAATTCAACCACAAATAAATACTAGTCGTATGTTTTTATGAATTAGCCAATGATGGTGTTAAAACCTAGCAGAAGTTGAGTAAAACGAGCGGAGATAAAATTTACAAGTTCTTGTTCATATCTTGTCTTCATTTATTTCAGTTTAAAAGTATCCATAGTTGTCCAAATAGTTTAAAATATTCACATAGTAAAAATGATATAATACATCTGTTACACAAAATCTTGAGAAATGTGGGAATGGACCTATTAGTACATGCATTAAAAAATAAAACATAAGGAATTCCTATGAAAAAAGCTTTTGATAGTAATAAACTAAAAACATGATCATGGAATATGGATTCCACACCACAACACAATGAAATGTGCTCGCTGCCAAACTTAAGGTGTGACAGACAGATGGACTGCAGTAATAATGGCATACTGTTTTTTCAGTGGTACATGTTATTGAACTTTTCCCTAAATAAGAAATATGCTAAAATTCCCAAATAACCTCATTACAAATTACAAACTGAATGTAATTAAGAACATGCTTTCATTTTTCATGACAAAATAATTAAAAATGTTTTACTTTATATACAAAATAGTTGTATTTGTCAAAAATTTATTATGAATATTACGATATCATATTTATGACCCTTTAAACACGTTTGACATGTAGCATTTATGTCAATGTGATGGGTAAACTTAATATTGCATAAGATTTTAAGCCAAATACAATTTTGGGGTTTAAACAAATTTCAGTATTTATTTAATTACAAATAAAAATTATTATGTTAAGTATATGTATTCCTTTTTAAGACAGGAATCATCCTAAGCTTTTCTGGAAGGCAACTTTTTAAAAAAAAATTCTACAATCTAGAAATATTTTCTCAATTAAGGAGTTAGTGTCTTTTAATTTTACTGGCCATTTCTAATAAATATCTTGCCTGGGTGTTGATATCCAAAGTTTTCCTGCCTTTTATATCAGCAGTATAGGTAGTAAATTGTAGTAAATGTTTATTTACAAGCTCTCAATGTCAGCAGAGTTTCTACCATAATCAGCCCACTTTTGTTACAGTTTTTAAATTACAACATTGACAACAATTAGCATACATTTATTAAGTTCATCTACTGTAAAGAAAATGACCATTTTATAGGAGAGGTACAATTTTCTTTTGAACGGACTTGTTTTTTCTTGTATATCACTGTACACATCACTATGTTTAGAAATACAATTCTATACCACATTAAAAATATTTTTGTGGCAGCCAGCTCTAATTGGAACCTATTATTTTTGTGGTAAGATATACAAATTAAAAATTGCAAAAAGTTACAAAATTTTCAACATTAACATAAATGTGCTTTTTCAATGTGATGCATTCATACACATATTTTTGTTAACAAGAGTAAGAGTTTTACTGTTGGACTTTCTAGTGAGGGAACACAGTATATCTGTAATATGAGTGGAAAAAAGTGGTACCAATTAACATCATATCTACTTATATGAGTTGGATTTTTATAAATATATTTCTAGGGCATGATTTCAACCTCAGCCATCAAAATTACCATCAAACTGTATTAAAATTTGGTAATCTAAGTCAAAAGCAATTTTGTGATCACCATATAAACTAGCTTATAAGAGTATCACTGCAAACTGTACAGACCCAGGAGACAGATTTGGATCTGCTTAATTTGTTAGGAGTAATCAATAGAACAACACAGACCCTCATCTACAGGTGCATTATGCTAGAACAAATCAGGATCTATGTTGTTTGCAGTTGGACTAGACTTATAAGTGAGAATATATGGTACATTTATTTTTATTGTGGAAATCAACTATTTTGTGGTTCTCCATGATGTTGGTACATAATTCACTGATTCATTTGATCTTTAGTAATAAAGAAATCACTGAAAAACTGGTACCCCACAAATGATATTAAAAAATGCAGTATTGAAACGGTCCAATTTTTTGCATTCAAAATGTGGTTATATTTTTTTTGGTCATTTATATATCTATCTATTAAACTTCATCATATCAAAATTTTCTGGTAACTCAATACAAAAGGAATTGAAAATATGCAATATTTTTAAGATGTGACCCTATTATTTGGAGTCAATTATACTCTATTCAGATGGGGAATAAAACCTATTTGCTTTGAGGATGTTTTCTTCTCATTTTTGGTTTGTTTTGGGATTTTTTTTTCTGGTTTTCTAATTTTAGTTTTGCTTTATCATTTTTTAAAAAATATGGAAGTGACTGAAGGGGTAAATTAAAAAATGATTTAACTTGTTTGTACAGGTTTTTCATGATCACAATTGTGCTTTTCTTTGACAAACATGAGCACCAGAGCCAAATTTTTAGCTGTCCACTTATGTAAATAACTGAAATGTTTGGACAAAGTTTCTTTTCTCAGTCAGTGACCTTGACATCTGACCTTTTGTGCAAAATATTGATAGGCTTTTTACTGCAAGTGCAAGACAGCCACAATGTTTGGTCCAGGTGTGTGATGTACAGCTATTGTTATTCTGAAGAAAACACCTTTTGCTTCTTTCGGTAATAAAAATCTTGTCTTTTAACCTCAAAATCACTAAGCTTCTTCCCTACTCCAAGAGCAAGCCATCTTTAAATGTAGAAACTGGAGATGATAGAGAACTTAAGTTATGCATCAACTCAACAGTTGTTAAGTGGGATAGGTACAAGCTGAAGTTATGTGCATTTGCAACATGCACAGGAGGGAATGTACTTCTATGTTCTTGTAAGTACTGTGACAAAATTTTGTCAAAGTGGTATCAGGGAAACAATGAATCTGAAGCAGACCGCTGATCAAAATGGTTGCCTCAGTGACTCATGGAATGAACCTGAACTAGTCTAAAATACAATAACTTGAGCCATTTTTCAAAAGACAATGAATTTTGCCAAAGCAGACAATACTAACTTTTGAAAGTGCAATATACAAGTTGTTAAATATTAAAATCTATACAAAATATTAAAACATCTAGTTATGAAGTCTTTTAGGTGCACATCTGAATTAAGGTAAAGTTGTATACTTGGCAATTCAAATCACATAAATTAATAATATACCAAAATAACCAATATAAAATGTTATTTTAACAATACCTAAGATAATAAGTTTTTTAAGTTTTTAAACAGTGAAGACAAGCAGTGAGTAATATCTGATGAATTATTTATCTTTAAAAATCAAACCTTATGCAAAGTAAGAAACTACAGTAGAACCTTACTGTGTAGAAACCCATTTTTATTCTTATGGACACAGTGACCTTGTCATCTTGACCTGAACAAACTATAGTTCTTTCTTACCAAAAGGGCAAGCTATTAACAAAGTTCAGGTATGTGATGTAGAACAAATGTTCATTGTGTGAAAACCATTTTTGTCCAAGTTTACCTCTGATCCCAAGATCAAAGGGATCCTTCCTTACCCCAAGAAAAAACCATTCACAAAGCTTAGCCCCTGTAGAAATTTAAGTTATTTTATGGAAACCATTTTTCTTCTTCCTCTTTCAGTCACAGTGACCATTAAGCCTCAATAATATTCTTCCTTACCCTAAGTGCAAGTCATCCACAAAATTTGGTAACTGTGGATGGGGTAGAAATCAAATGTGTGTATGTGTGTGTGAAAGTATTTTTCCTTCAGTCAGTGACTTTGACAGTTGACCTTTTAACCCCCAAATCAAGCAAGGTCTTGACAGTTTCAAGTACATACCAGCCATAAAGATTTGATAATTGCTGATGGTTGAAAACTCGCTATTCTGTGGGAAACCTTTATCTTCTTTCAGTCAGTGATCATAACCTTTGCATCCTCATTCTTAAAATCTATGGGGCTCTTTCTTACCAAAAACGAAAACTATCCACAAAGTTTGAGGACTGAAGCCGCAACAACAAAATTTGCTGTCCACAAATGAAAATGGTAACAGACCCATGGACATACATAGTAATATAACACATTACACATCATGGTGGGTGTACAAAAACATTCTGATTGTCAACTGATATTGTCTGATTTTATTCCTTTTGCATTTTTCTGCAGAAATAAAACTTTTCAAAATCAATATCTTTCAAGAAACAAATTTTAATTTTCTGGAACTCTTTACTATTTAGTGTTAGTGCTATTTTTGCTTCTTAAGATACCATGTTAATTTATCTACTGACTAATCTTTCATCTTACAATTTTTTAATTGCACAAGTTAACCATAATGATTTTATATGCATTTTTCGAGTATTCATTTTTCAATTATTTTCTTTTCTTTCTGACTTTATATTCAACAAGTCAGCTGTTAATATTACTGCCACTTTCCATCAAATCTGTCATTTCATCTACTACAGGGGATGGGGATGGGGGAGGAGGAGATTGTTGCCTCCCCATATTTTGATCTTAAGGCTTTTGAAATTTATGGTAAATACTTGCTTACAAGTCATATCCAACTGCAAAAAACATAGACCCTAATCTACCATTGTACAATGTGCCAGCAGATCAGAGTCCATGAGGTCAGTTCTGCTGATTATGCCTAACAAACTACACAGACACAGATTTGCTTATACATTGTATGATGGCAGATGTATCTGCAATTTTCAGTTGGCATTAAAACAAATAATTTAACGACATACCATACAGAAAAATCATGGAAATTGTGTTTTTTCTATTTTTATCCAATCCATGAAGAGTCAAATGTCCCCATTTTTCAGTCAATTATAGATGAATTGTAGTCACAATGATAGCCTGCAAAGTCGCTACAATACCTAAGTTTATTTCTGTCGATGACAGTTCCTAATAAGAACATTTAGAACAAAAGTTGATGATATACAAAACTGTCAGAGTAGTCAACATAGCACCAAAAAAGGAATAAATTTTTATCCACAGGAATAAAGAACTTACAGTCATGTAAGGTCATGTAATCAGACTCGAATCAAGATTTTTAATTTCTTTTGGTTCTAGATGCTTTTTTTCACAAGGTTTCACAATGTATTGTGCAATATTCAAGATTTTTAGTTCCTAATGCAGGCTTGTTTTTATCAACTCTTTTTACAATGTCAACTATGACTCTTCTGAGGAAGCGTTTATACCATCCTAACCGTATCCATGACAGCAGCATTAAAGCAGTACACATAATGACTTTAGTATGTGCTGTGGTATGACTCCTTATTTACAAAGTAAAAGAAAAAACAAAAAGTAGCAACTCGGGCTTATAACACTAAATTGCTGATTAATGCTCATCAACGATAATCAATATTTAGATGTGTTTATAATCACACAAAAAAATGGAGAACATATTAAAGGTTCAGATAAACAAATGTTCAGGAACTAAGGCAGTGAGGGTTCTGTTGATTTCAATAATCACACATTTTCTATCATGGAATAATACTAGCAAAATTCAAAGACCAGAGGCTCTGAAATTTCTTGTCTGGACTTTATTTAAAAAAATGACTGATTGTTTACATTATCTAAACATAAACACAAGACATATCATGCATTTACAAAAATGCAAACTAAACAGGCCTGTACAGTATATGCATTTGACACCACAATCAAATTTAATACAGCTCAAGAGCAGATTTTGTACACAGCTTGCAACTGTTACCACTTATTCATTGATCAGTCATGAAAATATAATATGATATACTCTTTCAAACCAGCATTATTTTCAATTCAAATGACACATATAAGACCAAAATAATTATGTATGTCACAAAAAATATCACCTCTAAAAGTGCATGTGCACAATGGAAAAGTATATGGAAATTCAATCTGAGAAATTAGTTCTGGGGACCAAAATTTTGCTGCATAAAATAAATCTGTACCAAACGCAATGATTATAACATGCAATTTCAACTGCATAAAAGAACTAATCAACACAATGTATGGGTTATATGACATGTTTGTGCACAATGCATATTTGATGATAAAAAAATATAATCCATATTCTGACATCAAATCCAGATGCTCAAGGTAAATGATGCTTACCATGGGGAACACACTATACACGCTGCTAAACTTCAGTTCAATTTGGTCAAAAAAGTGCCAACTTTACTTGCTCATTAATTGGATACAATTGGAAATTTCATAGACCCAGAACTGTCATTGTATAATGTGCCAGCAGATCCAAGTCTATGCAGGTTGTTAGTACACAAAGACCCTGAATTGCTGGCACATTATGCATGGCAGATCAGGGTCTATGTTGTTGGCAGCTGGACCTGATTTATACACAAGTATAGATGGTACATTCTGAATGGCTATGTCAGTAGGAAGCAAGACTTTTTTCATATGATGGTCTACAATGGCAATTCAGTACAAATCTACTTCAGCTTTGCAGGTCAAGGACCAAATTTATGGACTTTCCAAAGGCTTGATATGTTTTTGGTGGCTTGTTTAAATTATCTTCCCAATTTCAAAGTCAATACTAAATGTTCTTTTAATACATTTGCATGAAGTCCATCTTCGAAGTTATAACAAGTGTAAAATTTCTTCAAACAGAAACATCAAAATATACACAATAATGGGATTCTCAACACAAGTTAATGTCATTACTAATTTTTCAGTTGCATGTGTAATTTGCCAAATCATTGTGTTTTCAAGTTGAAAGCTATGTTCAATAAGAACATTCCATTCCACAGGGATCCAAATATACCAGTTTTTCTTCCAGATTATTTCACTCCTGGACTGTTTTCTTAAATTATTTCCCTTAGACATTTTGACCGAATGGTAAATGTAAATTGCACTCCAATTGTTGCTACAACTGATTTCTTGGGAAGGAGAGCTGCTAAAAATATGGTTTCTTATCCTCTAGTCGTTATATAATGAGAAGGAGATCATGGTAAAAATGCGATTTTGATCCACCAGCTGTGATTTTTGGGTAAGGAGATCTGGTCAAATTATGAAGGATATTTGGTCAAATATGGATTGTGAAGATTCCAAAATGTCTTCGAACAATATGCATTTTTCACTTTTCTTATGCATGGAAATCCATAATCCTCAAATTTATCAATTACTCAAAGCAAGCATAGCACCAGTTTTGTTCGTTTTTAACTCTCTATCCAAAATAGAAATTGATATCTGTGGTCTCTTTGCAAATTGAATGTGCATCTCCCCATTGTTAAGCCAGCAGGCAAAGTTAATGTTTCGTCTACCATTTGAATTTAAAGGTTTACTGATACAGAACTACGCTTTACCACAGTCTGACCATAAGATAAAATACAGACAGAACTCACCCAATATGTAATATGTGATGACACAAATTATTAGAATGATTATTAACACTCAGTTTTCCAAAATTAATTAAATAGGCAAATATGAAACACTTTACAGTAATAAATCAAATATTAGCAAAACTCATGGGCATTTACATGGATGTTAATACATATTTAAGAATTTTTATTTGACTTTTCAAATTTGCAAGGATTTTTTAAAGACCAGACATAAATTTTAAGGGTTTGAAGATTTGTGTGAACTGTGCTATCTTTAATACTATAAAAGGATGTCATTTGCAAGTATTTTCACTGACATATGGTGCATTAAAGCTAAAGTATAACTGGCGACCAATTTTACCCACAATATCATGCAATAATTGCTGATTTCTATTGAAATGTCTACACTTTCTGTCATCTGTTATATGCTATACTTTTAACTGAAATTGCAATTCATTTACCTGAGCTCATAGTTTTAATTTTTAATATTTTGAATTTTGTTTCAGAAAAAGTGTAAGGCAACCTACTTGACTGTATTGAAAAAGGTTTATAAATGTGGGTTCTGCAGCTGTCCCCGTCAATTATTGAAGACTATCCAAGGTTATTTACTTCAGTCACATGATCAACACATACAGTTATGTGATTAACCTATAACATGCACATGTTGCAAACAACAGCAATATTTTTACTTTCACTTGCCACAAAAGTTAGACCTAACACTTTGAAACAAATTATGCATTCAGATTTCTTTTATGGACTGAAAGCTATGTGTTTAAGAAATGAGCAAAGCTAAAGTAGAGACACTGCCAAATTCGTGTGTGGTAAGCCAACAGACCACTATATTATCCGTAATAGAAATATCAGATATCTGTATGCATAAAAAAATAAACATAACAATATAACATTCAGCAGCAAATGTAAGTATATGTAACATATAAAATGGAAAGCTGATTAACCTCCAAAATTATTTATCTTTGTGTGATTTGAGTTGAATTGCAACAGGTGAAAAAACTTTGGTATTAAAAACAACACTTCTATGAATATTTGAAAATGGGTGTGCATTTAATTAAAAAAGCAACAATAAGGAAACATACAATCTCAAATGTTTACATTGCAGTTAATTTTGCTTACTGAGTTGTGGTAATACCTAATTATTTTCACAGTACAATCTTGTTGATTGAAAATGTTATCATCCAAATTATCAGTTGTACAAAGCAAACAAAAATTTCCAAAATGTGTGGAGTCAATATAAACACAACTCGTTGATCTTACCACTACCACCCTGATCCATGTTTTCTTGTGAACCCATCTCGAACCTTAAGATAAAAAAATGGCTCTACAAAACTTCATGAAGTAAAATTCTTGCCATTTCAACTTCTAAGTGTAATTTTGTTGAATTTTACAGACAAAATCTAGAGTTTTCCTATTCATAAACCACATACAAATACGTATAAAATATAAAATCTAAAGAAAGTTTAATAATTTTTTAACTTTTTAGTCATACTGCCAAGGGATGAAACTTATACCATGACAAAAATGATACAACTACTTTAAATTAAAATGTAGTAAAACTTGATTAACAACTGTCATGCTGTGTCAGATGTAGAAGTTACTGTCTAATCATGCAAGTTTACATCAATGTTTCTGTTGTATTTTGTAACAGAAACACCAGTCAAAATTTAAATGCTGTGTTAGAAGAGAAGATTGACTTACGGTTGTAGATACTGCATTTGGTCAACAGCAAAATTCTTCCTTTCACTTCTATCACTTAATTATAATTGTCAAACCAAATAACAGGAGTAATTTAGCAAGAGACTCATTTGTAGAACGTGACTTTTATTTACCTAGAAAGCAAAAGCTCGATCTAACAAGAGTACAATAAATGGCGTATTACATGCATGCCCCATGCTTAATACTTCCTAATGTAGATAACTAAAATTTTATTCAGAAATGTTTTTTTATTCAGTCAGTGATCTTGATCTTTGGCCCCCCAAAATAATAAGCTTTTCCCTCAACCCAAGTACAAATCAACAAAGTTTATGAAACCATTTTTCTTCTTTCAATGTGACACTGACCTTTAAATTGTTGACATCAAAACTGATCATCTACCTTAACACAAGTGCAAGTCATGCAAAAAGTATAAAGTTTAAGTTCTGTAGAATTAAAGTTTTGTTTATAAATTATTTTTCTCCTTTTAGGTCTTGAACTTGTCCTTTGGACCCAAAATTAATAGGGTTCATTGTTAACCTAAATTCCAGCTATCAACTTTGATAGCCACATGATTTGGAATTCAAGTTATTGCACAGAAATAATATATCTTTCAATAACGTTGATATGCCACTCCAAAATCAACAGGGTTTTTCATTGCATCAAATCTCTTATCTTTCGAACCAGAATCATTAGGGTTTTTCTCACACTAAATGCAAATCATTTACACAGTTTGCTAACTGCACTTCAAGTTAATGTACAGAGAGAAACCAATTGTTTTCTTTCAGTCACAGTAACCATATGATTTGCACTAAAATCAATAGGGTTCTCCATTAGCAAACCATCCACCAAAAAGTTTTGCAACAGCAGATGATGGATTACTTTAGTTACTGAGTGTAAACAAAACTCGAAACAGATGGATATCACAATGTAATATGCTCTGTCGTATGGAAGGCATAAATAATGTACCAATGACTTTTAACATTGGGGAGTGGACATACATATGGATCGGTGTACATACTTGAAATGCATTTATGTATGACACAGTGACCACTCTGTCCAACTTCCACAAACTGGGCTCAACCAAAATCTGATAAGAGACATAAAAGCTGCTATGAAGGTTTCTTGAACTTGAAAACATTTGGTAAAATACCCTCTGCCCTTAAAATTTGCTGCAAATTTTAAGTATGTGCCTATATGCCTGCCATGTGTTTAATATGCTTCTATTTAGGCTTTAGCAGGGCATGTTTAACCATGGAGATTACTGATGGAAATAGAACCTTGGCCTTTTGTGAAGGCAAGGTATGCAGTCTTGAATTAAACTTACTATGCAGCAAAAAATGTTTATCAGCCTCACCAGGACAATGATCTCTAGCCTTTAGACCCAAAATCTATGAATTTCATTCCTCTTCTAGTGTAAGCCATCTACAACATTTGGTCATGGGATTTATTCAGGAACAAAAGTTGTTTTGCAACAATGGCACTGGTCTTTAATTTTACAACCCCAAAAATCATAGGTCCAGGTATGTGGTCCAGAATAAAATTATTATAGGAAAAAAATTCTTTTTATTTCAGTCACAGTGACCATGAGTTTTACTTTTTTAAAAAACCCCAAATCAGCAGGGCATTCTTCTTATCTTGAGTATAGAAAATCCGCATACTTTGATGAAGGTACACAACAACTTGAGTTTTTGTGCAGAAACCAATTTTAATTTTCAGCAAGTGACCTTGACCATGGACCTTCTGACACCGAAATCAGTGAGCTTCTACCTTACACCAGGTGCAAGTGATCCAGTGTTTGGTCCAGCAATGTGACATAAAACTTAAGTTTTTTTGTTGATGAAACCATTTTTTATCTATGTCCTCTGACCTTCTGACCCCATGATTGCTATGGTTCTTTCTGGACCCTAAATGCAAGTCATCCACTGAGAATAGCCAGGGTCTGTAAATGCAGAACAGAAGTTACTGCACAGAAACCATTGTTGTGTTTTCATAGTGACCTTGACCATTGACCTTTTACTCCCTAATTTACAGGCTACTATCTTGCCAAGTGCAAGCCATCAACAGTCAGATCCAGATGTGTGAGGTAGAATTTGATTGTGCAGAAACCATGTTTTCCATCAGTCAGTGACCTCAGCCTTGAACCAGGCATGTGAAGTAAAATTAATCTGATTGTGCAGAAACCATGTTATTCTCCATCTGTGACCTCAGCCTTAAACCAGATGTGTGAGGTAGAACTAATTTGTGCTGAAACCATGTTTTTCTTCAGTAAAAACATCAGCCTTAAACCAGGTGTTTGAGATAGAACTAATTCATTTGTGCAGAAACCATGTTTTTCTTCAGTCAGTGATATCAGCCTTGAACCAGATGTGTGAGGTAGAACTAATTTGATTGTGCAGAAACCATGTTTTTCTTTGCAGTCAGTGACCTCAGCTTTGATCTTTTGACAAAAAGTTTGAGAGAATTCATCCTTACCCAAATTCAAGCCATTATTGATAAAGTTTGATGATGGTAGATGGTGGAGAACAAAATAGTGAATAGATGGACATAACATGATATGCTGTCCCATTGTGAGAGTATTATTATTAAAAATTTCAATTACCCATTTTATTCATTTTTCTTTTCTCTAGCTATTTCTAAGTCTAAAGCAGTCAGTATAACATGCTTCCTAGTTTTTCCAATAATTCATTTTTCTAAAATTTTCCAATCCTGAAATCCACATTTTTTTAAAAAAAAAAAATTTCAATCCTGAAAACAACTTTCATCTTTCCAAAAAATTTACATCTTTATAAAAGATACCCAATGGATCAATTTTTTTTATATTGACAATGTCTAAAGCTGTAGCTACTAACAATAACTCTGCATTAGAATGAGAAAATGGGAAATTATGCATTTTTTTTTTGCAGGTTTTATTAATTCATTTGGCACATGAAATGTTTACCATTCTGAGATATGTATTTATAATGGTAGCATGGTAGCTGCTCAGTATCACTGACCTGTGTAATTTTAACTGGTTCTGACAGTGCTGTAAATCAACAAAGTACATAAGGGATGATAAAGACTTCATGCACTCACATCCATTTGCTACAAAGAATTTGTTTTGATCAAAATTTCTGATACCAACAAAAAGACATAAAAAGGGTACAAACTAAAAAGTGAAACCCATGCATTTCTTTACATAAATAGTGATCTACCTATGCTAAATTTTTAAATGATTGTTGCAGTGTAAAAAAAAAAAATCAAATCAGATGTGCAATTACCATTTGCATAACCAAAGTGACCTGTGGATTTGATTTTATATTAGATTATCCGCAAGAGCCCTATTAACTTTACTAATGGTTAGGTTACATGGTGTGAATACTATATATACTCACTTATATGTTGGGTTCAATTGCAAACAAGATTGACTCTGATCTACTACTGCATAATATGCTGGCAGTTCAGGGTCTATATTCCTTGTTCTACTGATTTCTCCCAATAAACTGAAGAACTCTTATCTTCCAGCACATTATGCAGATATAGATCTGGGTTTATGCAGTTTGCAGCTGTACAGGATTTGAAAGCGAGTATAAACAGTACATTTGGCATACAGATTACTGACAAGACAATCATCCAAAACATGGACACTACATGCACACACATTATTTACTCATGGAACAAGTGAACCTGAGCCTAAGTAATAATCGTGTAAAAGCTCAAACTGTCAGGTCAGTCTGGTCAAGCCAAGAAACTGTAATAATAAGAGCACCCTGTAAAAAAAAAGTCACAAACTGAATAATTATGAAGAATTGTCCATGATTCATCTGTACTTATTGGTCCAGATTCCGCTGCAGTTCTGGTAGAGTAAGCCAGCTCTACAGTAATAATACTAATAATAAATACACACACATACGCTGCATGCAATGGTGAGTTGGGTTGTTCCATTTGGCTGTAAAAGGGCCACACAACACATGATCACATGACATCCACAAAGAACTCACAAGGATTTCCCATTGCCATTCGGAAAGACTGCCGACTCCCACTTAAGTCCGGTGGAACATTAGCCAAATCCCGTCCCACAGTTATGCTATTTTCACTAGGTGCTCCACGCCGAGCACTCGCCACTGTGTCAGTGTCACTACCACTGTTTGCTGGACTAGAAGACTTCTTCCCAGATTTATCTTTCTCTTTCCGACTACCACCTGATGCTGCACTGCTCCCTGTAAAAGATGATATAATGCATTCACTAAAGATGCAAACTAATCAGGCCTGTACAGATTATATAACATATGCAAATGTACTGTATATATTCATCAAAAAGTAAAAACGTTTTAAATTTATAAGGTAAATAAAACTGGATAATCAATGCTAATCAAAATATTTCAGTTCAAACTTTGTAATACCTACTGTTACATATCTACTCTATGTTTGGCACTGTTATACTGTAGAGATAAAATGAATTAAATAAAATTATCAGAGTATCTCCAAATGATTTGCCATGTCACAAGGTTGGTTTCAAATTCATTGCAATGCTATAGCTACTACAACTAAGAATATTGTTTGAAAGATGTATTATTATAAAATAAACACTAAACTTCAACTAAGGACTTGAGTTTGTGATGATGTTCAGATCACCAGAATTATAACATGCAAACAAATAAAAATTTTATTTGGGATGAAAATTGAAAGAATCTGTTCCTATTTTAGCTTCAAAATTGTCTAACTAGTAAGGAAATAAGTATCTGTTTGGTATTCATGATTTTCCAGTACCAGAGAGAGTTGACATGATGCTATTCAAACTTACAGCCACTGTAATCAAACCAACTTTGTACATCACAGTCTCTTATGGCAGCAACAGTCACTATGACTGTGACTTGAATTTTTAATGCAGCTTTAACAATTTTTCAGTCATTTTGCTGTGATGTCAGTGTGGCAGTTTAGAGTGATGTCTATCACTGGGACATCATGCCACAGTCATGTCTCAGTCATGTACATTATCGTGACAACAAACAAGTCCTAACACTAACCAACCTCTTGATGCTGAGCACCTAGTGAGGCAGCTGTTAGTACCATTTTTATAAGTCTTTGGTATGATTCGGTTGGGGTTTGAACCTGCAACATCCTGCGTCTCAGATGAACACACTAATTACTAGGCTACAAGAGTGGTCTCTATTAAAATATGGTTCCCTCAAGTAATTTGTCAATTAAAAATACAAAACCATGTTCTGTTCTGGTATGGAGATTATATATAGACATATACATCTTGCACATAAAATGCAACATGGATTTTAACCTTTAACTTCTGGTGTCAAGGAAATAAAAACTAACCATCCTTTCCTTTACCCTAACTTATTGGAAATGGTGCCAAGGTTACAGTATAATATTCTTTCATAAGCAAGTCCAACTGCAAACAACATAGACAACAACAGAAAAGGGTCTTTGTTGTTTGTTCTCAGGTAAGAAGTGAAAATAATTCTAAAATTTGAGGGTTTTTTTTGAAAGCTTTTGGAAGGTTTTAACATTTCTTTTCAACAAAGCAGTTATATGGTTGTCTCCAATAGCATAACATTTGTTAAACATCTGATAAAGTATGTTTCGAGTTTGCTTCTAAATGAAAATAAAGTTAAAAAAATGAATAAATAAAATAACTATCTGCAAGTACCAAGTAATTCCTGACCTCAAGCTAGCCTTAGTAAAATTCTGTGTAAAAACTTTTTTTGTTGGGTCAGAGTAGAGCCATTATTTTTTCAAATTTTTAGTTAAAGTGTCCTTCAATTTTTTTTAGTTTTTTTTTTACATTTCTGAGGTTTCTATTGCTAAATAGATACCGAATTTATGATTTGGGGAAAAAATGAAGGCCAAATTTTCTGTCATACAAACATGAATCCATTTTAAAAAATCTAATGTAGCATAGAAAAGCATGTTCAGGTTTTGCAGTAAAACCATTTTTTAAAATGATGTTCATATATCAATTTCACTAGTTCTTTTGTCATGACTTGAACGTGCACAGCTTATGCTGTCACACAAGTACTGGTATCACAGAGGGAAGAATTTGACTATCAGTGGGAAGAATTGACTATTCAAACTATGGTTGGTGATTCTTATAGGAGTTTTATATGGGTTCTTCCTGCACCAGTTATAATGTGTAACCTAGCATACACTGAAAAATAGTGTTACATCCAAACCATCATCAACAAAAGATGTCTACTAGTGAAAACCCCATGACAATATGACTTTCAGGAAGATAACAAGATCTTCAAGCAGGCTGCTGAAGTGTTTTAACATTTTGGAACCACTTTCATTTAAAACCAACATCTTAAGAACCCCATATTAATATGACGTTTTAGTCAAAAGCAGATACAATAAGTCGATTTTGAACATCGCTACAGCAGTGGCCATATCTGACAACAATGGCACCATTTTCATTTAGGACCCACCAGATGTCATCACAAGTCTTTAAGTGAAAATCTCATGTTCATACAACCAGCCTTTGGAGGGATGCAGTAAATACAATATTTTCACATTGGCCACTGAGTAACAGTCATATTAGTTGTCAATTGGCACAATTTTCTAGTGAAAAGCCGATGTTGATTTGGCTATCCATCCTAAAGGTTAGTGATAACATGATTTTCCCGATGACTGCTATGGTGGCATATTGGATGTCCGATTAGCAATTTTGGACCAAGCAGACATCATAAGAAGTCTTTAAGTGAAAGCCCCAAGTTCATATGACAAACCATTTTAGAACAGTAGGAATTAGATTTTCAATACTGTATGTGCAAGCTGCAACAGTTTCATTTTAGATTGGCACAATTTTCACTAAGAACCAACCATTCAGATATCCTACAAAGTCTTTTTGCTAAAAGTAAATACTGATTACCAATCTGTTCAGGAGGAGCAAAAAAGATTTTCAAGAAGGGTGCCATGTTAGTCATATTGATGGTCATATCTGTACCATTGAATCTGGACCTACTTTACATCATAGGAAGTCTTTTGGTGAAAACCCGATTCTGATATGACCATCCATTCTGGAGGCATAGTGATAACAAGACTTTCCCACAATGAATATATAAGAAGCACAAGTTTCATTTAGAACCAATTAGACCACTGGATGTATGTTTCATGACAATCCTCCAAGAAATTTTGTGCTAAAGGATGGACCATGGACAATAGACCATCCCATCAGCTCTTATCTTCATGACCAGTAAAGCTAAAAATTGCTAGAATAGCTAAAAGTTCTAACAAGACCATGTAAATGCCCACCAAATTGTATCAGTCTACCTTAAATGGGCTTTTGCTTCATCATACAAACATTTTACTCAAGCATCAATGTTTAAATAGTTAAAACTGAAATGGGTCTGTAATGGCCTGAACATTTAATCAGGTCAACTACTTATTACCATGATTAAGTATGTAACATTTCTCAGCTCCAAATCAAAGCAACAAATTCAGACAAGCTGACATTGAGATGAACACCAGTTGCAATTTACATGTCAGGATAAATTAGTTTTAAATGAGAATTTTCACTTTAGCTTTGTTCTTTGACTTTTATCTAAATGTTTAATTCAGAACACTACCACATATAATTTGACAAAACTGAAAAGACTAAGGTTACTTACACTGCTCCTTCTTCTTTACGAATTTCACTTCTGACATTAAATTCAATGGTAATAACAAAAATATAGCAAAGACAAGAAATGTGTACGACATTGATAAATGGTATAAAGCAGGTACAATTAAAACCAAAAATATTTGGATAAAAGGAAAAATTAAAAACCTAATTCTTCAAAACATAAAAGCATAGTACCAAATCTGGTAGTTAAATGAAGAACATAACACTTTTAAAATTTGCTAGAAAATGGAAAATTAAAATCAAGTATTCCTAATGCAAAGTTTTGTACCAAACATTGGTACATCTTAAATCACTTAAGTCTTTCAATTGTTTTTAAGTGGAATAAAAATTGATTGGTACAAATTTAAGTCAACAAGGGCTGTAGCTCCATAAACCTTTACCAGATAAGAAAAAGTTAACCCGGGTATTCTCAATTAAGTCCAACACCAAATTTACTTTCAATCCCAAGTTTTTCAAAAGTTACTAAAAAAAAAAAGCCAATTTAAACAAGACCTACAACTGCTAAAAAAAAGGTCAGCTGAAAATGATGAAATTAAAACTTGACCAAAATCTTTATAATATGTAGCAACATATGAAAACTGAAAACTGATTTTTAATCCATAAATTCCTTCAAAATTTATCAAACAGAAATTAAATTCAAGGATCACATTAAAAGAAAGCAGGGGTACAAAATGGTGAAAATCAAACTTGAGCTAGGTGTTTTTAATGTCAAGATTCATACTAAATTGAATTTCTATCAAGGTCTTTTATAGCTAAGAAATTTTTTAATAAAAAACTTAAAACTATTTAGAATGTTTTCTCTCCTTGTTAAGTTTCAGTCTGCAGGAGAACATAAAAGCAAGGGTACAATGATGAATGGAATAAATCACTATTAAAAAACAAAGCAAAACAAACATAACAGCTACACACCCGAACAGCTGCCTGAATCCCTGGAATCTCTTACACATGCATGCATTCTGTCTACAGGTATTGAGGCTGTATTGCCCACAAAGTTTAGATAAGAGTTAGTGAACTGAGGAAGATTAGGCACATATTGTTGCTGCTGCTGCTGTTGTTGTTTCTGCTGATGCATATACTCCTGTTTGTCTTTATTTTCCCAAAGCTTGCGAAATTGGGTGTAGGTTTTCATTATACAAGCACAATCAGGTTTTTGGGCTACTGCAAAATAGAACCGAAACAGACGCTGACACAAATAGCAGGCATGCGATTAAATAGAACTAAGACACAAGGACAGCTAAGTCTTGAATATCTGAAAAGCAAGAAATGTCACATGCAACTGAGAAAGGATAATTTAAACTACTGAAAAAGGTTTAATAAATCACTAGATGGGTCCACATCAACTGAATCTCTAAAAACTGCCATATTATTTTTACCAAAACATATATAAAATCATGGACAAATGCTAAATGACCACAATTCTACAGAATGTATTAATAAAGAAAATACCAACCTGTTTTTTATTATTCTTGTACTAGAACATCCTACAATTCTTGCCAACCAAATCTCAAACACAACAGTGTACAGACAATATGTGCACCATATATACATACATGCCAACCCCTGGAGAGGAAAAGGCGCAATCTAAGCGGACAAAAGGTGTAATCTAAGCAGAAAAAGCATAATCTACATATAATAGAATTCAATGTGCAAATGTACAAAACACGTATATTTTGGAAGCGTCCTTTGAACAAGGACCAAAGCTGTATTCTACCACTAGTTGTAGTCAGAGTTCTATCAAGAGCGCTGTAAATAATGCCCCTGCATTTATACAGTTCATTTCCACAATTTTTTTTCTGCTGTAAAAAATAAGTTACCTTAGTATTGGAGTTAGTAAAATGATCAAGACATCTGTTTTACTCTATGACCAATCATTTCCACAGCCTGCAATGGGCGTGAAGGTACCATACAATGGTACTGTATTGTGTTATTCATGTATTCATCTCAGAGTCGTTTTTCCGTTTTTTTTTTCTTTCTTTCTAATCATCTGTGAAATCATTTGAGAAACATTTTTGCTGTAACATATGCATAGACTAGAAAAAATATCATCAAAATCCTACAGAATGGTTCAGTACTTCAAATTATTTTTAACAAAGGATATGTGAGCAAATGTGGGATGTTAATAAAAATGAGAAAACAAATTAATTTTTTTGGGAGGGGGATATACCGAAAAGCGTAATCCAAATACATTTATGTGTAAGGCTTAATTTAGTGGAAAAAAAAGCATAATGATTACATCAAAAGTTTATTGATTGGCAAGTATGTATAAAAATGGTTGGAAGTACATTCCAAATATAATGTAGACCTTGATCTGCCATTGGATAATGAACAGAAAACTTTGTTAAACATTTTTGTCACAGCTATTTGCTTAACAATGGCTTGCACAAAACTTTGTACTGAAGCTGTCACCAATCACACTGGCAACACTACATCTTGCTTTTTTTCTAAAAATAAGGCGAGAATCGTCTTTAAATCATACTTAAAACCTTGAAATAAAAAGTGACCTTTCATGACAATAACAATATTCGTTAATGTGAAGTCAATAAAAAAAATTATTTAGAAACTCTAATCAAAAGAAAACGGGGCAAGTATCAGATACATGTGGGGTCACATGGTTCCCTTAATTTCTTGCCCCTGAAACCGTGATTGACTCAAAATCTTGACCAATACCCCATCTTTGATATGAATGCTCCTTAAATAAATTTATGTGTAAAAAGCTCAATTATAATAATAATGGAGTTTATTAAACTGTAGCCTACAATTACATAGACATAATATAGTTATTTCTTTCAAATTCAAGACATTTACAGAGGCTATTATGGCATTTTGTGTTGTCAATTAGTCTCTTAACTTAAAAAAAGCAAAATGAAAAGCCTCCTTGTGTTTGTTTAAGTTAATAGAAAAATTATTTTGATGATATTAACAGAACAACAGTTACCTAGGACAATAAAATACTATGGCTTTGTTACAAATTGCCAATTACTACGACAAAAACTCTAATTATTAGCCTCTAACAGTGAAAACTGACAATGACAGTGACAATGGTCTGATGAACAAAACAATGGGTTAAGCAGGGATAAAAATAAAATGTACCAACAAATAATAATAAACATGCATGTCATGCATAACAAACACTTACCAGATCCACTATGAACACTTCCTGCACTGTTATTACCCCCTCCCCCAACACCTCCCCCTCCTGCTGCACTGTAATTACTGCGAATGTCAGCACCATCAACAAAACTGCCTACAAAACTCTGAGAGTCTGTACTAGTGTAACTATAAGGAGGGATATATCCCAGATGTGGCAAGTAGCTAGAGCTACTGTAGGGGTACTGATTGTTCCACTGGGGAGGAGGTAATGGTGCCAATGTGTCTCGATCTGCTTCTGACACTGAATCAACATCCTCCAAACTTAGTCCTGTAAAATCTGAAAGACAAAGAGAATGAAATTCAGTAATCTTTTTTTTTAATTAAAGTAACTTAATTACCCCATTTTTGATCCAGCAAGTAATAATGTCAGTATTCCTTGCTCTGATGACTTCAAGTCTAGCCTTACCATCTTTTCTTTTTAAGCAATAAAATATGATCAGGCAAGCAAGATAACTGATGTTTAGTGGGACTGCAAATTTCAAACAAACCTAAATTTTTCTACAACTGACTGGAAAAACACCTTGCAAACAATACAGTACACTATATGTCATGATGCTTTCTGTCATATTCAGCTACATTTTAAGTAGTTTGTTAGATGTCATTTAAAAGTTGCTTATATATATATTTAGTAACATTCAGTCTAACTGGAGGTTGACAGGCCCTGATCCTAGGATGCTTCTGTGAAACTGACTACCATGTTAATTTTCAAAAAAAATTTTGTACACCATTAAGCCAAACAAATAATTAATAATTAAAGCTATTATATTTTTTCATACACAAAACTTCAGATCTTTTTTGGGTAAACCTATTACTTTTCTTACAAAAAACCATGTATCACTCATATACGCAAAACAACCAATTTATTTTATGTTGAGTATATTTGGCATAATCCCACATGAGATTATTGTTTTCTCAATGAACCACAAACCCAGTTATTTGATATCTTTGTGAAACCAAGGCATCTAATAATGAAAAGGAAATAAAAATCCACCAGTAAAGAAATATTCACCAATTATAAGTGTGTAGAGAAAGGTTTTTGCTCAACTTTCTTGGAAAGGTCAACTGTTTTATTAACTGAGAATCTATTGGCATTCATCATGTTGCCCTTTTGTCTTCTGAATCAGAGAGAAAATATGATTGAAATTTTTGTTCTGTTGTTGTAATTACAATTTATACTGCTATTCATTAACAGCTGACAAGATTGTTAATGGGCACTCATTATTATGTCAGTATGTAGCCACAAAACGCACATATGAAAATGAGTTCTGAAGCCATTTGAGTTTATTTATGCAGTAGAAATAATATCTTAGTAGAGGATGAAGTGAAGACCACAGACCAATGAGCAATTAATCTTGTTGATTCAATATATTAATGGAGTAAAATCTATAAAAACTCAGTTTTAATTATAAATGTGAAAGTCATTGACTACACAAGTTCAATTTCAATACAGGTAATATCCAACATGGGATCACTAATTGTATCATTGAAATAACATGTGATTATCATATAAAAATATATTTTGATCCACGTTTTGTTCTCTCTCTCTCCCTCCCTCTCAACAACAATCTGATTCTTGAGTTAAGAGCAAAATTAGACAAATCTGTACATGTGTTTTGTACATATGGTTAAATGTCAACCTTTTCGGGTATGATCCCTTTATTTTTCGTACACGGTCATCATCACAAAATAGTAATTATTTATTTCACATGTAATTTTTGTGCACCAAAATTAATTATGTTTTTGTGTATGAAAAATAACATTAAATACAGTGTTCAGATGAAATCTGCCAGTCTTATTTTTTTTTTTAAATAGATTGCAGTCATTTGAAGTTGTTTCTACTTTCAGTAAAGGCAGTCAAAGTTGATGGAACATCAGTATCACTTGGCCAATTTGAAAACTCTTCCCTGCCAAAATGCTTTCTCAAAATTTAGTCTTATTCTGTTGAGTGCATTTTCTTGGTTAGTTGATTAAAGGTTTTCCTGTTTCTAGCAATGGTTGCTTTAATGGGCAATAGATTGATATGGACTATGTTTTAAAGAACTTCATAAATATATGCTTTTTGTAAAATTACATGCAATCTGTTCAAGTTTTCTTTAGAAGTTGAAAACATAACCTGAATTGACAATATACAAAGGACTGTTTAAGTACACTTAGTCATACAGATGGGTGAACTAAAAATCATGGTAATTCTTCTGCAGAAAGGAAAATGGGTAAGATAATCAGGGGATACAACTCTGCTAAATGCTGGAATATGCAGAAAAGTTGTCAGCAATAATAAGATCAAGACCATCAGACATCATCTCTATATTAAATTGCCTACTAAATTTGTTTAAAATCAAGATAGGGAATTCTTGTGCAAAAATGAAATTGATGAGTTTAACAAAGATGGATTGTAAATCTCTTAAATTATGAACAGTAATGCAGACATTAAAACATGGATAAAAGATGTCATTAATATCAAGCTGTACACTAGATATCATACACAAAATAATGGCTATATAATGCCAATTTAAAATAGTTGAAAAATATTAGAAAGGATTGCACAACACTTCCAAATAAATGTAAACCTAAAGTACTACTAGATTTTGAAGTGAAATAATTAAAAATGATGTTTATAACAAAGGCTGTAACTCTGACAAAAATTAAACAGAACATGGATAATCAAACTCAACCAATGTGTAATAACATAATGCCATTGTTTAATAACATAACCCTATAGTCAATCAGAAATAAAGGAGTTGTGCTGAAATTCATGAAGATGGGTCTCACAACCATGTCTTTAACTCCACTTAATCATGCAGCTGAATGCTAACATCTGTTTTCAGCTAATATGACATCATTATTAGCACAAAAATAACTTACATTAAAAACCTACTCAGAATTTATCTGGTATTTTAGTACTGGTGATGGATAGCTTAAAAATTCTAAAATGCCTATAAACATATCATTTCTGTATATTATTAATCTCTATATCTGTCCCAAAATAGACACCAGCAGTCCCGTTATCATTACAAACTAAAAATATGGATTCTGTCCCATGTTATTATATGGCTGTAGCACAATGTACTGTAAATGAAACAAAGTTAATGACAAGGATTTGGTTTTCACCTGATCTGACCAATGGCATTTTTAAATCCATAAATAAACAAATAAATAATAAATAACCACAAGTATTAATAATGGTGACTGATGAAGGTCTGAAAAAAAAAGTCAACTTGACTTTGAATACTACTGCAATAAAGTAAACATTTGTCTATGAAAAAGATATATACATTCCATTTTTAGACTCCTTTCAAAAAGGTGGAATTTTTGTCTTTACAGTAAAAGTGCAACATAATGAATCATAAGGTCAAAGTAGACCTGATATATCTCATGTGGCATACATAATACCATTTCACAAAGAATCCTCAAAACATTTTGTTCATTTGACCTCTTTGACCATATAGTGATCAAATTCTCTCAAAAGATAAAGGTAAAACTAATATGGAGTCCCTTTCTTATGATCATTCTAATAATATACAAATCATCAAAACTGAGGATTCAGAGTGGTAACAAGCTCAGCCAATATGACACAAGATAACTACTGATATTCAATCCTGCCTACTTTTGAAAATAACAAAGATACTTATGATACAAGCCCATATTCCTAATTCGGATCAACATTATAGGTTCGGGAGTGGCAATAAGCTCAGCCAATCAGACACAGGATTACATCATTAATATATATAAATTTCACTCATTATTTAACACATCATAGATCTTGATGATATAAATCAAAATTTCAAGACTAAAACAAGGCTTCTAGGGTGAAACCAAGCTCTCAATCATTAACAGGTATGGATTTTGCACTCTATCAAAACTCATCTGATAAAAAAACAACATATATTTCAAAGTTTGAACAAAACTGAATCAGAAATCTGGCCTCCAGAATGACAAGGCCAAGAAATAAAATGTTGAATTGTCTTATCATTTCTGCATCTTGCTCTTTACTGAACCCATCCAAGATCATGATAATATTAGCTTACATAATGAGTTTAATCAAAACTGGATCAGAAATATGAATTGTTATGGGATAACAGGTTTGTCAGTCTGCTGTACAACTACCTCATTAACAAGTAGAACTTCAACTTAATTAAAAATGTCTGAAATCTTGATGATATAAGCATATATTCTAAGTTTGATCTAAATTGGATCAGAAATATGGCTTTCTGAGTGGAAATAAGCTAATGCCATCTAATGCAAGATCACTCTCCTTAGTATCAATGTATCTCGCACATTATCCAACTTGTGATTTAAGCATATATTCCAAGCTTGACCCAGAAAACATAAAAAAAAAATATGACGCTCTAAGTATTAATAACTCTGCCAATCAGATGCAAAATTACCTCATTAGTATTTACGGATCTTTCTCATTGTTGAAATCATCCAAGATTTTATTATATTCCATGCTCAATCATAAAGTGAATTGGAAACAGGACCTCCAGTGTGGTAACAAGGTCAGACAATTTGAAGCTCACATCAATAATATATTGGGATTTTGCTTATAATTGGACTATTCTAATGTATTGATGATTTAAATCCATATTCCAAGTTAGATTCAAATCAGATCAAAAATATGGACTTTCTGAGCAAAAAGCAATTGCTGCATGACACAAATAAGTTCAGTTACCTGGTGAGCTAAATATATATAGAAATGTAACTATCGGCATATAAGAAACATTACACAAACACATTCAAGAAAATCGATGAAATAAGCATTAACCACCCCCACCCCCAAACTATGGTTTAATGGATCTAACCAGGGAAGAGACCTTTCCTAATGTGGTCAACAGCATAAAAAAATAGGGGTAGGGGGAATGTATATAACATGCAAATTTCATAGACCAAGAAATTTTCACAAGATATTTCCATTTGGGAATGAAAACCATGAATAATTTTAAGATATTAACTGTGCATGCTACATGCAGGGTTTTAATTGGCATGTGTTGGATATCAACTAAATTTCTTCAAAAAGCATCAGTTATAAGCAGACTGATGGTCGAATCTGTATGAGGATTTCTTGGTCTACAATCTTGTTTGACAGCAATACACACCTGGGTAAGGCATTCCTCCTGGAATAGGCAAATGTAACATTTTTACAACAATGATAAAGCATAAATGAGATGTGACAGCTGAATTTTCCGTATTGCTTAATATTCAATTTACTGTATGTCAGATTCAATCAAGGTCTAAATGATGTCACATCTCAGTAAGTCACAGCACATGATGAAATGTGAAATAAAATAATCCATCAAAGAAACATGATGATGTGTCAATGAAAAATAATAAAAGCACTGAAGCAGGGAGATGACTAACAATGAACTTGTAAAATCAATGTCACCCAAACCACCCCCACCTATGTTGTCAAGTTTACTTCCTTGTATTTGAAATCAGTACTTAAGATGCCTGGAATCCAAGTGAGCTGAATGTTCCCACAATATAAGAAAATCATATTCATATTCATATGCAGATGCATTATCATAGCTCCTACAAAATATCAAAACATATTCAGGTCAAAATTTGCCACAGGCACTTAAAAATAATAACAAAGAATCATCCTAAGAGGTACAAATTTTACCATTTTTACATGGATATTTTTTTTATTGAGATTTGTCTTTTCATAAACGTTCCTGTAATGACTAAAGATCCAATGTTTCAAGACAATGGCTCTTTATAAATACGAATGTAAAACACTACATTTAACAAGTGTTGCATACTAGTTTGGTATAATACTACCTATGGCAGTAATTTAACTGAGCATGAAATGCAAGATCTAACTGGAAAGGACACATTTCATAGAATAACATGGCAAGGTAATAAATGGGAACTGATGTTTTGTTTAGTTTGGAAGATAATAAATGTGCTAATCTAGCTGGGGACGTTTCAGCACACACCAACATTTTACTTCTTGATTGCAATGTTTAATGTCAATGCTAACATCCATGAAATTATAACTATCTCAGGATCCTGATTTGCTCTAATCTGGGGGTTTCTGTTGAACTAAAACTGAAAATCAAATTACTACCAGTACTCCTTTATTGTTCCCAAATATGCTACTACAATTGCCCAAGTATACAAACACTGTATGGAATCATTGTGACTCCCATGATATACTGAAATATCACTGAGAACATAAAAGGGAAGTTTCTAGTGGTACTTGTATGTTTATAACTGAGTCCAGAAGGAAAATCTATGACTGAAGTAAAAACATAGGCATATGGGACATAATTTATTTAGCTGTGAGACTAGGGCTGTGATACTCTCAAATCTGCCACTGACTATGAGTAAACAGAAAGCTTAGCTTACTACAACATTTAGCTGCTTAATTAAAAAAAAGATATAAAATATAATGACATCTACATATTATAAATATGCTGAGAACGGGCTAAGAAGAAAACCAGTTCATTTGTGACAAATGTCATTTCAATGATTCAGCTCCATTGAAAACATCCAGATCAAAGCAATCTGGAAATTCTATATTATCCTGGACCTTAGGGCTATGCCAAATGAAGAAATCAAAGATTACTGTTCACCCTAAGGTGTCCAAAGCTAGGTGGTAATACTTTAAGGAAGCAAACAGGATTGCCATTTGAATGCAGTAATGATAAGGCATCAAGCAAATACAATGGGATGAATGTAATGTAGAAGGTTTAAATAAGTATCTTACCTCCACTTAGGTCACCAAAGACATAATAGCATTGTTCCGAGAATGTGATCTTGTTGACGGTATGCCTTATAAAGCCTGCTTTTAATAAATTGCATGCATATTTTCTAGCATCCCTCCGATCTGCAAAACCTTCCACATGTGTAAACAACCACTCCACTAAATCTGAACCTGAAATTAGATAAAAGGCCAAGGG
Organism: Potamilus streckersoni; assembly: GCA_016746295.1. Classification (NCBI taxonomy): domain Eukaryota; kingdom Metazoa; phylum Mollusca; class Bivalvia; order Unionida; family Unionidae; genus Potamilus; species Potamilus streckersoni. The sequence goes on along the minus strand of JAEAOA010001385.1, from coordinate 5,068,220 downwards.
ATGAAGTAAAAGTACATGTAAAAGTATGCATTACTTTCATGAAGGTACTATTTTCTACAACAAGCTGGATACATTAGAATAATGCATGTATTCAGACCTGTTATGTTAAATATGTTGCTTGATCTTATGACACATTTGAAACACAAACATTATGCCAACATATTTTTTTTCTATCTATGTGATTTATTAGTTTATTTGTTTCAAAGTCAATAAAATTATTACAAAACTGCAAATTGTTTCCCTATTCAGCAAATAAAACCCCCATTTTAAGCCCCCCCCCCCTACATGAACCCTGGTGTTTTAATGGCTGGAAGGTCAAAACTGCAAGGATAAAGTTTTACCACTGATACAGCTGTGCACAAATAAGCCCCACCCATGTTTGAAGTAGGTCCTTACAGATAACTATAGATATAATAGTTATCAATATTTTCACTTGTGAATTTTCTACATAACTAGGTGAAAAAAGGCAGGAAATTCTCCAGTAATTTAGCTCCACATGCATGAAAACCTTTTTAAGTTGAGACACTATAGGCTTGTGTCTTTGTCTAGGTTTACGGAAAAGCCTTCTCAATTCACAAGTAGAGATAGACAAGTAGCGACAGAAGGAAAACTATGGGCTTGTGGCTGTATCTATTCAAGGTTAATTGAGGAAGTAAAGACAGGCAAGTAGAGGCAGAAAAGAACTATGGGCTTGTGGCTGTATCTACGTTGAATCAAATGGCCTTTTTAATTTATAATTTGAGACTGACAAGCAGAGACAAAAAAGTTATGAGTTTGTGGCTCTATCTTGGTCTACTCAAAGGTCTTCTTAATTTAGACATGTCACACCTAACACAACCTTCTCAGTAAGGCAATCAGATTTTTCCACAAGATGAACCAGTTTTCCGTAAGGTGTAACAAATGGTTGTGCACTGTTTATGTCAAGCTGGAAAACATGCATTTGAAAGTCCAGAAGTGAGATTTCAAGCTTGATAAAGCAACAGTATAAATTGGGTTCAACTCAAATGTTTGTATCGTTTACTTTAACCTGAACTACCTCCAGTACACAAACTGTAGTTCCAAACACTATGGAGCTCAATAAATTCTTGGTATCGCTCTATGACATAATCCTTAATAAAAAAAAAGAATGTCTGTCATCTTTCCTGCCATGATACACTCAACAAAGGATGTCCACTAAACATTAACTTTTACCATTCCTGCTTTACCCCCGAAGAATCTACTGCACCAAATAAAAAAAAAAAAGAGCACCAGCTGATCATGCAGGCCTTTTGCATCATAAAATACACAGTCTAAAACATCTGAGTTACTCCAGAAAACTTAGTCTGGTTCCCTGACCCATTCCACTGAATCTAATATGAAAATTATAACTCTCTATGTGTAGCAAAATCAATAAACCTTAAATTAACAATCATTTGGGTCCATAGTTGTGGTATGACATTTAATGTGGTATGACATTTAATTTGGTCAGATATTAATGGGAAAACAAATAATTAATAATCTATAGTAAGTAGCTAACACCATAGATCTGTTTCTGTGCAGACTGTATTTATCAACTTATAACCATGTATATATGGTATATCACTGGTAGAGAAGACAGCTTACCTATGAATGCATTTGGTATAGTAATTTTCAACCACATCCTATCTCGTATTTCTAGACCAGAGTCTGGCTGGGCCATGGCTTTTACAACTGTTGCCATATCAGTATTAACTGTTAAATTCAGATCATCAAAACCTGCAACACAAAACATTCAATTGTTACAAAAATAAATGTTAGCACCAGTCAATTAACTTTTAACTTTCAAATGTGTGCTACCTAAAATGCTAAAGAAATCTACATTCATGCAAAATTGGTAGATTTTAAAATTCAAAATTGGTAGATTTCAAAATTCAAACTCTAATCCTGATGTTCATTCTAGTGTGGGACAAAAATAAAGAGACAAATATGTAAGGTTTGCTCTACTTGAAGCAGATAATTGTTCACAAACATCTGCACAAATTTTCAAAGAGTACTTGGAATTTTTTTTTATCTGTGATCAACGATGGAGTTCAGTTTATACACATGCCATCTAATATTATTGTTCAAGGAAGATAACTCTCCAATGTTTAACTTGCACAAAACTTACATAATTGTGAAGAAAAAAAACCTGCAAATATTAACAAGATTAACTGAGGTACTTTCTTCAGGTTAACAATATCTGTGTAAAAATCATGAGTGTCAAATGAAGAAAAGCTGAATATTGTAGTGACACTAACTTTGGTACCAATATTTCTAGGTTTTGTTGTTGCCCAAAACCACACATTTAAAGACACAATACAAAATGAGCATCATTTGACAACCCAACTTCCAAGTTTCATTACTCGAGATAATCAACGCTATTTGATAAATCAACACAATTATGTAATCTAATAATAAAATATTTGCTTTTACATGTGTCTGTCTTCTCAGTGTCAAGGATAATTAGCTTCGATCTCATACATATTTGTGAGCCACAATAATCAATTCACATCTAAAACTATAAATTACATTAAAGTATCTGGTAATTTTGTAATTTTCACAGTAAAAAACATTATGTTCATATGTGATTCTTATCCCGATAACATTCTACTTACCAACAAGTGTCACCAAGAGATGACATATCATTCATTCACCCGCTTATATAAACACTCCTCAATTTTTATCCAACTTGCTCTATTACTATATGGTTTATCCATCAATTTATATACTGCTAATCCAACACTTTGTCTCCATGTTAACACAAAAATTTCTAAACACAAAATTCAAAGTTCAATCTTGCATGACATGTACCAAAGTGTATGGGTCCAACAAATCTTCAGTCTTGTACCCAGAAACTACCAGAATGTTGTGTCTCAGTAATAGGATATTAAATTGAGTTAGCTATGTAGGTGACTACATGGTAACATGACTTGTTCAACCTTACCTCTAAACTCAAAAATGTATTCAATAAGAGAGGAATATAAATTTAGATCTAGTAACTAAAAAAAAAAAGACTTCATAATTGTGTCTTCTCTAGGCTATTGAATAAAAGTGGACCATCCAGTTTCTTTCCTAGTAGACCAAGCATGTCATTGGGAAATTTGTCTGAATCTGTACTGGATCCTAAAACTGATAAATATTTAGAACATATGCTCATCAAAGGACATAATGTTAGTGAATGTGACAAGCAATCTGCCAATAGCCAGGAAGGGTCTGCCATATGGACATAATTTTGTTTCAAGTGCTGTAACTGAAATAAACCATTAAAGACATCAATAGTTGTTTTTATATAGCTTTAAACCAAGCAGAAAATGCAGTAAATTCACACTTTATTTGTTTAATTCCTCCTGTTAAAGTTGGATTGATTTGAAACAATGCAAATGCTGAAGTCTGCATTTTACGATGCAAGTAATGAGCATAGTTTTTCATTCAAACAGACTCATGCAAAAAATCAAGAGACTCCCTTTCTGGACTGACTATATTTTGTTTAACAAGAAAGTTAAATGCTGAGATTAATCAGAGACATGAACACTGACCGTAATCTTCTGCCTATATGGACAGAGGGACACACATGCACAATGACAAAAGGATGATTGCTATTATAAGCTTCTGCTAGAAGGACAAAAGAAATACTGGCTAATTAAACTAGATAAACCTTTCACTTACGTTCAGATTCTGGTATGGAGCTTGTAAGAGAAGAACTTGTCGATGTGATATTACTAAGGGAGGGACTAGGAACACCGCGGCTTAAATACTCGGCTCGCATAGCAGTTGTGTGAGCCACCCAGGCTGAGGGGTCTATTGGACGTACAGGCTCCTGCCTTGGCACTGTGAAGTAACCTTTTGGGTTTGGATCCCAACACTTCGCAACAACCAGTGTTATTGGTCTGAAATAGAATAAGAGTGGCAATTATAAGCATAGCTATTGACAAGTCAGAAATAATTTAAAAAACCCAGATAAAATAACGCTTTTTATCACTCAAAAGGCATACATTGTCAGTTTTACCACTCACATGGTATACATTGATCTAAAAGGAAATATAATAACAAAGCAAATGCCTTGAGTTGTACACACCAATTGCAGGATAATTTCTAGCTATTTAGTAGAAATTAGTGGTATTTGACATGTTCTGTAACTGTTACCAACTCTAGTAGCTCTGACTGGACTAGTTCATACAATGACATGTTTTTAAAAAATGTGAAAAGTGTTTATGCTTGAATCTACCAATCATATGTTGTCTGATCTGTTGTGGACAAGAAAAAAAAATTGATTTTCCATTTTTGGTTGCCATAGTAGCTGCGCCACTGCTAGTGAGCTATCATGAAAACATTTTTTTAAAGCTCATCCTGAGGAATATTACTAAAAAGTTATTGTCCATCAGTTCTGTAATGTGTGTGTAATGCCAGCAAAGTCATTCTATATAAAAAAAAATTCAAAATCTTTATAAAATAATCATTAAAATGTAAGAAAACATATATAATCTGATCTGTTACAACAGCAGTCTTTTCTATTGCAAACTAAATCTTTTAAAGTACATGAAAATATTTGTCATATTGTGATGATTATAAGTTATCAAATCTGGAGTTAAATATTTTTTTCACAGGACATAACCTCAAATAATGCTGACAATGTAACATAACTCTTAACAGAAACATTAATGTCTGCAACAGAGTTTATGTACCTAACACAAGCATCATATTTTCACTTATTACAAATACATTAAAATGCCTAAATAAACATCCAAAATCGACTTTAATGCAAAACAGAAAACAAAACCAACTTCATAATACACAGCTGCAGAGTTACATAAGTATCAATATACAAAATTAAAGGTAACTCAAGTTTTATAACATAACTACAACAAAGGAAACTGATGAAAGACACATTTTACCAACATAATGAATTGTTTGTAAATATAAAAATTGCTAAGGCACAAGCATGGCTACATATTAATGAAAATTTGAAAGATTAATAGCAAATGGCTAACATACCTAAAGATGAGGATGTCTGATAACAGTGAACCTAAGTGTTCCTCCAAGTAAGGTGTCTAGCTTAGGAATGGAGTTATAATGTTGTAGCTTTCTACTTATGCAGGCAAGACTGAAAATCTTTACTGATCAGACTAAAACCTTTAAGCACAGTGTAATATTACACCAACCTTTCATTTGAATAGTACTATTTACATTAACATGATTCCAGGAGACTTAACAAAAGCAATTTCCATGACTTTTCCAAAACTTTTCAGGGGCCATCTCACAAACCTCAAGAACCATAATAGTTTATATTATTGACTGCAGTGTCGAGTTTGAAATGATTTTAAATCGGTGCTTGGTACTCTACAAAATTAGCAGATGTAATGTTTTTTTAATTCCATTGTCAGAAATTCCAGGAGTTTTCCAAAACTCTGCAGGGTTTTAAGAAATGCCAAGACTTTTCAAGGCCAATGAAATCTACTATTTAAATTCCAAAAGAGAGTACTTAAATGCTTGATTATGATGATTTGATGATGCATTCATCACCAATAAAAGCAATGCCATATACAGATAAATGCATTCAACACAGAATAAATTTTAAGCTTATTATCATGTCTTGATAATTTATTTGAAATATTACCAATCTGGAAGGAAACTGATCTGATAACTATGCAACTTAATGTCTTGGTCAAAATTTAGAAAATATGTAAACATCCATAATTTTCTTTCCATGTAACAATACTGTCAAATGTTTGAACAGAGACAGCCAATGGCTCCAATATTCAGACCATGTGCATTATCATCTGTCCTACATAACACCAATCCTCCTTTTTGTACATAAAAAGAAAGCTAAAAACAGCTATCTTATTTTAACATTCAATATGCAATGTCTTACCCAGGTTTCTGAACAGCTTCCCGAAGTGTTCGAACAGCATCATCATTACTCATGTTTTCAAAGCTAATTCCATTCACCTCTAGGATCATATCTCCTGGTTCTACCTTTCCATCCTGTGCAACAGCACCCCTGCAATCAGATGGTGGTAAGTAAAGTTCAGCCCTATGAAAGCAGTTCTTTGTAACGGTTTTTTGTCCAACAAATCTAATGCATATACTTGTACTCATTTTTGCACTAACCTGAGGAAAATGTGAGAAAGGGAGGGAATGGCCTGGGTAGTGAGAGCTAAGTGCAATTGTAGTGTTACAAAACTGGCTAGGTACTCAGCATTAGGCGATTAGTATTAAGACTGGTTGACCGATTGCCAAGATGTGACTGGGTGGGCAGCATGCTTGCAGCATGATGCCACAGTGCATGGCATCATTATAAACAATGCAGTCATTGTAGCGATATGTTGGAAAAATTGTTAAAGATACATTAAAAAGCCTAAACACAATTTTAATGTAGGATGGGACTTTGCATCTGTGATAAAGTCATATTTAAGATTTTAACAACTTGTTCATCAAAATTAAAATATGAAACCAGACAGCAATACATATCAACAGTGTCTGAAATGTGAGCTTAACAACACTTTTTAGGACAAACTGCTACATTTTATGCCCCTACTATATTCTGAGTGGAGTATTAGAAAAACATTGGATAAAACTAACATAGCTATAGTGAAGTATCAGAAAAACATTGTATACAACTACCATTATTTACAATGGAGTATTAGACATACATTGTATGCTCCAACCATATCTATAGTGGACTTCTAGCAAAGCAATGTACTGAAAATACTACTGGCAAGGAGTGTTCTGAGAAATAATACACATTCAACATAGTTGATGGGATAAACATATTCAGTGACATATTAATAATCATTCTCATTTTTTTTAATAGCATGCAAATATAAATAATCCTGTAAAATCAATTTTTTTAATATATATTCACTAAACAGAAGCAGTTACTCAACTGGCAAAATCATTTCCTCTCATAGCTAAATACTGGTTATGTCCCTTTCAAATGGGGTCCAATACTTTTTTAGGCAGAATTTACCTTCCTTTAAAGCTCCCCTTGCCATTAGGATAAAAACCCAAAACAAAACAAAAACAAACTTACAAAAAAGACATAGCATTCTTCAAAATCCCATTTAAGTAAATGCTTGTATTAAACTTCACCAAATATTTGTTTTACTAATACAGATTTCATGTCTATGTTAGCTGCAGTGTCCTTGTTTAATGTGTTGTATAGTTGGGCTAAGCAAAATATTTTAGTACATCATACAATCAGACCAAAAGATATATTAGACATAAAGGAAGTACTAAGTCTGACTAGTTGTCTGGATAAAAACTCAACTTGTAGTGGAAATGGTTTCCATGAATCTGATGAGACTAGACTTTTAACTTGACAATGGGGAGAGGGTTGTAACTTGGTCAATTTGCAAAGCAGGTACTCAAGTCAAGAACTATGAAAATTTAGCAGTGATTTATTCATATAAATACTCAGACTCTTCTCATCTCACACCTACCCACTTAACAGACACAACAGCCAAAATAGTACAAGTAACATGACTGGTTAACATGAATTTCTTCTAACCATAATACTGACCAAGTTTTATATCAATCCATTGAAAACTAATACAATGCAGCCAATTAAATAAAACTGGACAATAACTCTGACAACAAAAGCACTGGAGCATGAAGATTACTGTAAGCATATCTTTAGATGATGCCCACAAACTGTGTTTACATGCAGCTAGAGTATCTTCAGGATTTATTCAAGCTTTATTCAACTCTTTAGTAGTTGAGATCAACAACACCTGGTATCTTTCTTCCACCAAACCAGGTACAGAGCAATGTATGAATGTTTTGATTCTCTGGTAGTGTTGTAGAACATTTGCTCATTTATATAACTTGTTTCATTGAAATTTATGCATCCTATATTGGTGCATACAGCTCTGATACGTTTTCTCTAAGTTTTCAGTAAGTATTTGTTTCCTGCAGAAAATGAACTGCCTCCTTACCAAGCAGACATGACTGCACTGAGATGCTGTAAAATGTTGCTGTGGACAAAAATCCATCCACTCCATGGAAGTTAAATAGAGAATAGTGATAGCAATGCAAATGGAGCTGGCTGTGTGCAAGATGGGTGCAGCACGTCAAAGAAGTACTAAACCAGCTAGAGCCTGTTGAGCCAACAGACTTGCTACCATCACATGACATTACTGACATCATTATCAGCCCACCTACTCAAGCAGAGGTCAAAGCAGCCATTCAAGTCATGAGGAGCCACAAGGAACCTGGCATTGAGTCTCTAAAAGCAGAGTTATTGAAAGCTTATACAACCACAGCAGCAAATATGCTGACTGACCGCTTTAGAAAGGTATGGGAAAATGATGTTATCCTACAAGACTGGCATAAAGGCCTCACTGTTAAGCTACCAAAAAATGGTGACCTCAGCAATTGCAATAACTAGCATGGGACAACTCTTTTCCTTTCTCTGCGAAGTCTTCTACAAAATTTATTCTCTGAAAGATTGACACAGCCATAGATGACAAACTCAGACAAGAATAAGCAGGGTTCCACAAAGGAAGAGGATGCATAAATCAAATATTTGTTCTATGCAATATCATTGAACAGTGTCTAGAAGGGAATGTCCCCTTCACATCAACTTCACTGACTTCAAGAAGGCATTTGACAGTGTTCGCCGTGCGAGTCATTGCAAGATTCTTAGAACATATGGGATTCCACCCATGATAGTCAAACTTATTGGGAAATTTTACAAGCACTTCAAATGCAGTGTTACCTACAACACTCTTAATAAGTCACAGTGAAGTCTGGTGTAGGCAAGGTTGCATCCTCTCTCTCATTCTGTTAATTATTGCAACTCACTAAATGTGTCAAACAACATCAGACCATGCCAAACGGATTCAATACTACCTCAAGACAAAGATCAGACTTTAGAAGAGCAATGTAATGTTGGTACTGTTGCACAGCTCCAAGTGTTGGAGAGTAGTGAAGATAGGCAACAGAAAACTCATTTCACAATAGATGTCTCTGTAAAATCTGTAACATCTATTGACCAAACAAAATCTCCAGTGTGAAACTATATTAACCCTGAATATGCGGTCAGGGGAAGCAAATCCGTCAACACTATGGACCGAGTTTTCGGTCTAGGGCAGTGTTCTTTTTTAACGTTATAGTACCCGACTAAATATCTTTCGGGGTACCTCTAACAACTTCCATCTGGTAATGTAGATGTTATATTTGGATTATCTCATGAGTTTAACTTGTATACAACTAGAAATAACAAACAAAGTAGGAACTTTTAACGTGTTTTCCTAATGCTGAAATTTGTATCCAAAATGGCGGCGATTGAAGGATTTTTAGAGGAGAGTTTTCGAAGGATTTAAATAATTTTGACCTGATAAATTTGTTTGACAATGAGAGAGGACGTATGGAGAGACAATGGAATGCACTTGTGAATGACAGGGATGACGATGAAGATGACTTTGAAGGTTTTGAACCAGAGGAATTGTACGCTCCACGTGGTTTTTTTTGTTTGGACGAAGCCCGAAAACCAAAGAGATTTGTTTCAGTTTTCGGACAGAGTTGGGCACACTCGAGAGTTATATGGCTCCAGGAAGCTTCGGATTATTTTCAAATATTCTATTCAGATGAAGTTTTTGGAAAAATTGTCCATATAACGAACTTCAATGCAATGATCAAACGTGGCAGAGGCAATATAGGTCACTTAGGTGTGTGGACAGATCTCACCTTGGAGATCATTTTGGTTCATTTTATAGACTTTTATATATTATGGACACCATGAAAGAAAGACTTGTGTTGCTACTGTGATTATTCTCTAGTACATCTAGGGTCAATTGAACAAGTTTTGAGAACATTCTTAGTTTTCTAAGAGGTAATAAAATAATTGTATTTTACCTGTTGTTACCTGTTTGTACCTGCATTTTAACAGTTGTAATAAAAATGCACATTTTATTGAATTAGTCATAAAATTTTAATTTTTAATCTTGATTTTGACACCTAATCCAGCCAGATATCTTTAACATTGGCAAAGTTATGTTGTTTCAAAGTCCACAAGTCATTTTGCTTTACAACTCCAAAGTTACTTAGTGTTGAGGACTCTATGCCTACAAAGTTACTTAGTGATGAAAGGGTTAAAGGACAAGATGCAGACATGGTTTTTAGTCTTCCATATAAAAAGCTGAAAATTTTTTTAAGAGGGGGTTTGGGAGTCCTCCCCAATGGGGTCTTGAGGGGCAAAACTCCCAATCCGGGTGTCAGCGACTAAAGACCCCCTTTCCCAAAATGTTGTTTACAATCATAAAAGCCTGATCCTGGTGCAACTTATGATCATAATATAAAACAAAATAATCATTTGAAAAACTAATAAACTTGCCAAAAACGTTCAACTTGACTTGAATAATTTCACAATATTTATTGGCACATGAATTTGTTCACCAATACTATTGATGCTGAAATAATTGCATGTGCATGTCAGTGTTTACATCATAATTAAGTCTCATTAATTTGTCCATTATTGCAGCAAACATATTGTACTTCTCTCTTTTCATAACAAATCTGTAAAATAAACCAAGTACATCAACTATGTACAAATAATCCCATACATTCACTTATCTTTTTTCTCTGTGGACAAAACCTCTTGATATGCCAGTCGAGATCTTTTTGCAGCTTTGGCAAAGATTTCTTTAGCCTTCCTTTCTGTCACCACTGATCTTTTAGGCTCAATGTACTTCATTTTTTTTCCTTCTCAATGAGAGTCTTTTCCTTTCAAACCAGTGTTTGTATTGGCAACATGCAGTACGCATATTCTGACAAAGGGCTACATCTGTTCTCTCATGCAAGAAAACTTTCTTCTTATAGTAATTAACTGCACTTTTCCAGATGTCTTCTGATTTTCAATTTTTCCGTATGCAATATCTTTAGTAGGTGCTGTTCCAAACTCTTTCAAATGTGATTACCATAATTCAGATCTTTCTTGCAGAGGTTACAAAATGCCATTCCTCTAGCTTAAGTTTTCTTATAAACTGACCAATAAAATTTCCTCCAGCCATTCTCATTTCCATGTCTTTAAACTTTATCTAAACTTTTTGTGTTGTGGTATGTCTCAACAACTCGGGTCGCCATGTTTTGCAAGCATGACATTACACGAAGATTCATTGGATGAATTTAAACTTTTGACCAATCAGAATACTTTTTATGAAAAGTCATGGAACGAATACTTTTTACACTGGGTGTTGCAGAATGGGACTGAACAGACCATTTTTTAAAAAAAAACAAAACAAACAGATTGGAGATGCGATAAAAAAGCAGACTATATCAAGAAAAATCTGATTAAAGGTAAAAAGCATAAAACTGCTTTAAAATAGAGAAAAATTATATCTAATCATTCAATATCTCAAAAATACTCCCAATTTAAAAAAGCTGTCTTCATTTTGTGCTTCTTTAAATAAATTAGAGTTATTACAAGTATGTACATATGACATTTTAAGAAAAATCAGTTGTGCCGAGTTTTGTTCACAAGCATTTATAAAATTTATTTTCTAAATATAGACTATATTTTACAATGCTTGCGACAGGGCAAACTGTAACAATTAGATATAGTTCTATTAACATTGACTAGCAAATACATAACTGTTATTTGCATCAGTGACCACTGCTGCTGTTTTGACTAGCGCTTAACTGAATCAAGTTATTTTATTCCTGATTTAAGTTGATTGCGAAGTCAGGAATTCATGATTTCTTTGCATCTGGCTTGAATCCATGAATCACAATTGAAAGTTGTGAAATTCATGCCCAAATCATGAGGGTTGTCAGGTCTATAGTCATCATATTTGATGGTGGATGAAGTGGTGTAAAAACTTTGGAACTCTATTGATTACTCCTTTCCTTTCATACAGAAACTGCCCATGGGTAATCATATATGATTATTAATCAAAGAATAAAATTTCAGACATGTATTCATGACAAAATTTCAGGCAAACATTACACAGTTAGACCCACAGGAAATAGTAATATTTGCTCCAGACAGCATGAGTGCAAGGCAATAAATGGACTCGACATGCAGAAACTTTAGATCTGGAATAATATAAGTTACACAAAGCCAAACTAACCCTTTCATGATAGAGCCAACATAGATCCCTCCATCTCCTCCTTTGTTACTTTGGCCCACAATGCTAATACCTAGAAAATTTACTGTGTCTGAAAGAAAAAAGAAAAACGAAAATTAAAAGAAAGAAACAAATATTCAAAAACAAATTTTGGAAAAAATTATTTAAATATTTTAAATACATACTCATGATGGCAACTACCTTTTTCTATCCTAAAACCAATTCTCATGCATTTTACCATCCTATTCATGGTAGATAGTAATACTGAATTTCTGTTTCTAACTGATAATGAAATGATTTGTCTTGATAAACTTGATCCAAGAGTTCTCTATGTAAACTTGTGCTTGATTTCGAAATAAAAAAAAAACAAATTTTCTCCAAATCAGAATCCATATTTAGTGACAGACTAACATTCTATATGCAAATTAAACACATTAATACGAAGCTTAATCTTTTTAAATTTACCAAAATCAGTTCTGTAATTTATGAACAATGAGTTTTCAAATATTACTATTTCTTAAGTAAATATATATCATAAAAAAAACATATGCAAGACCTGATTATCAACTTGCAAAGCCTTTAGCTATGGTGATATGAAAGTTCTTGCTTACCTGCTATGTACTTACCCATATTTAAGGTGACAGTTATAATATTAAGAGACATTGTAGAATCTGTTATACTACTGAAAGACGAGGCCTGAAAATAAAACACATTCAACATAAATTAACATGAAAAGACAAATAATCTATATAAAACATTCATGCAATTTCTAAGACTTACTTTAGATCTTGAAACCTGTTGCATGTAAATTATGGAGCTCGTTATTGCTTTACCACGACAATGAAATGAAAAATAAAAATACTTTATAATATCGGAATTCCCATGTTACAAAATTTGGATGAACCTGATACAGGAAAATTCTGTTAATTTTTATGACTTGATCATCTGGTGCACTGAAATGGTGAACAAATTCTCACAAAGTAATATTTTGTGAGTTTTTATTTTTTACCTTGCCTGCAAAAGTTGCACAAATTGAAGCAGAAATTTTATGATAATCTGTATATGATTTTAGAAATAATTAATATAATCTTTTCCTTGAAAGAATGTTTCATGAATCATAGCAATCTAAGTTGTTTCTGACCTTTCTCATTATGTGTGAGATACTTGAACAGTTATATTGGGATGGAAGGCCAATGCACATCTCTATCAAAAGTATAGAATTTACCAAAACCATGCATTCATTTTGCACATGGGAAAGAAAATTAAGTGAACCTGTATAAAAACCCTACTTTCATGAAATCTATTAGCTGGGAATTTAATTTTTCATAAATAAAATAGGGATAAGGCTAACTGCATTTGAGCATGTAGGCCATGATAATGTTTTATCTTTTTAAAAAAATCAGCTCCCATATGTTGGCTTAAAAAAACGTCATGTTTAAATTCATAAGTCAGAAAAGACAAATATTATACTTATTTCATTTTAATAAAAGCCAGTTAATTTTTCAGTCCATGTGTAAAGTATCTCTTTTCTGCCAATACTGTGGCTTAAGCAAATTCCATGTCTTCTATTGAAGATATCCTATCAAACAGGAAAGGATCACAGTACAAAAATATATTTTGCAAAAATGTACAAGTTTATTTTTTTTTCTCTAAAGCAAACTCAAAGATGAACCACCAACCCATGTGAAGCTGCTGGCAAGCTGTCTCACACCCATGTAGGCCAAGTTGAGAACTCATCCCATGTAAACCAAAATTTTCCAAATGTGGTCTACTAAATTCTAGTTAAAATCAAAAGTATATATTCCCCAATATTTTAAGAAAGAACATATAATTATTTCAACCCACCAATTTTTGCTGAAAACATACTGCTTCTGTTTCAGTGATCTACGAGCATTAAACAGATGTGAGATGACATACAAGTTAGTATAGGTTAGATCTTATAAAATATTCTTAAAAAACATGTACAAGCCATAATGAACATGACAGTGAAAATGCGCACATACACGACTAATAGCTGGTAATCTATGCTTTCTCCTTCGCTTTCTTTGTCGACCATATTTTGAAGATCTGGTAGTGGTATCTGTGACAGATGAGAATCTGAAAAAAGGGCAGAAAGAGAAATGCAAAATGATGTTCCATTGGAAATCATTCTAGAAATTCTTGAGAAATAACGAGATTTGAAAACTGGATAAACTGGATGCTGTGACCATATTGGATGTAACAGGCACCATTTCTGTCTAAGACCATTGGAAGTATTTCCATAGAAACCCATGGTCAATATGACCATCGATTCTGACATAGCTGCCAACCCCTTACTATAGAAATAGTGACTGCTTATGACCAAAAAAAACCTGATTTTTAGGAACAAATATGTTTAATGCATATGTAACTATTTACAATATCTACAACCATCAGTAATAATTTACTTAATAATTTAATGTTAAAGGGGCATTTGTTGCACCTTCTGAACAGGCACCCTGTTCCATTTGAGTGCCCATTTAGAAGGTGCAAGAGTGCAACAAATTCAGACACTGTGTTTCTATGATCCTTTTCCACACCTTGTTTTGATTTTCCTCAATCATTATTGACTCTAATGTACCATCTTTCACTGATGATTTGAATTCTGTGAGATTTTCATGATGAACCGTTTTCTTTCTAACACCAGAGAAATCCTTTGCAATTTTACTGCCTGGATGATGTGTGAAATAAATCACCATCAACACTAGTACTTGAAAAAGGAAGGTTCAAATCTAAAAGAAATTTAACAAACCAAATTTTGATAATTAGACCAAGGTTCAATCTGGTATTTATAATTGTGGCAAGTTCAGGCTGAGTTGCTGATGATGAAGCATGAAGCCAATGTTTATCAGCTTTTTCATGCACTTGTTATGTCATGGGTGCCTCCATGCCCAATAGTAAAATCACATTACATAATTTGTAATACATAAACTTTTCTCCTTTACAATATGGCTTTCACAAATGTAAACAATAAGGCATAATTGTCCTTCCAGTTCTGTTTTCTTGTCTTTCCTGCCGAAAATTCTGAGTATTATGTGTTTCTTTTCAATATGATTAGAAGTTGACTACTATGAAAATGAGATACAATGATAGTGACAAGTGTTTGAGAAATCCAATACAGCGTATAAAGACATACAAGATGGCATTGATTTTGAATGAACCAATAATATCAAAATGGGAACTAAGAGCCCATTCTAAATAGAAAATATATTGCAAGACTTTGTATTTTTTTTATATTAAAAATGTATTTTTTGCAAGAAAAACGTGCACCCGTATTCAGGTTAAAAGTATGGGACAAACGGGAAAAATGGGACACTTGGCAGTTATGTTCTGATGAAGCAGCAGAAAGATTGTCAAACTGTTCATCATAGCAATTGCTCTGTCAATGATATCATTTCAGCATGAATAAAACAAACACTTTCCAACTTTCTAATCAGCAAACGAGCATATTTTAATAAACATCCAGTTGTAACAAAGAGTCTTATGTTTTGAGTGGGTATGCAATTTTTTTATTTTCGTGTAGTGAAATTAGCTGGTTGTATACACTGGCCCAAATCATTGTCAGTTCCAGTGACAAAATTATTATAATGATTATTATAATAATTATATAATAATTATTATTATACTATAATTAAAAGTAAATGCTCTTATGTTTACTTCCAAAATTTGCAAGACTTCTATTATTGTCAAAATCATGTGATTTATAGTTTAACCAGATATACCTGCTGCCAGTATCATCCTCTGATTCAAAGAATGTGGTAGTTTCCAAGTCACTACTGAGCACGGTTGATGACTCGTATGAATGGCCATGTCCTCTGCGATCTCGATGACGGTCATGTTTTGCATGACCATTAATCCTTGGGGGTGGTGCTGGAAAGAGGAAAAATCAGGTCAGTGTGTACCTTTACGCACAGTTGTGCATCAGAGATGCACACTGGAGAAAACTGACGTAAAATATTTTGACATGCGTTTTTTTATGCAAAAGATATGCAAGATAAATCAGGATTTATTTAATTTCCAATGCGTTGGATTAGGAATTGCATCATGTTATACCTTGATCATAGGCATATTCTGGTTTCCTGTTTCGTATGCTTACTGTGTTGCACTCTATTATAAGGAGCATAAGAAGCAGAGAACAAGACTAGCATAGGCAATGTTATGACAGTATAGCTTCCTCTAATCTAATGAGTTCTCATGCAATTATATCAAGCTCAGCAAAGATGTCGTCCAGATGTTTAAACTCAATGCTTGTTGCACTAAAATGTGATCTCCAGATTAAAACGGCATGCAAAAAGAATCATTAGCGAAAAAAGAGGAACACAAAAGAGTAAATGTAGATCTGATGTTAACGAAAAATGAAGAAAATAATTCTTCAGACTGGAATATGGCACATCCAATGGGATTACTGTGATTTCTAATTTCATGATTGTGAAGACTGCACAAGTGAATAATCCTTTTATGACTGTTTAAGAATTTTTAAAACTCTGCCTTGGATCACAAGGTACCTTTTGAATGCATTATTACTTAAAGACATTTTTTCAGAACAATGAAATAAGTAAACTTGCAGAAACAAATCCACTACTTGGATTGCAAATTTAGGGGTTGTTGCAGTTTTTTTTTTTTATAACTTTGCTGCAACAAAACAAAGATCTAAAATTCAAATATAACTTGTTAGAGAGACCATGAATCATTAGCCTCTTTGATTTTTGGATAAATGTGTTTAAGGATGAAGTACAGAGAAACCAATGATAGAAATTGGTCTATAATGTTGCTACAAAAAGATTATAAAGAGACTGTTAAAAAACAACATTAAACAAAAAGGAAAAGAAACTAATAAAATTATCCTTTGAATGGACAATATTTATGTGTTAAAAGTGAGTGTGTGTGTGTGTGTGTGAGAGAGAGAGAGAGAGAGGGAGGGAGGGAGGAGAGAGAGAGAGAGAGAGAGAGAGAGAGAGAGAGAGAGAGAGAGAGAGAGAGAGAGAGAGAGAGAGAGAGAGAGAGAGAGAGAGAGAGAGAGAGAGAGAGAGAGAGAGAGAGAGAGAGAGAGAGAGAGAGAGAGAGAGAGAGTGTGTGTGTGTTCTGACACCAAAGATTTTTTTAACACACGTTTTACAACCCTGGGGGGATACATTGCAGGTGAAATGATTTCTAATTTTGGGAGTGTCACTTTCTTATTTGGATATGTAATCCATGACACTAACAGTTTTATCAGGAATTTTTGTAAAAAACTGTGAGCCGATTTAAAATACATTATACTAAATTAATTTTGGCTGAATACAACAAAGTGGTACTCCAACAATAAAACAATGTGGCACTATACTACCATAGAAAAGAGACTTAATTAATGCAGCACTCCAGCAGCTACAAGAAACTGGCCAAATTACATTACCAAAACAGTGTACCACTCCACTAGTAATTTAATTTAGGAAAACTCGCTTCTGTATAAAAGCAGATTAAAACAAAATAGATAAATGGATAATGTCTAAGTTCAGACACTTTTGTGCCAAAGTATAATCCTTACACACATAATTTGAAACATTTACAATGTTTGATTATCTTGTAACTGGAGCAGAAAAAATATCAACAATATCAAACCGGGGCTAAGTTTCTTAAACATGTATGCTCCTACTTGTAGAAAAAGCCCATGCAGCAGATAAAAATGTATGACCAAAAGGTTGAAAACATCTGGAAAACAAAAAACTGAAAACTTTTGATAATCACATGAAAATGTTTTAGATCAGGTTGTCTACATGTAATACAAATTCACCAATCAAATTATATTTATTTAGCTCTAGTAATTTTTGTTTTAATAGTACAACATGATCTTTGCAAAAAAAAAGTATGCAGTTTTTAAAAATGTCCCTGAAATTTAAATATTGTTGTATTAGACTTAAAATGAGATCAGTTTATCAACATATGAATACAAATATGTGCACCAAACATCCTTTTAATTGAGCTAACATCATTTTGGTCCCAAAAATGTGTAACAAAAAACGTTTTAATAGCTGGAAAATACGATCAGGACATCTACATATAGTAAGATGCGAAAAACATTAATTGCTCTACACCATTTATTTCTGCACGATTTTGCTAACAGACTTCTCTGGATGGAGATACAGAGGAATATAGTGAAAGATGGATACAACCAAATCAAATCAACATACAAATATTTATGCTGACACAAGACTACTAAATATTCTAGCCTCCAATGAAAATAAAAACCCTAAAACAAACTCCACTTAAAAGTTCTACTCAGCAACTATGCAGGCTTGATGTTGACAAATGATGCAAACACAATGATGCAAGTTAATTAACAGAATGACTGCACTTTGCAATAAAAAAAAAAAGATGTGAACAATATAAATATAAAATCCAGGTGGAGATTATGCTTAACTGCTATAACTCACACACCACATACATTTTTAGCTGTTTTGTTTGACTATCACCCTTGTTTTACAAACAAATGATATAATGAAAATTGTATAGAATTGAAAGTCAGAAAATTCATATTACATCTTAGACAAGGTCTTAGAAAAATCTGATACCTATTGAAGTTTGCCATGTTACATGATTTTGAAACATCAGCTTAAAGAAAAGTTTTTTCCATATAAATGAATACAATTCCTCATATGCACTGTAAATCCCAAAATTTATTTTGGAATCAGAGAAAAATGTTATGTAACAGACCAATGGGATCTTTCTCCCACAATTTTTTCAACCTCACTGAATAATAAGGAGCCGATGTTGTGATTCTGCAACAACAAAAACACAGAAGAACCAATCTTACTCTACTGAACACTTAAATCAGTAGATATGCTCCCAGGATTTTATCATAATGGAGGATTTCTCACCATGTCACAAAAAAAGGTTGAGTAGAACAATAAGGAGGGGCAGTAGCAAATGGCCATAGTTCAAAAATTACCTAACACTTCAACATACATTTCTTCCTGCTCCACCACAGAAATCAAATTCTTGAAAAGATGTTCCCCCTCGTTTTATAAGCATTTATCTGTTGTTTTCTGAGCTTTATATTTCCTCGTATGTGTATGAATATTGTACTGAAAATCTCCTTCCAGTCTGCTATCTGATGGGGCATGTACATAGCTAGCTTAGCCAGCTGGAACAAGTTTGAAAACTGTTCTTTGTGGTTGCTATGTACCATTTTCCACAGCTCATGGTCTTTTGGATACTTTTGCTCCAAAATAAGATTTTTTCTAAAATAAGCTTTGCCAAAGATAAACTTTCTTAAATTAGCACCCTACAGTGCCCGATTTACTGGTCCATAAATAATGCCACTGTCTACTTTCTGAAACTAGTTTATTGATCAAATAAATATCTTCACTTCGTAATTGTACTTTTAGATTCCTATTTATTTAATTTAACTCTGATTCAAGGGTTATATAGTTTTGTAGCACATGATCCTGAATGTCTAAATTGTTTGGGAAAAGAAATGAAAATTGCACTCCACTTTTACATTGTTTGTATTTTAATTTGGTTTGTTATTCTGCCTTTTCTACATTTCTAAAAAACACTGACGAGGGGGACTGACTAGCATGTGGTCTGTTTTTGCCCATCCAGCATGTATATTGAACTTGTAACACAATATACTTCCTAGCTTTAAAAAGTCTTCAAAACTATGATTAGCCAATATTTGCCAAATGAAATTATCTAAAGATGAAGCACAATATGTGCCATAGCACAATGTGATTTTTCAGTTTCTGTTGTATACCCAGTTTTGTTCAAGGTTAATTTTTCTCTGTTAATCCACAAAATTGATATTTGACTCATGCTGACCATGTTAAGATCTTGACAATTATGTCCATTGTGATCATCAAAGAGAAGATCTAAACTAATCTCTTAAGTCCAAAACTCGATCACAACAGTGACAACCCCATTTCCTATAAATTGCAGCATAACCATATAATATTAACCTTAGTTGTACATGTACTTTAACCAGCACCTTTCAGTAATAAAAACTTGACACTAGACACTGTTCACCTTAGAGGGGTGGCCTTTCTTAAAGGGTGCTTTTTACACAAGCTCGACAGTGCCAAGGGTTTCTGGCCACAAAGTGGGTGGTTGCTAGGGTGAGGGGAAATTCACAAAGGGGACCACTGTAATTTGGGCAATTAAAATTTTCATTTCCACTGTTAAATTTATGAAAGAATTCTTTCCCATTTTGACATTTCGGTAATTAACCAAGGTCTCATGACATTATCTCGTACATTAATGTAAATGATCATATTTTGCCCATTTTCTGTTGTTTTTTTTACATACTAGTCATTACCATTCAAATATTCGGTTCAAAAGAAATGTGACCAAATGTACTTATATTTCGTCACTCATGGACTCGTAACAGTGGCATCATGTTACACTGGAGTTACCTCATATACCCTTAATAGGATGCTTTTGCTCATACTGATTGCATTTGACATCTTGTTTATTTTTTTTTCTGGAGAGAATTTCTAATATGATCCATAATAAAAGTGTGTCATATAACCCTTAACTCTAAATGCAAAACTGGTAATCCAGCAGGTACAGCATATAAAATGACTAGAGTTCTTCAAAACCAGTTCCTGAAGCCAATATGGCTCAACAATTAGCATGGCAGATACATGACTTAATGGGTGCAGCATCAAGTCATATTAAATCAGCCTGGGTTGACTACCATGGTCCCTCCTTTGACATGGCACTTAAATCCAGAAGCCTCAGAAATAAAGAACCTACCTGGGTTGCTGTATCATAAAACACTAAACCAAACAAATTAATTAGTGCTCAAAACGAGAATCTTTCTTTTCTGTCAAGCCCATGTTTAAGTCGAAATAGATAAATTTAATTTAAAATATCTAATCCACAATTTAGACAGATGCATGGATGGACACGAACACCAGGTGTGGTAACAACAATACACTTCCATTAGGGCTGATGAAAACAAACAAAAACTAACTGAGGTGCACAAATTATTAAAAAAGGTGAATAATTATGCATTTCTAACAAAATATGCAATATCTGAGTAATGGAAAAGAAACAGTGATTTTATGTGAAAAACTGCAAATGCAACTAGTTTTGCATTTTGCCTGGTGAAATGTAAGAAATATATATATTTTTGAGCAAAAGTCAAGACTTAAGTGCAAGCTTTTTCCATTCAAACTCAAACCCATTAAAAAGAACAAAAAAATTAACCAGCTCATTAAAAAGTATATTAAATAATTTGATTAGTTGCCAGCACATTCAAATTAAGACATTACTGTAAACATGCACCATTTCCAAAAGCAAAAACTCTTGACTGCAACTGGTAGGCATATTATTCCATATTTCTACTCTCTCTTTACAAATTATGATTTATAAAAAAGTAATATTTAAAACACAAATGAACATAAACCGTATGGGTATTAATAAAATATCAATTATTTGGCTTTCTACTTAACTTCTCAATCATATAGACTAATGAGTTTCATGCATATGCACAACTAACATGGTGTGCATGCCTCCATCAACTGTACTAGTTATCTCCCTAAGTCTCCCATGGAAAGTCTGGATAATTTACCTTTTGCTGAATTTAAAGTGATTGAACGATTTAAAAATCAAATATTAAGAATTTTAAAATGCAGGATTTATTTTCTAGCAATTAATGCCTTCTGGTGTAATCATGCTCTATTTCACACTAAATTTTTTTGAGTTATTTTATCCTAGTCATTAATTTCACTGGAGTTTTATATAAAATACAGACCAATCAAAGCTGATTATAAAAGTAAGTATTCACTATATCTGCTTAAATGTTGTTTCTTCATTTAAAAAATGTCACATTTAACTGGAATGTTAATTAAGAATAGATAGATTTTGGCTTTAAATAAAAACTTTTTGCCATGTTTTACTTGTCCGAAACCGCCATCATGTAAAAAAAGAAACACTGGCTAGACTAATTGACCTTGTAAAAAAGCATGCCATTAAATTCTCATGAAAAACCAATCATCTTTTGATAATCAATAAATCATTTCAAAGCACAGCTCTAAATCATGATCTGTACATTCTGAGCAAGCAGTTTTCAGATTATGGCCACACATTTGCTTAGTCCTAGGTTTTGAAAATACGACACAGTACCTCTTACCCAAAATCACAAAGAGAGCGTTAAAACAGCATCACTTGGTAAGCCTGACATCAAAATCTTAAGCAATTGAAACAATATGCATACCAGTCATAAATACATTCTTACCATTGCCACTATGACCAGAACTACATGTACTACAACTGTGGTGATCACTACAACAGCTGCGGTTACTTGGACTATGAGTGTGTCTTGAACTCTGATGAGAATGATCTAGTGAAGGAAATCTACATGTAATAATATTAATATATACTTGGATCAACAAATATGAAAATCTAATAGTAGCCCCTGGCCAATAGTTGACAGTATGAAAAAATGGTGAGACTGCTCAAATTCTGTAGTAAAAAATGGTCATTTCATTTAGAAACTGGTAATGTTAAAACTACCCTTATTCATTTTTATGAACGAGCAATACCACATTTCATGTAATTAACATACACAAAAAAATAACCAACCGCAGTGTACAAAAACTATATGTAAAATAAATAATTAAAAATTTTGTGGTACTGACCATGTACAAAAAACTAAAGGAATTGTACCTG
Organism: Potamilus streckersoni; assembly: GCA_016746295.1. Lineage (NCBI taxonomy): Eukaryota > Metazoa > Mollusca > Bivalvia > Unionida > Unionidae > Potamilus > Potamilus streckersoni. Next base: position 5,045,490 of record JAEAOA010001385.1, on the reverse strand, counting down.
AACCAGTTCTATGGGACAGATGCTACTTGACAACCTCACGGTACAAATGTACAAAGTAAACATATTTTCTGTCACATTCTGCTCTCAACTCAAGAATCTAATTACAATAAAAATAAAAGTACTCAAAAAGATTTCTGTTGTAATTAGTGAATTAGAGAGAGGATTATGTCTCAGTGTGCATGCTCATCTACTTTTAGACCATATGTAGTTGTTATGTTGTGTAATGTTGACAAAATGATTAAGATGTTTTGAACATGTATTAGTTATGGGTATTTATTGGTGGTGGTGGTGGTGGTTGTTGTTGTTGTAAGGTTTAAAGCTATTTTTCAGCACACAATAGCTATAAATGGTGGCCAACATAAATGGTAGAGGAATAACCTGGGAAAACCCCTGAAAGAACCACCTACCCATAAGAAGCTACTGGCAAGCTTTCACACATACCTGAACCCAAGATATGGACCCACACAGAGGTGAGATAGCAATGATCCCTAATGGTGTACGCTTTAGACCACTCAGCCACTTAAAGACCCTTATTTATTGCTAAATTGTACACAACAATTTGAGTTCACATTGGCAAGAAACAAAGTGCAACTTGTATTTTTACAGCAACAATTATATCATTATCAACTTGCAATAAAAATTAACCTGAAAACATGTTTCAGTTAATGCATATATGCATGTGTGTGTGGGTGTGTGTGCAAGAAAGAGAGGTAGGTAAAACAAAATTTTGCTAGTGTACAAGACTTTTTTCAGTTACCTGATGATTGTGATGATCCTCATTATATTACGACTTGACTATTCGATTACCAATAAAAACCGCTAAATCAACAATTCATTCTTGTTTTAATTATGATATACATTGTCACAACAACCACATGGCCATGCAGTGTTATTTACACAATAATTAAACATGCTTAGCACTTTGGTTATTCCAGCTGAAGCCAGAATAAGGGCAAGAATTGACAGAAGAGGTCAAATCAGCGAGGCTGCCAGTAGGGAAAGGAGGTTTTCTTTAGAGAATTGAAAATCTGTCAATATGCTATTGAAGCCATTGTCCAAAAAGCAGATGTTATAAGGACAAGTGATCATTCGAACTCGCCAATAAAGATAACAATTGATGGTTAAATCGTAGAATAAATTTACAATACAATGTTAATTATATCCAAGTCAAAACAGTACAAGCGCTCAAATGAAAGCATATGCATATATATATATATATATATATATATATATATATATATATATATATATATATATATATGAATTGATTTAATGGAGTCCGTGACTTTCAAATTTACGATAGAAAATGACAAGGTGTTTATATTTTATGTTTGTATGACTATAATGAAACAATACGGCTAGTTGACCAATGGTCTGCTGTCTTCACTTTAACAGGTAGTGAGATGTAATTTTTGTTAGATAAGAAAACATCAAAGGATTCCAAACTCATTTTAAATTGCTAGTGGTGTTTTGTAATGTTGTTGAGACTTAATAAAGCAAACTAATTAACATTAATTATTAAAAGTATGTTCTGTGAAGTCATTTATCCAATTATTAACAAACACCAGTAAATATTGTAATGACAATAAGAGATCTTGTGCATCAATTATTGTATTTTCTTACCAATAATTAATAGTTGTAAAAACAAAATTACAATACAGTATTTTCGAACTTAAATCTGCTTAGTAGAAAATTTATGTCCAATAATTTAAGGGATATTTTTTTTAAAAATACAAAGTGATATGTATGAAAAATTATGATACATTTAATTAATTATTATTTTGATAACTGGATAGGTGAACGAATACTTAAAAAGGGTATGAAAAAATACATGAAATATGGTAACTCTTCTTTGTAGTTTAATATTTTTAGTCAAGTTTTAAAAAGAAAAGCCAAGTCCTGACATTATGCACTGACCCATATATAGCTACCTATATTTAATATGAACGCCCAAATCAAACTTTCTGGTAACATTAGTTCTAGGCACAATATTTGTTGGAGCATTAGATGTTAATCAAGATTGACGTACAAACCCTTGAATAACATTAAACACCTGTAAAAGCACATGGACAAAAACAGATTCTGAATTATTATTTGAGGGTTTACATTACATCAAATCATTTATGTAACCATGGGCATAACCTAGCACTACCAATTTTTCCCTATGTTATGGTTTATAATTTATCAAGGTAAAAAAGCTGATAAAGAAGCAGAAAATGTAAAGAAAACTGACAGGTACAAAATCCCAGGTACAAGTCATCTGCAAAGTTTAGTATGGGTAGAAGCTTTAAACTCCAGTAACTTAACAGAAATGAAATAGCAAGTATATTGATGGACATTCATCTTCACAATATAACACAATGTCTTATGGTATGCATATAGACAATGTCCTTAAGATATGAAAGTATGGATGGAGATATGTATTTCTTCCACACCAAAATATGGCAAAGGAATTGAATAATAGGGAACTAGCAGAAATTATATGCCCTCAAGCATCATGGATGTAATGTAAGTGTATGTTACTAGCAGTATACAAATCCAGACAAGATTTAAAATATCCATCACAATGGTTTACCTCTTCTGGAGCTTAGCACCGAGTCTGTCTCCGTGCATGTGTCACAATGATCATCACGACTGGCAACAGAGGCATTGGCACTGTAATGAGAAACGAGTTCAATTTGTACTGAATGGATATATCTCGATCAGAGACCATGTGGATACTACTGGTAAGCAAACCTGCCAATAAATGGTGGATAAACATGGAATATATAGCCACAATATAACCAGTGTTATCTACAAATGGCTTCATGCAAGTCATTGGATCCATCAAGGCAAAAATACTGAGTCAAAATCTAAACCTATGAGTCATAAATTATTCAAGCCTATGATCAGTTTTCAGTAGCTTTTAAAAAATAATTATATTGTTTAAAAACACGACAAAAATATTAGTTATATAATGTTACGAAAGCCAATTCCCTTGCCAAAGCATCTGAACATTCTATATTTGTTAAAAATCTTATTGATTGTTTCATGTCATCAGAAAAATATGAGAATATGACAAGGCATTTATTGTTGGCTATGTCTGTGCTTTCATCTGCCAATGCTGTTCACATGACAGATTTTGCAGGTCATGTATAAGACCATCCTCAACAATGCATGATTGGCAACTCTGAACAGGTAGTAACCGAGTCATGCTGACTAGCAGAATTTTTAAAAATGTCAATGTGCAATGGCATCAATTTCTTCATCTGTTAAGTTGTGTATTAAATTAAGGAGAGATCTGTATTTTAAAAAGGCAATGTCTTCTACAATCAGCCAACATCCACACTTAAATACATACTTAAGTAGTACTTTTCTCTGCTAAGTCTAGCTTTGACGAATGTTTTTTGTAAACCTTCATTCAATTCTGACATGTTGTGGACCTTCAATCAGGAGTTAATGTTCTGTCAACCACAGCATGCCTGGCCAGTGTACTGGCCTAAAAGTTATCTAGTTTTGCACATTTGGTCATGGAGGATTTTTAGCCTCTGTACATATATGGCAAAAGATAAAGGTGTCTTCACTATCACATTCTACAGTTGACTTTAATATCTTTTATCAAAATGTAGCCACTATGTGTTCAACCATTGCTGCACAAATTAAGTTTTATCTTACGAATAAAAGTTGCCTCATCTTTGGATGATGAAGGCTCCACTGGTTCAATAACAATACTATTATCATCAGTTGGTCATAAACATGGTACAAAAGATAATTTTGGTTATTTCAAATCTATTTTAATCTTTTCTTGCCTTGCATGCAAATTCAGTCGAATGCTGACAGATCATGGAACATTGCAATACAATCAACTGGGCAAATGGAAATTGTTGAAAATGTTGCTTTATTGTGTGACAAAGTTGCACATAAAATAATAGTTTCTCGTGAATATCACTTTAAAATCAGGTTTTTTTTCTGCCTCTTTTTTTGGTGTCGTAGATTATATAGTTCTTATATCCTGTTACTGCAAATGATGTGACAGTTACAGGTCACATAAGATCAGCTCCTGATGTCACACTAAAATGTAACCCTATGTATCATGATAACATTAGTTTAAGAAACTAATGTGTGCATGTTTTCCCTGTTTGGGAGAATAGTAATCTAAACATTAAAGTAGTTAGACCAAACCTTAATTTTGTGTTAATCAGCAAAACACAATATTGGGGTGCGTCAATTTACATAGTTGGCGACAATTTTTGTGCGTAAAATCAGAAAAGTCTGCGTACTTGACACATGCGTAGATAAAACACTGTATAATTATATATATCAAAAAATATCAATGAGTACATATGCAGACAATCATTTACCTTCAACAAATTTGCCCTTGTAACGATATTTTCTTACAAAATATACTTGTACAAGCAATTTTTTTAGTCCACCTGTTAATTTCATTAAAAAAAATTAAACATTTCAGCTTAATATAAAAAATTTATTGTTATAAAAGAAGAAAAACAACCCATTATAATTGAAAATAATCTAGGTTATGAATAGATGGATGGATGCACACACATGGACACCAAAGCTTCAGTGCTTGACAAAAATTTAAATAAGAATATTGTCTTTAAATGTCTACTACTAAAACAACTAGCATATATACTCATTTTATAAGGCTGGCATCAAGTGCAACCCCCCTCCAGGAATCCTGACCAACATTTGCAAAAAACACTGGCAGATCATTGTCTATGTTGTTTGATTTAATGATTACTTATACTCTTAATAAAATGCACAGAACCAGATCTGCTTGCATATTATGTGATTGCAGTTCTAGGTCTGTGTAGTTTGCAGCTGGACCCTATTTTTAAGTGAACATATATGGAACCTGCTAACACTGTCTTGTTAATCAACCTTGATAAATTTATGTTGTATCAAATGAATGAAGATCAATCGAAAATGGGAAAATTAAAAATGTTTTAAATTAATTAAATTAACATTTCAATGATAGTAAATTCACCAACTAATCATTCACATTACTTAACCCTTTCATCACTAAGTAACTTTGTAGGCATAGAGTCCTCAACACTAAGTAACTTTGGAGTTGTAAAGCAAAATGACTTGTGGACTTTGAAACAACATAACTTTGCCAATGTTAAAGATATCTGGCTGGATTAGGTGTCAAAATCAAGGTTAAAAATCAAATTTTATGACTAATTTATTAAAATGTGCATCTCTGTTACAACTGTCAAAATGCAGAAGCAAACAGGTAACACAACAGGTAAAATACAATTATTTTATTGCCTCTTAGAAAAACTTAGAAAGTTCTCAAAATGTGCTCAATTGACCCTAGATGTACTAGAGAATAATCACAGTAGCAACACAAGTCTTTCTTTCATGGTGTCCATAATATATAAAATTCTATAAAATAAACCAAAATGATCTCCAAGGTGAGATCTGTCTACACACCTATAACGTTCTGCCACATTTGATCATCACTTTGAAGTTCATTAGTGGACAATTTTTCCAAAAACTTTATCTAAATAGATGATTTGAAAATATTCTGAAGCTTTCCTGGAGCCATCTAACACTCGGGTGTGCCCAACTCTCTCAAAACACTGAAACAAATTTCTTTGGTTTTTCCAGCTTCATCCAAACAAAATCACGTTGAGCATACAATTCCTCTGGTTCAATACCTTCAAAGTTCTCTTCATCATCATCACTGTCACCCACAAGTGCATTCCATTGTCTCTCCATACGACTTCTCTCATTTTCATCCAAATTTACCAGGTCAAAATTATTCAAATTTTCTGATAACTCTCCATTGAAGTTTCTTCAAACACTGCCATTTTGGATACAAATTTCAGCATTCGGAAAACATGTTAAAAGTTCCTACTTTGTTCGTTATTTCTAGTTGTATAAAGTTTTTAGAGGTACCCCGAAAGATATTTAGTTGGGTACTATAATGTTAAAAAAGAACACTGCCCTAGACCGAAAACTCAGACCATAGTGTTGACGGATTTACTTCCCCTGACCGCATATGCGGTCTGCCGTGATGAAAGGGTTAAGTGAGAAGAGAATTGGAATTGCTATGCAAAAATATTCCGAGTACTATGGGAACAGTATTGTAAGAGGCATATACTGGTAGTCTGGTTATTCCATTTCATGGGGCTCTGGGTGGCAGAGGAGTCTTAAGTTCTTAGATCAACCACATATCACCTCTGTCTACAGGTTTCATTCTTTCTTTGACTAATATGGATCTGTGAAAAAGATTTCCAGTAACTTCCCATGGGTCAGTGTTTTTTCTTAGGTGCTTCCTCCACCTAATATAAATTTTTTCTATATATGGCCTAAAAGTTATTTTAAAACTAAAATCACAAATATTCCACAGCAATCATGGCGAACAACCTACTTTACAGGTATCAGATCCTAAGCCACTGAGCAGCCATTACTTCCCTCTCTCATGGACTCCAATGCCACTTCTCTGACTTTCATCCATCTTATTAAAATCCTAATGCCAACATCTGTGCTGTCTAATTCTCATTAACCCTTGCTGCCATTTTAACTCACTGTACTTTGCCTCTCTCATATCCCGTTAGCCATAACATGACTCGGTTTACCTAGCTTGTATCCCAGTTGCAGAGTCTGAGTAACGGTATTAGTGTAGGCATGTATCCTGCACGACTTAAATTGATGTAATCTACTGGTTGATTTCCAACCATTTCCTACTAATGCAGGCAGTTTAACCAATATAATTTTACCTTACAGAGTGAACACTGCTGAACAAAAGAAAAAAGTTTTACTTTAATAGCTACACAAACAGTCAAAATATTTATATTTGAAAATTACGAGAATTAGCTGCTGGGAGTAACCTTTAACTTGATAAACTCTGACAAAGTATTCACCTGAGGTTAAGTTTGCAAGAGAGATCACAAGTGGAATATATGTGTACATAAAACAGAATTAATTTCATGTGTTCATAATGTTAATTATTCAGTGTGAATTCATAATGGATTTTATGGATTATTCATGTTCAGAGAAACAAATTGGCAAGTACATAATTTATTTTACCTATAGGCATGAGTTTCATTTCTACATGTAGCAGGAAATTTTTACCATTATATACATAATTTTAATGCAAACAGCTGTGCCAGATTTAAGTTTAATTAAGGAACATAATAAAAAAACAACATTTATTGCAAGTAGACCACTCTGTAAAAATCTGCAAGCCAAGTGCTGTCAGCAAATCCCACAGGTACAGGTGCTGGTAAGGCTAACACTGTTCTAGGTGATCTCTTTTACAAGCATGCTGAAGTCAATGCCTATCTGTTTGGCTCTGGGGTCAACGAGTTAATGAATGCAGCTTAAGTTGTCTGAAGCTGCTGTGCAAGGACATCAAAAAAACAGCTAAATCTAAAACTTAAAACAGTAACACTTACTGAAAAGAAGGTGGTCGACTGTCACCTATTCCACCAACTCTTTCCGTAGGAACATGTACATCACCAGCCTGTGAGTCTGTACACTGTGACTGAGTGTCTGAGGTGCTACTGTCTGCTGGGACCAGCTGCAACACATGACAAAATCATAAAGTTCACTTGAACACTTTGTGTTTCATTGAAACACTATTATAATTCCTTAGAAAATCGTTTTATAGGCAAGACATCCTGTTTTTGAGAATGCAAGTTAGTACATGGAGTTTGAGTGATGGAGATGGTCTTCTCTACTAAGATCAGCTACAACACAATTAACAAGAATTTAGTATATTCTATGTTCAAAATCATAAGGAAGAGTTCTGTGTAACATCACGTTTTTCTTACAAAATCAGAAGCTACAAGAATATCTTAACTACAAAATCATAAAAAGAGTTCTGTGAACAGTCTGCCTACAAAATTATAAGTTGTCATGCCTACAACATAAATACACAAGAATAGTGCAAACAGAGCTTGCCTACAAAATCATAAACAAGTTGTCTTGCCTACAACATAATACACAGGAGTTTTCTGAAATGTCTTGGCTACAGCAAAAGTTTATGAACACTGTCTTGCCAAAAAAATATTTTAAACAAGAGTTCTATGAATAGCGTCTTGGCTACAACATAGTACCCAAAAGTTGTGAACACTGTCTTGCTTGTAAAATCATAGAGCAGCTTTCTGTGAAGCATCTAAATAACAAAATCAGACCTGCCAACCCTAACGAGTCCGTCTCAGTAAGGCAGTTGATTTTCTTTCCCCTAAGTTTGATCAGTTTTCAGTAAGATGTAAAAAAGAAATACCATAAACTACTAATGTAAAGCTCTAAAACGTAATTAAAAGTTCGGTATTCGATACATGCAGCGAAAATAAACATGATGTTCAACTGAAGTAATTATAAAGCATTCGTATACTTACCACTAGTACAGTTGAACAGTTCCAACACCTATGCAGCTCCTGAGGTATTGCTAGGATTTTAAAACTACGAGTCTAGAACTCCTAATTTGGTAAAAATAGGAGTCCCACCAGTAAAAGTTGCAGTCCCAACAGCAAAAGTTGCAGTCCCCTATAAGCCAGAAATCATGTACTTTCTTACACTTGGTTATGGTCGCATCCAAACTATCAGCTATAGCAACTTTAGCAGTTCTGAATCTCATTGAAATCTTGTTTTCCGTTTAACAACAAAACACCTGTCTAAATTTGCAAACAACATTTTGTCCAAGTCTCTTGATTTCAGGCAATATTTATGCAATAACCGGAAATAAAATCAATAGTAGTGATTGCACTGGGCTTTGCCAATGTCGAAAATTGCAATTATGTTTTGCATATTGGCGATAAAATATACCATCTGGCCATATTATTGGCTACATTTTTGGCTGATAAAAACGGTATATAGTCTAGAGTTTGAAGTGGAGAAATTCAAAGGCAGCATGACAGTTAGCCTCAAACTTGGCCTTAAAAGTGCTTTGGAATCAAATGTTACATAAAAAAATCCTTATTTCATATGACACACCAATTGTTAATTGTTATGTCATAATACACTTATGCTGATATCTGGCCATGATACTATAATCAAACTAGCCATACAACTGACTAGCTACAATTGACCACTGCTGAGGGCAGAAATGTGAAATGACTACAGTTGACCACACAACAGCAATTTACAAAAAAAACAAAACCTGTTTAACTCCAAAATACTTGTCTAAACTTGCAAATGGCATTTTGTCTAGTCTCTTGATATTAAGTTTGCAATATTTATATGGCTACAATCGGAAATGAAATTAATAATAGTGATTGCTCTGGACCTCCCCTATGTCCTATGTTGCAAAATGCAATTTTGTTTTCCTTATTAATGAGACAAAATATACCATCTGGCAATAATTTTGGCCAATGAAAACTATATATACAGTATTGGGTTTGGAGTAGAGAAATTCAAGGCAACATGAAAGGAAACCACAAACTTGGATATAAAAATGAACTGGAATATATTTTTATATAAACACATCCTTGTTTCATGTTGACAAACCACCTTAACAGTGCACTGTTTTATCATAATTCAATTAAGATGACATCTAATCTTGGTAATGTATGCTGTAATATAATCAAAACAGCTATGCAACTGACTAGCTACAATCGACCAACTCTGAGGGCAGGAAAGTGAAATGACAATTGATCAGACAACAGCAATTAAAAAAAACCTGAAAAAATAGTTTAGCTGCAACACTGATTACCTCTGAAGATATATACTCTGGAATTTTTTAATACAAAATTGTCTCAATGTTATACAATTATTTGATGTTGCCGAAGCAATAACAAAAGGATATTTGTTTGGTTGTTCAAACGAATCCTTTATCAGTGTCTTGATTGACACATGCACCTTCATCAAAGCAAGCTTGCAACCTTTGATCAAAGACATCAGCAACAAACTAAAATACAAGCATTGCTTCAGTTTTCATAGTGATTAGAACATATTTATTCTGCCACAAAACTTTTGTCTTAGCAAATGAAAGTTCATTTGTTTGTATGGAGGACTCCAGTGTCAGCAATTTTTTTATTTTAATTCAAAAGTTTGCATCCAAATATGGGCAATTAAGCATTTCCGAGATCCCTGAGCTCAATGGCTCGTTGTTGTCTCTCAATGAGACATAATTCTTATCTTTTTCCATTGCACATGATGAAAGCATATCTCCCGCCACGCGTCATACTCAAATTGGCATGTGATGTCCAAAAACTGTACTTGTGTCTGTTCCATTTTTTATTCACAAGAATCTGAATATTCCTTTTTATACCTTTTTATTCTTTGAGGTTGATTATAAACACATTTTAAGAGGCTTATATTCCCTTTCATCTTAAACATTGCTTGATGGATGCCATTTTTAAACAAATGATCAAATAGCAGTTTAAAGCATCTGAGTTGCTATTGTAAAGTTAGTCTGTTTCCCTGACGAATTTCAGTCATTTTAATTGAAACCCAGATCCAAATCGAACACAGATGATCAAATTTTCTGGATTTTTCAGCAATGATAATTTGTCCATAGTTTTTGTTTTTAAAGCCACAAGTCCATATTTTAAGGGTAATTTTCATAAGACCTACGGCAAAATCATAAGAATTTGCAGGTCTGCAAAATCCTAGACAAGATTTTTTTCAAAAACACTGCATCTTGCTGACAAAATCCAAAACTGGAAAACTTGTTTGTCCTATTTGCTAAATTCTAAACATCATTTAGGTTGGAGTTCTGTCTTACCAACAAGAGTACATCTGGCTGCTAATATATACAGAATAGTAGGAAGTACAGAGGCTGAGATAATGAATTAACATCCTTCCAAATAGATATACCATGACAGGTGACTCTGGCATGGAAAGCATTTTAACCCATTATCCATTAAGGCTGAAGAACTAATACAAAATAATACTTAGCATGAATAAGTTACTTTAATCTTTAGCATTCCTGTATAAATAATATTACTTGTTTTCTTATTCTTCAAACTGACAATTAAATTTAGACAGCTGTTGCAGACATCCACTCAATTATGTCATTTCTGAGGGAGAAAAAAAACCCAGTTATCTGCAACAAACATTTGACTCCCACAAATTGACACAATGTGACTACTTTATGTAGTGTGAAATCTGCCTCCACCCTGCCACTTCCATGCCAATTATTTTATCCTGCCAGGATATTCAGCTACTGATTGCATATATCAACATAGGAGAAATTCCAGACATGATCCTCATGTATGATTCATATACTTATTGACCATTTAATAACCACTTTAACATGAAGATTATGTTGCTCTAAATACTGCCTCTTTTGACTGATTTTTTAAGGCTATGCTTCCAGTGCATTTCACACAGTTAACTATGTTACATTCAATTCTAACTGGTGATTATTATTTAAGTCCAGGGTAAAACAATAATGATCAGTAAAGATAACAACAGGTACTTGGACATTGGGTACATGCAAGTTGATAATAGCACAAGTAATAAAATGAACAACTGGGTATCATACATACCAACTATGGTGAGGAAAAAGTGTAATCCAAGTGGGAAAAAAAAGTAATCCAAGCAGTAAAAGAGTAATCCCCATATAACATGACAAAAATTCAATGATCATATGAACAAAATGATTTAATTACTGCTCTGGTCTATTAACCCTTTCATCTCTAAGTAACTTTGTAGTCCTCAACACTAAGTAACTTTGGAGTTGTAAAGCAAAATGACTTGTGGACTTTGAAACAACATAACTTTGCCAATGTTAAAGATATCTGGCTGGATTAGGTGTCAAAATCAAGGTTAAAAATCAAATTTTATGACTAATTTATTAAAATGTGCATCTCTATTACAACTGTCAAAATGCAGGTGCAAACATGTAGCACAACAGGTAAAATACAATTATTTTATTGCCTCTTAGAAAAACTTAGAAAGTTCTCAAAATGTGCTCAATTGACCCTAGATGTACTAGAGAATAATCACAGTAGCAATACAAGTCTTTCTTTCATGGTGTCCATAATATATAAAATTCTATAAAATAAACCAAAATGATCTCCAAGGTGAGATCTGTCTACACACCTATAACGTTCTGCCACATTTGATCATCACTTTGAAGTTCATTAATGGACAAATTTTCCAAAAACTTTATCTAAATAGATGATTTGAAAATATTCTGAAGCTTTCCTGGAGCCATCTAACACTCGGGTGTGCCCAACTCTCTCAAAAAACTGAAACAAATTTCTTTGGTTTTTCCAGCTTCATCCAAACAAAATCACGTTGAGCGTACAATTCCTCTGGTTCAATACCTTCAAAGTCCTCTTCATCATCATCACTGTCACCCACAAGTGCATTCCATTGTCTCTCCATACGTCTTCTCTCATTTTCATCCAAATTTACCAGGTCGAAATTATTCAAATTTTCTGATAACTCTCCATTGAAGTTTCTTCAAACACCGCCATTTTGGATACAAATTTCAACATTCGGAAAACACTTTAAAAGTTCCTACTTTGTTTGATATTTCTAGTTGTATACAAGCTTAACTCACAACATCATCTAAATATAAACTCTACATTACAAGATGGAAGTTATTAGAGGTACCCCGAAAATTATTTAGTCAGGTACTATAAAGTTAAAGAAAAACACTGCCCCAGACTGAAAAGATGGTCCATAGTGTTTATGGACTTACTTCCCCATGACCAGTTTTACGGTCCCAAGTGATGAAAGGGTTAAGAATGCATTTCCTCTGCTTGACAAATGTTTCATCTGCATAATTAAATCACATACAGAAAGCAATATCTGAATAAATCATTACCAAACATTAACATGTCATAATGTAAATGGAGATGATTATTTCAGAAAAAGTCGGTTATTATAGTTTACGACAGGGGGGCTTGTCAAACAATTTTAGGTAGTAAGTAAGTAAGTACGCAAACACTATGGACCAAGTTCTCGGTCTAGGGCAGTGTTCTTCCTTAACGTTATAGTACCCAACTAAATCACTTTCTGGGAACCTCTAATAACTTCCTTCTTGTAATGTAGATGTTATATTTGGATGATCTCATGAGTTTAGCTTGTATACAACTAGAAATATCAAACAAAGTAGGAACTTTTAACGTGTTTTCCGAATGCTGAAATTTGTATCCAAAATGGCGGAGTTTGAACAAATTTCAAAGGAGGTTATCAGAGGATTTGAATAATTTCGACCTGGTAAATTTGGATGAAAATGAGAGAAGATGTCCTGAGACACAATGGAATGTACTTGTGGGTGACACTGATGACGATGAAGAAAACTTTGAACATTTTGAACCAAAGGAATTGTGTGCACCACATAGTTTTGTTTGGATGAAGCTGGAAAACCAAAGAGATTTGTTTCAGTTTTCTGACAGAATTGGGCACACCCAAGTGTTAGATGGCTCCAGGAAAGCTTCGGAATATTTTCAAATATTCTATTCAGATGAAGTTTTTGAAAAAAATTGTCCATTAATGAACTTCAAAGTGATGATCAAATGTGGCAGAACGTTATAGGTGTGTAGACAGATCTCACCTTGGAGATCATTTTGGTTCATTTTATAGAATTTTATATATTATGGACACCATGAAAGAAAGACTTGTATTGTTACTGTGATTAATCACTAGTACATCTAGGGTCAATTGAAAAGAAAGGGTCATCTAATGTAGTAATGAAAGGGTTAACATACCATGGTTAAAGTTTTGAAACATAAGCTTGTATGTTTTTTATCAACAAAGCATAACATGCATAAACTGGGTAGTGATAGTAGCCTAGTAGCTAATGTACTTGGAAAATGGTTAATGGTTACTCAGCTATCAAAACAGCCTGTAAATGTGCAAGAGCTTGTCTGTCATCGTAATTATATCAAAACTTGACCTAGCTACTAAGGGCTTGATGAATACCAGAGATATCGGAAATGCTTAATTATGCGTATTTGGACGGCAATTTTTTATTTGGGATGCAGAAAAAAATAACCTACACAGAAATCCTCCTTATGCACGTTTTTTTGATGCATGGAGGAAACTTTTGCAGCAAAATAAATATGTTTTAATGACTGAAAAACTGAAGCAATGTTTTTATTTTAGTTTGTTGCTGATTTCTATGATCAAAGGTCGCTGGCTTGCTTTGATAAAGGTGCATGTGTTATTGGAGGTGAGGCTACCTTTCACAGACAAAACAAACACCCATTAGCAGGAACATCAAATGAATTGTAGAACATTGACACAATTTTTTAAAAATTTCCTTAGTATATATTGAGGCTTTAAAGGTAACCAGTTTTCATTGAAGTTGCAGCAAAACTATTTTTCTGGGGTTTTTTTGTTGATTTTTTTAAAATTGCAGTTGAGTGGTGGACTGTAGCTAGTCAGTTGCATGGCTAGTTTAAGGGATTATGACATAATAACTGTTAGGGTGGTTGGTCAATATGAAATAAGGATTTGTTTATGTAACAACTGATTCCAATGCAGTTTTATATCCAAGTTTGAGCTTTCCTGTCATGGTGCCTTTGAATTTCTCCACTCCCAACTGGAGACTATGTACTGTTTTTATCAGCCTAAAATGTTGTAGCCAAACATATGGCCAGAAAGTATATTTTGTTGCCAAACTGTAAAATATAATTGCAATTTGCAACATTGGGGAAGCCCAGCATAATCACAGTTGATGATTTCATTTCCGGTTGTTGCATTATATAAATATTGCCTGCGAACTCAAAATCAAGAGACTTGACTGTTTTGCAGTTAAACGGAAAAATGATGAAGATTTCAATGAGATTCAGAACTTTGCTAAAGTTGCTATAACTGTTAGTTTGGATGCGACCGTAGCCAAGTGTAAGAAAGTATGTGATTTCTGGCGAAGTTTGGGCTGCAATTTTTGCTGGTTGGATTGCAATTTTTGCTGATGGGACTCCTATTTTTTTTACCAAATTTTGAATCCTGAACTTCTAGTTTTAAAATCCTATCGAGACCTTTAAATACCTACAACACCAGAACTAACCTGGCTAAGGCTAGTGGACATCTCAAAAGGTATTATCAGTCAAGGTACACCTCTTCTTCGATAACTTGCATACCTCAGGGTCCAAAAACATAGACCGAACTATGCCAAAGGAGACAAGTTACAGAGAGTCCTCACAAAATTTTGCTAGACAAAATATATCCTGAGAACTGCGGGATGGGAAGGGGGAAACTGTGCTGTTTACAAACTGAATCCTCATTTTCTAATTGTGTCAAAAATAGTTGGCAGTAAAGCGCTTTTTTCTTAGGGTTATTCCATTTAAACATATCGGGGGGGGTATTCCATTTAAACATATCGGGGGGGGGGAAGCACATTCAAAAAAGGGTGACCACCCATAGAAGTGATTTTTTTCCATACACCATCAGTCATAGAAGTGAATTTTGGACACTCATGCCCATGCATAGAAGCAAATTTCGGAAGTTCATGACCGTGCATACATGACAGTTTATTTGAGTTAAAAACCCAATATTTACATGGTTTAAGATCAATGTTTAAAAGCACCTAAATAATAGTACCCAGAAATTATGAATGAAATTGTATAGCAGGGTCATACATGTAAGTTTTAAAAATAATTTTCAAGTTAGACAAGGTAATAGGTATACTATATGAAGGGAATAAAGAACTAGTAAAAATACAAGATGCCCGAATTACTTTCATTGCCAGCAAACTTGGAAAATGTTCCTCAATAGACAGTGAACATGCAGCTTTAATTGTCTTGTATGAAGATGATGCATCTCATACACTTTTTACATGCAGTATCATTGGTTGCTCTTCTTTACATGTTTATATGTTCAAACAAACATTACCATCCTCTACACACACACACACACACACATATATATATCAGGTTGTTGTCTTTCCCTGGCATTATTGTAGTATCTTGTCCTAATTTATCAACTATTACACAGGTAAAATTTCTGCAATTTTCAACCAGAATCTGCAGATGAATGTAGTTTAGAAACAAAACAATTTCACAAAACAGTTTTCCCAGGACAAAAACGTAATACTTTGAAATATGGTCATTTTTCATGAGGTCAGCATATTTGTAGAACCATAAAAACCATTATTTTCAGTAATTTGTGAATAATTTGACCAATTTTCAGTAATTAATCATTTCAAATCAAAACTTCAACTCATGTGAAACATTTAGACACCACATGCTGTCTTCAGATCAGTGAGAATGCAGAGATATCATTGTTTTAGAGGAAATATTTCAAGACTCTTCTATGAATGATAACATTAACTGGCTGGAACTGGTATGTTATCTTACTAATCAAGTAACAGTGAATTATTTATGGAGAGTATCAAACTGTATTTGGCCAGCTAATGGCAAATCCACAGTGAATGATAAGAACATGCTGGAAACCAGTCCTTTTCTGGCTTACATAGAAAAGTGCAAGTTTTTCAATAGTTCCTCTGAACTGACCTCCCAGAATTCTGACCATAAATGGTGCCTAAATTTTAAATTTTCCTTTTCACTTAAAGTACAGATGTCAAATTATTAGTTATTGTAAATTTGTCAATTATTTACAAGTCACTGTGAAACTTGGGGGTGGGTGGGGTTTGGTTTGCTTTTTTTATAAAACATGTTGACCTTGTGAAAAGCAATAAAAAAAGACTTTTCATAAATATTTCTTTATGTCACATGAAAACTGTTCCATGTAATTGTTTTTGGTTTCTTAAACTAAATGCATCTTGGATCAAATAAACCCTGTGTGGTTGAAAAGTGTTGAAATTTGACACACCTAATATTGGAACCATTAAGACAAGTATGACAATAATTGCCTGAGAAGAAAACAATCTTGCATAAACATATCATATCAATATCTCTGTTGTTTTTTTTTTTAAACTATGTACATACATGCATACATACATACATACATACATACATACATACATACATACATACATACATACATACATACATACATACATACATACATACATACATACATACATACATACATACATACATACATACATACATACATACATACATACATACATACATACATACATACATACATACATACATACATACATACATACATACATACATACATACATACATACATACATACATACATACATACATACATACATACATACATACATACATACATACATACATACATACATACATACATACATACATACATACATACATACATACATACAAATTTTCAGCTGGATGAGTTGCAGGAGCTCCAGCACCTATACTGAAGCCTGTTGTTTTTCAGATACAGTTTCGAAACTCAGTATTTTCTGGACAGTTTTCAAAATATACAGACTTTAATCAATATTTGTTATTATTGGATATAATTCCCAAGGGCTGTTTACATGATGAGTGATTTTAGGCATTTTTTTGTTTACCAGAATGTGTATGTGTGGTGTATATATATATATATATATATATATATATATATATATATATATATATATATATATATATATATATATATTGCATTTCTTTACATAAAATTAAAGGTAAACTTGAATAACTATGCATGGCAATCCTGAATGTAAAAATTTACAGTTTACATAACACTGTGGTGAAGTATCAGATGGCAAAAAGGCAATGGCAGCTACTGTGCCAGACTTCACAAGTGTTTCATGATATGTCAGGTTTGTACCAGAATAGTGCAGATGAGAGTCTAGCAAGAGCTGATCATCCTTCTCATTTATTAGCACAACAAAGGTGTGGTTTAGCTTCAAGGGAAATAGGATTGAGAAATGGCATACTCCGTTATTTTTTCAAGGTCGTATTTTTTTTTCAGAAGCAAGTGCTTGTCATAAAATAATTTTAAGTTACGTTTTTAGAGTTTAAAATGTATGATTTTCAAACTGAATTCTGATGCTGAAGAATGACTCAACCTTGTATCTGCCCTCTTCAAGTTCTCACCCTCTAAAAATTGCCACAGCTGACTCTACACTAACACTACCATACTGTTACTAAGCAATTGTTTTCATCTCTGCAATATGGTGGAAAGTAGGTCGCTACGCTTGTGACGTAATGCGGACCCAACCTATCCCCACATCTTCAACGTGTGTTGTTTTTTTTTTTCGCCGATTTTTTCATTATTCTAAATATTTGGCTGCAGCATTCATACCATATATGGCTACGTCTGAAAACTTCTGGAGATCCACATTTCCGTATTTATGTTGCAGTTTATTAGAAATTGCTGATAGTTTTTCTTTTCCCTGTAATTCCTCGAATTACAATGAGTAATCTGCAACAAAGTATTTTGTTTAAAAAAAAAAAGGGTCGGGACAGAAGAGAAAACAAAAGCAACAGAGGCATGACAGAAACATATTATTAAAATAAAATAGGCACCACCGATAGAAGCATTTTTTTCTTATGATATGACATGGCACAGAAGTGATTATTGTTTATTGATGACCATGCATAGAAGTTTTTTATTTTGCCGTCGGTGGGGTAGTGGTATGTTTAAATGGAACAGCCCTTACAAGTTATTAATTATTATGTATAAATCACATTTATTTTCAAAATGTCCACCATTTGAAAGATTGGCAAGAAGTTTCCAACAGGTTTAAACAACAAACACAGTATGTGAAAATATTTGAGTATTACATCATATCTTTTTGTGTTTGTTGATTAGTCTACTTCCAGGTGTGGTAAGTAATAGTTTTCTCAAAACAAGGAGTCTACAAAGATGTGAACCAGACTAACTTTTGATACACTACCAAAAATAATTCCTTTTCATAAAAAAAAGAAAAAGGCAACATTTTGTGAGACAATTGTTTATGTCAAAACTTAATTTTTTAATTGTTCAGTTAGTAAAATATTGGTGATAGGAATTCATTGCAAGTAACAGTGAACTTATCATCCTGGAGAATATCTCTATGTGCAAATAAAGAATTCTCTGTAACTCATTTTCCCACAATGGTAGTTATTTCTGAAACAAAGCTCTTTATTTTACAAAGTGCTCATTTCACTTGGTTGCCTTCCTATCTTTGATCAAAGTTATGATTTAGTAGGTTAATTTAAGGTTGAACTGAAATGAGTTACCCAACCTACAACCGGTGCTGCTGGTTCTTAAGCATGTAGGATTTGTAAGCCTTTTAACATTTATTTATTCCACTTTTATTTGATGCAAAAGACGTAATTAACTAATTAACGTGACAATAGAAAAAGAGGCCCGAAATTTATTTAGTGCTAGTCTGATATCAAAATCAGGTCAGCACTTTATTTGGTACTCAGAGAAATGCTCATGGACATAGCTGTCATGGTAGATTGAAACATTTTACATTTAACCCTTTCATCACGGCAAACCGCATATGCGGTCCAGGGGAAGTAGCGTCCAGGGGAAGTAGCCCGTCAACACTATTGACCGAGTTTTCGGTCTGGGGCAGTGTTCTTTGTTAACGTTATAGTACCCGACTAGATATCTTCGGAATACCTCAAATAACTTCCATCTGGTAATGTAGATGTTATATTTGGATTATCTCGTGAGTTTAGCTTGTATACAACTAGAAATAACGAACAAAGTAGGAACTTTTAACGTGGTTTCCGAATGCTGAAATTTGTATCCAAAATGGCGGCGTTTGAAGGATGTTTTTTTTAGAGGAGAGTTTTCGGAAGATTTAAATAATTTTGACCTGATAAATTTGTTTGACAATGAGGGAAGACGTATGGAGAGACAATGGAATGCACTTGTGGGTGACAGTGATGACATTGAAGATGACTATGAAGGTTTTGAACCAGACGAATTGTACGTTCCACGTGGGTTTTTTTTGGACGAAGCCCGAAAACCAAAGAGATTTGTTTCAGTTTTCTGACAGAGTTGGGCACACCCGAGAGTTATATGGCTCCAGGAAGCTTCGGATTATTTTCAAATATTCTATTCAGATGAAGTTTTTGGAAAAATTGTCCGTTTAACGAACTTCAATGCGACGATCAAACGTGGCAGAGGCGATATAGGTCACTTAGGTGTGTGGACAGATCTCACCTTGGAGATCATTTTGGTTAATTTTATAGAATTTTATATATTATGGACACCATGAAAGAAAGACTTGTGTTGCTACTATGATTATTCACTAGTACATCTAGGGTCAATTGAACAAGTTTTGAGAACATTCTAAGTTTTCTAAGAGGTAATAAAATAATTGTATTTTACCTGTTGTTACCTGTTTGTACCTGCATTTTAACAGTTGTAATATATATGCACATTTTATTGAATTAGTCATAAAGTTTGATTTTTTACCTTGATTTTGACACCTAATCTAGCCAGATATCTTTAACATTGGCAAAGTTATGTTGTTTCAAAGTCCACAAGTCATTTTGCTTTACAACTCCAAAGTTACTTAGTGTTGAGGACTCTATGCCTACAAATCACTTAGTGATGAAAGGGTTAATTACAACAGGACACACTGCATTTATGATGATTACACTTAAAAGTTAGTGAAAGATGGAACTAGAACACAAATTTTAATTGATACAAAAAATATTTAATTGCTATTTGTTTATCAAAGTACTGCCTCCACTAGGTACAAGTGATATTTTCATTTATCAAAATTTCCTTCAGTATCATTAATTATTTTGTACTAAGAATGTCGTTGGCAAAGATATAGTAACAAACATTATGACTTCTTTTTAATGTTGAAATTTAATTGCATTCATTAAAATTTCCAGGTCCCATCTACCTTTTTCGACAATGAAATGAGACATTTCCCTTACCAATTCTGATCATTATCTTCTTAAAGTTCAACAAAATATTTCTGGTTTAAAAAATGGGATCCATGCCTGACCCCATGTTATAAGAGGATTTTTTGAGCTATTGAGGGAGTGGTTTACCTCTAAATAAAATCACAGGTTGAAATCGTTTTCACTTTTCAAACAGAAAAAGGCCAAGTTTACACTTTTTAGGCAATTCATTCACCCACTTTTCCTGGTAGAGTGACCCCTGGATTTCAATGGCAGCTGTACTGAACATTAGATTGACACTATTTACATTCTGGACCAATCAGACATAAGTTTTTAATCAAACACCCCTTGTTGATATGACCATCTATTCTGAAGTGTGAATGTGCATGTAAAGTTTCATGAGGGCAATCCTTCCAATAGCTTATCAGATTAGCAATAACAAACATATGTCAATGGATTGATGGACATGGACATCAGACAAATAACAAAAGGCTACCATCCCATAAGCTTCTCTGATCAATGACCAGTAGAACTACAAAATATAAAATACAACATACCCAGGAAACAACACGTCCATTGAAACAGGGCAAATGTGCATTCTCATCAACAATTTCCTCTTTCACTACCCTGTTGTGAGAAAAAAAAAAGGATTTAGATTACAACTATTATTAAGAAATTTAAAAGCATTTGGTATATATTGTCCTCTACAATAAGCTATATTTTTCTATGTTAAGCTTTTATCTAATCACTAAAGAGAAAAAATTCAGTTTCAGTAAAGAGTTTGTTAGCTGTGTAAACTGGGTAAAGAAAATTTCTGAGTTGAATGACCTCCTCTGCACTGCAAAGAAAGTTTCTGATTAAACTAGCTGATACAGAACCATCTTCAGCTAAATGAACACAATGAAACATCTATATTTATACTTCTTGTATAACTTAGGTGCAAGTCCAATTGCACACTTCATTGACCCTGATCTGCCAGAGCATAATGTACCAGCAGATCTGGGTCTATGTATCTTGTTAGAATCAATCAATAGAACAATTAACAGAGATCCAGATATGCCCATGCATTGTATGGTTGCAGATCAGGGTCTATGGTCTTTGCAGCTGGACATGACTTTCGAGTATAAAGAGTTGTAGGTATGCCTATGATATTAAGAATGCAGCACTCCTCAACCCTCCATTATAATGCAGTAGTCATGGTCCATAGCTGCCAAATCAGGGCTCAAATTTAACACAAATTTTTTTGTAGACAGAAGGACTAGTATACTGAGAAACTATTAGTCCTTCCAAATCTTTACTAGCCCTGTCCACAAAACAATGTCACACACTTGTATTGAGATAAACAATAATTTTATTTCATAAATAGCATCACATGAAATGCAGAAGTAAAGAATTATAAATTGCATAAGGTTCTTTTCCTCATCATAATTCAGTCATTCCCTATCTTTTGTCCATTTCTTCCGAAATGTTCTTTACTTTACGATATCAAACACCACAATTTGCCTGTATTATGAGGGAATTGTCCCTTATTTTGAAATATGAGATGTTACAGCATAGCTGACACGAATTCTTTAAAGTAAGAAAGGAATGGCACAGAGTCCAGAGTCCTTTTGTATAAGGAAGAGCAAGAAACACGTTTCAAAACACATACCTGTGCCACCTCCATTAAATGGCATCTTCCTAATTATTGCTTGACTTCAGCAGATGTTCTCCATGATCAAAGCAGTGGATATTGTAAAGACTTACAAAATATTATCATCAGAAGATATGTCAGTTTCAGCTTGGAAAAGGTGTGTTCCCATAAAATGAAGCCATCTGACTTGACCTGTTGTATCTGACTTGATGAGTTGTATTCAACAGCTCCAATTACAGTCTTATCATCAATAACCTACGTTTGGTAATTGTTCCTAATTAAATTGGACGAAAATGTATTGTTGAAATTAATAATAAGGCAGAAAATTTTCAACCCTTAAATGCCCATGCTTAGAGATTTTAATTCCCAAAAAATGTATGGCATTCTGCTTCGATATCCCCACCTGTATTCAATTATTTGTTCATTCTTGTAAGGGAAAAATACAAAAACTACTTTAACCAACCATAGAAAAAGTAGTTGTATTAAAAGAATGTGTCAATAGAGTAACTGTAATAAACTGATTTAATTCTTATAATTATTTTGATGCAAATGTAAAATATGCAGTTTACCATTTATGACTATTGGAGCATTTGGCTAATGAGAAAAAAAAAGATGGGGAAAAATCCCTTCAACAAACATGCAAACGATTTTCTTAGAATAATTTTTGCCGTGTTCTTTTGTGTGGTATACCACTTTATAGTTTGTTACTGTGGTTTGGTTGGTTGGTTGGTTGTTGTGGGGCTTAACACCATTTTTCAGCACAAGATAGGCTATACATGGCGGACAGTATTAATGGTGGAGGAAGAACCCTGGAAAACCCAAGGGAAGAACCACCGACCCACGAGAAGCTACTGGCAGGCTTTCTCACTTACCCACGTTAGCCGAGTCTGGACTTGAACTCACATAGACAGAGGTGAGATGGCAGTGATCCGTAAGGGTCAGCAGTTTAGACCACTCAGGGTTTGAGTGAATAAAGTATAATACATCAATTTTCATTCAATTCATTATCAAATTAATTATGATCAATCACTAAACTTCATTTGTTAATGACGGGACCTTAATTTGTGATGTTAAGCGAAATGCACAAAATCTGATGGCTTCTTGTTATAGAAAGGCACCTTTCTGAGGCAGAAATTGACTTCATCTTCTTATGCTAATATTTTATGACTGTTTACAATGGTCACTGCTTTGATTCTACAACACATCTGCTGAAGTTAAGTCTTTATTAGGGACTGGTATAAACAAATGCTGACTGTTGATAACCGAAACTTACTAGCCCATTGGACTATTAACATTATAAAAGTTACTAGTCCTTCACAAACTCTACTAGCCATGGGTCAGTTGACTACAGCTAATTTTCAAGCCCTGCAAATTCGTTTTGTACCAAACAGCAGTATATCAAACATGATCAAAATCATGTACTGGTTATGTGTGGAAGGAGGAGGGTAAAAAAAACCCACCAATCCTATAGATAGATCCTTTAGAACACGAATCTATCCATCGATGAGGTCTAAAGTGCATTACTGGCAGGCTAAAATAAGAATGAATAATTCTCATGTAATCAACCTTTATATAAAACCTAAGACAATAAGATGACAAGGATGTGGATTAAAACTTCATTTACAGAATATTCAAAGTTGTAAACAAGATCAAGTCATTTACTTAAATATATCCAAGTAAAGTACCTGGCAAAGATCAGATAGACCACATTTTTTTTTCCATGGGGAAAAACCCATGGTTTGAATTTAAATCCAAGTAACGCTGTAGATAAATATTATCTCAAGGTTTTAGCTATAATCATTAACAAATGTTTGCTATGTAATATGCTATTTACAAAATGATCATTAGAATCCATCCATATGGAGAAAACACATGATATAAATATACATAACAATAACTACCTGCCAGAGCATCTAACTCAAAATGTCATCTTCTGCATAGAAACTTTTCAACATTCCATATTGATTTGTATTCTTTATAGTACATATATAATGTTCACTGAGGTACCTTTTCATGCCAACTTTGACGTGCCATTTTTTAATGTCTGAAGAGGTTAATGAATACAAGTATAATTAACCTTTTTACATGTCATTTTATAATTAAAAGGAGTACACAATGAAACATAAACTGAGGCAGGTTCATAAAAGTTGTTATGTACAAGTGTAGACATAATAAAATGAATGAAAGAAAGACAAACAATAAATGAATCTAAAATTATGAATTATGCATTTTATACATGAATGAGAATACAAGGATTGAGAGGACCATAATATTTCAGAAAATGGTGATTATAATTTATTGAAACCAGGAATGGTAATGCAAGAGGCAATTTATAACAATGAATGGATGTTGTTATTAAATGGAAGTTTCATCTATTCTTTGAATATACCCAATAACTAAACAATTATCTTCTTGGCCACTATAACTACTAATCTCCCCAACTTTGAGGACTTAAATAGCATAAACAAGACATTATTTACTGTATTTACAAAATCAACTTTATATTTTATCTCTGAGTGTTTGTATTTTTACAGATACCTATAAAACATGGTTCAGTTTACTGTAATGGCTGCAAATGTTGGACACAAAAAGTCTGATTATTTTGTTGTCTTGTGGCTTATGCATGTAAAATATATAGCATTTTCAGTGCCCCAACACCTGTAGACAAAATAAATGCAAGACACAATTGGTAAGATTGAAGTCACCAAGCAAGTAAACATGCTCTTTCAATAACCACATCAATTAACGGTCATAAACTACTATTGTAATTTTTGTTATTATTTTGCAAGTACATATTTTTCAGATTTTCCAGCACAGAATAAAGGTAAATAAAACTTCACAATTCAATTGCCCATTAACATGAAGACTTGGCTTTATTATAATATATAGTATTTACACAGTGCAAACACTTGCATCCTTGTTTATTATGCAAAATGTTCATTGCAGATTTTGTTTTTATTCACTGCCTTTACCAAATTACATTTGTCCAGATTGCATTTCAACTAGACAAGTAATGCTCTTTCATTTACTTTGACCCACATGTTTACAAGTACTGTTTTTCAGTGATAAAAGCAATCATTCACAGCAATGTAATCTTTATGAAAAGGTACACACATTTAATTGTACAAGACACATAACCAGCATATAACCACAAAACTGTCATGTATATTAAAGAATGAGTCAAATAAAGGCAAAAATTCTGTATATTGATTGACTATAATCATCATTGACTATTTTAGTTTTTTGTTTTGGCATAAAATATTTTACTGTCCACAAACTGGCAAACTGGTTGTTTAGGGGGTCCCTTTTATTCTTAAATGGTAGATTTGTCTTTGGTATTCCTACAGTAATTGCAACCAGTTAATTGTTTCAACCACGAAAAAGGTTTGGGTCAAGGGAATTTTTTAAATGGCTATGTCAGTATTTTGATGTGTAAATGCTGCTTAACCCTTTAAATATGACTACCGCATCTGAGCGTCGCCTGTAAATAGCTCCTGAACCCCACTGACGCATATATGCAGTGTTGATAAGCCTTGTTTAAAACCCCAGTGTCGCTTATGATCGCGTAGTTCTGCTGTACTCAAAACCCCAGTGTCGCATATATGCGACCATAACTGCTATGTTAACTAAACATTGATTGGTTGAAAGTACAGATATTTACTTATTTTTCATTATCATAACCAATGAGAAGACTGGTTTACTGAACATTTTGATACCAGTTGGAAAGCTGAGAGGTTAAATTTAAACACGAAGGAAGGAAATTTCCAGCAATGTACAAAACATGTGTAGTTGAGATAAACAAAAATGGATTTCTAGTCAGATATTTCTGACTTTAAAGGGTTCAGTGCAAGCAATATCGAAGGGTTTAATGGATCATTCTTAGTAAATGGATCATATAATGATGTTAGTCCGTTTCAACACTAGATGTATGTGATTTTGATTCAAATGACGATGATTTATTTTGTGCGATTCAAAACAGTTTACGCAACGGGGATTTCTTGTCTAATTGTTGTAGGAGTAAATAAAATGAAAATATATGAATAACAGACACTATACAAGGTAAACTGCTTTTTATTTCACTGAAATCCAGCAAAAACTAATGAAATAATGAATATAAATGTAACCATGCTTTTATTGTCACTTTCCGTAGTCAGCCATGACGATGCTCTAGTATTCAGCCTAGCAAACAGTAATAGTAGTCTCAGTAACTGATACGCTATCACTCAGCAGTAGCGAAACTGCAGAACAGCTGTAGTAGTTAAAGGGTTAATGCATAATATTAGCAAGATTTTACTAGAGAACTGTACATATTTATGATTTCTTACATCAAAACAAAATAGTGTTATTTACGTCAGTGACATACACTGGAAAATTGATGCACACAATTTTTTGTTGTGCGTTTTTTTTAAAATGTAAATATTGTCCCAATATTTACAAGGCCATAAAAAATAACTTCTGAAGTGCTGAAGGCATCCAAGACTTAATTCCCCAACATTTACAGTTATTATGGCAAGCATCAAAAGGTACATAATCCAATGTTGTTCTGTTTGTCCAAGAAGGATATGGCAGAACACACAAGGTCTTGTGGGTAAATAACATCAAAATCTATTTATAGCAAGATAAATTCTTAACCTGCCCAATGTGAATAGAGTATGTACATGGGATTTCTCATTACATTTATAACTGATCAGTGTTACACATTTCATCCACAAGTGCTTTTAAAATTTACAATAATGTTATTAAATGCAGCTGATAGCAAAATCATAATACTGCCTAAAGTCAACATAAAATAGTCATATTTCATATGCACAATATCGGACAGTGAGGCTAAATAGGAAAACACTTTTACTATTTTTAATGATGAGATGTTAAATTAGGAGGTAAACAGGCTAATGTACACTAATCCAGGCTAATCCACTGTCACTGAAAGTCACTTTAGGGCCCGGAGAGAGGTAAGTGGTCTAAGGTGCTCACCTTTATAATGATAACTCACCTGCCCCCATGGGTTTGAGTCCCAGGATCAGTGTCCATATGTGAGAAAGCATGCCAGTAGCTTCCATTGGATAGGGGTTCTTACCAATATTTGTTTCCTCCACCAGATATACTGGTCACCATGTATATAGTGCGGTCGCCATGTATATAGTGTATCATGCACTGGAAAAAAAATGGCATTAAACCCGAAATGATAACAATTAAAGCTATTTTATGTAATTAATATACAAAACAGGCAGATTGATGGTTCACTTTTTAACATGGCAAACAATCAGCTATCACTGTCTAAAAGCGACACGTCCATCAACAATCCAAGCTATAGATTAAGTATGCAGGTCTGTTTTAGAAGTTGATGACTCATCCTCTAAGTTGTCTTGAGCCATGGTAATACACTGTACAAACAAATATTTGCACACTTTTGACAAAAAAATAATCAAAAAATGTTTATAGGAACATGTATAGGGTGCAAATATTTATAGTATATGTTGGCATGCCTCTAAAACTTACCCAAAATCATCGTCCATAGACTTGAAGAAGAACTTGTAATTTGGGCGATTTAGTGCATTCTTAAAATCGCCAAGAGTCACCCGATCAGCTGGGATCGGTAACTTGATTAAATAAGGTGTATCTTCATCGTCAATGTGATAGATTATTTTAATTTCCTCCATCCCGGAGGAACGCAGCAAAGTTGATAAAATCCACAATGGTTCTACAAGAATCCTCAAAATGGCGACCAAACTAGAATCCTTATATCTCGGAGCCTGCTGTCAAAACGAGGCCCCAATGGAATTTAAGATTATTACTTCCGAAAGAATCCTAAACACCATTTTGGCAAAAATAAGCGTTATGAAGTTCACATAATTTGGCTTTATGTTATAAATTAACATTAAGTGATATAAATATTCTCTTATTGAAGTTAATATCTATTTTATACAACTTTAAATTTGGGATATTTCACCCATTGATTCCCCATGAACTTCCAGCTAGGGATCAATTGGATTCTCCGTTTTGGACTTGAATAATTACAATAGATTAAATTTCAGGTATAAATAAATTAAAATAAATATCATTAAAATATAATTTTTTATTTATTATCAGTTATAAAATTAGATAAATCAAATGAGTGTTAGATTTACTTTCTAAGCATTGTAACAAATATATATGTTGATGGGAGTGCCATTGTTAAATAGAACAGCCAAAATAAACTAATTCACGTTTGATGCCACAGCGATAAAGTGGCATTAAACTGTTTTTATCAAATGAACATAATAAAGATTTAAGAAACTTTAGCATACAGTTTAAATTACTTTGGCCGAAATATATTTTGAGAAAAAATAGGGACACTTTGTTTATATTTTTTATAACCAACTCTATGCGGAAAGATATTTGCTGCAGAATGCTAAGAATTTGGCATCCTGTTTTATTCTCACAGAGCACCTATTAGTGTCATTTATACTTTATTATTTATTGTTTCCTTTCTAAAGAATCCTCTTGTCGTGAGTTTTATAAATATGGAAAGATGTCGCATGCAGATGCAAACAAGTTTTTCTTGTAGTTGAAAAGGTATGAGAACCTGTTGCGCTTTGACAAGAGTGGTGGGAGTGTCAAAGTCAAAGAATGCAAATACTTTTCAAGTGGAATCGTATAAACGTTCGCTGGAATTCATTGCGTAATATTATTGGAATCGGTTATAAATGTTCGTCATAGTATAAGAGACTAACCTAATTATAGTTTTCTCAAACAGTGCTACAAGTGGTGATCTTTTTTTTTTTTATAAAGTAGGACGTGTCTGTTGGTGCATCCTGTATATGGAATAATTTGTGCGGTTATTAACCAGCCAATGAGTATCACTCGTTCAGACGGAAGGCAAATTGAAGCTAGATCAATTTAATCTCAGAGGATTGTACTCTTGTAATAACAAGTATGGAACTCCGACTGTCTGAAAATCATCTACATAAGTGCTGTTTAAGAATTCACTGAGTTTCTGATCATTCTTTTTTCTAAAAAATCACTTGTCTTGTACTTCTTGACAGTTATTATATCATCACTCGCTAAAGTTCATTAAGGCAAACAATATTTTAATATGTTAGAGATATTTGCATAAATTTAATTTTTATGGGTTTTTTTTGTTACATTGAGTGAATAAAAAAGTTGTACTTTTCATAATTTTTTTTATTAACACCATAGTAATATTGTGCATTATTTTCAGACTGATCAAAACAGCCAGTGGATAAATAATGGAGGTTGGGTTGCGTGTAGTCAGGGGCCCAGACTGGAAGTGGGGGAATCAGGATGATGGGGAGGGACACCTTGGGACTGTAGTGGAGATAGGAAAACCAGGAAGTACTACCTCTCCTGACAAGACAGTTGTAGTCCAGTGGGACTCAGGATCACGGACAAATTATAGAGTGGGATATCAAGGAGCTTATGATCTAAGGATATTTGACAATGCCTCTGTTGGTAGGTTTACAATTCTATGGTCCTAAACTGAGTAACAAAAAAAAGTGAAAACCAACAAGATTAGTAAGATCCAACAATTTATTCTCCTAGAATACAAAGTGAATCTTAAAAAGATGCAATATTGTGGGGAAAAAACCCCAAAATAATCTTAATTTTTCTATACCAAGACCAATCTAAATTAATTCCAATAATCTTGAATGTGTTGATATATCATTTGTCTTGCATTATCACAGTAATATAAAGTGTCTTTGAATGATTCACAATAATCCAAAATTCTGGTTCAAAAGGTAAAAGAGCACTTTGTAATTCCAGGGAATAATTTAAATGATTCCTCTCAAATTATATCTGAACAAAACAGTAAATCATTACAGACTCAACATAAAACAGGACTGTAGAACGTTTTAACATTATATTTATATTATTATAATGACTATTGTGTGTCTATTTATATATATAATGTATTAAGCACTTTATGCACTGGAAAAGACCAGCTCAAATAGATGCACAAATTTGTTTCATTTTACCTTGGCAGAAATGAGTGCTAGGTTTGGCAAGGAAAAACAGGGACAGGGTTAAGGTTAGGGTTGCCAACTGGACATGACATATGTTTTCCTTATAATTTGGAGTAGTTGTGCCTGATAATATTGAATATCAGTATACCATGATCAGTGCTCAAAGAAACCTTAAGATAAATGTCCATGCAGTTGACTTGAAAAATATCACAAACCCTAACTTGAGTTCCATAAGAATGGACTCCGGTTAAGATTGCCCAAAAGGGCACAGTTAAAATTTACCTTTGTTTGGAACTACTATATTTAAATATGAATAGATATAACAGGGATGGTCCTAAGTTTTAAAAAGTTGTCGCAAAAAAAAATCGCCAATCAAAATATTTTGTTTCCATTTTTCAAAAAGTGTCACCAGAATAAATAGTGAATATTTTTCCAAGTCTGTTAATGTGATAGGCTAAGAAATTTGAAAATTCAAAAACGCAGGATAGTTATTACTTTATTGACAACAATCAGTACAGCTATAATATTATAAAATAAATCATTACATGATGATGACTATTTTACATCTGAAAAAAGTATTATCAAATGTAAAAATATCAACTTTGCTGACATCTACTGCGTCTAGCTCATTTTTTAATTACCCCCACAATTGTATGGCAAGATTCACAGAGTACATCTCAATGAATGGTGTAGAGTTTTTCTTGACACACAAACTATGATCTCCATTCCCACCATTGAAACTTAAAAGAGTCAACACCTGGCATAACTGTACCATATATATATATATATATATATATATATATATATAGGCATTAGTGACCATCATATCAATTAGGGGAAAAAAATTGTTATTGACTGAGGCAACATTGTTATATGCATAAGGTGACCCAACAAAAGCACACCAAGACAAAAGCACGTTAACATGCACTCTGCGAAAGATGTAATTAACAAAAACCATCCTTTTCAAAATAGTTTTCTGAGTACTTATCCTATAGTTCTTCTATGTAAGACCAAATATTGCAAATAATAAGAAATAATAATTGTAATTTTAACATTTTCAAATGGTTCAACTAACAATTACTGAGTTAATTACTCTAAATGCTAATGTTGAATGTGATCCCTTTGTCTTAAGGGAAAATAATCGGTAGTTTGTTAAAGTAAATTATAATTATTTCATCAGAAAACATGAAAGTAAATTATTTTAATCGTGGGTTACTGTTAATTAGAATTGGAATGATAATAATGGTCTTGGCTTTGGATTTTTAAATACCACACACACTGTTTACCTTAATTTATACCCTCATGGTTTTGCTGCACATGCTTTTGAGAAGGTTGTTTAGCATTGTGCTCATTTTGTAGGTGTGCTTTTGTTGTGGAGCCACTAGTTAACAATAAGTTGTTATATGGTTTAATGCCATTTTCAGCACAAGATAGGCTATACATGGTGGCCAATATTTATGGGGGAGGAAAAACCCGGGAAGAACCACTGACCCAATGAAAAACTACTTCAGGCTTTCTCACTTTAACAAAAAGGAATTACGGTGGGATATAAAATGTGGAAAATAGGTATCATATGTATGGTAGTTTGAGACAAAATTTGAAAAAACAAATGCATACCCCTTTTAGGCATTATTAGTTATCACAGAAAAGGGTTTATTTGTCAATCAATTACTAATGCTTCACTTACTGTAACAGGCAGTGTCTTTGAAATAGGTCTCAGTGGCTCAAGTCTAACCTTTAGCTGTTGTATAAAATATGAAATGGGAGCACGTTGGGAGGGGGGGCAAATTATGCACTCCACAGGGTAAAATGGCATGTCATTTTTTAAAATTTTACGTGTATTGGACCTGTAAAATCGGAGAATGGTGAAAACCATGATTAAATATAAAAATTTCCCAATGGTAATTTCCATACTGCATATTTTCTGATTAAATCATTTTGAGAAATAAATTATTCAATTTTGCAAAACTTGCTTGTGTTGATATTTCTTGTTGTATAGTTTAAGTCTCTGCAGACGTAACAGGATTGATGGCAAAAGTAAAAGATCAATGAGCAGGACTGCCAGGAATAACATCAGGATCAGTGACTGTGTTCGATGAATTTGCATTAAATCCAAATGCTGTTAATTTTGTTAATTTAGGCTGAGATGATGAACATGCAACATGTAACTTGCATTTACCCATGATAATGTTGCACTGCTGACAGTATATAATTCTGATAGAGATTTTTTTTTCCATTTGCTTGGTATTTATAAACATCAATCAGTACTTCAAAGGTAATCAAAACTATTTATTAGTATATTTAAAAAAACAGAAGGATTAGCTGCCGTTCAGTTTCTTGTAGCTGTTTCTGTTTTCGTTTTCATAAGTTGATTGATTGTAGGTATCGTAGCATATAGTACATAGGCCATCGGTCTGCATTAGCAGATTATGATGTAACATTGCACTGTACAGATGATTTTGTCCATACAAACACCTGATTTGTTTATGTGGGGTTATAGGCCAGTTTATAAGTCTGAAATAAGTCTGTGTCTTACTTTCATTGTCCCATTGAATTTATCCACTCCAAATCCATGATTGTATGTACAAGTTAAACTGCCAAAAAGGCTGTCACTTATAAGGAAAAAAAATCACAATTTGCGACATTGGTGAAGCCCAGGACGATCACTGTTTAAACAGAATTAAATTTTTGTATCAGTTTCTCCTTTTTATCTTGCCAAACAAGAGCTGACTTTTTTTTTAATGATACACTTTCTTTTAGTAATAGAATCACAGAATTTATGAAAATGCAGTCAGTCATTCAGTTGTACCAAAAACACAAATTTCATCAAAGAATCGAGTGAATGAATAAACTCAAATTGATGAAAGGTCAGTGTTGCTATATTTCATTTTTTTTGTCTTTCTCTCTTTAAAACCACTTTGGGTCATCAGCCCCAACTTTGTTGTAGTCTGATCTTCTTCCTACTGTTTAGTATGGGTATGGAGCTACTTTTTACCCTTCAAATAAATATAATACACAAACTAAATATTCATCAGGTTTTTCTTCTATGATTGAACCATATTCCCCCACTTTTTATGTTAGCTATTATCTTATAATTCAGCAGAACTAAGCATGTGGTCAGTTCACCACCTGATACACACACACACACCATATGATTATAAAATTAATGTCTCTTCCCTTAGCTCCTAACCACATTCCTAATTGGAACCATGCCATAACTAGACCTCTTAAATAAACTGTTACATCCCACTGTAGTCTGTAAAATACTAGCTGAACTCTCAGTCGGCACACACCAATTGTTTCGGTTAAAAGAATATACAACCTAATTACTAATAAATTAATGGACTTCACATCTTATCTTAACCACATTACTTGCTAACTAGCAATTCATTGATATAGACATAGTAAAATCAGTTCTTAGCTGCTATGCATCGTATAAAACAGATCATTTCTCATAATTCCAATCAGAGTGATGCATGAAATTCCTACAATGTATGATTTCAGTTACATACAAACCACTAAATCTGAATACTTTCATATCAGTGAAATATTGTATGAAGTTCTTGTAATTCATAAATTGCCTAACGTTCAAAACAATGAATGCATGATTAACCTCTGAACTCAATGTAACCTGAAGTATGAATTTAATACAATTTAAAACAGTTTAAAATAATTACAAACTGACATCAATGAACATATTGTATGGAATTGACAACTTTGTGTCTTTTTGAGACTTAAGTCTTTCTCTATAGCTGAAACTCTTTGGTTTCATGTCTTTCAAATTCTTGCAGACCCTTATCTCTTGGACAATTTAATGAAAAATACTTGTTGTTTCTTTGAGCTAAATTCTGGCTTCCCACAGAAGACTGACAAATTTCATGAGGGAGATTACTTGAAGCCTTAAAATATGTCTGGGACCCTTCCCCCTTTGTTTAGTTTAGCTAATCAGGAATAATTTTCTCAAACTTCCATTGAATTCAGAATAATTTTCTCTTGTCTAACTTTATTGTTAACTATTCCTGGACAATTTTATTTTATGACACCTATTTCCAATGGCCCAAGATCATTTAAGCCTTGTCTCAGTGATTAACCATCACAAATTGCCCAAAAATTTTGAGAAACACTAGTGGCCTAAGTGCTTGGAATATCCACCTTAGATGCGGAAGGTCACAGGTTCAAACCCTGCCCAAGTCATACCAAAATCTTATAAAAGTGGTACTACCATTTTCCATGCTTGGCACACGGCATTAACAAGTAAGTATTAGGACTATAAAAATGGTACTAACAGCTACCTCACTAGGCCTCAGCACTAAGAGGTTAGTGTTGGGACTGGTTGACCTGGTGTCAGGGTAATATATTACTGGTCGAGACATGATTCTACATGTTTGTTTGCTAGATATCACTAAAAATTGCCATACTGCAGACATCACAGAGATTGAAAAATTGCTAAAGGTATGTTAAAAATCCAAATCTCACACATACAATTTATTGTAAGCCTTGCCCATATGTCAATATTAATGGTTACATGTCAGACTGACTATGGCAAAATGTACTGCAACAAATATAAATTTTGCACCACTACATGTATATTAGCTTTAACCTGATCACACAGTCATGCATCACTGCACTGGTCCAAGAAACCACTGCAACAATCCCCTGTAGACCATTGTTGGCTGGTTTCTGTAATGCATTATAGAAAGTGTAAAAACCATTTTTTTCTTGTATATATTTTTTGGCTATCTTGTAATTTTTAGAAATGGTCAATTTTGTCTAGAAATGGCATGTGTAGTAGATAGTGTTTGCCATTTTTCAGCACATGATAGGCTATATATATGGCAGCAAGTATAGTTTAGTGGAGAGGATATATATTTACTTTAATTAAGTGCATGTGAGTTTTAGCGTCCTAAAATAACAATACATAAGAATCACTAAACAGTTATAAAATTTATTGAATGCTATTCCATCAATGTCAAATGATTTGCACACAGGTTGGTTAGAAATAAAAATATTGATTGTACTACAAAAGGACCTAATATCAATATTAAAGCTGCTTTCAGACATGTCAATAGCATGAATTGGTATAAAATTTTAGTTATGTTAATAAGATTACATCTGTTTATGGATAAACATTTCTGATTCTTAAATCTTACATGATGTTTCTGTCAGTCGTATATGATTATCTCAAGAGTACCAAGAAAATACTTGTTTCCTCACTGAATTCTTTCATTGTAATGGTCATCACATATTTGTAATTAATCATAAACAATTTATGTTAAGTCTATTTGCTACACATTAAAGAATTCTCATATTTTGTCACATATCACATTATTACCGACATCTAGCAAGCACCTTGATCAACTGTAAACAACCATGATTGGTTTCATGATGGAATTTGACAACAGGATAGCAAGTGTACTGTGTGCAAACTGAACATTGTGCAACTGTTTGGGTTTTCCTAAAAATAGAACCTAAAATTTTACTTGTGTAATGGTGAAAGCAGTCAGGCATGAATGGTTTGTTTGTAAATTTGTCAAATGTCAAATATATAAAAATATTTAAGGTTTCTTTATTTCAACACAATATAAAATGACTCCACCCATGTACATCTTATAATTTAATTTTTTTGAAAGTTTTTTAACAGGGCAAGTTGTTCATAATCACATAACTGGTAGGACAGACACATCACATGCAACAGTGAGGTGATACAAATTAAATTTTTACACATTATTGTTCCAATCAGTAAATAATTTTTACCAGTAACAAATCAGAATACACATGTTTGTACCAAATATCCAGAGCTTTGCGTAACTGCAAAGCTAAAAAGAAAGCTATTTTAATTTTTATGAAGACAAGTAATGCCCCATTTTGAGGTGTCAGGAAAGTAGTTTTTAGAAATGACAGAAAATTAATAATTCACAAGCACATGTCAAAACTGTATTGTCACAGTAGATCATGAATTTATATAATAAGTAATATTTTTGAAGCAATTAAAGTCTGAAATGCTCTTCACAGCAGACAGTAGACTATACACACAGCCGAATTATTTTTTTTTGTTTATGAAATCCTTATTTATACACATTTTCACTTGACCTATATTATAATAGACTGTAAAGATGCAGGATTGAGACTTAGAAATACTTGAATGGGACTGAG
This sequence comes from Potamilus streckersoni, assembly GCA_016746295.1. Taxonomy (NCBI): domain Eukaryota; kingdom Metazoa; phylum Mollusca; class Bivalvia; order Unionida; family Unionidae; genus Potamilus; species Potamilus streckersoni. The sequence goes on along the minus strand of JAEAOA010001385.1, from coordinate 5,009,134 downwards.
ATGTTTTTACCAAATAAAAGCTGCTGTTTGTGAGGAAGACTTTTTGACAAATGAAACTTTGTGAGTCAGGGAATAATCATCAGCTGTACGTGAAGCATTTTTCAAAGTTTCCCATTTTTGCTTATCAGGATAGGTTTTGGTGTCACTATGGATGCAGTTCTTGTATCCATATGAACGTTCTTGGCTCAGCACCAACTATCAAATAGTTGTTCTTTTTCTCTTGCGGCTATGACATGGATTTGTTAAGTTTCTTTTCTACAATTTTTAAGACTTTGTAGATATGACTTGTTCACCAGCTCATAACAGGTCAAGAAATATTCCTTAGCCACATCATACTAGGCACTCAATTGTACCAACAGTGAAATGTAGACTTCATGAGCTTTGCCAACAAGTACACTTTGTAATATTATTTGTGGTCATTTGGTTATAGAAACCTAATATTTTTACAATTACAAGAATTAGTGATATTTGGTTGTAGCCATTTTGTATTCGTGATTTTACACTATGCAATTACACTGCCAATGCAATCCGATTAAAATCAGATCTCCACAGTTATACATGAAGATCTGACAGCAACCAGTTAGGGGTCATGTTCTGGTAACCTATGTTATTACCATAGTAGATAATTTTATCAACCAATCAGATGGAGTCTGTGCATTTCGAGGCTGAGCAGTGTGGATGAAGAGAATGAATGTGTACTAAATGATTTTATTCACTTTCAGATTTTTGAAAGCTGCATTTCCATTGGCTGATTCAAAGGTCATCAGAACATGAACCAGAACATGACCCTTTAACAATTATCAGATCTTTACATAGGACAGTGAAGATATGATTTTAATCAAATTTTCTGCCAATGAAGGACAATTATGATTATAGAGCTTCGGAAATCAGTGATTACAATTACAGATCACTATGCAATCAATTACAATTATAATTGGCCAGATGCCTGCAGTGCACTTTCCCAGTATTTTACTGCCTTCTCCTGACCAGATTTACAATTGGACTCATTCTTGTCATCATCAGATGTTTGTTGTTGAATGTTTACCAACAAGGATCTAAATATTTAAGCACATTATAATTCTGCATGATTTATTGAGTTGATAAATGCAATAATTTCTGATTCGTCAAAACTTCCCTGATACCCTAAATTGTTATTATCAATAGCAAAATGTTTTGTAGGCTAGATTGTACTAGCATTGAAATGTAAAAGAAAACTTTCAAGAGAAATAACTCAGATGCTATTACCATTCTCAAATACAGATTGAATGACAAGTCAGTATATTTTGACAAAAGTAATTCAAAAAATCAGTCATTAGTCTGGTTTTAAGCTATATTTTTAGCTCATGATAGGGTATATGTGGTATCTGGTGAAGATGAACCCAGAAAAACCAGAAGTTAGTGGCAAGCTTTCTCACATACTCACCTTGACAAAGCTGAGACTCAAATCCACATAGTCATATGTGAGATATCAGTGATTTGTAAAGGCAAGTGCTTTAGACTATTGGGCCTCCCAGGGTACCCACAAAATGGAGGAAGGAAAGTACAAGAACAATTAGCATAGATATCTGAAGATTAATATAAAATGAATGTATGTATACAATTATTATTCATAGCATGACTGTTAAATTTATTTAAACTGACACTGTGCTATAAGGAAATTCACAACAATCAAACAAGGAAATTGTCAATTTTCTTGACTTCACCTGTAATCAAACCACAAGGTAATATTTTACTGATCATTTGAAGGAAACAAATCAAATGTTACCAATTTAATATTTGTGCATAGAGACTCAATAAGAAATGATCATGCATTTTCATTGTAGTGTAACATGTTTGTTTTTTTTTTTATTGAAGGGGTGAAGCATCCAAACATCATCTGTGATACATGCAAGAAACAAGGGGTGCAGGGAATGAGATGGAAGTGTACCAAATGTCACGACTTTGATCTTTGCACTTCATGCTACATGTCTGATAAGCATGACTTGCTTCATTCTTTTCAACGCTTTGACACAGCAACATCAAAAGGGTAAGTTGTATGTTTATAGGTTGGAGAGTTATTGGATAAAATTCATTTATTTATTCTCCTGTTTTCCAGAGATAAGTCAGCAATGGAACCATCATAGAATTAATTGCCTCATCAGAAGTATATTTCTTAATATACTAGTGTTGCTCATTTTAAAAATTTACAAGTTTGTTCAATAAGACATGCAAACTGTAATTATGCTGTGAATATTGATTGAAAATTGGAACAAAATATAACTGTTTGTACTTGTCATGTAAGTCAGGTCAACTGCAAATAACACAACTCACTTCAGTCTGTGTGGATCTTAACCTCAAGCTTGTCCAATGTGGGTATGTGAGAAAGCTGCCAGTAGCTTTTCATGGGTCAATGGTATTTTCCGAGATTTTCCCAGGTTCCTGCTCCACCAGTTATACTAGCTGTCATATATATCCAATTGCACTGAGAAATGTTATTAAACCACAAACAGCAAACATTTGTCGAATGTGGATATGTAAGAAAGCTCGCCAGTAGCTTCTTGTTGGTCGGTGGTTCTTTCCAGGGATTTCCCAGTTTCTTCCTCCACCATTAAGACTGACCACCATGTATAGCCTATCATGTGCTAAAAAATGGCATCAAGCCCCCACAACAACAACAACAAACAGCAAGAGCAAATAATATAGATCTCATATAATGTGCTGATAAATCAGTATTGATGTTTGTTCTACTGATTATTCTCAACAAACTATAGACCCAGATCTGTCAGTGCATTATGTGATAGTTCTGGATCTATGCAGTTTACAGTTATAAGCAAGTATATATGGTAAATTAGGGGTTAGAAATAGTATGTGGATTTTTTTAAATACTGTATTGTTCATAGTACCCATTGTGACCAGCAATATAACTGAGTAACCTTTATACCATGGCTCAAATTTCATTCAGAAACATTGTAATATTGAACAGAAATAAAAATAACAAGGGAGAAGGGATAGTTTAAGAGAAAATAGGCTAATACATTAAGTCCAACATCAAATTGTACAGACTCTAATTTTTTTGCCATAATGACCTGGCCCATCAGGGTCTATGCAGGGTCTACTGAAAAAAAAACTGCAAAATGTTTTTAAGTAGCATGTTCCTAAGATTTTTGCAAACTTTGTTTTCATCATAATGTTTTGATGTCATGATGTTGTGTGTCCATCCTTTACCATGTTTCATCTCTGAGTTCTCCACTATCTACAATTACCAAACTTTGTGGATGGCTTACACTTGGGGTGATGTAAACTTCTCTTGATTTGGGGGTCAAAGCTCAAATGTCAAAGTCCTTGTAACTGCAAAAAGAAAATGGTTTCTGTACAATAACTCAAATTCTCTACCATTTATAGTAAAGCAAATTCTGTGAATGGCTTGTATGTGGTTAAGAAAGAACATTTGTCAGTTTTGGGTCAGAGGTAAGTATCACTAACTGAATAAAGAAAAATATTTTTCACACAATAACTTGACTTCTCCATCATCTAAAGGAGGCACTCTACACATATTATAAACTTCTGAGAGTTTCAGATTTAATGTGAAGTTTGTTTGCCTTTGCAACATGCACAATGGAAAGAATGTTGGCATACCTCTGTTGCTATCATGTACTGTGGCTGAAATTTTTTTTGGGGGGGGTCAGAGTGCTTTACAGATATTATGAAGTTCAGAGAGAGTAGTGGGTGTAAGGTGAAGTTGTTTACATTTGCATCACGCACAGTGGATAGAATGTTGGTATACCTCTATGTTATTTTTTTGTGAACTGTGGCCAAAATTTCATTGGATATTGTACTTGTGGAAATTGTAAATGATCTAAGCACACAGCAAACTAAAAATGACTGCTCCCTTTTGTGCAAAAATACCCATCCTGAATTAACCTAAAGTACATTTTGCATTAGCGGTTATTAAAATAGGAAAAATTAATTTTGCCAGACTAGTCAATACCAGCTTCTGAAAGTGTAATAAATGAATTACCAAATATATAAATGTAAAAAGAAGTTTGCTGCTCTTTTTTTACAATTTACCACTGAAGTTCTGGATGTGAAAATGACCAAGTGGAGCTAGTATTTCATTAAGAGGTGCACATTTGAAGTAAGGCCATTTTTTATACTGTATAAGCTATATTAAACCCATCAATCATACACCAAAATAAAGGGAATTAAAGGTTTTTTTGAACAATATTTAAGATATACAAGGTCCTTTTTAAATAGCCAGTATAACCAGTGAGGAAACTTGGAGAAATTCTTTTTCTTTAAAATTCTAACTTGTTGCAAAATATGAAACTGGTGAGTGCCACCATGGATCTTTACTTAATGAAATTGTCATGATCTAAGCACATTAACTAAAATGGCTTCTCCCTTGTCCTCAAAAAGCAGCTAAATTATCTAAATTACACTATCTTTAGCAGTTATTAAAATTGGGAAAATGAATTTTGCCTGACTAGACAATACTAGCCTTTAAAGTGCAATGAATGAATGACCAAATATATAATATATATTTAAAAAATGGCTCTTTTTATGATTTACCTCTGAAGTCCAGGAAGTGAAAATGACCAAGAACATCTCATAGTTTTATTGAAAGGACAAATCTGAAGTTAGGCCAAGCTGTATAACCCATGTTACATACGCCAATCATACACCAAAATCCTGAGAATAAAAAGTTCTTTGCACAATACCTAAGATAAACAAGGTCTTTTTAAATAGGCATTGTAACTAGTCAGGAGAAATTCTTTTTCTTTGAAAATCAAACCCTTTGCAAAATGCAAAACTGTCGAGCTCCACCAGTTACCAGACTTTGTGGATAGCTTGTACTGTGGGTAAGGAAGAACTCTGTTAGTTTTGTTGTCAGAATGTCAGAGGTTTCATTATTCTGTTTACAGAATTGCCAAAGATATTTCACACTTATTGCATGACATATCTTAATGTTTTGCTTTCAACACTTTTGTATTGAGTCTGAATATAATTTTTATTGGCTCAGCAAGAATTCCCAATGTCCAGTTTGGGCATCAACAACTAAGTAGTGTTAAACATATCTGGTATATTGGAGATAAGTAATCAACAAATTTGTTATTCATGTCAGTTTCTTTCATAACTATGCTTTGTATGCCCAAAAATAAATTTGAGTGCCATAATTTTTAATGTCTAGCTTTTAAAAATTCCCAAATATTTCATTGTTTTTTGACAAAGAAGAACTCTAGTTCTAGTTTATTTTTTTTAACTGAACCATTTATATACAATAATGATGGCAACATTTTGCAGAGGACTAGCAAAATCCCAAGGTGACTAATTGATTATAAATTCTTTTAGTCAGCTTGACTACTATATTATTCTTGTGAAATTCAAGCCCTTGATTTCAAAATATTAATGTGTGTTTCCCTATATATTTAGGGTGAAAGTACCCAAAAGGGTGAACAGTGTGAAGGTGCAGGCCTGGGGAATTGTTAGTGGCGCTAGAGTGGTGAGGGGTCCTGATTGGGACTGGGGAAACCAAGATGGTAAGTTCATGGAACCAGTGGACATTATCATATTCAAATATTTTAATATTTATTAGATAATGCAGAACTCATTTTAGTGAAAGTTTTTGCTTTGAAGTCCTTCAGGAAACTCAGTTTTCATGATTTCTATAAACTGGACATTTGGTTTTGGCACCAATATTGCTCAGACTTCAGTTACACATGCCATGTAATATTGTATTTCTTGCATCAGTATTTTTAATATCATATATACTTGTTAGTAACAGTGGAATTTCACAGAGCATTCATCAAATTTTGGTGATTTGGATTTTTTTAACATGGCTTTAACAATTTTTTAGTCATTTTGCTATGCCTTCAATGTGGCAGTTTATAGTTGTCTAACTCTGGGGCATCATGCTGCAGACATGTAGCATCATGTCCTACCCAGTCACATTATTCTGACACCAAGCTGACCAGTGGTCATGCTAACCTCTTAATGCTGAGTGCCTAGAGAGGCAGCTGTTAGTACCATTTTTATAAGTCTTTGGTATGACTTGAACAGGGTTTGAACCTTCAATCTCCCACATCCAAGGCAGATGCTCAACAACTTATGCTACCAAAGTGGTGTAAAAGATTAAAAATGAGCTTGTAAACAATATATTCACTTTAAAAAAAATTATCACTGAGAAAAATGTAATGGATTTCTCAACTCTTCCCTCTCGCAAAAAAATAAATTACTTGTAGATGTATAGTATTAAAACTGAAGGTTACTATTGATCCTTTCTCCTAACGGACCTCTTACAAAATTAGCAATATTCACAAATGTGTACAGAGCAAGATAATGTAAAATCTAAATACTTTTAGACTCTGTGTGAAACTGAGGCCTAGACTTTAATTTTTAAAATTCTACTAATAACTTGGAATGAATATTTAAGTAGTAGTCTAATACATTAGTTCTTTGTATGTATGTATCTGATTGTGGAATGAACTGCCAGCAAAATATGTTTTTGTACCACTCTCAGCACGTATAAGCTGTCCCACAATATAATGCACCTTATTGTTATGCAATTTCTGATATAACATGGTACCACTGTGGACCCATAACAAGAATCATACAAATGTGTAATAATATTAGTCGATATACACAACATGAAGTTCAGTATTTTATTTTTGTTTCCGTTTCATATCACTGTTATTAAACAATTTTTGCCATTTTTCCTATTTTGCAGTTCAGTAAATTAAGCTATCTGAATAAATTGCAGCTTGGTATGTTATGCTGCTCTCAATATATCTCTGTTCAATACATAATGTGCAGGGCTTGTGTTTTGCAAAACATGATTGCACTTGCTCACTAGATCACTTCTTAAATTGCTTCCAGAGTTAAAATCCATCGCTCTCCACAATCCTTTTTTCAGAACGAGTTCCTGTTGTTTTCTGACTTCATAATATTTGTCCCAGATTTTGTGGCAGTTTGCATTTGCAAATACTGATATATTTACAGGTTGTGCCATTTTGATATATGGCATCATGTACCATAAATGAGGATGTGCCATAAACAATTGTGTCATAAATATTTCAAGAGAGTGTATAACTTTCCTCAACACTATCAGGACTCTCCTGCATTTTACAGAACACAAGCCCTGAATGTGTTCAGCAGTTATAGACCTGAGCCATCATTTTTCTTATGTTCATCAAAAGAGTGATCAGACACAATTAGCTTTGTTCATAGATTTGTTGGTGCATGATGGGAGAGTGTGAGCCTGCAAGTTCAAAATCTTTCCTAAGTGTTTTCACAGTTATTTGAACACAGCAAACTGTGTATTGTTCCTATGTTTATGTGATCAATTACTAGATAAATTATATACCAAATATGGCCCAGAGTGGCCGAGTGGTCTAATGCGCTTGCTGCTCTGGATCACTGTCATCTCACCTCTGTATGCATGGGTTCGAGTCTCAGGCTTGGCTAAGGTGGGTATGTGAGAAAGCCTGCCAGTAGCAGTAGTTCGGTGGTTCTTCCTTGGGTTTTCTAGGGTCCTTCCTCCACCAGTCATACTAGCTGCCATGTATAGGCTATCGTGTGCTAAAAAGTGGTATTAAACCTTAGAACAACAACAATTCCAAATACCAACAAAAGGACTTTTAAACAAACAAAATAAACCTTGTTCTCTAGCAACACAAGTATCCAATGTTGAGAGCATAACAGAAATTATGTATGTTTAATCATGTTAATAATGTAAGAATAACTATGTCTTGCACCTTCTGCAGCACAGAGATCAGTAGTTTCCTTGTTAGAATTACAGTGATCTCATTAATTGTAGTGTTGTATAGTCAGCTATTGTTTTCAATAGACACAAACATGTCATAATGGTTACTTTCGCGTTCATGTCTGTATGTCTACATCCTAGAGTGACTCCACTTGTTAAGGATGTCATTTCCTTCTTGTTTCAAGACCATTTAATCCCACTTATTTTGGATTTGGAATTTATTCATACAGAGAGGGACAAGATGATTTCATTCCTTTCCTGAATAGGGTGAAATGGTCAGAAAGTTTGGAGTAGTGAGTGTAGTCAGAATTGAGAATGTTTACAGGTCATTTGAAACAGCAGTTCTAAAAACATTGGAGTCAGGTGGTATAAAAACAAAACTTAAATGTTATGAGAATATTATATTTTTTTCCATAGTTTGATTTTTAAAAATTGTAATTGTAAAAGATGGTAACTTCAGAAATAGGTTATCAGCATACTTAGGTGACCGATATTGAGGTAAAAGTATGTTCTTCCTACTTTTATAGGTTGCAGTAGGAAATAAACATGTTTTCTTTTACTAGCAATAAGTGCAAAATGTAATGATTGACTCATGATGCATGGAATTAGATTGCATGTGAAGTTTTTGGCAAGAAATCATATACATTAGTATATAATTTCAGACATAATTATCATTCACTGGACACCAAAGTTCACCAAAATATGATATTAAAATTATTGTAAATTGCTTACAGAACAGAAAAATAGATTTCTAGAGTTGATTTTATACTCAAAATATGAAACCTGCACAATAGCCTAAAAGTAGCTGGCTCAAGAATAGCAACATTGCCTTTGTTGCCTTTGTATTTTTAGGCAAAATGATATGCAGTGGGGTGACTATTTTGCCAGAATTGCCCCTTTATCATGGGTCTCAAGAAAGCCATGAGCCAGATTTCTTTTTTGATATAAATATAAATCCAGCATAATTTTTATGGTTAATTGTTTATTGCTCTGGCTGTTGACCACCCTATCCTAGCCATCAAGCCAGCCAGAGTAATACATTTGTAGTTAATGCAGTAGATAATGGTGCAGGTTTACTTTTCAAATGACGTTCATCTGTACCATCAGCAAAGATGTCTTTTGCTGACATTGCTGCCCAGGCCAGTTCAGCTGTCCTTCAAGATGTACAATGGATCCAAATGTATCCATGATGATAGGCCAACATGCACAAGCAGAGCAGTCTAAGCAGCCAAGCTTGCTGACCTACCTACCAAGTTATCCAACCTGCCCTGGCTGTCTGTACCATCCCAGTAGCCAGCCATGCCAGATCATCATGTTAGTATACAAGAGGTCCCAAAACCACCTTTTGTACCTTTCCATATCGAATAATTGTTTGGCAGTGCATGCTGATAAGATGGCATTGTCTTTGCCATATAAACTATCCAGGGACAAACCCAGTATAGGAAGAACACCCTGAAGTCAATAACCATTCATACTTTAAGTCTTTTGATAATTTCGATCCTACCTTGGAAAGAACTGAATTTGGTTTCAAAGTGTCCATAAAAGAAAACTTTTGTATCCTACCATCTACAGATTGTCAAGACCACCAGCAATTACAAATACAACTTAAAAAGTTAAGTCTTCATTTCATCCATCCTTCAGATTTTTACCCAAATCTTTGAAGATTGTAGAAATAGTTGGTTGCTGATCAAAAGCAAAAAAATCAGTGAATGTGGTGATAATAGGGCTGGTTTTTTTTTTAACAAAGTCACTTTTTGTAGACATTTTCTCCATATTGGGCGGGGGCCCGAGTGGCCGAGTGGTCTAAAGTGCTGTCCGTTACGGATCACTGCCATCTCACCTCTGTCTGCATGGGTTCGAGTCTAGGATTCGGCGAATGTGAATAAGTGAGAAAGCTTGCCAGTAGCTTCTCGTGGGTCGGTGGTTCTTTCCGGTGATTTCCCGGTTTCTTCCTCCACCATTAATACTGGCCGCCATGAATAGCCTATCGTGTGCTGAAAAATGGCATTAAGCCCAACAACAACAACAACATCTCCATATTGGTACAGGTCACACAGTAATACTTATCAGACATTTGTGCCTAACTTTGACCAAGATTTCATTGCCATAAATATGTTGTCCCCTCTGTACTACAGGGAGGACAGCCAAGTTTTCAGTCACACATCAAGACTTGTATGGAATTTTGTTTCTCTTTACTGTCTATTGGCTGTACTGCTTGGCACAAAAGGCCAAGAATGATCACATGCTTGCAGTCCCACTAACAAAGGCTAACACACTAGCAGTCTTCTCTAATCTAGATATATTAGGAAGAGATAGTCTGTTGCACTCTGCATCACTCAAACCACACCACATAGTCACTTTTTGCTTTCTCCCTTTTGGGTCCCTATGTGTATTTTTGGGAACCTGTTGAGGAAATGAGAAAACAGGCTGCACAGAAGTTGCCTCATTATTTGTTGGTACAAAATCTGTACTTTGCTTGCCCTCGTCATGAGCAGCCACATAGATGGGATGACAAGTATCAGAGATATGATAGAGGTTATACTCAGATGCAACAAATTTACTGGAGCAAAGCAAGCAGTAAGTGATCATCTAATCAAGCTTCATGCAGATAGGCAGAGATGGGGAGGGAGAAAACATTTTTTTTTACTCTGTCTCCCAACTTCAGACAATAACTTGTCCCCTCTAATGCCCTTGTGCAGTACCTAGATTGGTGCTAGGCTTCTCTTCTTTTCCACATCTAATTGACCAATTTATTTCCTTATGATGTGTGGCTGTTACAGTTGGTTTTAAAAGGGCTCTGCATCTCTTTCAGCCAGACCCATCCCCTTTTAACAGTCCCTAGAGTGACTCCAACCAACTCCATGAAGGCTGACTTATTGCAGAAGAAGATAAAGACATTGCTAGACAAAAGGGTTCAATCTATAAATGACATTACAAGGTGCTCTATTCCAGGCTGTTCTTGGTCAAGAAAGCCAATGGGAAGTTACACCCCATTTTAGATTTAAGCAATCTCAACCTATTCATAAAAGCTGCAAAGTTCAACCTGTTTGTCAGTATGACCCAATGAATACACAATTAGTGTGGACTCTCCAATTTACATTTCCACATTTCCATTCATGCAATGTCAAGAAAATACTAGCATTTCACCAACAAGGGAGCAGTATATCAGGTGTTTGCCCTACCTTTTGGTTTTAGCCTTAGCAGCATGGACTTTCACACACGCATTTGACTCTTAAATTGAGGGTGTTCACCCTTCTCTGTAAGACATCCTTATCTGGGATGCTAATTTACCCAGGTGTCATCCAACAGAAACACTCAGTCTTGTTTCATGATATGCACAACCTTTTCTGTGTCATTCGATGTATAGGGTGGATAGTAATTATGGACAAGTCAGTGCTTGTTCCCTCCCAGTATTTCACTTGGGTATGTAGTTCCTCACCCTTATGAACCTTATCTGCCTTGATACCAAATGCATTGACTGCATTGTCTTAACTTCATAGAGAACTTCTGGTGAGAGGGTTCCTTGCTTTCCTCTACATGCACCCGTCATAGATGTCTCATGTCCAGAGAAATTTCTTTTTCATGCAAGGCTCTTGTACAGCAGGTCATTTTGGAAGAAAACTTAGTCTTCAGTTGTAGAGAGGATCTCATCAGCTAGATGGACATTGTCTTTAAAGGTATACAAGGTGAAATTATTGTGACATGGTGTTGTGCAAATATTTGTTACACTATTGTCAGCCTTTCTTCCAAAGTTAGCCAACTTTTTTCTTTTTCTTATTGAAAATAAAGAAGCTAGTACTGATAACACTGATAACAGTTAATCAATATCACTCTATAATTTTAACACACAAAGACATCACATACATCTTGACATTAGCCACAACAAAGATCCCTCAGATATGCAAACAAACTTTGATCTGTCCTGACCTTGCTTGCTCACCACTTCTCCAAAGTTGAATTTGTCATAGGTCTTCAGCAAAGTTCAAACCTCTGTCCACAGTCCCACTGAAGCTACTATCATACAAGACATTCCTGATGGGGCCACAGGTGGCTTGGAGGTCAAATGCATTCACCCTTACTGATCACTGCCATCTCAATTCTGTGCACTTAGGTTCATGTCCTGAGCTTGGCAATGTGGGTATGTGAGAACATTGCTACTAGCTTCCCATGCATTGTTTTGTTGGGAATTTGTTTTTATTCTTCCACGAATTACACTGACTGCCATGTATAGCTTATCATGCAGTAAAAAATGGCATTAAGCCCACAACGATAACAACATGTTTCCTGATAGCCTTGACTTTAACATCAAGAGTAAGTGAGCTCTGTGTTCTGTCTAGATTCAAACTATCTACATTTACATTCTGATGGTTCAGTCATGTTAATGACACCACCAAGTTTCATTGCCAATAACAGACTTCCCTCTACTGGCAACCATAAAATAACATTACAGCCCCTTTCATAAATCAGTACTTTGAGAGAGGCAAAGCTACATGACCCAGCATAATCTCACAAGATTTATATGAAAAGCTTTTCCACCCAACAAAACCAGAGAAACTGGAGATGACCCCAAAAGCATAATCATCTTAGCAAAAGGGAGTCATCCAGTCAGATACTCTGATCTCTCACAGGAGCAAGTTTGTTATATGAGGATTTCGATTTATAAAACATGAGCTATTTCTACAAGCCTTGTTTTTCAATGCATTATCTCAGTTGATGATATAATGGAATAAGTATGTTGGCATGCCAAGTCCACTTTTCCACTACCTATTTGCATGACGTTTCCTCATAAAACACAGAGTTGAAAAATAGTTGGTCCATTGGTTGCTGCTGAAACAGTCACCAGACAGCACCATTCCTGACACAACCACATACTCTGATAAGACCAGTCAACTTTTGCTTGATTCACCCTAAAAAATCTAATGTAATTATTTATCTAGTGCAGGAGTCCACATCACAGATCCTTTAACACTATTTTTAGTGACAAATTGTTTTTTATATACTTTAAAAGAACAAAAGAGGAAATGTTCTCTAGTAAACAGTAAATGAATACGGAAATAAGTTTACTTCACCGTGGTAGCATCAGAAGCTACAGCAACAGCTATCAGTACCAATAATTCTGATAATAATAATAATAATAATAATAATAATAATAATAATAATTATAATAATAATAATAATAATTTATGTGCAGCTAAACTTGATAATTTATGATTGCAGGTGGTGAGGGAAAGATTGGTAAAGTGACAGATGTACGAGGTTGGGACTCTGAGTCTGGGAGAAGCGTTGCCGCAATAACATGGGCATCTGGTTCCACCAATGTATATCGAGTTGGTCATAAAGGGAAGGTTGACCTGAAGTATGTGCAGGCAGCAAGTGCTGGAAATTACTACAAAGATCATCTACCAGTCTTAGGTAAGATTGGACCCAGACGTAGACTAATCTATTTTCACTGCTACTGAAGCCTGTACCTAGGCTAATGTTTGGCTGGCATTAACACCATGTTTAAAGTTGATCCTTGGCTCAATTTCGTAAACTCAGATATCTTAAAAAAACTGGAATCTGAGATGAATTTGTGTCATGAGACATACTACACCATGTTTACAAAACTGGACCATTGTTACCAGGATTACCTGCTTCAGTGATTTAGTAAATATTGTTTTTAACTATAGTCTGCCTGATTGTTTTAAGTTGAATCAAACTCCACTTGCTCAAGTAGACCATCAGAAGTTTGATAGTCTTTGCTAGTGGCATACTTAACATGCCATTGGTTTTTTCTCAAAATTTGTTGTCATGTTTTAACCCCTGATTACATGATTTAATATATGCTTTAGCAGCTTGACTTAGGATTGTTGTATTTTAACCACATTTGGCATGCAACTTAATTATACTGAGATATTGAAAGACTTTGATATCCAATGTCCAAGACATCGTTTGCAAGAGTTAATATCATGCTGTTGCTTTCTGTAGTGTAACTTTACCATTGATTGTTTAATTTCAACCAAATTTGGCATGTAACATTGTAGTTGTTGTTGTTGGGCTTAACGCCATTTTTCAGCACACGTTAGGCTATTCATGGCGGCCAGTATTAATAGTGGAGGAAGAAACCGAGAAATCACCGGAAAGAACCACGATCCATGAGAAGCTACTGGCAAGCTTCCTCACATATCCACATTCGCCGAATCCTAGACTCGTACCCATGCAGACTGAGGTGAGATGGCAGTGATCCATAATGGACAGCGCTTTAGACCACTCGGCCACTCAGGGCCCCCAACATTGTAGTGATGAAATATTTTGGGTGATCTCAAATTCCAGAATTTTGTGACAGCATTTAAAGGAGTTATGTCCCTAGATGTCCAAACTGTCTTTCTGGAGCATTATATTACTCTGAGGATTGTTGGATTTCTGCCATATTTGGCAGCTTTATTTTTTTACTGGTCTTCTAAGTCCTGAATGAAAATATTAGTGTTTAAACAGCATGAGCATTATCTGGACCATGGTTTCTGCAACGTAACTTTACCAAGATTTGTTATAATCAACCAGACAGGGCATGCATATTTTCATGTTGACATGTCCTTAAATGTGTTAAGTTTCCAGCATTCTGTGACATCATTTACAGGATTTATTTCATGATAGTCTATCCTCTTGGCTTTGTATTTATTAAGTATTTCTTTACTAGATATAGTTAAATTACAAGCAACTTATGATTGCCGTTTTTCACAGTTGAAACCCTTTATGCACTTAATTTCCAGTGTTCTATAACATTAGTTACCAGAGTTATGGCCCCTGATCACCTGCCCTTCTCTCTTGGATTTCTACTGCCTAAATGTACAGTGGAAAGTTGGATTTCATCCACATTTATCGTTTATGTTTTTATTCATGAGACAGTGATTAAGTTGGATTTAAAGTATTCCATGTCATCGTTTAGAACAATTATGTACCCAGAAATAGTGATTCTCCAAGCACAAGTTTCTCTGAAGCATTTAGGAATGGACCAATTATTAAATGCTATATTTTTTCCACAGGAGAATTCCCAGAACAAACTACCTCAACTGGCATATCTCATCAATTCAAAGTGGGAGACAAAGTGTGGGTAAACTTAGATGTAGAGATTTTGAAAATTATGCAAGAAGGTCATGGAGGATGGAATCCCAGAATGGCTGAGGTATACATTTAGTTCTTTACAAAAATTTGTTAAATTAATTTTTTATTTAAATTAATTAACTGATCCTAATGCATCAGTAGTACTACCACTTCATTAAAAATCCATTCACCCCTACCCATTTTGTTTTTAGCAACAAAAGTGCCACAAGTTGGTATGTATATTTAATTTGCATTGTTTGTTTGTTAGATTTTTTTATAAACATTTCTTTTTTAATTATATGGTATTGTAATGTGACAGCATATGTTGGACATATGGACTCGTGTCATATAGCTCATAAATGGCCCATCATGGCTTACCAACTTCACACTGGCTACAGTTATGAACTGGTCCCAAATGCCTGAAACCATTATAGGACCATCAAAAATTCATGCACGAACACCAGACAGCTTCAGCACCAGCTTTTGCTGCAGTGACAATACTGTCATAAATGCTAGATACAATCTCTGGATCATTGACAATTTACCTATTGAATGGCTAGAGAAGATAATATCACAGTATGGTCAGACTCCCAGTCCAGTTTGCTGTCCATCTCAGCAGGCTTCACCAGCTTCATTACTTGTATTGCAGGATGCATCAGTCACCTATGGCTGTTATGTTTCAAGAACTCAATCTTAATTTACATCTCATGAGCACCTGCTATGGTGACTGTCAGTCCTGGATGCCTAGATATCAAGTGATCACTTTTGGAATTATCAATTAAAAAGCAGTTAGTTTTGGATTTGGTACCCACATTAATCCATTACTGTCCCACAGACATATAGCATACCAGCAACAGTTTCTTCACCAGTTTCATCACCATCTTGATCCTGGACTAGCTATGGCAAAACCCCATTCCCAGATACCCAATGCCAGCATTGAACTGTGGGGATACACATAAGGAGTGCCAGTGCATAACATGTCAAAACTTGGAAAGATTCCCAGCATTTACCATTACACTCAAATTGGTTTTTGGCTAGGTTCATTATTGGAGTCAGGACAAGTTGCTGACATACTTCCATGATTTGAAACACAACTTCAGGTTTCAAGTGTCAACAGCTTTTTATTTCTAGTGCAACAGCAACATTTTAATCCAGCTTGCTACAAGGAACAGATGCATACATGTCACCCTGTAGATTAAGCTGTCAGCAGACATCTTTGGATACTACTAGGAGCCTTGAGTGGTCTAAATCGCTGTCCGTTACGGATCACTGCCATCTCATCTCTGTCTGCATGGGTTCGAGTCTAAGATTCATCGAATGTGGATATGTGAGAAAGCTTCCCAGTAGCTTCTCGTGGGTCGGTGGTTCTTTCGGTGATTTCCTGGTTTCTTCCTCCACCATTGTTGTTGTTGTTGTTGGGCTTAACGCCATTTTTCAGCACACGATAGGCTATTCATGGCGGCCAGTATTAATGGTGGAGGAAGAAACCGGGAAATCACCGGAAAGAACCACCGACCCACGAGAAGCTACTGGCAAGCTTTCTCACATATCTACATTAGCCGAATCTTAGACTCGAACACACGCAGACAGAGGTGAGATGGCAGTGATCCGTAACGGACAGCGCTTTAGACCACTCGGCTCCTCCACCATTAATACTGGCCACCATGTGTGTGCTGAAAAATGGCATTAAGCCCCAAAACAACAACAACATCATTGGCCTGGGACTGTTAACCTTATTGTGACAACAGATATGTAATTTGACTTGGTTTCCAATGCAAATTTTTTAATGATCTGCATATAGACTAAATCTTTTCTTCGAAAATCATACTGCCACTCATGCTTAACAATGTATATACTATCTAGGCAATAAAAACATAGTTATTTTTGGTCACAACAGACCACCCCAGAGGCAAACATGACAGGCCCAGTGATCCAGGGACATGCCTGTTTTTCTGGAAGAAATCAGAGAAATGGGAATTATCTAAGACATGCATAATTGGGGTTGGGGCTGGCAATCCCTTCCCATTCTCTTGATCCAATCAACTGTAATGCCATGATTATTCTGCTCTGCTTGCCCCTAGAGACAGGTTGTTTTGGCAGGCCTCCAAACCATGTCTGCTGGCCCCTAGAGACAGGTTGTCTTTGTGTGGTAAATGTCTCTGGACCCCATTGTGTGCAAGTTATTGAGGGAGGGGTGCATTATGATTAAATAAGTATTATCAAACAAAAATATTTTACCTGAAATATTGATATCTCTTCACTCTCATATGACAGATTCTCTATCAAGTACATTATCAACACTTTTACTGTCCTTTGCTTTTTATTCTAGTTTTTATGTATGGGGCATTATTGAAAATTGCCTTTTTTATGTCATTTCAAGTTTTCACTCTTTCTGTGAAAATAATAAAACATTATGCATATTTATTCTTATCTTGTATCTAGTAATGGTGGTCACATTTTTAATTATTTCAAATCATTTGTCTAGAAAATTGGACCCAGAAAATATGACTTTTGAAAAAATATTGTGTTTTACTTAATAATAGTCTTCATTCCTACAGTTTGCATTTGAATGTTTATTTTCAGTTTGTTGGTAAGATTGGGGCTGTCCATAGGATCACAGAGCGTGGAGACATACGAGTTCAGTACGATGGATGCAGTAACAGATGGACCTTTCATCCAGGAGCTTTAACCAAAGTTAACAATAAAGTAAGAAATGTTGGATTGTTTTTTAACTTCTTTGGGGATATTTGTACAAATTGAGTCAATTTACATCAAGATTGTGTGTGTGTGTGTTTGTGTCATGTAGCTTTCTGTTGATTACCTATTGGGTTGAAACCTGTTAGGGAAGTGATAGGAAGGAAAGATGAAATTCATTTGAAATATATATATTGTATCATTTTAGATTTGTGCTTATAATTAGATAAGTCTGCTCCTACCACTCCAACCACTATGTTGCTGATGTAACCTAAAAGATTCTGGAAAAATGGAGAGGTCATTAGAATGCAATATTTTTTTTTTGTTGGCTATTTCTAACACAGTCAACATCAAAATATGTTATCTAATGCAAATTTGTTTTTATACTGTGTCTTCCATTCGATGAATAGTCATTTTTTTTTTCTTTTCTTATATTTCTGTCATTTTGCTGTGTCATGTGTATGACATTTCTGTTATACCACATCTCCTGTAGCCTTATTGTTCATTTTGTCATTGTTATGTCATTTCTATTACACCACATCTCCTGTTGTTTTGTTCTCTTTATATCATTTCTGTTTTATCATATCTGCTGTAGCCTTGTTGATCGATATATGCCACTTTGCAATGTCATGTTACCTAATAACATATCTCCTAAACCTTGTTGATCTCTGTATGCCATTTCGATATGTCATGTGTACTATAACATATTTCATGTAGCCTTGTTGATCTCTATATGTCATTTTGTTATGTCATATGTGCTATAACATATCTCCTGTAGGCTTGTTCACTTTTCGAGGGAAGCAATTATTTTTATTTAAAACAGTAACAATAAACATTAAATAATCAATTACCATATGTTTCAAGATAGGGAGCCATGATAACTCATTGGACAGAGCATTGAATTTGTAATCCAACAAGTCAAGCATTCAGTACCTGACCCGGTGTTGGCAGCCTTGGTGTTTCCTGGGAAAAGGCACTCATATCTCATTTCATTAATGTGATATAATCAAAAAGGTACAGAAATGTCAGTAAACAAAATCCAAATATAAAATTTATTCCAGGGTCCCATTTAATATATTGTGTGGAATTATTGTGCTTTTAAAACAACAAAATCCAATTCTACTTTTACTTCTTTTTTTTAAAGCTCCTTCTTCAACACCTTTTACTTTACAGGCTCAGAAGTTCACAGTCAGTGATACTGTGAGGATATCAGACAACATTCACACTGTGAAAGAACTTCAGAAAAATCATGGGGAATGGAATGAGAGCATGAAAGAAGTAAGAACATTCAACAAAATGTTGATTATCTGTGATGCAGCAAATTATATATTTCAGAAAAATTTCAAATAGAATAATAATCTAAAACTTTAATTGTATTTAACTTGATTAAACTTTAAAAATTACTTTAAGTTTTAAAAAAATATGGGAACAATAAGCATATATTTGCTTTAGGACTATTTTTCATTTAAACTGAATAAGAATAGAGAGCAAGTGAAATGATATTTTAGATTTTTTTGTTTTGTTTCATTCAATAAGGGGTTTTTACAAGTCAGCATGGAGACGATATGATTAGAAATTGAGATATATTTCATTAGTGTAAATAAATATTAAAATGATTTATTCATATGCATGAAACATGAGTAATAAGTTTATCTTTGATTTATTCAGATAGGACTGTACATAAAACAGCATATGCATATTGCGTTAACTATTTCTGTCTGTCCATCTATTTCCAATTTTATTTATAACTTTAGTCCATCCTTCAACTATGACTTACACTTGGGATAAGCATGAACTCTATCAATTTAAAGGTCAAAAAGTTTTAAGTTCATGGTTATTCATTTTGGAAGAAGCAAAATGGTTGCAAAACAAAGCATTAGTTGTATGTGACACACCAGGGAGCTGCGGTGACTAAGTTGGTAGAGTGTCAAATACATAGTCCTAGTGTCTGCTGCTTTATTGTGTCTTTAGAAATACACTTAGTTCCCATTTCCTCAGAACAATAAAGCCAAAACTGTGTTAAAAAGGCTATTAAAATAATAAAGCCAAAATTGTGTTAAAAATACTATTAAAACAATAAAGTCAAAATTGTGTTAAAAGTGCTATTAAAACAATAAAGCTAAAATTGTGTTAAAAATGCTATTAAAATAATAAAGTCAAAATTGTGTTAAAAATGCTATTAAAACAATAAAACCAAAATTGTGTTAAAAGTGATATTAAAACAATAAAGTCAAAATTGTGTTAAAAATGCTATTAAAACAATAAAGCCAAAATTGTGTTAAAAATGCTATTAAAACAAAGAAACATGTTACATACCTCAATTAACATTGTTGATAGCTTGTACCTAGAGTAGAGAAAAAAGCTATTGATTTGGGGTCAAAAGGTTAAATGTCAATGTATTTGAATGAATTGAGAAAATTGATTTCAGCATAGTAATATTTGTTCTGCATCACAGATCTTGCCCAAATATTGTGAAATATTGGCACTTAGGGATTAAACATTAATTTTTGGTCAAAAAGTAAGGTTATGGTCATACTGAAAGAAAGATCAATGATTTTGCACACAAATTTCAGCTGTCTATATAGAGGAATTTTAAACTTCATTGAGTGTATAATGTGCAGTTCATTGTACACTTAATTCAGGTATGGGATATTGTTTTAATTTCAGGTATTAATGGAGTATGTATTAATTTTTCCCTTTATTTTTATGTGACTAAACTGTTATCTTTTCATGTAGACCTTGGGAAAAACAGGCCAGATCTTGAAAGTATATCCAGATGGAGACTTGAGAGTGCAAGTGGGGACTCAGACATGGACATTTAATCCTCTAAACTGTTCTCCTGTGCCTATTGGGGTTGTCACAGACATGAACAACACCATGGGGCATAATGAGCGGGAGGAAATGCCAGGTATAATCTTCAGACATTAATTCTTTATACTCCATAATATTTTCTGGGTTGATTGAGAGGAGGTAAGTTAGTAAAGTTTGTGCACACTGCTTACAGCTGATACTGTTAAGAATATATTGCTGCCATAGGCGGAATTGATCCCTGGTTCATAAAAACCTTAGTCCATTATCTCCAACCTTAGTCCATTATCTCCGGGCATTAGTATATTAAGTAAATCCTTTGTAACTCTTTTAATCACAGATTGAAATTCAGTCAGGAATAAAGAACCAGACTATATAGCAGCTTTGATCCATTCCTCTCAGACATCAGTGGTATATTGTGACAGCTTGGTATATTGTGACAGCTTACACATACTACTATCAGCAGTCTTGTGCACCATCATTGCAAGTAAAGAATCCTTGACTGATTCCTCTTGTGTACACCAGTGCCTTGATAACTCATACTCTAATAATTTGTGAACCAGCTTATAATGCATGGTTTGGCATGGATCCAATTTATTTCAATAGAAAATACCCAAAACTTTACTGTTATTTATTGAAAATGAAAATCACTATAAAAATTGTTGTTTGTTATATTGTTCATTTTATTTTCAAAAGTGGTAGATAAGATCTGAAAATTTGAATCAACTTTTTTAACTTATCAACTTGTAATAATAAGTCATTTATATTATTAACTTTTCTTTCCAAACAACATTCTTAGTACAGTAAATAACAAAATTCACTGAAATTTCAACCCAAAATATGTTGCTAATGCCTACTGGAAGCAACACTTCAGTTCCCCTCAATCAAGCAATCATCACCACATGAGACTCCATCATTAAGCATAATCGGAGCAACCCAGGGTGGCTGACCATGGGAATCCCACTGGAGAAGCCCCAAGTGGAAAGCATGGTATACACTGACACCAGTCCATACAGTTGGAGTGCCCATTTATTGCAGGACTTCACTACAATCATTGGTATGTGGGAACCAGGGGAACAACCTCTGCACATCAAAATAAGGCTGTCATTGAAGCCTTTCACTGCTAGGAAGATCTACTCTCGGGGAAAATGATTCTCATCAAGTCCAACAACTTTGTCTTGTCATCCTCTCTCTTCAGACAGGGACACCAAATCACCCAATCTGTGTTCTGATTTGGCTGCTGCTATATTGGTGTGATGATCTCCATATCAACAAGTTGCCCACCTTTGTCTCCCCATTCCAGACCCAGAAGCTAAGGGTGTAGATGAGTTGTCAATCAGATGGGACAAGTTCTGGGTCAGTGATAGCCCCTCTCAGATGGGACAAGTCCTGGGTCAGTGATAGCCCCTCTCAGATGGGACAAGTCCTGGGTCAGTGATAGCCCCTCTCAGATGGGACAAGTCCTCGATCACTGATCTACTTGATCTAGCAATAGTTCATCCCAGGAAGATCTCAGCAAACCTGAATCTCTTCATGCAACCATGTTTGTGGTCGTTCCATCCAAGCCCAGACCATCTTGTACATGATAGGCTCTTATCCAAACAGCATTGTGAGGAAATGGTTTAAACTTGAACCTTCGATTATGGAGAGAATCTTGAGAGCAAGAAACTCTCTACTCTGAAGGCTTACAATGATAAAGTGGCACATTTTCAGGGACTTGTGACAGACCAATAACATCCTCCCTTTGATTGCCTTAATCCCTTAGCTGGCCAACCTTTTTCTTTGTCTCTTTGAGAAGAAACAAGTAGCCACCATTACTATCGTAGGCTACTGCTCCATATCTGACAAATTCTGGCATCGTGGCAGATACAACGCTGGGTATGATAAGGTCCTTTCAGATGTTTTAGCTAATTTTGATCTCAATCAACCAAAATTACTGATCTTGTTTCCACATGGAACCTGTCCTGGATTTTAACATGGCTCAATTTGAGTAAATTTGAGCCTCTAGCCTACACTTCTTTAAAGTTTCTATCATACAAGACATGTTTCCTGGTAGCTTTAGCCTCCACATGCAGGGTATGTGAGCTACCTGCCCTTTCCATCAACCCAAATTTTATTCCGCTCAGATCGGATGGTTCACTGGTCGACACAACCAGGCTTTGTAGTCAAAAACAGGTTACCATCCATTGGTAAAAAAAGAGTAATGATTTGTCCCCTCTCTTCCATTGACAGGTCAAGAACAGCAATCATGCAGGATCCTATCACTGTCTCAAGCATTAATTGAAACACACAGAGACAAATCATAACACAAGAAAATTCCTCTTCTGCCCAGTGAAAGCTGGGAAACAGGATATCACCCCTCAAGCCCATGCTTTGTGGCTGAAATGGGTTACATGTTTGACATCCTCTGATGAACATTACAGCCCATGAGATTTTAGCCATCTTTGCTAGCCTTGCATTTGAATATAACATTTTGAACCAAGATATAATGGAAGCTGTAGGCTGGCATGCAGATTCAACCTTCTCGAATTTCTGTCTCAGAGATTTTTTTAGCATTTTAGAGGCAAACCTTAGATCTGGTCAGGTTGGTAGCGGCAACAGAAACGACCACCAGACCAGCTAAATCAATCAGCACAACCTGTTAGCTTCTCTGAATTCACCAGTGAAATTTTGAAGGTAATTAGATTTCAACATCTTAACCATAGATAAGAGTCACAGGTCAAGGAACCCTATGCTGTTTTGCTTATGCAGTTAGGTAAACAGGTTATCATTTACATGTGGAATCCAGCTATTCTT
Source organism: Potamilus streckersoni (assembly GCA_016746295.1). Classification (NCBI taxonomy): domain Eukaryota; kingdom Metazoa; phylum Mollusca; class Bivalvia; order Unionida; family Unionidae; genus Potamilus; species Potamilus streckersoni. The sequence goes on along the minus strand of JAEAOA010001385.1, from coordinate 4,986,018 downwards.
CTCCAGAAATTTTGTTTCTCTAAAAATACTTACCCAATGACATTACTTAAAAACCCTCCCAACTGCCACATCATGCAAGCAACCTCAATGGCATCTTGCTTAGCTACAAAGTAGCGACATCTGACGGTACCAAAGAGAAGTAATGAGTAAGAGTTACTGCCCTTGCTATATTTAAAATAGACAGGATAAGACAATTTTTTTTTTTTTTTTAAAAGGGCTGGAATCACAAGGTAGCAGGCTAATATTCCTAATGTAATATGATTTGGGAACTTATTCTTGGAAAAACATAATTTACCTAACAATTTGTTTTCTAGTTAAGTTCAAATTCCTGAATTTAGCACTCAGAGATCTTCTCAAGGATAAAAACTAAAGCTTGCAATCAAATTAACGCCACACTATTTACTAATAGAAGAATTTAAAAATTATTTCACTGTTAACAGTTTTTTCACAAAATAAATGCCCCAGTTCTTTAAAAAATAAGGAATTTTGCTTGGTTGTAAATTGAATCTACAACTATTCAGGTTCCCAGCTTTGTGTGCTCCTTGCATTTCACTCCACTGGGGCTCCGAGTGGCCGAGTGTTCTAAAACACTGACCATTATGGATCAATGCCATCTCACCTCTGTCTGCGTGGGTTCGAGCCTAAGATTTGGCAATTGTGGATATCTGAGAAAGCTTGCCAGTAGCTTCTCGTGGGTCGGTGGTTCTTTCCAGTGATTTCACGGTTTCTTCCTCCACCAATAATACTGGTTGCCTATTGTATGCTGAAAAATGGCATTAAACCCCACAACAACAACAACAGCATTTCACTCCGCTATACCATATGAAGCAGGGAACCAGACGAATCAACAACAAAAAGCAGTGACATAATATGCAATATTTTTGTGTTCATATGAAGGTTGCTGAAAGCTGTTGGTATAATGTTAATGATCTTGCAGATATTGGGCATCTTGACATAAAGAACTTTACCAAAATATATTCCTAAGGCGGTTAGTATTCAACCATTAGACCACCCTGTTTTGCCCAACCAGCCTCCACCCCACCCCACCCCAGTTTTCTCAGTGTCTATGGAGGATGGTATCACTTATTAATGTTTTGCGAGGTCCCTTGGTAACTCACACCATCATGTATTGTACAGTCATGTTTTTGGATCCCTGTTGTGCACAAGTTATGAAGAGAGGTGTACAAGGCAAAATCTTAACATTTTGTTATGAAAAAGATTGATGAAAATGCAGTTTAATCTGAGTGTAATACAGTTAATAAAGCATATGGTTTTCACCAGTTGACATTTTACCACCAAATTTTACAGCATTTTGGCATTGATGTTATCCTTTCAAAGGAATTTAACCCACTATGAATAGGTGAAATTTATGGTATAGGTAATTTCATCATGATTTTTTTAATTTACAGAATATTCACATTCAGCCTAATTTTCATGATTAAGGTCATGCTTATCAATTTTCATTTATTTCTATAATTTAAATAAACATTTAAGACTGGGTCATATAATGGCTATAGATATTTAATCTCCAGAGTGAATTTAATATTAGACCAACTCCAAGAACAGAAGTGTCATATGTAAAGGCCTGTTTAAAATGGCTATAGATAATTAATCTCCAGAGTGGATTTAATTTAGACCAACTCCAAGCATAGAAGTGTCATATGTAAAGGCCTGTTTAAAATAGCTATATATATTTAATCTCCAGAGTGGATTTAATTTAGACCAACTCCAAGCACAGAAGTGTCATTTGTAAAGGCCTGTTTAAAATAGCTATATATATTTAATCTCCAGAGTGGATTTAATTTAGACCAACTCCAAGCACAGAAGTGTCATATGTAAAGGCCTGTTTAAAATAGCTATATATATTTAATCTCCAGAGTGGATTTAATTTAGACCAACTCCAAGCACAGAAGTGTCATTTGTAAAGGCCTGTTTAAAATGGCTATAGATAATTAATCTCCAGAGTGGATTTAATTTAGACCAACTCCAAGCATAGAAGTGTCATATGTAAAGGCCTGTTTAAAATAGCTATATATATATTTAATCTCCAGAGTGGATTTAATTTAGACCAACTCCAAGCACAGAAGTGTCATTTGTAAAGGCCTGTCTAAAATGGCTATAGATAATTAATCTCCAGAGTGGATTTAATTTAGACCAACTCCAAGCACAGAATTGTCATATGTAAAGGCCTGTTTAAAATGGCTATAGATATTTAATCTCCAGAGTGGATTTAATTTAGACCAACTCCTAGCACAGAAGTGTCATTTGTAAAGGCCTGTTTAAAATGGCTATAGATAATTAATCTCCAGAGTGGATTTAATTTAGACCAACTCCAAGCATAGAAGTGTCATATGTAAAGGCCTGTTTAAAATGGCTATAGATATTTAATCTCCAGAGTGGATTTAATTTAGACCAACTCCTAGCACAGAAGTGTCATTTGTAAAGGCCTGTTTAAAATGGCTATAGATAATTAATCTCCAGAGTGGATTTAATTTAGACCAACTCCAAGAACAGAAGTGTCATATGTAAAGGCCTGTTTAAAATGGCTATAGATATTTAATCTCCAGAGTGGATTTAATATTAGACCAACTCCAAGCACAGAAGTGTCATATGTAAATGCCTGTTTAAAGTCGACTAATTTCAGCCTGTTTGATACTTAAAAACCATAGCAAGCAATATAGACTCTGATCTGCAGTGGCATTATGATTTGACAGATCAGAGTCTGTGTTGTGTATTCTAGTCTTTAAAAAATGCCCTGACCCTGATGTGCTGCTACATTATGCAATAGCAGACCTGGACTTGTGCAGTTTTCAGATGGACTTGACTTACAAGCATGTATATCTAAGCTAGTATCAAAGTACATGTATCTGAATTTAATATACACACACTGATAACAGTAATAGCAAACTTCCTTTAATGTTCTCAAATTCTTTTTGATTCAAATAAAATATGCTGCAAAACAGTTTCTTTGTTCCCTGGCATTTATATGAATTTAATCCTCAGGAAAAAGTGACTTATTTTGACTTTTTAATTTATCTACATTTTGTTTGTTCTTTTAGCTGCCTCTTTGTCAGCTATTCTAGATGAGCTGGCAGAACTACATACATTAGAATCTGGGCCAGACCGACTTGTTAGGGAGGCTGCCCAGGGACACACAGATATAGTCAAAGACATTATCAAAAAATTCCCAGAAAAAGTAAGTATCATGTCAATTTGTTCTGTCTGCTGTTCTATGTACAAGACTTAAATTCTACAAAGGGAAGTAACTAAAACCTTTATGCTGGCATAATTTTCTTTCTTTCTCAAAGGTACTGAAAGTTAATATTTTTCTTATGCATAGTAGCAGCCTGAAAAATGAATGAGACTTTTGAAACCCTTTGCTGTATTCTTTTCTGTTGTAGCTATTACTATGTCCACTTAACTGTCTGTATATAAGCATTTTGTTTCTGGAGTTTATCTCACAAACTGTTAAAGAGAGATCATTGAAACATATGTGTATTAGGGAAAAGATCCAAATGTGTCTTTTGCTATTGATGATTCTTTAGGTTCATTTTTTTAAATGTTTTTGTCCATCCATTCATCCACATATTTGTTTCTTGGGCATTAATTCACATTGAAAACTGTTTAAGTTATCCCTGTTAAAGATGGTACATGGATTAGACAAGTGGGTTAACATTTTCATGTATTTGTTCATTCATCCATCTATCACACTTCTTTTCAAAACAGAGTTGCAGAACTGGTAAAGATATCTCTATAATATTTGGTACAGGTATTAGACTAGTGATCCAGATGTGCCTGTTGCTATTCACAGTTCTTCAGTTTCAATATTTGTTTGGTTTTGTCTATTTTCATTGCAGACTTACAAATAATTCATATCTCAAGTAGGCTTAATACATATTAGACTAATGGTCCATCTGTGCAGTTTGCTATTAGTATTTTGTTTCAGTTTCAATATAATTATGCTTTTGTCCATCAGTCTATCAATGCATCTATCATTCATATTTATCTTTCTATTGTAAAAAGAAACATTTAATAGATGATACTTAACAGTTGGTATGATAATTGATTAAACTGTATTATGATAAATTATGATAACAATAACAGAAGTCGTGAAGAGAATCCAATATTTGCCATTGAAATATTTGTTTTGATGTAGCACATTTAGTGTAAGCAATGAAACACTATACATACCATATGCCAATTAAAGGGCAGTTAAAGTAGGTTTGAAGAATATTTCACTTTTGGCAACCAGGTAAGTAATACAGGGAAATATCAGTATGCATATCTGTCTGTCCATAAGCATTTTCATTTCTGGAGCAAAAGTTTCAACTGGTTAATTGATTTTTGGCCAGACTGGTACGTCTGTCATTAAAGTTTAGTTGAGGTTCTTTATGATGCTTAGACTTTCCCCATTCCATATTTTATGTTAGTATGGAAAAAATGTTACATATGCAGAATAAAAATTGATAATGCTGGATGATAGAGAACTAACATGAATAATATAAAACTCAGAATGCCTGATATACTCGCATAAGTATTTTTGAAATTAAATGTGTTGGAACATAAATATAAGAAGTGTAAAAGTATATATTGTTGGACTGTAGGGTGTGTTAATATGGATATTTCTGGACCATAAGTTGTGTAAAAATAGATCATGCTGAATCATAGGGTGTGTAAAATAAGAAGCACAGGACCATAGGGAAGCATAAGTAGTATAAAACTTGAAAGTGATGGAAAATAGGGTACTAACATAATTAGAATAAGACCAAAATGTGTTGTAACATAGGGTACTAACATAATTAGAATAAGACCAAAATGTGTTGGAGCATAGGGTACCAACATAATTAGAATAAGACCAAAATGTGTTGGAGCATAGGGTACTAACATATGTAATATAAAAATGAAATGTGTTGAAGGATAGGGTTCTAACAAGAGTAGTATTAAAATAAAATGTGTTGAAGAATAGGGTACTAACATTAGTATAAAAATGAAATATGTTGGTGCATAGGATACTAATATTAGTATAAAAATGAAATGTGTTGTAGAACAGGATACTAACACAAGTAATAAAAAAATGAAATGTATTGAAGCATAGGGTACTAACATATGTAGTATAAAAATGAAATATGTTGAAGCATAGGTTACTAACATTAGTAGTATAAAAACCAAATGTGTTGGAGGATAGGATACTAACAGAAGTAGTATAAAAGTGAAATATGTTGAAGCATAGGGGCTACAAACATAAGTAGTATAAAAATGAAATTGTTGAAGCATAGGGTACTAACATTAGTATAAAAATGAAATGTGTTGGAGAACAGAATACTAACATAAGTAGTTTAAAAATGAAATGTATTGAATCATAGGTACTAATGTAATTAGTATAAAAATGAAATGTGTTGAAGCATAGGGTACTAACATACGTAGTATAAAATTGAAATGTGTTGAAACATAGGGTACTAACACAAGTATAATATAAACAAAATGTGTTGAAGCATAAGGTACTAACATAAGTAATATAGAAATGAAATGTGTTGAAGCATAGGGTACCTACATTAGTATAAAAATGAAATGTGATGAAGCATAGGGTACCTACATTAGTATAAAAATGAAATGTGTTGTAGCATAGGTTACCTACATTAGTATATAAACAAAATGTATTGAATCATAGGGTACTAATGTAATTAATATAAAAATGAAATGTGTTGGAGCACAGGATACTAAGATAATTAGTATAAAAATGAAATGTGTTGAAGCATAGGGTACTAACATAAGTATAATATAAACAAAATGTGTTGAAGCATAAGGTACTAACATAAGTAGTATAAAAATGAAATATGTTGAAGCATAGGGTACCTACATTAGTATAAAAATTAAATGTGTTGAAGCATAGGGTACTAACATAAGTAGTTTAAATTGAAATTTGTTGAAGGATAGGGTACTAAGTAGCTAACATAAATAGTATAAAAATGAAATGTGTTGTTGCACAGGATACTAACACAAGTAGTATAAAAATGAAATGTATTGGAGCACAGGATACTAACATAAGTAGAATAAAAATGAAATGTGTTGGAGCATAGGGTGCTAACATAAGTATATAAAACTGAAATGTGTTGGAACATAGGGTACTAAAATAAATAGTATTAATATAAGGATAATTTGTAATCAGTCATTTTTAGCATACATAAAACTTAAACTTTTGAAATCATCTTGTAAAGAAAAGTTTGAACATGAACATAAATTATTTTTGCAATTGATGCAGGTAGACCAGATGAGCTCTGGTAAGACGGCATTACAGGTTGCCAGTCACCAGGGACACAGGGACATTGTCAAATTGTTACTGCTGTCTGGAGCCAATCTAGAACTACAGGACGAGGATGGAGACACTGCTTTGCATTACTCTGCATTTGGGTAATGTTTTTTATATTGCTTGTTTTCACACAATATGAAACAGAGATATCACTTTCATTGTGAAAATTTACTTGGAATTTAATAGCACTTTAGAAATGAAAGTTTATATTGTGCTGAAGCAGTTGGTTGATGGTGCTTTACCAAGAGACATACACTGGTGTAGACCTAACCTGATTTGGACAAAATGCAATCTGGACTCTTTTAGTTTGAAGTTCAATATATTAACTTTTGAGTTTTCTTGGTTTCTTTGTGCATAAGGGGTAGTGTTATCCATTGTTAAGAATTTCTATCACATTCTTACTTTGCTCTAAAGGTATTGGAAGTTGCATTCATGGCACAGTTCCTTGTAAGGCATAAGTTTCCACTCAACCCATATAATTTATAGTGTATATACTAGTGCATAATTATTCACTGAACCCATGTAATTTATAATTGCAGTATTACATTTCCTTGTAAGACATAATTATCCACTTAACTCATGTAATTTAAAATTGCTGTATTACTGTTCCTTGCAAGGCTTATTTACTGAACCCATGTAATTTGTACTTAACTGTATTTAGTTTCTTGTAAGGCATAATTATCCACTGAACCCATGTAATTTATAATTGCTGTATTACTATTCCTTGTATGGCATAATTATCCACTGAACCCATGTAATTTATAATTACTTTATTAAAGCAAAGGATTATTTAAGTAGTATCTTTGGTCATGGTCTTTTTTAACCTTCAGTTTCGACACAAAGAATGTTGAAAGTGATAATATATTGTATTCTTGGAACAAGAGTAGTTAAAAGAAGTATCGCTAGATTGATTCTTGAAATCACACGTAATAGTAACCCTCAGTATCCTAGGAATATCATGTGAATCCATTTATTCTTGTAAATGTCAATATTTATGACATTGTGAAAAATGGGTTTTTTCGCTGGTACTAAAATTGATGGATTTGAAGAGGGTCCTGTTATTCCCCCAGAATTCATTGGGTCTTGACATCTGTGGTTTGTAGCATTCACAAAGTCAAGAAAAATGTCTGATATATTCAACAAAGACTGTTACATGTCTTCAAAAATGAATCCCATTACAGTAAGAGGTACAAGCTGTAATGTCCTTGAAGCAAATGCAAATTGAGCTAAGTACTGCATGCACATTGTCAATTGTTTACGCATATATTGGGCATAATCATTACCTGCATATTGATTATACTTTTTTTGTGACATTAAAAACTAAAATTAAAATAAAGCAATAAATAGTTGGGGGGGGTTCATTTTATTATCATCTTTTTAATTTGATGCGTATAAATTTGAGAATATTCTTAAAAAGGTGACTGCTTTGTAAAAATAACATACAAGTAATCTCCTTTTTTGCTGTTTGTGGCATCTGTATTTGACCCATTAACAAGAAAACAGATTGGTTTATTCAAAAGTGAACTTTGCCTAACATATTTATTTTATTGATAAGTTAGTCAAGTTAGTAGACCAATCAATTTTTTTAAAGAAAATGGTGTCAGATTAAATGCTTTACAGTGCAAGTTGTAGATGTTAAATGATGATGGATAGTTACAAATGTAGACTAGATAAAGTGGGTGCTGAATATAAATAATCTTTTAGTGTATTTTGTATCTGTGTTCTGGTTCTAATCCATATGGATTTTGCCCTTTGTGACAAGGACTTTGACAAGCTGCAGAACCAGGTTATTCGTAAACACTAACAGTGTATCTTTGTCATACATGCTGTAATTCTGGCATATAATATGCAGACTACACTTTTTACTCCCAAATGATGCTTTTTGTCACTAATATTCACTTATATGTCTTTGGAGGTTGGCAAGTCTATTTACGTATAAATAGCCTTCAGCTGTAAGCCCACTGTGTAGTTAAGGGACAAGGTTGATTTTTGAATTGTTTCATTGAACAGGCTTATTTCATGTATTGTTTGCTGTGCTTACAAATTTTGGTAAACATTGCAGCCTTATTCACCAAGATTTATGAAAAGTGGTATGTAACCAACCATGCATGATTGACATTATTATTCTTAACTGTCTGTTACATCATCAGTACCTTAGAAAGTATTTCCAGTATAGTTTATCAAGTGCTTGCATGTCATGCATATTTCTACCTTATAGAAAATAGGTCATTGTGACTGAAATTTCCAGCTTGAGAGACCTTTGTGTTTTCAGCAATTTGGTATGCCCTCATTCTTGACTCTGTTTCATCAACACTCATGAAAATTTTTTATTTGGATGCATCTCCAGGAAAAGTAACTCAGTCATACCTAAAGTAGGACACTTTGCCTAATTTTTATGCTTGATTGATTCTGGTAATTTTTTCTTCAGTAGTTTATATATATATATATATTGTTATCTGCTCCAGATATGATGATGAGGGGATGTTTTTATCAGTAAAAGTTTTTCTTTTTCAGAAATCAGAGTGAGGTTATTGAACTACTGTTGATTCACCAAGCCAAGATAAATGCCCTGAATAATGGGGAGTGTAGCGCTCTACATGTGGCCGTGAATAAGCAGCATGTAGACTGTGTTAGGGTCCTGCTTAAATACAAGGCTAATGTCAATATACAGGTAACCAATATATTTGAGTAGCCCATTTTGTGTATGCAACACTACTGGTCTAGTTTATCGTATTTTCAGATTTTAAAGAGAAGTTGATAAAAATACATACATCACATTTTAAAAGATATTGCTTCTTTACTGACAAATGTGATTAGTTATTTGGTTTAAATGGTTAAATTACTTCAATATAATAAATTGACATAATTTTACTGTATGATATAAAAAAGATCTACCATATATACTCGCTTATAAGTTGAGTTCAGCTGCAAATTAAACAGACCAAATCTGCCATCACATAATGCACCAGGAGATTTTGGTCAGTGCAAGTTGTTAGGAGTGATCAGCAGATTTACTCGACTTATAAGTGAGCACATATGATTTAATTACACAATAATATTTTCTCCACATTTTCATGAATAATTACTTTACAGCTAATTAAATTATTTAATGGCATATTGTTGCCTGATGAATATATTTTCTGGTTCTGTACCAATTTTATTGATTTGTGTCAGTAACGGTAAGGGAACAGTATTATTAATTGATTTAGGTAAGTATCAGCCACTTATGGTGAAATAAGCAATAAGAGCTGTTCCAGTTAAATATACATGGGAAGGTGCTTTTAATACAGAATAGTCACCCATAGATGCATTTAGAATTTTATATTGTTTTTTATTACCCTAGCATATATATATATATATATATATATATATATATATATATATATATATATATATATATATATATATATATATATATAATGGTGCTCTCCCTGGACACCATATATGTTTAAATTGAATATCGGTTATTTATTTTAAGTGTCTGTTATTTATTTTGGTCATAATTCAGTCCGTGCTCCATGCAATCTTCATAGTTTTGGATTTAATCTTTTTGAAGTTTAGTCCCAGTTTTGGCAAAACATGTGGACAAATTAATTGATTATTATTTGATCTTTAATCAGGTAGCAGAAACCAAGGAACTAAAATTTTATTGGATTCTTAAGACTAGTTAGTAAGTTAACATAAACAATACTTTATAGATGTTTTAATGTTCTGTTAAACTTAGTGATACAATCCGGTTTACTGTGCATGCTTATTCAGGTGTCAATAAAGTTCTGATACTTTTCAAGTGGGCTACCAGTATTATAAGTGTATTAATGAGATGAATAATTGTAACCTATGTTGCAGGAACACATAAGCATCTAATTTGTTTTAAAAAACAAGGAATGCCCAGTCAAGCTATGTTGCAAGAACACATAATCATCCAATCTGACTAAGAAATGCCCTGTCATTGCAGTATATTTTGTATTGCCATAGGCATTAGAGTTGTTTTGGAAATATATTTTTATTTTCATTTGGAATTTTCCAGTAAGAATATGTGTATTTGTTAACATTTCACATTGCAGAATCTATTTTTAAGCCTACACTTGCATGCCATTACAGGATGCATATGGAGACACAGCTCTCCATGACGCTATCGGCAAAGACAATCTGGAAATTATAGATCTGCTTATAAACTTTCCTGGGATAGATTTTACACTAAGAAACAAGAGAGGCTTTAATGTTTTACATCATGCAGCTCTGAAGGGAAATAACTGGTAAGTCTCCATGAAAAGGAAACATATGCAGAGTTATCATCATCATCTTAACTTTTCTCTATGGGCATTCAGACAAATGCAAAATCTCATTGATTGCTGCCTAAAAACTGAAATTGATTTCATGGTCAGATCAGAATGTTCAGGTAAGTTTATGTCACTACCTTCACTTAATGAAGGGTTGTCCTCCTCAGTTCTTTGTCTCCATGGATATAGCATTTAGTACCATAGTGATAATACTGTCTCATCATCACGAATAATGTTAGCCCTACCTTCCAGATTTGCTAGTAGAGCCAGTGGTGTCATATCCAGCATAAAGTGTGGTCTGACTGGAGGACTTTGGGCCAGAGCAGTAAGTTGAGCTGGATAAGAAAACTGGAGGGGCAGCACCAATTGACATGCTGGTTTGCTGTGTGTTGGCATCATGAATATGGTCAGACTGGCTGGGCGGATGGCTGGCCATAATTGTGCTCTGGACAAACCCTGACATCACTGCTGGAGCTACCAAGTGATGTGTGATTCACCTGTCCAAAAAAGACTGACACCCGTAAAAGCTGTACACAAAATGGGCAGACAGCATGACAAGTTGTTCAGTAACCGGGATAGAACATGTTGTATGATGCATAATTTGTGAACCCAGGGAGTTGGCAGAGTTGGAATGCATTCCCACACACTCTGTTTCAATTGCACTAAGACCATGCATCCATGGGGGTTGGGACTTATGCCATGGGGCTTCCTATCTTGGTTAAACAGATTTGTCTAACTTACTCAATGACAATGACAAAGCTTATTGTACTATGCATATCATCCATGATTCCAATTGTACTGTAGCATCAGTGGATCAGAAGTAATTATTGCTGTATGTACACTTATGGGTATTTTCACCAGGGGTGAGGGATAGCATTTTTGATATCCTTCATCAAACTATCCAGTAATTATGAATTCATATGGATGCTTTACACTTCATGTCTGGGTGATTTCAAACATGGCCCTTCAAGGCATTTTAAGAAACTGGACCATGTCTTTTGCCCACAAAATTATACATGCTGTTTGGGTGTGATGATGTACATTTTGTTCTCAGCAACTTTATAGCACTTTCATTTCTTGCAGTTGTTTAAAATCTCTGAAATGGTAGATATAAAAATGCACAATATAAACTATTCAATTAGGTGAATTCATTTTAACGAGTTGACTGCAAGAAATGCATAAAATGTCAAAGTTTTAAGAATGCAAAGCAAGTACAAGTGAAACTTACCTGTATTACCAAATGATATCATATGGATAATAATAACTAGCAATAAATAGGATTAATATGAATAAATTTGCTAGAAAAGACAGACATTGTATACACCAGGATTATCAACTTCTTGACATATTACAATGTGGTCAATTAGTGGAGGGTCTTTGCAATGGATTCTGAGAATCACCATTAACAGTCTGAGTGAAAGTTTAAACTGGTAAACATTTGTTATATGGGTGCCTCCATTGCCAGAGAAAATTGGAGAATGTCTGGGGTGGCTATCAAAGGCTCTTCCTACCTGTTTTGGTTGGAAAGCAAGTCATATCCCACAGGTGATGGCCACTTGGCTTAAGTGGGTTGTTAGATTGGATTACTCAGAAATCCTCGGTATGATTTGTGATGACCTTGGCTAATGAAATACAAGTGATTTCCACACACCAGGCCTTTGAACATAATGTCTCAGGCGATTTGTCTGGCCTGCTCAGTCAGCATTCTGCTGCATCTGTTTATGTGACATGGCCTGGCATAGAAGAGAACTAAATCCCCATGTTGTTACCACACCACATTCATGACAGAACAACATCAGTCCCGATATTGCAACTTATACTGGATTCACCCAGAAATCGTTTACACATAAGTCAGTAGTGAGGTTTGGGATTCTAGATGATATCTGCCTTGTGCAAATCTAAATGCACAGTCTTTTATAGTGTTGCCTTCATAATTAAAAACTTTAATCTTTTTAGTAGAGAGGTAGACATGGATAGAGAGAATTTATTTGAGTAAATAGTTTCTCCAGAAATACTGATATCATCACATTGCTATCAATGCTTCCCACCCTTTACCCTGAATCCTTTATATTTCTCTTAATCTTGAACTTTTAAACATCCAGTATAATAGCAATTGGGGCAAGAGGAATTTATTTGCGAGTTACTTCTCTTCATCTATATAATATATGGGTAGAAAAAAAAACATTTCATCCTTCAGGGAGGGTCAGATAATGAGATAACAGGTTATTTCTGAAATTTTCTGTAATTGGATATTTTTGGGGAAATATTATTTAGTTAAACATTTCCTTTTTCTCAAGTCTTCATTCATATATTGTAGGTAGCCCGGAGAATGGTTCAGATAATCAATCCATTGTGGTCTGCATTGAATTAAATCTTGTGTTTGCTTTGATTTTCAGTGCTACAGAGAAAATTCTTCAGAAGTGTAGACAAATTGTGGATATGAAGAAAGATGATGGCTTCTCCGCACTGCATCTAGCTGCATTAAATGGACATCGAGATGTGACTAATACACTCCTTATTACAGTAAGACAACTTGTTTAAGTCATGTATCATAGCCTGGCCTGTCTTGATTGTTTTTCAGGTTATGCAAAATAATCAAACATGAGTATCCAAAATACTGTCAATCACAAAGTTGTAGAAAATTTAGCAAGCAAAATAATGGTGTTCCTACTTAGTATTTTTTTTAATAATGTATGCAGCATAAATATATATATCCACCTGGATAGACTTCAGGAAGTTGTTGCTTGGATAGGATATAAGTATTCACTATTGTCATAAACGCTATACTTAATACTGACAACCAGGCACACAGAAAGAATTTTTCTTAATTGTTATTTTGTCACTAATTAAGCTATAGACACCATCACTTGGCAGCTGTTCAATGTGTGTGAGGTTTGAGAATTTCCTTCCATTGTAATAAAATAACAATTCCTTTTATCAGTGTTTAAAGTGTTTAAATATGCAAAATTTCTACTGAAAATGTATATTTTTATCTGTTGTTAATTCATTAAATTTCTGTCTCTCTCATACACCAGTTAAGGAGTTGCTACAATTTATTGATACTAAAATAGTGTTTTACAGTATTTTTTTATATTTTTGTGGTGAATGTATCAAATGATTACATGTTATGTGGATATCAACAGTGGACTTCACTGCTAATTGCCACAATTAACTGTACAAAATAAGAATTTTTATTCTGCCAGACAAGTGGAAATTCAGATAAAAAGTTTAAACTGGAGAATTTTCAGACAAATTTTATGCAATGAAATATGTGACTTGTTTAATATTTAGGTTTTTGCATTCGTAAGCTGCGAAATAAAATACATGGCTTTGGAAAAAAAATCAAGCAGTCCTAACAAAGTGTTCATGACAGCTTGTTTCCATGAGCAGGATTTTTCTTACATTATCAGGAATAACTTGATTCAAATTTAAAAAATATGAAATATCAGTGAATGTGAATGTTCAGATATTTTTGTAATCAGATATATCTAGTGAACACAAATCTTGGCATTAAGGAAGATAAGACATTTTGCATTGGGGAGGCCCTTTATAAATAAATCAATTTGAATATTACCATAATGAGAGGGGGGCAGGGTATCAATTTTCATAGATTTAAGGCTGCTGAAAGATTTAAAGACTTAACAAAGAAATACTTATGTAGAAACAATAGAATTGTTCCATGAGCAACAAACTTATCTTCAGTTGAAAATGTTATTTTTGTAAGTTTGTGAAAAATGATGCAAACAAAAAGCAGTAGTGTGACAGTACACCAAGCACCATTGTTACAGGGTCAGGCTGATATTGAGATTAGGAACAATCGTCAACAGACACCACTCCTGTTAGCAGTCTCCCAGGGTCATGTTGGAATCCTTGAGCTTTTGGTTGCACGTGGTGCTGATGTTAATGTGGAAGATGAAGATGGTGACACCTGTCTCCACCTGGCCCTGATGAGACACAGTGTTGCTATGGAGAAAGAGGACTCTCCTATGTTGGAATCTGTAAGTTGTGTGGTCTTTTCTATATGTAACTTAATCATCATAATCATTACTAGGATTAACCAGCATTAACTTGATATGTATTCATTGGAATAGATTTTATTTATTTAAACTGACCACTAGAATCTTGAAGAAATTCATTTCCTGAAAAGCATGGTTTCTTGTATTTTTGTCTGATTTTCTTAATTTTATTTCAGATAAACTGGAAGTCTTAAAGATTCAAACCTTAGTACCAGGATATAGATGAATTCCACATAAAGCAAATATTTTTTCACCTACCAGAAACATGATTTAAATTGGAAATTGAGTAAAAATTGTCTTCCCATCCATTAATTTGTTGTTCTTTCAAAAAAGAATTCTAGATTTTATGTACAGATACTGAATTTAAGTAGCTGCATGTATTTAAAGACAGGAGATAAGGATAATATAAAGAATACATGTATTTGTTTTGGCACGGTACCATTTTTCATGGGATGCCCATTTTGAGGAATTTTGTATATACAGTATATGCATCAGGTTCAGCTTCTAACAACAAAGACCATGACCTGCCAGTGTATAATATGCAGATCTTGGTCTTTTTTGCATGTTCTACTGATTACACCTAAGACAAATGCATAAACTGGATCTGCTGATGCGATATATAATGGCAGATATGGGTCTGTGAAGTTTTCAATTTGATCCGACTCATATATGGACATGTATATCACCCTGAATATTAGAGCCCAAGTTCACAACAGTACATATAAAATTATATTTTGTAGAGAAAAAAACATAAAGGTTAATGCCCATGAAAATGGACAAATTTTCAGCATGTAACATTTATAAGGAATAACAGCCTTTTTGAGAAAATATATGTAGTAGAATTTAAGTTAAAATTAAGGTCCAAATTAGAGAGTACTTTTACAGAAACATCCAAGTTTTCATATTTTCTATGTACTTTATGAAATTTTCATCCAACAATATTAGAAAATGACAGAAAAAAATTGCATGTACATGTTTCTTATATACTTGGCATATGAGCATCCATTGAGCACAAGTAAACACATTATTTGTCAAATGCACGATGCACGTTTTTAGCTTATCTATATATAGCATGGCAGAGCTGTTGTACTACCCCTGGCATTCATATCTGCATATATAAAAGTATATACATATGTACTGCATTAAAATAATTCTTTCTTTCCCTCTTTATATGCCCAAAGCAACTGTTTGATGTGGGTTTCATAGTAATTATCACCATGAAAGCAGTCCAGAGGGCTAATTTTATATGTACATGTACATTATTATATCTTGGTTAAGTTTTTACATGCTCCTCAGATACACATATATTTATATAGACATGTTATTATAACTGGAATCATTAACTGGTGTAGGGGTGTATCTTGATGACTACAACACCCACATTACAATAGGTTACTTTAACCCACATTTCATGCTTTGCTAACTTGGGTTAAATTTAAATTTTATTTTTAAAGTTTATTACTTTAAACACTATTCATGCTGAAATCATTAAGCTAGATGATAGTATGCATCTCTATTGGTGTGTACCACACCCTTACAGCAAAAGTAGGTCACTGTGATCAACATTTTACATTATTGCCACATAGGGTATTTTATGTAACAAATTTAAACTCATATGCTCATGCTGAAGGGATATTGCTGATTATGGGAAAAGTAGGTTACTGTACCTTTACACAACAGTTTTGCATACACTTGTACATTAGTGAGAGGATATTACTGATTAGAGAAAAAGCAGGTTACTTGGTTCGTATTTAGTTGGAAGACAGGCTCTCTGGTCTCATTATCATGCCTCCTTGACTGGTCATTTCAGATCCGGAATCAGCTGGGACTATCAAAATCAGATGATCAGAATGGGGTAGCCCTTGCATGTTACCTTGCTCAGCAAGGGGCCAGTTTGACCCACAAAAACCACCAGAATAAGACCCCCCTTGAACTCATTACTGACTCTCGGGTTGATGAGATGGTCCGACAGTTTGCAACTGCCAAGTAAGTGAAACATATCACATGCCCTTGCCAGCTTCATCTAATCTCTCGCATGAGCTAGTAATAAATAAAATGTAAAAGAATGTGCAACAGCAGTTATTTTCTAAATTTAGAACACCATTTAAACATTTTATTATGAAGTCCAGGGTTTTGCAAAATTTAGACAATTATACACACTTATCAGTGTAATAGTATCTGAAAATGAAGTCGTAGTCTTCCTATGAAATGAAAATATATTCAGTTATTTACTGTACTAACTCTTTCTGTATGTTAAGTTTACCATACTTGCATAGCTACAGATGCGTACATGTAAGAAAACGATAACATCTAATCAGTAAATTTCAGAATTTGGATCAGTAGATTGGATTCTGAAATTACAAGGATATTTTTATTGATATAAATTTTGCATATTTTAAAGTGATTGAATTCAAAACAAATGCTTTTTTTAACAATAATATGTATTTTGTATAACATGCTTTAATCATAAACTAGATTGAGATGACGGTGTTAAAATATTAATTAATTAATACCAGTCTGGTTTTGTCAGTCAAATGAAATAGAAAGAGTTTTATATCTCATTCACTTGCAAAGATTTTGTATAAAATCTATATAGCATTTTTATCTTTCTTTGCAAGTTTACTTGCTGGTGTCTGCTGCTTTGTTGTGGTTGTTTATTTTCACAACATGTTTTCAGTCATTTCTGTTCAGATTTCTGCTATGCAATGGTGTCTGCATATGTTTGCAGATATAATTTCTTCCCCCATATACAATAAAACTTATTCTAACAGTCCCCTTTATTCAGCAGTCACTTGTTCACAGTGGCCTCTCCAATTTTTCTCCAACAAATTTTCAATATAAATGTCTTGTATGTAATAGTCACCTGCCTTTGGTGGTCAGCAGTCATTTGTTTCCTAACCAGACAGTGGATTGTTCTTGCCTTACATAATGTGGTCAGTGGCCTATATCTAAAGTGACCACCTAATTTAGCTGAATATTTTTAATGATGAACTTTATTATTAGGATAAAATATCAGGTGAACTGATGGGCCAACATTTCATTTCTCATTTGTGCTTCATTTTCCTGTCAGGTCAATAGTGTAACTCAGAAGGTTTGTAAGATTAGAAAGCAAAGTAGTTTGTATCATTATTGTTGATGGCTGAAATAATTTGTTTGCTGGAAGGTGGAAAAAGTAGTTGTGTTATTGCAGGAGAAATGGAAGTAGCCTGTTGTACAAGTATAAGAAAGTATAGTTTTATATCTTCATTTATTTGTTTGTGAATTAAAGAAATAAAAAATCTCATCTTTGAGACAGGATACAAGTTGTATTGTTTTCATTTGGATCAGGGATATTTCAATATTAAAAATTTGAGAAACTCAAAGCAGGCAAAGTTTCAGTTTGTCAGTCACAAAGAATAGCGATATAGGTCTTTATTTTGAGCCCTATTCATCACAGACATCTCATATAAGCTGTCTTTTGATCTTGGCAAGTGGAGCAACGGACTAATCCAGATATTTTTAAACCTTAAAAAGCTGCTTCCAAGCCTAAGCTACAGAAGCTGGCCAACCAAGGTGCCAATTTTTAATTTTACAGTCATATTTAAGCCTTCAATCAGTAGTTAAATTGTTTTGTTGTAGTGCATAAAACAAACTTAGATAATTGATTATTTTAAGTCATTGAAGATTTAATTGAGATGATGGATGCAAGTGCGCAGGATACTGTAATCTTTTGAAACATAAGTTCTAGAGAGAACAACATTTACATGTATTTTATTATTTTGATGAATAATGGACATAACGTAATAATAACAGTATTTGGTGTATGGTGTTTGTTCAGAAAACAATTATTAAATATGGACCTTTGTACAAAGCCAATTGTGCCTTTTCTCTTGGGTGACTGCTAGGTTCAACTGCAATCCAGTAATCCACTTTGCATGAAACACAATGCAAATGCAGGACCTTTGCTACTTGCTACTAATTGAAACTCTGATTACCGAGCATTGTTAAATTTGTTGTTACAGTAATATTTTTTAGCTAGTGGATTTGTAGCAGGTAGGCATTAACTCAACAACCCTCATTCAAAGACAAAAGATAAGCACACAAATATAGATATACACAATACCACCCTTAATAAAGAAAAGAAAGTTTTGTATAATGAAGCTTTCTTTTACATATTAGTCAAATATACATATGATACTATAACAATTAACATTACATAGGAAGATGTCTTACCAATGTTACAAAATAAAAAAATACAGTACTAATAGTAGTATAGATATACATAATAGTACACCATTTTTCTTCCGAAATAATGTTTAGTCAGTCTTTCACCTTTATCTCACCTTTGTTATAGCATTGTCTGATTTTTAATCAAAGACTTGCACCATTGATCCTTAAGTTATAATAGCTCAGTAAAAATGCTGGTTTTGGCTGTAAACTCTCCAAATTACAAAAGTTAGGAAAAAATAAAAACCTGGAAGAAGGGGTATTGGATTTTTTGTGAACTAATGTCTAAACTTGACAGTTTTTAAATCTTTTTAATGGCTGTAAATCTTGTGACACAAAAAGTAATATTTTCTGTGTCTCAAGACATTTGCATGTAAAATATAACAACATTTTCGGTGTCTCAACACTTATTAAACTGTTATAAAGTTTTTGATTCTTTTTGTTATTATTTTACATGTGCATATTTTCTGATTTCTCCAACACAAAATTAAATAAAGGTTTAATTAGAGATTTCATAATTAGCTGGCGAGTTGAATTTACACAGGAAAGCAAGCTAAAGTATAATATACAGTACTTACACAGTGCAAAACATGCAGAACGTCACTTAAATCCTTATTTATTCCCAAACATATTAGATGCTGATTTTGATATATTCATTGTTTTGACCAAATTGCTTTCTTCCAGATAGCATTTCAGCGAGTCCTTAACAGCTGTTTCATTTACATTGAATCACACACTCACAAATTATTCATTTTACCAGCATTACTTACATGTTCATGAAGAGTGGTAATAATAAAGACTGAAATTCTCATTATAGTCAACTGAGATCATTATCAGTCTACTATAGTTTTGTGTTTTGACTGAACAACCTCATAATTTTCCACACAGTGGAAAGCTTGATGTTTTGGCATCTCATTTGTTGATAGTTGGTGGATTTGTCTTCGTTTTCCAACAGCAATTCAGGCCAGTTATTCTTTAAAACCCCAAAATTGGCTTGTGTTAAGAGGGAATTTTGACCGGCAACTGTACCAACACATTGATGTGTAATTGCCTTTCGCTAAACATTGATCAATCTTACAAGTCCAGTATGCATAAGATTCACAAAAAAAACGCGCCATTTTTCTCTGTGACACACCTTATTTTTCCCCAGGACATGTCTTTTTTCATATTCCGGTCAGCTGTGGCCATACTGCACAATAGCTAAAGGTTAATCTTAAATAAACAAGCAAGAAAGCCTTTGCGACTAATTAAAAGTTAATCTGCTTGTCAATGCAACTATTTTGTGAAAACAACTGACCCTCCATCATAATTCAGAGAAACCATGTTCTCTACACTACTGTGTGTTATGCAAGCACCAGCAATTGACTGACAAATAAAGGATTCCCAATTTTGGTGAACTAAAGGTACCTAAATAGGCAGCCTCACAGTACTGTATTTGTGGCAACTATTTTCCCCTCGTATATCTGACCATGTTGCCTTATTGTCCACTTGTAAGGCATTTAGTATTGTTTACTATAAAGATATGTAGTCTGAATTAGTTTTTTGAGGAGATATATGCAGTGTGTTATGTATTTTCATTCCTTCTTTTAATTTAACGATGACAACGTAAAAATACCAGGTGTTCACTTGTGTAATTTTCTTTGGTGGGAAAGCCACTATAGTATATGAAGTTACAGCATTCATAGTGATCATTCTTGGGATTGAAATTAATTATCGACAGTTTTATTATTGTGGTTTTTCTTTTGTTTTGGTTGATTTTCTGATTTTTGTATTCTCATTAAGGTAAAAATAATTGCATATTTACGTGAGTAATGTTTAAACTTAACATTCTATTTATTGAAGAAGTTAATTCTTTCTAGTAAAGTAATTATTTTGACATGCCAATATTCACAGGTGATACAACAGAACATGGCTTCCATGGATTGCATATGATATATCTATTTATGTAGGACTTTTTTTAAGGATAAATGAAAATTGAAGACATACTGTAATAATTGGGAGTTGTCCTTAAAATTTTTGAGATTTGAAATCGGGAGGTAGGCATGGAACGACCCTAAACATCAGGAGGTTTTTTTTACCTCCTGGCATGAGAGTTTACAGGTATGATGTAAGGTCACTTACATCAAAGCAAACTACAACTCTGCTTTTAAGGCATTAGCATAATTTTTGAGACATTATTTCTGAAACTTCATTACTGTATTTTGGAGATATCATTTAAGTTTAATGCAGTGGTGCCCATGATTTGACTCCAAGGTATGTACTACGTTCAGCAGAATATACTTCATTCAGTGCATGTTTATACCTATTATGTACATGCAGTGGCGCCATTATATAAATACATTTTGTTGCCAAAATTGTGAGAATTGAATCAAACCATATTGTTGTTCATTGTGTTGTCATACTAGGATCACATTTTAATGAGTTCGGTATTTACAATTTCAAGGCAAAATAAAAATGTAATTACTGTTGCACTGATATAAAATGTCCAATGCAATAATGCATAAACCAACAATAACTCGGTCAAAAGGGAAAGTTAGTGTTACACCAACTCACAAATGCTAATTTCTTGTCATTGTTCAATCAAGTTAAACAGTAAATCTAAATTAGGCATAAACAATAAGAAAACATAAAATTCAATAAATTACATTGCAAACAAGTTTGTACAATTTCTTTTAATAAATTTTGCTAATATAAATTTGCCTGAATACATGCATTTAGAACTTACCAAATGATGTCACAGAGTTGTGGGTAGGCTTATATGCGGGTCATGCACTTTTTAATGTTTATACCTATTCAGTTGATGGGGAAATGCTTATATATGAATGGACATATGTATGAGCATATATGGTAATCAATTTACAGCTTGTTACAGGTTGTAATTAGTTGTTGATTAACAATTCTTGCTAAGATTATTTGGTACACTTATCTTGCTTTGATTGTTCCACTGGTGGATCAGTTCTGGTTCACAATATAAAGGTTTTAACTGGTTACTGTAATGTATGGATAGAATACATGAATATATTATTTAAGTTTTTTCAACATTTGCATGTAATCCTTTAAGTTTCAAATGTGATAGATTACAACTAGAAAACTGTGTGCATGGTAGATGACCATTACAACAGTATTTTTGTCCTACTGCTGATAGAATCACATTTATAGAGTTGTATTGTTCATGATATCTTGGCATTAAATGCAAATGTTTCTGATTGGGATGGATAATGTTGAGCAAAAGGTCATTCCTATAAATCCTTTGCAATACACTAAGTCCCACATGTTGATATTTCAGACCAGCACTTATGCCATTAATGCTTGCTTAGAAGTAGTCAAACTACAAACTGCACAGACCCAGATCTGCTGTCATATCATGTACCAGAAGATCTGGGTTTGCTAGAAAAAGTCAGTAGTACAAACAACATAGACCATGTTCTTCCAGCACATTATATGATGGCAGTTCAGGGTCTGTGGTGTTTGCAATTGAACAAGACTAATAAGCAAGTACATCTGGTATAAAATATTGCATCTATTCTTCTTGTTTGTGTTTTGGTTTAGAGACTAGGAAACCTTTGTGAGTTGTGTTTGGCTACTCAGTTCTTCAGGAGCAATTGTTAATTCAGTCTTCAAAATCTAGCAAAAATAATATATATTTAAAATTAATTACCTTTACTAAGACATTTTCATTTGCTAAGAATACTAAAAATATATTAAATTAACAATGAGAAAATAAAGTATTTTAAAATGTTTAAAATATAAAATATGAGGCAGATGGATGAAAATTGTTTATAATTCGAATTAAAGAATAAATTATTTTTTTTATGACAGAAGCATCAGAGAACTTGTATTTACAATGTTTGTATGTTTAAGTGCCATAAGCCGCATAGAGGAAGATTGCAGCAACACAGACGTGGAGTGCATGGTATGTTCAGAGCAACTAGCCATTGTGCGTTTTGAGCCATGTGGACATATTATAGCGTGTCGGGACTGTTGTATCAAGATGAAAAGATGTATACAATGTAAAACACAAATTACAGACAAAATTGGACCAGGTACTTATATTTAGATAGTTTAAATATCTCTCGATACAGCCTGCTGATTCATATTTTGAAACTGCAGACTGTATCTTTACTTTGTGCCTGTGTATTTATGCTTTTATTATATTAAAATATTTTGGACTGCAGCTTGCTTAGTTCCAGTCAAGGTCAATTATGACCCATGTAAACATTTGACTTGTGCACATCTGGCATAGATGATTTGTCTGATAGAAACCCTACTCAAAAGTTTTAAATAAGCACATATTGTTATTTATTAGTTCAATTTCGTATATTGTCATTTATCTCGTTCATTGTGCAGTATTGTGTCTCATTCATAGCATTATATAACAGCATTATTGTGTCTCATTCACATTGTTATGTAATAGCATTTATGTGTCTCATTTTGTTACACAGCAGCAGTATTATGTCTGATTCATTTTGTTACACAGCAGCAGTATTATGTCTCATTCAGTGTTATATAACAGCATTTGTGTGTCTCATTCAGTGTTATATAGCAGCATTTGTGTGTCTCATTCAGTGTTATATAACTGCATTAATGTGTCTCATTCACAGTGTTATATAACCACATTACTGTCTCATTCACTGTATTATATAACTGCATTACTGTCTCATTCACATTACCATACAACTGCATTACTGTGTCTCATTCACAGTATTATATAACCACATTACTGTCTCATTCACATTACCATACAACTGCATTACTGTCTCATTCACAGTATTATATAACCACATTACTGTCTCATTCACATTACCATACAACTGCATTACTGTCTCATTCACAGTATTATATAACCACATTACTGTCTCATTCATAGTATTATGTAACTGCATTACTGTCTCATTCATAGTATTATGTAACTGCATTACTGTGTTTCATTCACATTATTGTATAACTGCATTACTGTATCTCATTCACAGTGTTATATAACAGCATCACTGTGTCTCACAGTATTATATAACTGCATTACTGTGTCTCATTCAGTGTTTTATAACTGCATTACTGTCTCATTCACAATGATATATAACCTCATTACTGTGTCTCATTCACAGTATTATATAACTTCATTACTGTCTCATTCAGTGTTATATAACTACTGTTATATAACTGCATTACTGTCTCATTCACAGTGTTATATAACAGCATTACTGTGTCTCCCAGTATTATATAACTGCATTACAGTGTCTCATTCACAGTGTTTTATAACTGCATTACTGTCTCATTCACAGTATCATATAAATGCATTACTGTGTCTCATTCACAATATTATATAACTTCATTACTGTCTCATTCACAGTGTTATATAACTGTCATATAACTGCATTACTGTCTCATTCAAAGTGTTATAAAACCACATTACTGTGTCTCATTCACAGTATTATATAACTTCATTACTGTCTCATTCAGTGTTATATAACTACTGTTATATAACTGCATTACTGTCTCATTCACAGTGTTATAATAGCATTACTGTGTCTCACAGTATTATATAACTGCATTACAGTGTCTCATTCACAGTGTTTTATAACTGCATTACTGTCTCATTCACAGTATCATATAAATGCATTACTGTGTCTCATTCACAATATTATATAACTTCATTACTGTCTCATTCACAGTGTTATATAACTGTCATATAACTGCATTACTGTCTCATTCTAAGTGTTATAAAACCACATTACTGTGTCTCATTCACAGTATTATATAACTTCATTACTGTCTCATTCAGTGTTATATAACTACTGTTATATAACTGCATTACTGTCTCATTCACAGTGTTATAATAGCATTACTGTGTCTCCCAGTATTATATAACTGCATTACAGTGTCTCATTCACAGTGTTTTATAACTGCATTACTGTCTCATTCACAGTATCATATAAATGTATTACTGTGTCTCATTCACAATATTATATAACTTCATTACTGTCTCATTCACAGTGTTATATAACTGTCATATAACTGTATTACTGTCTCATTCAAAGTGTTATAAAATCACATTACTGTGTCTCATTCACAGTATTTATATATCCGCATTACTGTGTCTCATTCCTAATGTTATATAGCATCGCTTTGCTATATAACATTATTACAGGGTTTTATTCACAGTTTTATAAGAGCATTATTAAGTCTTGTTCATATTGCTATATAACAGCATGATTGTGTCTCATTCAGTGTTACATGATAAAATTATTGTCTCATTTACAGTGTCATATAACATTGTTTTTGTGTCTAATTTACAGTTGTACAGTGGCAATATTGTATCTCATTCACAGTGTTATATCAGCAATAATCTGTCTCATTCAGTTTTATATAACAGCATTATTGTGTCTCATCAACATTGTTATACAACCATGATTGTGTCATAATTACAGTGTTATATAGCATTATTATTGTCTCATTCATAGTGTTATATGAGTGTTATTGTGTCTCAATCACAGTGTTTTATAGCATTATTATTATGACTCATCATTCAATTCTTCATTTATCCATTCATCACACTTTTATTTCCAAAACAACACTCTAAAACTATTGAAGATCTCTTTTTTAATTTTGGTACATGTATTAATAGTAGTTGTACATATATTATAGTAGTGGTACATATATTATAGTAGTGGTACATATATTATAGTAGTGGTTTATGGTGCCTTTTAATATTCACTGTTCACCAGTTCCATAATTTTTTAAGTTTTCAACGGTCCATTTATCCGTCCATGCAATATCCACACTTTTGTTTCTGGGGCAAAACTCCAAAATCATTTGAGATATCTCTATTAAATTTGTTGCATGTATTAGACTTGAGTCAAGATTTGCATTGACAATTTGCAATTCTTCACTTTCAAGATTTCAGTGCTTTCATTCTTTTGTTCATCCATTGATCCATCCATCACACTTTCATTTTCAAAGCAGAACTCCAAAACCATTCAGGGTACACATCTTTTGAAGATACGCCTTTACTTTTCACATTTCATCAATTGCTATATATAATATTTTGAGCATTTCTCTCTCCATCCAACCATTCACATTTTCTTTGTCAGAGCATAATTCCATAACTGTGTAAGATATTATTTTGAATTTTGTTTTTTTCTTCAATGAATGTTCTTGATGTGGCTTTTGCTTTTCACGTTTCCTTCATTTCGGTATTTTTAATATTATCACTTGATATGTTCTTCCATCCAGTCATCATTTATTCTTTCAATTGCAGAATAAAATTCAAATTTCATTAAAAATTCCTTGGTGAAACAAGTACACTTTCTAGACTAATTTTCTACATATGCCTTCCACTAATAGAAGTTATGTAGATTCAGTATTCTTTTTCTTTTTCCCATAAGTCTATGCATTAGTAGCATTAGTAATATAGATGTACTTTTTGCTATTCAAAAATCATCAGCTTCAGTGTCATTTTGGTGAGGCTGTCCAATATAGAAGGCATGTCTTTTTTCACATATAAGTATGTAATAATTGTTGGTAGTGCATCAAAACAATGTACATAACAGATAACAGAGATTGTTAAAACAATTTAAACTTTTGCATCTATAGACCATGGTCACTGTAAGCATTGAAAGCTTGCATGTACCATCTGCCAATAAAAGGGCATTTAAAGTAGAATTGGAAGGATAACTCCATTTTTAAAAGAGTTATTACCCTTGAAAAATAACTTCATACATGGTTCCATACAGCTCTGAAAACTCCTTTAATTTTAAAATAGTAGGTTTAAATCTTTGAAAAGTACTTTAATTTGTTGCGAAACTCCCAGGGCTCTTCCATTTAAGCATACATTGTACCCTCGTAAAGCACTTTTCTAAAATGACATGTATATGCCAAGGTACTCAGATTACCAAAGAGTTCATGTGAAAACAATATAAAATTCTAGATTGAATTTGTGGGTGACTATTCTACACTAAAAGTGCTTTCCCTGGGTCCCATGTATTTTTTTTTTTTACAGAAACATCTCTAAGGCTGTCAGTCTAAATTGTCTTAACAGCTATTGATCTAGTATGCTTTCGGTTGGATTCAAGTAAATTTCTTGCACAATGACACTTAACAGCTGCTCACTTTGTATGGTTTGAGTGGCATGGCAACTCACACCATTCTGATGATGGCCTGGCACACTAAGTATTGAGCCACCAAGACTTCTTTAAAATCTAAGAAGTCTCTTTGCAATATTGTGAAGTATGTACCCCTTTTACAGGATAAG
Organism: Potamilus streckersoni; assembly: GCA_016746295.1. Classification (NCBI taxonomy): domain Eukaryota; kingdom Metazoa; phylum Mollusca; class Bivalvia; order Unionida; family Unionidae; genus Potamilus; species Potamilus streckersoni. The sequence continues at coordinate 4,958,961 of JAEAOA010001385.1, read as the reverse complement.
CTGGGGCACAAAATATTTAAAAAATTAAATGCATTGTCAGATTTGGGAAACTTTAATTTAGTGTTTATTTTCCATGAAGATGGTTTTTGTACATTTATTCTGTAATTTTCTTAGTTTGTTGAGCTAGTATGTATAATTAATTATTTATATCATGACCGCTGATCTTTAATTAAATTGATGAACAATGCAGAGTGTTTGCTTGAAAGGTCTGCATGCTTGTTAAAAAAAAAAAACATTGGGGTTTCCGTGTTCAGTCATACACACATCAGACTCGTACATAATAGACAATTATAACAATATTACTAGAAGCAGCCAACCACTTTTGTCAGAATATGTTTCTATGTAATTATTTTCAAAGTGTTTGTGTTTTATGGCAATTTGGATTTTAACGTAGCTTTAACAATTTTTCAGTTATATCACTATGATGTCTAGTTTATAGTGATATTTAGTACTGAAGCATCATGCCTCAGACATGTGGCACCATTTCCCATCCAATCACATTATCCTGACCCCAGGCTGACCAGGCCTAACACTAACCCCTTATAACTGACTGCCTAGTGAGGCAGCTGTAAATACCATTTTTATTAGTCTTTGGTGACTAGGCCAGGGTTCAAACCCATGACCTCCCGCATCCAAGGTGGACGCTCTAACTATGACACTAGAGTGGTCATTTTGAGAAAGAAAAAAAAAGGAAAAGAAAGAACTTACATTGATTTATTTATGCTATTTAGGCAAGGCCACTTACAGGTATGACAGTTATGATTCAACAGTTAAAACATTGACTACCATGACAGGAATATAGTTGATGTCATAAACATGAAAGGTCTGCATGCTTGTTAAAAAAACATTGGGGTTTCAAGTGACTTAGATCTTGAAAGAGTTACTTTTAAGTTTGTATTTTCTGGGGGTGGGAATATGGCAGCTTTGTATTGTCAGCATAGGTGAGAGCAAGGTTCACACTTTCTGCCCTTTTACTTGTTTTTTATGACTTTTTTTATTTTGTACAAGAGCATTGAGGAGAGAAAGAAAAAATAACGGTCTATGAAATTTTTGATCAAATGTTGTTCATTTGTTTCCATATTGAATGTAACATCAGGCAGTAAAGGTGATTGCAATTTCTCATTTTAAAAAAGTTTGGGGACTAACTTTTTCAATTTTTAGGGGTTCATAAATTTTGGAATAAGGATTAAAAAATATAATGTCCCAAAAAAACATGGTATTTGGGTAATATGTGTCAATTGTTTTTGCAGATAGTCAACGACTTTCAAGTGGAACCTCACCTGCACCTATTGATAATCCATCTCTACTACAACGAAAACTGAATGAAATGGAGGAGAACATTTTGTGCAATATATGCATGGAACGCAGACGCAACTTAGCATTTTTATGTGGTCACACTGTGTGTAATGTGTGTGGAGATGCACTAAAAAATTGCCACATGTGCAGGAAGCCAATCACCAAGAAGATACCATTATTTTCTTGAATCTCATTATTAGCTCTATAGACCTGACAAGCTTATGCTATGGCCAGTTGTCTGTTGTACTTTTTTTAGCACAAGTATGTTGTTACTAATTCAACTGAGAAACTCTATCTGGTTGGTCCTAAATTAAAATGGCAATGCTCAGACATGCATTATGACTGCCAATTTGGCTATCTTAAAAATCTTGTCACTAATGCACCATATCTGATGTCACTAAAGGACTTCCTTTGATGTCTGTTTGGGTCTAAATGAAAATCTTGCTGAAAATTCAATATGGCCAGCACAGCAGCCATGTTATTTTTAAAAATATACCACTACTTGTCGTTAGTGAGAAGTCATATCAACATAGAGTTTTCACAAGAAAACATTTTATAATGTCTGGTTGGTCCTAAATGAAAATGGTGCTGAGCTGACATTCATTATGCCCACCATGATTGCAGTATTGAAATGCTTGTTTTTCTGCTTAATCAGATGGACGGTCATATTGACATGACAATCTTTCCAAAAGATTTTTATGATGTCCATTTGATTCTAATTGAAATTTATGCAGAACTGACATCTGGTATAGCAACCATGACAGCCATCTTAAATTTTCTTTCTTAATTGCTGTTCTTCCAAAATAGAAGTTTATATCTACATGGAGTGTTCACCACAGTCTTCTTATGTATCCATTGTTTTTAAACGAAAATGGTGGTGAACTTAGACCTTATAATGCTACCACAGTGGCCATCTAAAAATCTTTTGATCAGTGTTGAATATCATAGATGGTTTCAAAGACTGAGCAGTTAAAGATGATGACACCATATCTTGGATTTCTGAAAACTCTTTTCCGCCAATAAAGCTTCAGTCCCTTGAGAGATCTTTTTTGTGGATGTGATTTTTCTTCACCCACCCTCAAAGCTGTGTAAAAGGGTTCAATGTTTTTTTATTAGACAAAATGCTGATTTTAATGACTTAACCACAGGAGTTGATTAGTACATGCCCACCAAAACTCGAAGTGTATTATTTTATGATGCTTTCCATTTGTCTATCTGTCTCTGTTACCAGTTATGTTTCCACACAACAGCTATAGTTCTCCAAGATTTATGGAAGAAGCCTTTTGATTTGAGGGTTACAAGGTGAGAGATCATTGTAACTGACTGAAAGATTATAAATGATTTCTGCACAATGATGTTAGTTTTACATCACATTTCTAAAGTTTGTATATCTTGGTGATAAGGAAGAATCCTGTCAATTTCAGAGTCAGTAGCCACTGTGTCCAAAAAAGAAACATGCATTCCACACAATAATTTCAATTCTCCATGATCTATGGTTACCCAGCTTTGTGGATGTCTTGTACTTGCAGTAAGAAAGATCCCTGTTGATTTCACTTTCACTAAAAGAAGGAAAATGGTATTGTGCATAATAACATTAGTTCTAGATAACATATCTGGACCATAGTTCATGGATGGCTTAGATTTGCAGTAAGGAAGATGCCTGTTGATTTTGGGGTCAAAGGTCACGATCTCTGACTGACAGGCGAGAAATGGTTTCTGAACATTAACATTAGTTCTGCATCCCTGACAAAACTTTTTCAATGGCTTGCACTTGGTTTGAGGAAGAAGCCTGTTTATTTTGTGAAATAAGGTCACTGTGACTGAAAAGAAGAAAATGTTATCTGCAAAAATGTGAAGTCATCTACATAAGAGACTATTTAACACAGTGCAGGCATATAGTGTACCATCAGTAGCACTGCTGCTCATGTTTCTTTTTGTCAAATTAATCTTGTGAAGGAAGCATTTTATTTGTATCACATGTTCTACTGATTTAATCAGATATGTGTTCATTGAAGACCTATGATGTAGTTATAACAGATTAGTCAAGATATTGTAATTTATAACATGCGACATAATATATGTATTAAGAATTTTAAAAATGACATTTTATCTAAGATGATACGGCATTACAATGTACCCTGGTCCGTTTGAAGACCACTGTTACCTCTGAAAATGCAATGTATCCTTCACTTTTCTATGTTATTTTTTGAAGTTGTAGTATTGGCCTAAGTGCATTTTCTTTGTGTGATATAAAAAATGAACTTTATCAAATAAGATATGATTATTTGTTGTATATATTTTGCTTTGCTATCAAAGGGTGTGATTTTTGGTCAGAGTGGGATGGTAATTGGCTTGGGCATAGATGAATTTTTGCATTATTCTGTTTGTTGCAGAAATTGAAGTTTCATGAGCACGAATAAATATAATTTCAGCAAATGTTTTAATGATAGAACGCAGTTATAGTTTGTGTAATATTTGTCATATTTCATGTTTTCATAGTTCAGTATGGAAAATTACACTGTTTTAACCTTTTGGAGGCAAGCTTCTTATTTAGAACTTATATGGAATCATTGAATAGAATATATACAAATTTGCAGAAATTTATTTGTTTATTTTATCATGGCACTATTAAAAATAATGATAGATCAGTTTAAAAAAGAAATACTCAAATTCTTTGTGTCATGCCCATTTATATTATTTCAAGATGTAAATTTAGTACTATTGGTTTCTTTCTGTATGATGTAAAATTATTGAAACAATTGGACTTTGATTATAATGGTTTGATATTGAGTCTAAATAATTTCATTGCTCTCCAAGATTGGTGTAATAGATATACTCCATTTATATTTATGTGTTTGCAGAGGATTATTATTTACTCTTGACATTTATGCCAGAGTTTTATACCATGAGTGATAAAGTTGGGTATTTACTCAGGCAAAGAACATTTTCATTGTCTTAAATTATTTATATGAGGTTTTACATGCCTAAATTTAATTATAAAAATTCATTTATATAGAGATTTGTTTGGATAACATAACCTGTTAAATTTAATCACTGCAGTAGGTTTCTTTTGGTAGTCACACCTTTATAACAAACTATAAAAATTTAAGTTGGAATTTTTTAACTTTCCAGAGAAAGTGCTGTTTTAATATTATGAATGCTTGCCTTTTTGGATATGCCCAAAAATAATTTTGTGTGCATTGCCTAAAAGAATATTTGTGGCATTTGAATATTGTAAAAGAATTATATTATCTAGGGCTCATTACCATTATACTCACTTGTAAGTTGAGTGCAACTGCCACAGCATAGACCCAAATCTAGCATCACATAATGGACTGGCAGATCTGGGTCAGAAGAGCAAATAAGACAGACCCTGATCTGCTAGTTTATTATGCAACAGCAGATTATGGTCTGTGTTACTTATAGGCACGAATATACAGTGGTAGCCTTGTTGTGCTTGAACTGGACTTATTTAATAGTTTATATGGAGTGATCAGGGCCTGGAATTAGACATGATTGAATACATGACATCAGTTTAGTGGAAAAATTTTCACCCTAATTTCTGGGAATTTCACTTGTTGAATTACTGAAAATAATTTATGAATTATTGGTCACATACTGGCTGTTGTAGCTGCAACTACATGGAGTATGAAACAAGCCTATTTATTCATGTTGTCTGCATAAATAAATAACAAACTTTTATATGACATCATAATGCAAAATGTGACATTTAATTCATTATGATGTCATGGTTTGTTTATATAATTGTTCCTGTTACAATTGGTACACTATATGTATTTGCTGAAAAAAAAATCTTCAGAACTTTAATTTTTATGTTCTCCACCATTAAACAATGAATCAATGTTTTGCAGTGTGTATAATGAATAGAATAATACACATTAACATGGTAGTTATTTTAATAATACACTAATGCCTAAGACAATGGAACTTGTTTGTTCATTCATGAGTTCTTTGGCCTTGGGTGGTTGTAAGTTTAAATTATTTATCATAACCAATGTGTAAACATGCAAAAGTTCTTTATTAAAGTTATTGCTAGTAAAATGAAAACGTTTCACAAAGTCTCTTGCAGAAAAGCAAGTTTTATGTCTCTCTTCTTTTTTTGATCAAGTTTTCTTTTTTTTTTTTTCCTTTTCTACATGTAAATTTATTTGCTAATACAAAACTGTTAACATGGTAGTTTGAAGAAAGGACTGTATTGAACAATTGCCATCTTTTGGTCTTAAGGTGTTTTTTCCTGGGATTTATATTACATGCAATAGGTGATATTTCATTTCTGATGTATTGAGTTTGTGTTAATATTCAGGTTGAAATAGAATCTGTTGAAGAAAAATGTATGAAGTCATTAAAAATTTTCCAAACCTTTTCATGTATTCTTCTTTGATGGACATTTCCATAATTATTAACTAAAATAATGATATAAATATAATTGTAATCATTTTCTGACTCAAAAGGGGACCTTTACAGATTATTGATAGCAAACATCTGTCTGTGTGAGTTTGAATCTAGGACAGTCAACCTGGGTATGTGAGAAATCTTGCCAATAGGTTCCAATGGTCCAATGGTTCATGCCAGTTTTCCCAGATTATTCTGCCACTAAGTATACAGGCCACTATATAAATCCTACTGTATGCTGAAAATTGTCATTTAGCCCATAGCAACATAACATTTTCAGTTATATTCATATAATTTTTCCCGAAAGCTGTACATCAGAGTTTAATTGGAGAAAAGGTTATAAGCTTGCTCCTGTTAGTCGGCCGTGAATGTTTCCTAATTACAAGTAAGCTTAAAAATTGTTTAAGTTTCGGTACAAAATAAAGTTGTCATGAAGTTTTTACAAATTACTCCAACCCTGGGAATTGAACTGCATTGTCCTAGAGGGCAGGTATCTGCCCTACCATCCAAAGTAATCACCCTTTTGAACTATTCAGTGAATGCTAAATGTACAGTGATGTTTGTAGTGTTTATAGGGTAGCTGCCAGCTGAGGATACCCTGCTGCAATGTGTTTTGCATTTATTTCTAAATTAATATTGTAATGATGTAAAGAAAGGTTGCATGAAAATTCAAGATCTTAAATATAACTCTATTGTTATCCTTCTTTAGTGGTTTTATTTTAGTAGTTTTGAATATTCCTGTGGATAGAATGACTTAAAACATTTTGCTTGATCCCTTTTTGAACGAAATTTATGCTGGGTTCAGTTTTATGGTGCACTATAAAACTTGGTCCCAGTATTTAACTGAGGTCAAACCAAGCTTGCAATACAGTACATATTGTGTAATACTTAGTTACAAAAGGAAGTATATTTTCTTGTTAGACCATCTTTCTGACAATATCTTCCATCTACATGTTCAGTGTGCCTGTTATGATTGATCTGAGATTGAATCTGCCTTTCTTTATTGGTGATGTTACCATGGTAATGTTTGGTGTGGAGAGGGTAGTATGGCAGTTGGGCAGAAAGGTAAAAACTAAGGGTCCCTGATATTGTGCTTAAGAAATTTTCAGCCACTGGGACATTGACTAAGGAGACTTGTTACAGATTTGAGCCTAAAATGTTCACATTTTTTATTGTATCCTATTTAAGAACTAATCAGATATCATTTTATATATTTGGTATTTATGGCCCCATCTTTGTGATAGGATAATGATATTCAAATTGGCTGAACAACAGTGTAATGAATGTCTCACAGTCCCTTTAAAAAATTCATACAGGTGTCCCTGCAGAATGATCAAGCCACATGTACAAGGAAATAACAATTTGTTCTCAGTATATGTCCACTGTCCACCTTTGACAGAGCAGAATAACTATATGACCCAGTCTGTCTGTTTGGTTAGCTACTACTCGACCCAGGTGATGACATCAGGGTTAAATTTTCTACAGTTAGCAAGATCTCTGGATGGCTTGTACTTTGAGTAGGAAAAAGCTCTATCCGTTTTGAGATCAAAAGATCAAAGGTTCAGTGTGGCTGATAGAAGTCTATTGGTTTCCACACATTAGCATTCTATATCACAGACCAAACTTTGTGGATGTCTTGCATTTTTGGTAAGGAATAACCCTATATATTCTGGGGTCATGGGGTCAGGGTTCACCAATTTTCACAAAAATGTTTTAAGCACACCAGGTTTAGTTCAAGACCTATGACTTTGACTACATGACCACATCATTGAGACCCATTGATCAGTAATCTCATAAGACAACCATGTCTTAATAGGGCCTAACTAGAGGATTATTAAATATGGGGAGGGAATACAATTCGCCATTCACACTTCTATGAATTCCATCTTATAGTAAAATTTTGTCCTGTTTTAGATTTTGGACACTTGCACAACCTTGCACCATGATGATATTTTGAGTACAAATTTGACCATAATAGGTGAACAATCTGTTGAAATTTCTTGATGGTGCAAGTCCACAGTCCTATAAAATGTCAATTTTGAAATTGATAATTGAGTTAATTATTTGCAGTTTCCAGTATCACAGACCATGTTCAATGAGCTTTTCTGTTTGTATAAATTAGAATCTGTAAACAAAATAGGTTTAACACAGTCAATTTGTAAACTGCATGCCACGTAAATACAATCTTGAAATTTATCACAATATATTCTTTTTAAAAAATAGTGTCAGAAAATGACCATTATTCAATATAGTCCTTTGCATTCTGTTCTATACTTTTAATATGATTTTCATATATCATCTTTGTATCAAAGTAGAGGTGTGGGTTAAAATATTGTGAATTTGATTTTATGGGTATCAGTTTTTCATGACTTTATAAAAACATGTAGAAATGTTTGACCATTCTTCTGATGCAGTTTAAAGAAACTGGACCGACAGTTATTGTTATTGGTGACTTGATTTTAGCCTGGTGCAAGCTAAAATTCCAACAGCTGCATGAGGGTACCCTTTTTGAGCACTGTTTCAACTAGATACATATGCTGAGGGTCATTATGGAAAAAACTATATCATTGACCCTTGGTCAGGATAGATGGAATGGCTTGAATGGCAAAAGACAATTTAATTTGCACATATTAAAATTTTTATTTTGTAATAAAGACAAAACCACAAAAAAAAATTGTCACTCATTGAATATAGATTTCACAATAATTTGATAATTAAAGGATAGTTCCGTTACCTCGTTGAAGAAAAGTACATTGGTCATTTGCTATAAGTCTCTACAATATAATGCAGTTCTTTTCATAGGGTTGGTAGTGTTTTGGATCCCATTGAATTATGTAGTAGTAATACTAACATGGTAATCTTTCAATGGGCCAATGTGTCATTGTGAGGGACTGATGTACTGTTTGCAATGTACCCCAGTATATTGTGACCTCACATGTAACAAACAAGTAATCCTTTTTGGCTTTCATGAATAATGTTATTGTGAGTGACTGATGTACTGTTTATTAAATATCCCATTATATTGTGACCTCATATATAACAAACTTTTCTTTTATTGCTTTTATGAATATTTTTATAGTGAGGGACAGATATAATGTTTATAATGTACCCCAGTATATTGTGACATCAAATGTAAGAAAGTACTCTTTTTATGGCTGTCATGAACATTGTTATAGTGAGGAAATGATGTACTGTTTATTATGTACCCCAGTATATGGTGACCTCACATAAAACAAAGTATTCTTGTATGGCTCTTAATAAAGTTGTTATAGTGAGGGACTGATGTATTGTTTGTAATACACCACATTACAGTGTGACCTCACCTTTAACATGTTACTCTTTTAAGGGTCTTAAACACAGCATTATAAAGAGTGATCACTATGTTTGATTTCCAGAGAGTTACACTTAGAATATGTTGCAATTGTTGATGTTATAATCGTATGCATTTAGAACAGGAATGTTTACAGTAGACATTAGAACATGTGAAAAAGATGTATTGTTCTGTTAGAACCGATAATGTGTGTTCTTTTGTACTTGTCAATAGATTTCACCTTTCAACATGAGGAGTCTGTGATCCAATGTGTTACAATTATAAGTTTTATTTTATATGTGTATGCTTATGAAAAGAGTGAGTAATAGATGTAAAACCAGTCACTTTCAAGCTGTATGCAAAAAATTCATTGCAAAACTTTTATACTTTTTAGAATCTATATTTCCTAATAGAAAAATATGAGAGGTACCATTTTGTGATAATTCGAAATGACTCACAAAATGAGAGGTACAGTTTGGTGATAATTATAAATGATCCACAAGTGCTGTGAAACAGACACTTAAGGATCAGTTAATTTTTTGTTTGACAATTGATATTATTCCAGTGAGTGTGTCTAGGTATTTTATAAATTTTCAGTTGGAATAATAATTGAACATCATACCTTAAAAATTGTGAAATTCTTTGGAGACATTTAGAATTCAGAATTATAAGATGCTTATCCTTATTTATGGATTTGGAAAAGACATAATGACCATGATTTTAACAACTGAACATAAAGAACATGATGTTAAGAGCTGAACATAAAGATGATAATGTTAACGACTGAACATAAAGACCATGATGATAAAGACTGAACATAAAGACCATGATATTAAAGACTGAACATAAAGACCATGATGTTAAAGACTGAACATAAGGACTGATGTTAAAGACTGCATATAAAAACCATGATGTTAAAGACTGAACAAAAAGACCATGATATTAATGACTGAACATAAAGACCATGTTGTTAAAGATTGTGATGTTAAAGATTGCATATAATGACTATGATGTTAAAGACTGAATATAAAGACCATGATGTTAAAGGCTGCATATAAAGACTATGATGTTAATTATTGAACATAAAAACCATGTTGTTAATAACTGAACATAAAGACCATGATATTAATGACTGTACATAAAGACCATGATGTTAAAGACTGAATATAAAGACAATGATGTTAAAGACTGAACATAAAGACCATGATGTTAAAAAATGAACATTAAGACAATGATGTTAAAAACTGAACATAAAGACCATGATGTAAAAGACTGAACATAAAGACAATATTATTAAACACTGCATATAAAGACTGATGTTAAAGACTGAACATAAAGACCATGATGTTAAAAAATGAACATTAAGACAATGATGTTAAAAACTGAACATAAAGACCATGATGTAAAAGACTGAACATAAAGACAATATTATTAAATACTGCATATAAAGACGGATGTTAAAGACTGAACATAAAGACCTTGTTGTAAAAAATGAACATGATGATCATGATATTAATGACTGAACATGACCATGCTGTTAAATCTGAACATAACGACCATGATGTTAAAGATTGAACATGAAGACCACGATGTTAAAGATTGAACATAAAGACTATGATGTTAAAGACTGAACATGAAGACCACGATGTTAAAGATTGAACATAAAGACAATGATGATAAAGACTGAACATAAAGACAATGATGTTAAAGACTGAGCATAAAGACAATGATGTTAAAGATTGAACATAAAGACAATGATGTTAAAGACTGAGCATAAAGACAATGATGTTAAAGACTGAGCATAAAGACTATGATGTTAAAGATTGAACATGAAGACTATGATGTTAAAGATTGAACAAAAAGACAATGATGTTACGACTGAACATAAAGACAATAAAGTTACAACTGAACATAAAGACAATGATGTTAAGATTGAACATAAAGACAATGATGTTAAGATTGAACATAAAGACAATGATGTTACGACTGAACATAAAGACAAATGATGTTAAAGACTGAACATAAAGACAATGATGTTAAAGACTGAACATAAAGACAATGATGTTAAAGACTGAGCATAAAGACAATGATGTTACGACTGAACATAAAGATTATGATATTACAGACTAAACTTAAAGACCTTGATGTTTGCCTTTTGTGTCACTCCTAAATAGTCAAGTAAAATATTAGAAAATTGTATCTAAGACCATGACTATAAAAAACATAGAAGACATAAATTTGTAGAATTGATGAATACTTCTAATTTAATTTTAAAAAAATTACATTGTTTGATGTAATTGTTGATATACTTCCAAAGAAACAGTATGTACTCTGATGTGCAGATTATATCTTGAAACTTCCTGAGACCTGTATCTCATTTTATCTATATATTTGCTTTGTGTTTGACTTATTTTTGTCTCATTTTGTCTACATGCTGTATTCGACTGTCTTTGACTCATTTTTTTTCTCCGTTCATATGTATATTTGACTAATGTATTTTACTACTGTATTTATATCTCATTTCCTTTGCACATGTGATTTTCTCATTTTTCAATCCATCATGCCATGTTTGATTATTTTTCCTCATATTTTACATGCATAGTATGAAAGAATTAAAGATTGATTGATTGATTGATAAGTAAGTACAATAGTCAGTTACAAGACTCATTTACAGGACATATTTGATACTATTAATTTTGAATTTTCATCATTACTTTTTATCCTGCTCTTTTTTATTTTAGTAGATTGCCTTTGAGATAGTCTGTGATAAACTAATTCTTGTGCATATATATTTGTGACCTCAACTTCAGAAAGAGCATGGATGTTTTTTTTTCTACCTTGGTTTTCCATCTTTTTATTTTGAAATCCAGTAAATAGTGATTAGCACAGCGATGACTGAATATACACATGCAACTTTATAAATTTGGAGATGACCCAGTAAATGTTTCATTTCTGTGAAAACATTGATGAATTTATTGGCATTTTTAACATAAATCTTCAGCTGTCAGTGTAGTGCTCTGTTTGGGGTGCATGCATACCAAGAAAAATCTGTGTTTAGGGTATATGAGTTGTAGCATGGCAAATCCATATTTAGTGTACATGTGTTTTGCCAAGATGTGTTAGCATGACAAATCCTTGTTTGGTATATATGTGTTATGCCAAGACAAATCTGTATTTGGTTTACCTGTGTTTTGACAAGACAAATCTGTATTTGGTTTACCTGTGTTTTGACAAGACAAATCAGTATTTGGTTTACCTGTGTTTTGACAAGACAAATCTGTGTTTGGTTTACCAGTGTTTTGCCAAGACAAATCTGTATTTGGTTTACCTGTGTTTTGACAAGACAAATCTGTATTTGGTTTACCTGTGTTTTGACAAGACAAATCTGTATTTGGTTTACCTGTGTTTTGACAAGACAAATCTGTGTTTGGTTTACCTGTGTTTTGACAAGACAAATCTGTATTTGGTTTACCTGTGTTTTGACAAGACAAATCTGTATTTGGTTTATATGTGTTTGGAGCATGTGTACATGTGTTTTGCCAAGTCATGATAGCATGACAGATTTTTGGGGGGTAAATGTGTTTGGCCAAAACAAATCCATGTTCTTGTTGTTGGGCTTAATGCCATTTTTCAGCACACGATAGGCTATTCATGGTGGCCAGTATTAATGGTGGAGGAAGAAACCGGGAATGAACCACCGACCAAATAAAAGCTACTGGCAAGCTTTCTCACATATCCACATTTGCCAAATCCTAGACTCGAACACACGCAAACAGAGGTGAGATGGCAAGACAAATCTGTGTTAGGGTACATGTGTTTAGGCAAAACAAATCCTTGTTTGTTGTACATGTGTTATGCAAAGACAAATCTGTATCTGGTTAACATATTTTGACAAGACAAATCTGTGTTTGGAACATGTATTTTGCCATGGTAAATTTGTGTTTGGGGTTCATGTGTTTACAGAAATAAATCTGTTTGGGATGCATATGTTTTTGCAAGACATCTCTGTGTTTGGTGTAGATGTGCTGAAAATACTGAAAAGACTAAATCTGTGTTCAGGGTACACATGTTTTGGCAAGACAAAACTGTGTTTGGGGTACATGTGCTTTGGTAAGGCAAATCTATGTTTGGGGTACACATGTTTTGGCAAGACTAATCCATGTTTATGGTACATGGTGTTTTGGAAAGACAGATATGTGTTTAGGGTACATACATTTTGTTTTGGGGTACACATATTTAACCAAGATGTGTGCTTGAGGTTCACATGTTTTGCCAAGACAGATATGTAGTTGGAGTAGATATATTTTGCTAAGACAGATCTTGGTTTGGGTTACATTTGTTTTGCCATAGTAAACCTAGTCAGAATTTATTATCCTATAATTTTAGCATTGTAATTAGTATAGTCTGGGGATTGTTCATTATATCTACGTTTGTATAAAATTGTGTGGATATTTAGCAACTTTTCATGTAACATGTAATGATTTATATAACATGATTTCACCAGGTTTTACTCGTTTCATATATTATGGATTAATTGAAAAATAAAATTAGCTGTCAGGTGTGAATTTACTAGCTGAACACACCCTTTAGTGTTTGATAAGTATTGCAGCTTGAAAGTGTCTGGTAATGTCACGGTTTTTTCCAGATATTGTACTATGTTATTGTGCCAGTAAAGATTTTGTAAAGAATTACATTAATGTGAAATAGATAATTGTACTTAATAATAGTGTTACAATTGCACATGAATATTTTAACATACTGGATCTTCGTCTCTTGTTTATATGCCCATGGTACATACACCTCATCTCAATACTTTGCCACTAATGCTTCTTAAAATCTACATACTCCTAATCTTAGTGCTTTGACTCCAAATGTTCCTTTACATGGTATATGAATCTTCAGTACCTTCAGGGTTCCCGCTGGAATTCGAATTCAGTGAAAATATCCTGGAAACTTCCTTCAAGATTACTTTTGTCATATGACCCAGAATTTAATATTGAAAAGCTAACCTAAAAATTTTGTTAGAGAAAATATGTTAATTTTCCAATGCAAAAGATTTTCCAATGATCGTCATACTATGTCAGTACGGTGGCCATTGTTGAGTTTGGTAACTAAGAATTTTGCACAAGTTCCTTCAACTGCAGTATTGTGTTTTTAATCAAAGTATCAGGGATTAAAAATGACTCCTAAAATTTTTATTATTTTTGCACCAACACCTCATGGAAAATAAAAATTATTTTGGTGCAGGAACCATGTGCAGTTCAGCACATCAAATCTCAATATGAGTGTACATAAAATCCTAAGATTCAGATACAGTTTGTTGGTACCATTGATGACGTCAAATTGATTTAGTGGTAATGCTGAGACAAATTTCTGTAAACTACAGTATGTACCAAGTTTATTATCAGAATCTTTTATTAGTAACATTTTTAAAAAAACAACACTATTTCAAGTTTGTAAATTGATATATAGTTTTTTATTCATTGTAGATCCTTCAGAAGTATCACATGCATATGTCAATTATCAATTTGTTTTGTGATATACATTTAAGAAACAATATCACAAGAGTTCCAGAAATGTTTTATTGAGACTCTTTGGTATATTCAGCAGCAACAGGTCTTAAAAAGTTAATCCTGTCATAATAAGAAGTAAAATAAATGACCACTCCAGTGGCTTAAGTGATTAGAGAATCCACATAAGATGCGTGAGTTTACATGTTCAAACCCCAGGCCAAATCATACCAAAGACTTATAAAAATGGCACTAGCAGCTATCTTGCTTGTGCTCAGCATTAAGAAGTTATTGTTAGGACTGGTTGGCCTGGTATCTGGGTAATGTGACTGGGTAGGACATCATGCTACATGTTTTCGGCTTGATGCTCCACTGCTTGACACCACTACAAAGTGCCACATTGCAGACATCATAACGATACACACACTCGCACAAAAGTAAAAAAGAGTATGTGAGATGAGCATAGCAGAGCATGTGCATTATTATAGTTGTCATGGTAATATCTTTGCTGTGCATACTGTTCATAAGTATTCCAAAATGAATATTTACTGGGAAACAAAATCTGAGAAAAGTAGTCACTAACATGCACACCGTAATCATCCAAAATTCAGTGGAATAGTACGATGAAACAAAACGGCTGATAATCCTCCATGTCATAAACACTCATTGACTTTCATGATACAAGGATACAAGAGTTTTTGCATGGTAAGCTTTTATCCATGTAATAATTTGTGTATGTGATAGTCCTTCCCAAAAATCAGTCTTATGCTGTCACAACAGCACTAGTTTAAAATCAAGAAATGATTTTGAACTTGCATTTCACTTTCATATTGACAAGGTCTCTGTAAATTCGTTCTTCTAGATCCAAAGTAGATTCTGTGATGCTCATATATATTAGTCATTCACAGGAATATTCTTTTATTTGAGTAAAGTCGAGTAAAGGATAACTACAGAGTTGAATAAAATATTTAGTCACTAACATATATACCACACATTTCAAAGATATCTGCCTTGATGTGACACTTCTTGTAAACTTCTTTTAGTAATCCTGTAAGTTTTCATACTCTGAAAAAAAGAATTTGTAGTATTGCAACCTTGTTTGTAGAAGTCATGTAATTGAAATTGTTCTGAGTCATGGGTTGTTTTCGTGCAATTGAAATTGTTCTGAATCATGGGTAGTTGATAAGTGTCTTACCATTTGAACACTTTCAAAGTAATCAACCCTCTTATGACATTCAGGCACCATGGTTTAAAATTCTATGTCATAAAGGATACAACTGTTTTTTTTACGTTTCACTTGAATCAGTTCATGCTCTTTGTAAATGCATTTTCATAATTCGGGAGGCAAACTACGAATATTCTGTTCTCAAATAATCACCAAGATAATCATTCCACACCAAAAAGGAATGTAGTAACAACACGGACTCCATTTAGCATGTTCCAGCAAAGTTGAGTCTCTATACTTTCATTCATGGATCTTCACACCACGCTTAAAATACAATACTTAGGTCTCCTCGTCCAGAGTAAACAAATCCGGATCTTGCTAACTACTTTGTACTTGGTCTTCCTTCCAGATCTTTGGGCCATTGTTTCAACGGCTTACGTTGACTTTCAAAGTCATAATAGCCTGGCAAAGCCATTGCAGGAAACGTTGATGTATACATCTAGATGAGTTAGTAGTATCGATGTTGTTGTTCTGGGGCTTAACGCCATTTTTTAGCACACGATAGGTTATACATGGCTACCAGTATTAATGGTGGAGGAAGAAACCGAGAAATTCGCGGAAAGAACCACCGACCCACAAGAAGCTACTGGCAAGCTTTCTCACATATCCACATTCGCCGAATCTTAGACTCGAACCCACGCAGACAGAGGTGAGATGGCAGTGCTCCGTTACGGGGAGCTTTAGACCACTCGGCCACTCGAGGCTCCTAGTAGTATCGAAAGTAGTTTGTGAGCACATGAATAAGATCGGTAGGTAAGTACACAGACAGTATCACCTTAACCAGTAAAGCACAAAGGTCGAACTGTATCGCCTTTGCTAATAGAGCGGAAAGAAATATGAAAAGCTTCGCTTTCTTGTTGATGTTGCATGTGGAATCTTTCTTGGTGCAAGGCAAAACATCGAACCGAGATAATTATTAAACCTGAAGCCCTCAGTAGGCCCCTCGCTTGGTCGCTGTGTCGAGTTTGTTAATATCGGTGAAAGAGCGCTGGCCTCACATTTGAATTTGGAATTCATAGTGGGTCCATCACTCAACTTGTCCACCTTTCTCGATCGACATTTGTATTCGTAATGGAGTGTTAATCATGGAACTTTTGTTTGTACTGGAGCACATCGTGTCCATACGGCTAAGTGTTGTGGTGTGGAACTCGCGTTCGTTCTGGTGTACAATTTAATGGTTGACGATTTGGTGGTTTTGTAAAGGTACAATTTTGTGTTAGTCCAATGTGTTCAAGAGAAAGTCTCATTCTTATCCGGACTTTGAAGCTTTGTTCAAACCGTCAAACGTCAAGACTTGACTCTATCGACAGTTGACTATCAGTTCATTAGCTTTGCATTTGATATGAATTTCTCATTGTCGGTCTCTATATCGGCATCTGCAATTTTTATGCCACTGCTAGCAAAACTTACAACAGTGTCTTCTGGGTATTCGTCCGTCCATGTACCTAATATATCCCCATTGATATTTGGATAATGGCTAACATGGCTATGATAGCACATACAACTGTTTGTGTCAGAGCAGAGGACTCGACATCCTAAAAGTTCTAAGGCATCATACTATTTTATACGGGTATTGGCTGTCACGTAGTCTGCAATGATGATATTTCTAACCTAGATGGGGAATCCAAACTATATTACTTTTTCCTATTTACATTTATCTTAACGAATGATCTGCAAGTGTTTCACAAGTTTTCCTTTTTCATCCACCAGTTGAACGTATCGATGTGAGCAGCAGGGAAGGTGAATCCTACAAAATTTTGCTCGTGAAATTAGCCTGAAAAAAGGGTTCCTATAGAGGCTGAAAAAAAGTCAATAACCCTAAACCAAAATCTCTAACTTTTATATTACCGTACGGTTAAAAACCGCATAATAAATAGCATGAGGTTAGCTCAGTTTTGTTATACTATTATTGACTTTTTTTTCCTGATTTTATCGAACTATTTTTTTCGTTAACGATATGAGCAAAAATTTTGTAGAGATTCACCCTCCCTGCTGCTCATGTATATAAAGCAATATGTATGTCATAGGCGTGCCTTTTCGTCCAAACAAAATCACGTGAAGCGTACCTTCAAATTCCTCATCGTCATCACTATCACCCACAAGTGCATTCCATTGTCTCTCTATACGTCTTCTATCATTTTCGGTCCATAGTGTTGACAAGCTTAATATCCAAGCCATTTTTTCGGTCTATAGTGTTTACGGATTTACTGCCTCATGATCGTTTTTTTCGGTCCATATTGCGCCAGACTGTGTTTTCGGTCCATAGGTTTAATATCCAGGCTGTTTTTTTAGTCCATGTTTACATTCTTCTCTTTTTAATCACGGGTTGGGTCGTTACACGGGCTCGGAAATTATCTATGACAATATAGTTCAGACCCAACCCACTGCAAATTTGCATTTTTTCCCCTATAATAGTACCGGAAACGGTATGTGGGTAGTTAGTTAGAAACTCTCCTTAGCCCGTAACTTTCTTCCCGCAAGACCTGAAATTTCTTCCCGGGTTCTCGCTTAGCGAGACTATCAGGTATTTCTAACTAACTACCCACATATAGATTTTGGCACTATTATATGGGACACAATGCATTAGCTGTGGGTTTAGTGTGTGTGAACGATACCAGCAGAGCTGATTCTTCCCCGGTTTCGTAGTGACAAAGCCTGTGGTCGCTTAGCGGGACGTAAGGTTTGAAATGAAAAGGTGAAGGATATAAACATTTCTAACTAACTACCCACATACCGTTTCCGGCAATATTATATAGACAAAAATGCAAATTTAGGGTGCTTCAATGAAAGTGAACAAAATTGGTGTAGCATTTGTATAGAATGTGTATAGCGACCTTGCGAACCGAGCAAGCACCCTGTCTCATTGTTCGCTATACGGATAATACTGGGGCTGTTGACTAGGCTGACCTAGGCGCTATCTGGTACAGGGTACACCTAGGCTGCGGACGATCTGGGGCTGGCAGGCAGGCAGACAGGCAGGTGTACCTAGGTGGCTAGGTCTGGTATTTGTGGCTTGAATGTACTACGTATAGACCGATGCAGGCACAGAGTGCGAACAGTATTGTATGAGGTTCTATGCTAGCGTCCGAACCGTGTTGTGGGCCGAATATATCAGGCGACCGAGTGACTGCATTATCTTGTGACGCATTTTTAAAATGAATCCCTGATCGCAGTCCGACACGCAAAGTAACAGATAATTAGGTAATAATTGTCAGAAAAAAGATTTATTTTATCCGTCCTCGACTAAATGCGCAAAGGGAAATAATTATCTATTGCTCAACATAGATTCAGAGCATAGTTATCGCGCTTTATTATATACTAATTTTATATAAAATGGTGTTTTTATCTGCGTTTTAATATAATTTTATAATAAATTTGCGGATAGACATGATAATTAATAAAATATTTATTTTATCTTTAATTTGTCATAGAATAGAAAAGCATTTTTAGTGATTTTTGTTTACCAGCACTCAATTTAATTAAACATCTATTATAAATATTTAATAATGAATATTGGTGAACCACTCTCAGCTAAATTAAGTCGAGAGCGTTTAGAGGAAATTGAAAAACATTTACCTATCCGTGATGCTGTCAAACAACAGCTACAATCGCGTCAGGAATCTCAAGTTGAATTTGAGGATGATACAAAACAGTTATTTAAACCGATAACAGATACCACTAAAGATATTCAACCTGTGTTAGATCAAACAGTTAAAGCAATTCAAAAAATAGAAAAAAACTAAGAAAACAAAAAAGATTCTCGAAAAACTTCCAGCCGAAATAGCTGATGCAATGCCAGTCCCAGAAATGCCTGAAGATGCAGACCAAAACTCGTGCTGAAATAGATGATCTATCTAAAATAAGTTATAAATTTGGCGTAGATTTTATTGCTGATATTAAAAGCGCTAAAAATATAGAAGATTTAGCTGCGTTTGCTGTGAAAAGTTTCATTAATAAAAAAAGTTTTTAAATCCTGAATATGCTGATAAACTTGTACGTCATGATACTTGGTACAAATGGATATTTCGTATACACTATAACGTTAGTCGGGTCAGAAATAGTGATCCTAATTTTATACAGTATATTAATGCAATAGATAGTTATATTAACTTTTTAAAAAAAACCACCAAAGCAACAACAAACGCCACCATATCAGTTACCACAAACTCCAAAACCACCAAAGCAACAACAAACGCCAAAACAACTAGAACAACAACGACAATCATCACCGCCATCAATACAACAAATATTACAGTATACACAACAACAAAAATTATTGTCACAATCTCTAAAATCACAACCAACCAAAAAAAAAAATGAAGGGCCGTCGGATACCTCTTTCGGAAGTGGTCCTATTACTCAGTGTCCTAACAACGTCCTTGCTGATGTTGAACGACTAGAAATTCTGATTGGAGGGAAACAAGCTGGTAATAATTCCCCAGAAATCATTAACGAAGCAGCAGATATTTGTAAAAGATTATTTAGTGGCGGTTTTATGGATATTGATGTGTATCAATCACTTATTAATAAAATTGCCGATGACTATTATAGTAACTAAGTCACAGTGATTAGATACAATTAGTAATAAAGTTAATTAATAATAAAATGATTGTGCTTGGTGCTCAACGAGGACCAACTATGGTCAGAGTAATTAATTCTCGAATACCGATTTACAGGGCAACCTACGGAGATGGGTTAGGTGATATTGTTCAGGGTTTGTTTAGAAGACTAGCCCCAAAAGCAATACCAATTGCAAAGCAGCTGGGTATGAAAGCTATTGATGTTGTTCGTGAAAAAGGTATAGACACTGCTGGTAACCTTGCTAGTAAAGCATTCTCAGCAATCAAAGATAGACTAAAACGATTAATACGCAGACCTCAGTCGGTGAAATTGCCCAGTACTGAAGTGATGCCTGCAAGTGTAAGTAAAATAATAAATCAAGCCGCTAATAAAAAAAACTAGCAGCGATGGCGATACCATCTATGACTGATATACCTGATAACCGCTAGTCTGATAGCAGGAAGTGGTCTCACTTCACGAAGTGGTCTCACTTCCCGAAATGGTCTTCGTTTTAGACGATAATAATTATAATAAATATGTTCAAGCGTATGAGTGACCCCGCGTTTGACATGGACGCACCAGTTCTCAAAGATGAGTCTATACACGATTATCAGTATTATTCTTATGAAGCACGAATTCCAAATCAACGAGGAAGAATTGAACTTCAGGTTCATGATACAAGTAGATATTTTCTGCCCTCAGAAGCTTTTATTGAAGTCGAAGGTGAAATATTAAAAACCGATAATACTGAATATGCAACCGAAATTAGTGTTGGTTTTGTTAATAATGGTATTATGGCGTTGTTTGATAGCGCTACGTACATGATTGACGGAAAAATATTGAATCAATTCAAAAAGATGTTGACGTAGCTACAACCATACTTGGTCTTGCAAGATATAGCGATGATTATTCAAGATCAGCTGGTCCGTCAATGTTGTTTGTAAAAGATACTTCTGATTCTCCAGAATATCAACAATATGAAATAGGACGACCACAGAATTACGCTAGAAATGCCCCAGCAGATGTAAAGAGAATGATTATTAATGTAGATCCAGATTTCAACTTAGGATTTAGATCACGTCGAGCGATGTTAAAAGGTAATAGAATAATATCTTCATGTGCAATTCCACTATCACATATTTTTGGATTCTGTAGAAATGTCAGAAAAGTCATTTTCGAAGCCAAACATACAGTTGTACTAGTACGAAAAGCTGCAGATGATGATGCAATATGGAGACCCGCCGGTGATGCTGGTATGGTAATTCTTACAAAATTTAGTTTCTGGATGTCAATAATGACCCCATCAATACATGAAGAACAACGATTATTATCTTTTATGAATCAAGGTGGTAAATCAATGCTATCATGGCTGACAATGACTACATATGCTATCCAGAGTAATATTAACGGTTTGTTTACCTGGCAGATAGCTTCTCAGGAAGGTGTTTCTGCACCAAGACACATATTTATTGTATTACAAAATGCTGCGCGAGTAAATGATCAAACGCGTAGTATCATAATATTTGATAAACTCGGTGTTTCTGAGGCTTCGTTAAGGATAAATGGACATCAAGAACCATCCGAGGATATATTACTTAATTTTGATCAAAATCATGTAGCACGTGCATATCATCGTCTTATGTCGTTCATGGACCTTGATCAAAATGTTGATACTGGATTACAAATATCACAACTAGATTTTATAAGCTTATATCCTATTTATTTCTTTTCGCTCGAACATTTAGATTTGACCAGACAATCAGTAGTCGATATACATTTTCGAGCTAGTGTTAATAGAGGAGCTTTTGATAATTACAGAGCAATTGCTGTTATACTTAGCGATAAGTCAATGCTCATAGAAGGTGCTGGTGGACGAATGAGAGTCGTTGATGCTCCAGTAGAAAATATGTAATGTGTAATTAGATTATTTATCAGTATTATAAATGTCATATAATCACGATAATGTTACGCTGACTCCTGGTCAAATAAAAAGACTGCAATCAGCATCAAATAATAACTGAGGAATAACAATATCATTAAAAAAGGAACACATGAGTGGTTCAAATAAATTATCGTTAAATGATCGTCAATTCAAAAACTTTAATAAAGCAAAAACAAAAAAACAAATAAAGGTGTCGAAATTGATCTTTCTTCGGCAGCTATTAAGGATACTTTTAAAACGGGTGGTATATTTCCCCTTCTCGCAGCTATACCAGCATTAATAGCCGCTGCAGCCCCAGCTTTTGCAAAAGCCGCTGCATTAGGTGCTGTTGGAACAGCCGCTGGAATGGCATTAAAGAAAGCGACCGAACAGGGAATAAAACGAACATCTAAAAAAAGGGAAAAGGTCTCAGATTACCAGGGACCCCGCCTTCGTGGTATGGAAAAGGTCTAAGACTTCCAGGGACAGTTTATTAAGCTCGCCTATGTCTAATTTTGATTTACTCGATGCTGTTAAAAAATTAAAAATAAAAAAATTTAGAGGTGTTTTCATGCGCGATCAATTACCAAAACAACCAAACAATACTGAAACAGGTATTACAAATCTCGATAAAAATTCTGGACCAGGTACCCATTGGGTGGCGTATGCAATTGATCCACGTGGAATTATTTATTTTGATTCATATAGATTAGCGCCACCAAAAGAATTTATTCATTATGTCAGTAATAATAATGCACCAATCTGGTATTCAACGTTACCTACACAAACATTAACTAATCCACCAATATGTGGTCGAGAAGTACTTAATGTACTTGATGCTATATCCATGGCATCGCCAAGAAAACCACCTCATAAAGTCGTGCATGAATATACCACATTGTCACATTTAAACAGACATCAGTAATATAATGGTAGATATTTATGGAAGATCTGCTCGTGGTAAAGCTCAAAAGCAAGGTGATTTATCTAAATATGTAACCCTCGATCAACTTAGAAATGAGATTGATGATTTATTAAATATTACAAATGTGGATCAAAATGAAGTAGTTATTTTTCAGGACAAACAAGGACGATTAAAGACAAGCAATATACGACTACCAGACGTACTTACACGAATTCCTACTGCAGTTGATGATAATATCGTAACATTTAGAGATCAGGGTAAAATACAGGATTCCGGTAAATCATTTAATGATTTTGTAAAAAAGCTGGCGGTGAATTTAATGGAGACGTTATTATGAACAAAAATAAAATTACAGGTCTTGGAAATCCAACTGCAGATAATGATGCTACAACAAAAAATACGTCGATGTTAAACAGACTCCAATCATTAATGGAATAACCAAAATCGAAACTGAATTTACCGGTCACGTGAATATGTTTTTGAGTTTTCGCGAAAACATAAACAGAATTAATAACAAATATTTTGGAAGGCCACCAAATGTTGATATAAAACTTTAAGATATTATTCAAAAAACAAACCTGATTAAAATTGCTCACAATCAGATAAGAAATATTGTTTATACAGTTGCATTTGGGTTTGGATCAAGGACACCAGAAAATAATACCATTAAATATACTGCGGAGATTACTGGTATATATAGGATGCCGTACTTAGTGTTGCAGATTTTAGAATATCCACTACAAATCCATCGACTTAGAATTCATTTAAAACTATATCTGTGTTGTTAGATAAAGATTCTGAAGGAACGTTTACGCCGGCATCATCGAGTAGAAATTTACCTCAAGCTTACTAGTGGTGTTTGGAATTTGTAACTCAATTAACTACTTAACATCATAGTATAATGGATCAAATAACTACGTCATCTATTGACGTTCAATGTCACAGATATAATCAAGCGTGTGAATGCCTGACCAAACTAAAAAATACCATCGACCATTATACAATAAAAGTAAAAAATATCGTAGACGCATGGTCGTTATTGATATAATTGTGTATTCA
This sequence comes from Potamilus streckersoni, assembly GCA_016746295.1. NCBI lineage: Eukaryota > Metazoa > Mollusca > Bivalvia > Unionida > Unionidae > Potamilus > Potamilus streckersoni. The sequence continues at coordinate 4,934,742 of JAEAOA010001385.1, read as the reverse complement.
GTTTCTGCTATTGTTGCTGAATCCGGATTAATATTATCAACATTAACGATGACAGCTCCAGCAATTATAACAATTATTGTTTCAACTTCAACGACTATAGCAGTTATTTTTAATATTATTGCTAAAAAGATAGCTACATGTGCGAATGATAAATTGTGTGAGTATATGATAAAATTGCACACAGCAACAGCAACATATTCTAAATTATCTGGATATAGTTCCACTTATCCCAGTGATTGTAAAATATCTGACGAAGAGTTCATAACGATAATTAAAACATACGATGAAGCATTCAAAATTGTTAGTGATTCTGCTGACAAAATTAATGGAGAATTAAACAATAATAATAACAATAATGTCAGCGTCTGAACATCGTTCAGATATTGAATCAAGAGAGTTATTACAGCAGATCGTCGCTAATACAACTCCTTCAAAAACAACTATGATATCAATAAGTTCGACCAATCCTGAATTTAGTGTTAACTTTCCAAATGCAATTCTAGTAAAAGAGATAGCATTAGCTCAGTTACGTGTTTATTATAGCTGGCCTAATATTAGATCAAAACCATTTGGTGGACAACAACCAAATAATTCATTAGTATTCGCAAAAAAAAATAAATCTGATGGAACTCCCGATTGGCAAGTTGTTAGTATTCCAACTAGCAGTTATCAGTTAGAACAGATTAATGAGGAATTCCAGCGCAGAATTAAGTCTTTAACCGGAAAAGAGTCTAAAATATCAATTACTGTTTACGTACCAACATTATCGTCGGTGATTGAAATAAATTCTCCTGATTATGCTGTAGATATTTATCAAAGTTCGATTAGATCAGTATTAGGTTTGCCTGAAGTCGCGCCAGATTATCAAGTTCCAACAGAGCCCAAAATCAAAGAGTTTAAAACAGATAAACGAATATTTTTAAAACAACCAGAATATCAAAAGACCGAACGAAATTATGATTGTGGTCTCAGAATAAAATATATTACAATACCTGATATGGAATATCATGCATATTTTACAGGCAAAGATTACCCTGTTAATGAAAATTTCTTTACGACATACTCAGATGATGTAAAAACCGAATTTGCAAATGTTTATAACAATTTAAAAAATTTATTTTCTTCTATATCTCAACATTATTCTGAGGGTGTGAAAATGCAAATAATCGAAACAATACATCATTTAAACGCCGTTGCAGCAGACCTTGATCTTATCAATAAAACTATCATGAACTTTTTCAATAATTTTCCAGCACGGAGATTGTTTATGAAACATTATAAAATAAACGCACAACAGCTATCAACATTCATCATCTCCGGATTCGAATCTGAGGGGCTAAAAAAATCAATTAATATTCTTATTGATGAACACTTTAAAAGAATGTGCGATTCATGGAAAAAAATTAATCCCGCCACCAGTAATTCTGAAATATAATAATAACCAATTTGGTGCAGGTCGTCATATCTCACCTAATATTGTTAATATAACATCCACCATCGCACTGAATTTAACGTGCGATGTAATTGATAGTAGCTACCATGTCGATATTTCAAAGTCTAACAAAGCTCAGAAGGGGTATATATTATACTCATCTAGTATCCAATTCCCTCCGGGCTGGCTGATTGTATCTGAGCCAATAAATCAAGTTTATCTGCGTGTACATAATCCGTTATTGTCAAGAATGAATTTCAAACTCACAAATCAAGATGGTAATATTGTGGACCTGCGCGGGGAGACGTTATATATTAATTTGTACATACGTTCGTAGAGTAGGAGAAAAAAATGAAGATATTTTAAAGTTAAATGTTATTTTAAATAAATAAGTCGTGTAAATATATGACTCAATCTTAGAAAATCTACATATTTCTGAAATAAGTCGTGTAAATATATAACTCAATCATAAATTTTCTCACATTTAAAGATTTTAATATAAATAATAATTTATTTTGTTTTGGGGCCTAATTTCAGATTTTTTATAAATAATTCATGCAAACATATGACTCAATTTTACAAAATCTACAGATTTCTGAAATAAATCGTGTAAATATATGACTCAATCTTAGAAAATCTACAGATTTCTGAAATAATTCATGCAAACATATGACTCAATTTTACAAAATCTACAGATTTCTGAAATAATTCATGCAAACATATGACTCGCATTTACAAAATCTACAGATTTCTGAAATACATCGTGTATATATATATATGACTCAATTATAAATTTTCTTACATTTACAGATTTTAATATAAATATTAATTTGTTTTAATTTTTGTTTGTTAGCGTAAATAATATTAATTTTATTTTGTTTTGGGGCCTAATTTCAGATTTTTTATAAATAATTCATGCAAACATATGACTCGATTTTAGAAAATCTACAGATTTCTGAAATAATTCATGCAAACATATGACTCAATTTTACAAAATCTATAGATTTCTGAAATAATTCATGCAAACATATGACTGAATTTTGCAAAATCTATAGATTTCTGAAATAATTCATGCAAACATATGACTCAATTATAAATTTTCTTACATTTACAGATTTTAATATAAATAATATCAATTTTATTTTAATCTTTGTCTGTTAACGTAAATAATATTAATTTTATTTTGTTTTTGGACCTAATTTCAGATTTTTTTTATAAATAAATCATGTGAATCTTAAAAAATCTACAGATTTCTGAAAGATATCTTTAGTTAATTCAATTTAATATTATTTTTTTAATTTTAAATAACATATATATATATATATATATATATATATATATATATATATATATATATATATATATATATATATATATATATATATATATATAATGATCATTGAAAATATCAAAGCTATTTTTTTCTGCTATTGAAAAATTAAAACATGACGGAATTCAATTATCTGAAGGTCTTGATACTGAAAAAATTTTGTGTGAGTTTGAAACGTTACAACAAAGAAAATTTCAGAATAAATTCACATTATCTTCCAATTACAGATTCATAAAGTCAATTTATAATTCTATGTTAGAATCTTTACAATTGGTGAACGACACACAAGTAAAGCTATTTGCGCCTCTTGCGTGTTCAATCGTAAAGATAAAAAGCGCATTATCTCAAGAATATGAAAGAAAAAAATGATAGACAATCGTATGATGCAATTGAGAAAGATTATGCTATTTGATTCTGTAATAAATGATAATAAAACTGAGGATAGCGATAATGAAAAAACCCCTGACACAGTCAAGAGAGCTAATCAAAACCCTTGGCAAGATTGATAGAATATAAAGTAAAATAGACGGTTATTATATATACTCAAATATAATCCTTCGGTCATACTTTATTGAATATGCAGATTAATTGTTTTACAGTACCATCGGTAGCGGCTCATTTCACTCAAGAGAAAAATTCATGGAAACCTTCAAGATCAGAATTTATTGAGGATTTACACAAAAGTTGCATAGAATATGGGCACGGTGGATTATGGAATACTAAATACGAGTATGATGATGTTATCTCCGTCGATATGGCTGCATGTTATCCTGGGAGTTTTCTTGGATGTGGAGAATGTTCTAAATGCTTTGACAGATTCGGACACCCCACACATGACATGACCAGAGTTTCGATAAATGGACCCTTACCAGATTTTGACTTAATCGGATTTGCATATGTAGAATCATTTGAGTTCGCAAAAGATCTCCATCCGATTACTTATGTTTGGTTTGGAAGACATTTTTCAGAAAAATGTTGGACTCCAATAGTATTTTTAAGATATATGATTGATGCTGGAATTTTAGTATCGTTAAAGGTTAATGAAGCGATTATATCCTATAGTGCACAAAAGCAAGTTTGGTTACCAGAACCAGACAGATTTAATATTGATGATGCCAGGAAAGAATTTCCTGATCTTGCCGAAGATGACATTATTAAAATTACTAATAATATACGTAAATGCAGAGATGGGCACGATGAAAAACGTATAAAAGATCTTGGTAGAAAGATAATCGGTAAGTTTACTCAAGGCAGTTCATACGGTCATAAACGGCACTGCGTAAGATTGATTATGGACGATGCTGAGTTAGATTTTTTAATAACTTATACAACGGAGAAAAACACATTTATAAGCCGAAGTAATGCTTATTTATCGGATGGGACCAAACTAGGTACCATTGTGAGCTATATTGAGGGCGACTCAACACAGTTTACTCATTTAAGATCTTCGATGCTAGCCTATGTTTCTATAAATTTACTGTCTATGATAAATAAATTTCCTCGTTACGCTGTTAGAGTTGCTACGGATTCATTTTATATAAACAATAAATATAAGGATTTATTAAATCCGCTACTTGGTAATGGTGAGTGGGGAACATGGAGGATAAAGCAAGAAAATATACTAAGTTATTCTGAATTTGCTGACGTTGAAATTAAGGAAATATATTACAAAAATAATAATCCAATATCAAAGTCATCTGTACCATCTGTGTATAATCCTGTGGTTAGACGTAAGACTGTTTATCTTAATGAATGTGGATGGTCAGGTAAAACAACTCGAGATATGTACGGTGTCGTCAGAAACACTAAAAACATTCCTTGAATGGTTATTAATAAAATACACGGCTGTGATTATGTGTGGTGATCATGGTCAACCACCACCTTTTGTTGGACAGTCTCCACATGAATGGCTAAAGAATAATGTGGATTATTACGAAGAAATACATGATGATCATAGAGCTTTTGATGAACCGCTGAAAGAACTTAAAAGATCAATCAGACTACAACCAGATAAAATACAATGTGAAATAATGCGTGAGATAATTCCAGAAACTACCATGAATGATTTTTGGACTTTATGGAGACCTACTGATTTGATAGTCGCAAGTAAAAAGATAGTTCGTGATGAATTGCAAAGGAAATTATTTATGTTACATAAAGAAAAGTTTTCAAATCTACCAGTACCATTATGTTATCGCCCAGCAGATACTCGACGACAGAATATTGATGTTGAAATTCCTGGTGGAGATACTGAAAGTATCCGAGAACAAAATCTAGTATTGAATGATATTATTTTGATAGATATCAATTCTGTTGAGAAAGCATTGAATATGGATAAATCACCGTGGACGTTAGGATACGCTATAACGATTCATTCGTCACAGGGATTATCTATCTCTGATACAAATATCTAGATTGTAGATGGATAATTGTGTCATTCCAAACATCTTAAGCAATCTGCTCAAAAGCATGGCCAAATAACTAATTATATCCTTTAACTTTACTTCACCCCCTTTCATGTAAATGTGTTTGACTCAGTTCATGGTGACTGTAGTACATTCTGTTCCTTGTTTTGAATAATATTTCAAAAGAAATTGTCCATCACATCCCGAAAAATTGTGAGCCATGACTTTAGCATATCGGCGACAGTCACCGTAATGTTAAATGTCCTTTTCGCTGTAAGTGTCGTCGTGAGGGTCTTTTATATGTTTAGCAAAATCAAGGAGAGTGTGGGGTTCCTGTAAAAACTATTCACGTTCTCCTGGAACCTTTCTACAATTGAGGGTGACAAAATAACAGTTTGTGTATGGACGTCACACAATCACGATGAGTTACTCAAAAATTGAGGACGGACGTGTTCCAGTTTCTTGTGTATATTGAAAGTCAAAACAGATAAAATCCACTTGTTTCCTTTTATTATTGTGCTTTTCATCCTTGCAATTCTTCTCTCGTTTATTCTCATCTTTCTGAATATAGCAATGATGCTGGAAATCCACGATTTGGTCATAAAATGGCATATTTTCTTTCCTGGATAATCGTGTGCATTTGGATTATTGTTTTAATATGATCTACACAAGAGGTTCACAATCTCAATTTGTTTTGCTAGTGTTTTTCTTTGGGTTGACTTGTTTCATGGGATGATGTTCACAAAGCGTTTAGCTAACAAACGTTCGATTGCAAGAAGAGCATTGAACTCGTCCTTTTTCTCCAAGAAGAGCATTGAACTCGTCCTTTTTCTCCAAGAAGAGCATTGAACTCGTCCTTTTTCTCCAAGAAGAGCATTGAACTCGTCCTTTTTCTCCAAGAAGACACAAGAAGAGCATTGAATTTGTCCTTTTTCTCCAAAAAGAGCATTGAACTCGTCCTTTTTCTCCAAGAAGAGCATTGAACTCGTCCTTTTTCTCCAAGAAGAGCATTGAACTCGTCCTTTTTCTCCAAGAAGACACAAGAAGAGCATTGAACTCGTCCTTTTTCTACAAGAAGACACAAGAAGAGCATTGAACTCGTCCTTTTTCTCCAAGAAGAAAAGGTTTGGACGCTATACTTCCACTACATCTGTCACCGCAAATAATGTGTTAGTCCCGATTGGTAAATCCTTGTTATATTTGTAGAATTCATATCAGTATCCAAGAAATCCTATGATGGAAGTAACGGCATCAAAACGTTCTTGACGATACATCTGAATGTATTTTCCTTCTGAGAAAATACGGTCATCGAAACACGAGATCTCCTCGAGCAACTTGGTGTACACTTTCAGCGTCTAGCAAGTAGCCAACATGTGAAGTTTAAAAAACAGATTTACATAAATTTTTGTTCACCAGCACATAAAAGCCTTTTCTTCTTTTTCTACAAGAAGGATGGGCACCTGTCTGATGTCAAAAAAGTCACTGTTTATTTACTCTCTGACAATGTGAATGACAAATATATCTTTTATGCAAGAAAAGATACAGAACCGGGAAATGCATGTGACCTCTCATAAGCTATCTATAAACACCACGCACGCGCTCTGAAACTTGACTCAGTATATTTATAAAGGTGAGTACTAGGTATTGCAACACTTGCAGCGCGAATTAGCACTGTCATTTAAAAAAGGGATCAAAACGAAATGCATCTTTGCACAACAGTTTTCTTCATTCATTAAAAGGTTTACTAATTTTTTTAAATTGACATAATGAAATTAAAATTTATTACACAGATTGTTCCCTATTTTTTAAATTATTTTTGGGGGGGGAGTGGCGGGCGAGGAAGGCCGAAATTGCATAGAAGGAGAGAATTTAACTTTACTTTCTTTTTTCTTCTGGCTACGCTAGGAAATTGGCATGTGTGAAATGACAGATCTAAATCTACATATATCTTTTTATACGGCATATATATTTTTTTATATTTTTTTTATGACCTTGGTTAAATAAAGACCGCCTCTGTTCCTCCACACTAGTCCACAATTGAGCTTCGACAAACATTTTCTAACTGATCAAAACATCATAATTTTATATTTCTTAAGGCTCTTCGTATACGCTTATATTTCCGTCATATATGCATTTTTCGATATCGAGTATAAGGACGAAAATTCCATAAAGGTGTGTTTTTTCTTTTTTTACTTTCTTTTTTCAATATTGAATTTTCTTAAACTGGATAAATCTTTTGAATATTGTATGGAACATATTTTCATTAAAAATATTAATGGTCTTATAATATATTACAAGCTGAGAGATGAGTAACAGAAAACTACTGTGAAAAGTAGTGGTACCGTTTGATGTTTGTATTGTTTCTTTCGATTCCCTTATCTAGTTTTAATGAATGCAGACTGTCCTTTCTCAATGTAAGCTGTATTATCTCTAAATCTTGTTTTATATACAACGTTAATATATATATATATATATATATATATATATATATATATATATATATATATATATATATATATATATATATATATATATATATATATAAGAGTAGCAATATATATATATATAAGAGTAGCAATAAATTTGTTATTTATTCATTTGATACATAAAACTGATTATTACGAATATATTTTCAGCTTAAATTATATGTTCGACTAGTATTTTCATTCATATCATATTCAGTGAAGACAAGCTAATTAACAGCATACATTTTGTGCCCTGGTGTATTTGTTCTACAATTTAAGCAAAATATTATTTTTAAAAATCTCAGTTGAAAATGAAAATATAAATATTCACCTGCTGATGCGTATAACATCATTTCTGAGCACATTATGGACTATACAAGGCAGCCAGTAAATTTGATGGAAGAACCCGGGAAAGCTATGGAAGAATAACCAACCCAAGGGAAGCTACTAGCGTGTTTCCTAACATACTCAAGTTGGTCAAATGGAGACTCGAACTCAAAGATGAGATGTGTTAACGATCTGCAAAGACGATGCCTTAGACCAGGAGTTGGCAAATCAAAAGGTTTTGTGTGGTACGAAAAGGGCAGCCAGAAATCTCGACTTTAACAGTGTAACTCTTACTTTTGGTACGCGCTCGTTCATTTTGTAGTTTATCCGAAAAAAGTGGCACGCTAAGTCAAATAGGTTGCCGATGCCTGCCTTAAACCATTCGGCAACCTGGGGCCACCTGTAACCTCATAGATAGTCACTGTCCAAAACCAACCTATGAATAAGTTTATTTAGTTTTTTTTTTTCATTTTTTAAGAGGGGGGGTCTCTTTTAAAAAAAAAAAAGTTCCATTCCTAATCATGTAATATACAATTCTAAGTTTATGGGATATGTTGTTTAAACATGTCATATGTCAATCATATCACCAAGCAACATCACAATAATCAAAATATAACATGGAAAACATATCATTTTATAACCTTGAAAGCATATGCCATTTTAAGTCTCTAAGAAAAAAGCATATTCATAACTTCTGCTTTACTCGGTACAGAGATGGACATACGTGACGATGTAACCAGCACTAAATAGGACAGGTGTAGCGGATCTCAATTCATCAGTTGACACTATGCCTAACGGCATATATATTATAAGCAAAAAGTCTGAACAAAGCTCAGTGTAAGCCCAAGGATCACTACATCAGTAAAATGCCGAAAGGAAATTTTGATTTGTCGGAATCGAAGCAAACAACAGGGTGCAGGTTGGTATATTATTATTATTATTATTATTATATATATATATATATATATATATATATATATATATATATATATATATATATATATATATATACACACACACTGCAGTGAGTGAGACAGACAGAAAGATAGGGAATCTATCTAGAGACGAATTAAAAATTCTCTAAACCATATGATGGTATTATTTGTATTAAATATCAACTCTGCCTAGCATTATCAAGAAGTCTCCTGTAGAATCCAGAGCTAGCACTTACCTTCAATTTAGTGTATTTCTGTAATTCTCTATTATTAAACCTATTTACCTGGATTAATTTCATTGAAATCTAGAAAGACCGTCTACTCGATGAGAATTAATTAATTTATGTCGCCATGCAAGTATGTCTGCTACGCACGAGTGCATGTAGTACAGGTTTCTAATTTCCAGGGAGACGAGTAACCTGTACGATGCATATGTTTTGTTAGGATGGTCAAATTCCTTTTATAAGATTTAGATTATTGAGTCTAATCTTAAAAAAGCAAGCGCACATTATATTTTAATATTTTGTTTGTTGTGGGGTTTAACGCCATTTTTCAGCACAGGAAAGGCTATACATGGCGGCCAGTATTAATGGTGGAGGAAGAAACCGGGAAATCACCGGAAAGAACCACCGACCCACGAGAAGCTACTGGCAAGCTCTCTCACGTATCCACATTCGCCGAATCTTAGACTCGAACCCACGCGGATAGAGGTGAGATGGCAGTGATCCGTAACGGACAGTGCTTTAGACCACTCGGCCACTCAGTTCCCCTATTTTAAAATTAAAATTATTTGAAAGATTATATTACATCAATGCGAATTCCTAATTTGGAGACAGGCTTATCTGACTAGCCAGCTTCATCAGTAGGGCCTTCCAAAACACAAAGAGGTCCAAAACTGGCCTATCCCATTTTATTGTCAATTAAGACTGGGTACAGGATATAGCGAGGTCGAGCATGATAAGATGATAACGAAATATGTTCTTTTATATATCACTTTGAGTTTTTCACTAACAACATATTTCATTCGTGACTACCGTTATTGTTATTTGCACTCATGAAAAAGTGTCATCCTATGACATCTGTACATTGGTACAAAAAAAATTAACTTCAGTGATATTTGTAGTAAAAGTAGAGATAGATGTTCTAGAAGAAATAACTTCAGTGACATTTGTAGAACAAGCTGAGATAAATCTCTCTCTCTCTCTCTCTCTCTCTCTCTCTCTCTCTCTCTCTCTCTCTCTCTCTCTCTCTCTCTCTCTCTCTCTCTCTCTCTCTCTCTCTCTAAATATCTTCAGTGGCAGTAGTAGAGCACGAAAATTGACATTTACAATCGGAAAATGTGAATTTAATTACGTTGAAGATAAATATTTGCTTCTGAGTTCTAACGAGGGGCGTGCACGAAATAAAGGTCAATACCTCGTGGGGCGGTCCTTACCCCCGCCCCACAATATATATATTTGCAAGAGTAAGTTTACTTATGCATTTAGATGATTAAAAAAAAAAAACATGCATTGGAAAGTCTGGTAATGCAGGGGTTTAGTCCCATAATTCCCGCTGTGTTTCATCCTACTGACCCATTGACTACTTCTTTAGGCTCATCATAAACATCACTAAACGATATTTTGGATTAATCTTTGATCCTTAATTTATGTTGATATTGCATTTTGTACGTCAAACACGTGTCGATACCTATGGACCACGGACCTATACTATCATTGACAAAGGTGAATGACTGAACTTGCCTTAGTGACGTGTGCGGTCATCCGACCACGTACATCAACTTGCTGTATGGGAATGGACCGCTCGACAAGATTTTATCCCTAATCTGTGTGCTTTTGAGAGCTTCCAAGTGAACGCACCGCGCACATTTTATTTTATTAGTCTAGTGGGAAGTAGGAGCCTCCACTCGGCACTTGACCACATGCACCGGATGCTTATTATTTCTCGTGCTTTTACGTGGAGAGGGTAGAGAAGGTGCTGACGGATGCGCTGCTGCATTGTTGTAGGGTTCCATGTGGTCCATGGTGAAATGTTTATTTTATTACCCAAGTTGAAAGGGTGTCCTCTTTACACTTTGATAATGGGGGGGGGATTAAAGGTGTGAGATATCACACCATTTATAGTAGTACCGGAAGCTCGTCGGACATTCAAGCGGTATTTCCCTCATTTAACCGACTGCCTTTATAAATTGTACAAATTTAAATGGTTAATACCTCAAAAATAGTGTCCATATTTATCACGAATTGTGCAAGATACACTCCAGTATTGATACGAATTCCCAAGTTATAAGTGTCGGCATCAAAAATTCTAATTTCGTATTTTATGAAATCCCAATGAGGAGGCGTGGCTATCTCGTCATAATTTACATTACTTTTGATTACAAAAATGTTACAAACTTTATTTATTTTATTTACAGAAACTAAAAAATATAGAAAACATTTCTTTAAAAAAAGAACCACAATAAAATGCATATTAAGTATAACAACAGAAGGTTAAAAGTCTTATAGACATATCAAATTTTTTTTAGCCTCACGGATTTCATCTTTGCATTGCATTCACACTTAGGATAATTGGTAAAATTTCACATTCCAACATACTGTTTAGATGTATTTAATGAAAGGAACGTATATATGTCGAAAATAGATATACTTTAAAAAATGGTAATTGCTAATTTGATTCGATGATCAGTTGTCGCAGGACATACGTTCTATTTTTGTTTTCATAAAATGGATATCCAGCAAACGTTGAATGTAGGTTAACAAAATGATCGCTGACCTAAAAACTTCTTTAGTCCGACAAAATTACTTATGATATGTTGAGACTTAGCCAGCGTGAATTATTGCTAAGTTTTGAGTACATGCAGTAAATTTCAGGACGAATGGTTGCAAATTATTTATGTTATGCCGATTTCAATCTGTGACTGATGTACGGTGATAGTCGGATAGGATTCGGACATTGGGCATGAGAACCGTCAAGCTGCCAGTGTGCCTGTAAATTACACGATGTTCATACTTTGCTAGTGATACATTTGATCGGTGGTTTATACTTCATAGGTATTTACACGTGTTAGGGTTTTACTGATATGTGGAGATATTTTAACTGTTTCGATTTTTGAAAAAAAATAAAATAATATCCGATTTTCAAATAATAAATATTCTGACTTTTCATTTGTAACATCTGGCGAACTGAAATGCATGGACAAAGTTATAAAATTACATCCTCAAGGGAACTGTATTTACTAACCTTGATGGATATAATCATTTTCAAGGCAATTGCAGGTGTAAGACGTCTTCCTTCAAATGCCGGTAGTTGAATTCGGGTACTCTAGTTCTCTATGTTGTGATCGCTCAGGTGGATAAGTGGTTAGAGCGTCCGCTGCGGATGCTCGAAGTAGCGGGTTCGAAACCCCGGTCGAGTCATGCCAATAACTTATAAAAATTGTACCGACAGCTGCCTTCTTAAGAGCTCAGCATAAAAGGGTTAATGTTAGGACTGGTCGGCCTGATGTCACGATAATGTGACTTGTCGGCCTGGTGTCAGGATAATAGAACTTTGTGGGACATCATGCTACATGTGTGAGGCAAGAAGCCCCAGTGCTAGACTAACTGCCAAACTGCAGACAATGTAGCGTTCAACAATCTGAAAGATTGCTAAAGCTATGTTAAAGATCCAACTAACACACACTGTTTCATAGAGATCGTTGTGACCTTATAACCAGTAACACACACACACATACTGTTGCAAAGAGATCGTTGCGTTTGTGTGCGTGTTTTACTGCACATTAAGACTTGAAAGGCTATAAGATTATGAAGCAAGTAAACCAAAAGTGTCTTCGCTAAGTACACGCAGCAATAGCCAATATGAGCTGATGGTGGGAATCGAGTCCAACAGCTTAATACCCAAGAACATCACAAAGAAAGTTTGTGAAAGAACTGTGCTTGGTTTAAAATTATTTCCATGAGATTAATTATTTTGACTTCAGTAAGTCATGAAAATTAACAAAGTAATTGGGTCACGTGTTTGGAACTAATTTGTTGCTCTTAACATACAAACGTGACCTCAGAGTTGGTCGACATAGGACTAATATCCAAAATTAGATAGTAAATCGGCATATTGCAGAGTCGTTTATTTAGTTACTATGGTGCAGAGTGAGCAGGCATTGTGCAAATGTTTTGCATAAGCGATATTAAATCAAAAGAGTTTAAATATTTGTTTAATCCTTTAAATTTAGAGATAAACTGTCAATAATTATAATGAAATATAATGATGTGGTTTTCATTTTTTATTTTAATGAAGGAGTAAACAAATCAGAGTTATTCTAATATTGGTCATCTGCCTAATGGCTACAGTCTGTGCTACGGTTGTATTAGCAGTAATTCTTGGTGTGCAGCTGAGCAAGACAACGAGAACAGAAAACTCTTCAGGTAACGCACGCCTAATGTATGACACTAAATAAATTATGTTTTACATTATTTATAAAAGCAGTTATATTTCAATCATGATATGAGTTTCAGATTTTGTTGGCACTATGTTTAATGTCTTCTAAAATAGTACTGAATGTCTGTACGATAATATTATGGGCTGAAAGAAAGGCAAGTTCAATATCCTGTCATGCAAAATATATCGATACGTAGAAAAGTAAAACGTTCCTTTCAAGAAATGCATGTTTTCTTTAGAACAGTTGCTGGAGTTTACTTAAAGGTGTTTCACACTCGACATCCTTGAAATATCAGTTTCACACACACACACACACACACACACACACATACACACATATATATATATATATATATATATATATATATATATATATATATATATATATATATATATATATATATATATATATATATATATATATATATATATATACATATATACATATACATATTCATATACATATATAAATATATATATATATATATATATATATATATAGATATATATATATATATATATATATATATATATATATATATATATATATATATATATATATATATGAGTATGTCAAACGGCCTATAGTTTCTTTGTAGTAATGAACAGGGTTTTATTTACATACATTTGTTTCTGCATTTTACAACAAAAGGTCAAAATCTTTCCGCGAACATAAACAGGATGAGGTTTTGAGGTTATAAAACGCGACATTTGATTCATTTATATAAAGGAACGTGGGATTTTTATATGCATGATGTCTTTCCTTTTTCCTTGAATCGCTTGTTATTTTAAATTGATCGTGTCATCCCTGAGTGATCCCTGTTACATATATAAATGGCTAAAGCATGTTCAGCCGGCCAATTTATTTAGCAGACATTCCAATGAAATTCCATAAGAGAATTTGGCTTATACCAGTACACATTACTGAACGGTTGCGTGTATTTATTGCTTAATAGAGAAATAAAACGTCATTGACTATAGGATCAGCAACATATCAAATTCTGTCATTTTAGGTGTGTTTCATGCATGTCCGCTTCATGCAAGGGGTATCTGAAAAGTTATAAATATTTTACAATGACTTATTTATTTCTTTAAACCTGTCAACAAATGTAATGCCAATCGAAATACCAAATAATGTATAAATTGGTCTGCAGTTACACGTGCAAAAAGTGACACCTGCTGATGTGTACCTGTGACCTAACATAATTAAATGACAGTGACTTAAAAATGTCAGATAATGAGAAGGATTCTTCTTCAGAGCAAAATCCTACTCTAAAAGCCGGGTACTCGTACGGTACTAGCTGACTGATATCAGGATCGACTTTGGATAAAACGTGGCGGATGCAATTCGTAGGCATATCCTACAGTTCTGAGGTGGTTCCATCTTTTTAAATATGGTCGTGAATCCAGGAAGATGACATTCGTTCCGAAGACCGTTGTCAGCAACTGGCGAGCTAGAGATGGATGTTCTTATGCGGACAACAGATTAAGACGATTTATACACAGTGACATATATTTTCATTATCAGTGGCATTCATTTTGCTGCTCTTTTTTAATATACGGAATAATCGTTTAAAGCTCAAAAAGGTTTGTACAAGATGGGTCTTGTATTTGTGGACGGAAGATCAAAAACTTAATAGGTTTGAAATCGTCACATATCTTGCGACTATATGAAAAGAGTGAATGAAAGTGTCACGGATGATGAAACATGGATTTAATTTTTTTAACCAGACTCAAGAGAAAATAATACAGTTTGGATCGGGGTAAATGAACAGAACCACAAATCACGTGATGTATTAGAACTGACAAGAGAGATTTTATACGCATTACTTTTTCGATGGAAAAGACTCTGTTGTCAAGGTACGTTTGCCTGACTCTACTAGAATTACTAGGCATTTTATGTATCGAAAGTGCTGGAACACTAATGAATAACTTGTCCGCGCGCCGGACTCGAGGTATCCATCTACCCTATGTCGATGCACCGGCGAATAAATCAGCTTTCTTGACATCCTACTTGAAGAAGCGCAGCATCCAAACTTTGCCACGTCGTTCAGACAGCTCTGATGTATTTCTAATGGAATTTTAAATAAATTCCTTTATTAAAGATTTGTTGATGCACAAAGGTCTTGTATGCCGTCAGCCTATCGAAAAGTAAATACAAAATTGCAGTTTGATAATCCGACTGAAAACGTGCGTGTATACATATATACTTATATACATATATATATATATATATATATATATATATATATATATATATATATATATATATATATATATATATATATATATATATATACAGTAGGAGTATTTTGAGGACATGAATTGACGAACTAATAAAGAGCATTTTATTCATCCCACATTTAAAAGTTTTTAAATACCACTTATATTTTGAGTTGGCTTGATTACTATTTCCTATTCTCTTTTTAATAAAACCTGTTTATAAAACGTCAGAGAACCATGCAACGGCAATGATACCTTTTCGTATTGTTTCCTCCGTTAATATTTGTCACTGAAATCATTATGAATAATTACATAAAGTTGAATATAAAAGCCATAAACGGACTGTGGGTGTCCAAAATGCATTTTGTATGTAGATAAAGCACCTTTTTATTTGAGAAAATAAAAATTTCTGGAAGAGACTTGTTATGTAATCTCCGAAATAAATTTTGAGGATATCAAGACAAGGCAATTTTTAAAAAATGTAACTGATGTATGTTAAAATCATATCAGATGTATTTAAACTATACGATTTTCACATTAGCCACTGTGGCAGCCATAATGGATGTCAAATGAGCATCGTTTTCATTTCGGACAAGCCAGAAACCGTTAGGAGAATTTTGGTGACAACCAAATGTGGCCTTGACCATCCCTCTGAAGAATTTTTGACAAGATTTAGTCTTACAAAGACCACAACGTCACAAAACCGTACAAAAATACAAGGTTTGTCCACAACACTACGGTTTCTCGAAAACAAAACAAGCCAAATTGGACGTTCTGGGAATACTTGGTTTGCAAGACCATTGTTGAACAATTTAAGATGCTGCAAAGAATACGCTTGTTATATTAGTTAAAATCGGTGCTTGTGAGGGAAGCAACTTGCATATTGAATTTGTGTATTTTATTTATTGGTACGTTTGTTTGCAAATATATACTTACGCACATATTTTCCAAGAAAAATTGAATTAAATATTTAGTCATTCTTTCTCCTTCATTTTACTTTGTCGGTTGTTGTTGTTGTTGATGCTGTTATTATTATCACCATCGTCGTCGTCGTCGCCATCGTTGTTGTTGCTATTATTATTATTATAATTATTATTATTATTATTATTATTATTATTATTATTATTATTATTATTATTATTATTATTATTATTATTATTTCAGACTTTTGTCAAGAGGAAACCTGCATAGCTACAGGTAAGTATATATTATGTGCTAGATTTAATTTGTATGCTACAGGCCATTTTCTAAAACCATTCGCTCCCAATGCTTATGCGCACTATAATCTGTTTAGACATGCACTTGTGACTGACTCTCAGTGTTTAAATGAAAACTTTTATTTAGCGTTTCTGCATATCTAGAAGAGTGTAGTTAAACAAATCAATCTTATTTTTCTCAATTTGGTCATTTAAAAGGAAACACCAAGAATATGATAAGTTCTTTGAGCAGCAGACAATCTCTAACGATTTTTATGATACTTCCCACGTGACGATCAGAGCACGCTCAGGTCTTTCCGTCAGTGATTAGAAATACACAACATACAGTAGCAACCACTGTACAGTAGCAACTACCATACAGTAGCAACCACCATAAGGCAGCAACCACTGCACAATAATGTACCTGTTTTGCCAGACGACACATTATGAATTGTGTTCATTATGCGTGACTCAATTGAGATAATGTATTCTTGGCCGTAACATTCCCAGCTCTCTCTCTCTCTCTCTCTCTCTCTCTCTCTCTCTCTCTCTCTCTCTCTCTCTCTCTCTCTCTCTCTCTCTCTCTCTCTCTCTCTTCAAGCATGAACTCTCTTTGGTATTATTTGTATTTACTTAACTTGTGTAAATAATGCAATGAAGGTCATAATATGTTTGACATGCTTGAATGGTGTATAGATATAGTGTGTGATTTAATTCTCCACCATTCTGTGGATGGGGAAGCTGAACAAGCTGGAACTTTGTAGAAAATCCACTGTCTGTTTCGATTGCTTTAGGTGAAATATCGGGTAACCTGTTTTAAGATTTTACCCATACGCCAATTACACGTTCTTAATGTTTTTAAATGTGTGCTTTCCAAAATGCCTTAACAGTTATAGTCAATCTTAGTTAATAATGCACTAAGGAAAGTAATACACTTAATGGTTTGTATTCATGCGACGCATACCGAGCATATCAAACACCTGCTTGTGTGTGGCTTGATAGTCAATGTTCTTCCCTATTTCCATGGACCTCAAGACAACGGGTTGTTGTCAACTGAAAAGTTATTTACAAACAAGTTTCTATATGACCAACCATTACGAAACTCTAATTTCACACTTGCGTGTTTTTTCTTGGTTCACATTCCCCAGTAAGCATTTTCAGACCAAATATTAGTACTTCATATCATACGATGCAAAACACGACCCAAACACCCTAAATAAAGAAATATTCATATCCCAATTACTAAACACGTACACCTAAAAACTATCCAGAGAACTCCCTATGTTACGAACTGGGATGGGGTCCATTTAGGAACCTAACCAATGCTATCGTAAAGTTCAGTGAATTGTAATAGGGACATTTGATATGAATCCACTTTTCCAAAAAATGTTCTGCTTCTGCAGCCTAAAAACAATACAAGTAGAATCTTTACAGCAAGCTCACCCCATGGCACTAGATATTTTAATCATCTGGTTTTCACTCCAAACTCTACGTAGTTAGGACAACATACATTGTGTTTGTGCAAATTTATTAAATGACTATTTACAATACTTATAATTAATTTTTGGATTTTGAAAATGTTGATGATATTAGAGACAAGATAGTAGATTAATTTTTTTAACTAGCAAAAATAATTGTATATAGTTTTGAAAGAAACATATTTTATACTTGAATTCTGACAATCTTTGCCAACCATAACCTATAAATGTAATTTATTTAAGATTTATATTTTGAAGTAGAAGTTGAAAGTGTGTGTGAATCTGATCAGATATATTATAATCATTTATATGTTTTTGAATCAACTTCTGGACAACTCATTAGTGAGATATCAAATGTTTAATTTAAGGTAGGAAACACAGATTCTGTGTACCAGAAACAATCAAGCCAGTTATAGAAATATGATATCAGTAGTCTCCTCTGAAATCCGCTAGGACTAGATAGATATTTAGTTTTGAATTTGAATCAGAGGTCGGAATATACGATAATAATCTGAAGTGATAGCCTGTTGGTCTGAGGTAAAGATATTTAGGCTTTTCTTTGGTGATTTTGGTGGGGCGGGGTTTTTGTGGCTTGGGTATGGGGACATGGTTGCGGGTCTGCCAGTACGTTCTCCTGGAGTTACGAGCACGTACCAAGGTCATTTTAAGGTCCCTGATCCCAGTAGGGTTCAGGAAAAGGCTTAGCTCTGAGGCCAAGTGCCCTCTTAATGGGACTGCAGTCCAAAGCCTGGGACTGTAAGCAGTCGTATAAGCACTAGGGCAGTAAGCGACTTAAAACACATTGATTGATCAGAGTTGGGAATTCGGAGACAGTGAAAAGTTACTATTAAGAGATATATCGCCACGATATTTGTTTTGTTTGATTAGGGTCAATACACGTTTGGTGAGTTTGTGTTATTGCATTGGGCGAGAAAAAAGATTTTTACCTTTTACATTATGAGTGGATCGTACAATGTATGAAATAGATTTTGTCATGCTGAATAGGATAATTTACATTGAATCTTATGATATGTAAGATATGTAGAATGTTTACTTTATAACAGGAAAAATGATTTGTATTAGGTAGTGAAGCTGTACCCAGTAGATTATGCTGATGATTTTATTATCTAACAAGACAAAAATACCTTTAACTGTATCACTAAATAAAATAAAACTGTTCTTATTACTTTTTGCTTGGGTGACTAGCAGCGGATTTGTCTTGTTGAGCAAAGAAGAAAAACATTACTTTTTTAAGTGTTATTAAGTGTACTGCATATACAGCCTCTCGATTTTTCAGTTACTTATTATTTTCATGACTAATAATTGTTTCTTGCTTATAGTTTGTTCAAGCATTTTCATCCTTACTAGTTACAACGCAGGAGGATGGCAGATATCTCAGATTAAAAACAAAACGTAGCTAAATACAATAAATGTAAAAGAATGATATAGGCTTAGGTAAAATATCAAATGATAGCAAATGACAAAGTGTAGCTTTAATAGGTTTTGTAGGTATGACTTTAAATGTGACAATCCCACTATAGCCCTAATCCATCGTCGTAAGTTGACAGCATACATGACTCCATATTAGACTAGTTTTCGGTTTAAATGCTTTAGTATTGATAGAGAAGGTTATGGCATGTGACAAATCTATAATTCCATAAATTGACCGATGGTATAGAAATTGAGCTAGCGCGCCACTTTTTTTCTGAAAATTTCTAGATTCTACAGCAGACTTGTTGAATCATTACAAAGAAAGATTCGACACATATCGACACATATTTTTTGGGGTCTTATTGTGCTAGTGAATATTTACTTTGTGAATATCTACTTTTTATTTTAGTTTTTTCGTTCAAGAGTGTTAGTGTGATAAATGATACTAATTTGTGTTGTTTTTTTATTTAGTTTATTTTTATTTTTAAATGCTTAGTCTCGCCTATGGTACTTTGCTAAATATGAATAATATTTGTAAATGATAATATCCTTAGTAAATACCAAAATCTTGTGGCCCACTACGGTTGTGTTGCCGTATGCATCAGCAAATATACTAGATCTGATAAACATTTTTTTCAATTACGTAAATACTTTAGAATTTAATGTTCTTTTTCTGTGTTTATCTTTGTATAAAATATTAGTTCCCGAGTCATACAGCCAGTAAGAATATTACAAGCAGGGTTGATTAGGCAACTGAAAGTCTATATTACGATAGACGCAGAAAAACAACATTAATCTTATAAATAAAACTTTATTAATTTTATTCTTTATTTTAGTATAATTTTTTAAAAGTACTGTTATATGTAACATTATTTTATTATTCAAAGGATGATCAGTTTCCCGTAAATTATATTGATATAAACGAAGTTCATCACATGGTAACATTCTGACCAATCACAATCCTCGCTGAGTTTATCAGGGAATGCCATTGTAAAATTGGTATATCAAATTGCTTTATAACAACACTTTAAAAGTAATGTTTTATATATAGCAACAAATTATATTATCATCAATGTAACCCATCGATTTCATTTGCAGCGGCTCGCATTTTAGGCAGTTTGGACCCGAAGGTAGATCCATGTGAAGACTTTTACCAGTTTTCATGTGGCAAGTGGATCGAAGACCAAATCATACCGGACGATTCTGGGTTTATAAATATCTTCAAAAATTTGGATGACGATCTTCTAAAATCATTACGAGGTAAGTGATTATCCATTCAGGTACTCTCAGAAACCAAACCAGTTAGTGATGTTATGTTCGTATTTAAACTTGCAGGACAAACAAGAAAGTCTTACATTGAATAGCATTAAATGGTTGATCAGTTATGTAAAGTAGAAATAGAATGCCTCGAGCAATTCTATTGAAGTTAGAATGACATTTATTAGATGAAATAATTTCTGTGCGACTATCACGATATGATCTAAACTAGTAGATAATCTAGGCCATTGTCAACAGAGTTTATACAATCTTCTCTTAGTTTAGTCATATCAGTTCGATAATGATGATTGACTCAAAATCCTGATTGTTTTGCATAAAAAAATTATATTCATTAATGTAACTCAGCAAATGGCGAGCGACGTGCTTTTCAGTTCCTTTGCAAACAGTAGGGATGATTCATCTGAGTGTGCATGTAGTGGGCGCAGTTTTGTTATAACATTGTATGTGGTTAACTTTAGCCCAGTTTTAATGATTTCTGAAAGATCCAATTTGAAATCTCATAGTTGAATAACTCGGTGATAAATTCAGCAATTGTTTAGGCTTATAATATTAAGATTATTTTGTGTTTTGTTTATCAGTACCTGTAAATTAATAATAATTAAATAGGATACAAATAAAAAAATAGATTGTAACACTTTATATTTGATTATTCCTTTCACATAAAAAAATCAAAATATATTACAGTCATTTTTGGAAGTAGGATCGAAACCAATGAAGCTGTTGAAAAGTGCCATGAGGTTAGTATTTGGGACTAGCATACAAATGGTAGACTTAATGAGAGAAACATTAATGGGAACATTTCATTTGATTATATTTGTTTTTCATAAATATTTAGAAATGAAACATGCGCGTTTCGAGATTTGAGCATATTATTACAAAACAAACACGTTCATTGTCTTTCTAAATATTAACCCTTTCTACGTTTAAGACAAAATCTTAATTTCCGTGGAAGGAAGCATGTTAATTTCCAAACCATTTTTCAGTATTATTGGAAAAAGTGCCCAGTTTAGATGACAAGAGCCCGACCAGTATCGCAAGAACATTTTACAAGTCCTGTATGAATGAAAGTAAGTATGTGTAATGACTCCTTCTAATGTCATCTCATAATATTGGTTTTTACCTTAATTCAGCTGAAGCTTTTATCTTTAAATATTTTCAACTTTTTATAGATCTTTGCCCTTGATCTTGAAGGATAACACAAGCATTCGTTTGAAAGGGTTTTTTTTCCTAATATGTTTCGCAATTATTTCCTTTATATTATTATAACTATACACGTAATTAGCAATACCTGGCCAGTATTGTGCTCACGTGTTGTTAAGCCAGTGATTATTTACACCAAAGTCTATATCCCCCTCCCCTTGAGATAAGCGACTGTGTTATCTTGTCGTGAAATGGCATTATCCAACACATTAAAGGTTCCATAATGTCTAATCAGAAAATACCATCTATAACCTGTCCAAATAAGTTTTGGCACATGTTTTCCGTTGTAGGTTGATGAAAAAATTATATCATTAAAAGTTTCTCACGATGACTTCAGCTATATTCTTAGAACGATTCCATTTTAAAAGAAAGAAATTCAACTCGCTAATCTTTGAACACTAGTGCAGATTTTTCTATATTTTGCAAAGGGATTAAGACTGTAAACCAAGGCAAAGATCTACGTAATGGAATATAAATTAATATAAAGTACCCTTTTCTATTACATCATTCGTAAGAAGCAAATAAATCACAGTACGACTCTCTATCCGGTTGAAAACGTTTAGTAATTTATTTATTTATCTTTTTATTTATTGTTCTTTGACGATCTCTAATCAGAGGGGTCATATCATTGAATACGGATCTACTTGACACAATTTTACAAAGCACATTGACAATGTTTCTTTGCATATAAATAACAAAGAGTTTAGTGGTGTTTTGATGAGTACATTGATCTGACGTGCTAATGGCAATTATTTAAAAGATTACTCTTCCTAAATAGTCTCAGTAAATGAATAATGACCAGGTTTTATGGTCACGTGGTCGGATTTGGAGGAGAATTAAGGTCAGTTTGTATTAATTTATTAAAATCTAAGTAGATATTTGGCGTGTTAAGGGACTTTTCTATTTGTGAAAAGTTATATTCTCCCATGCTGGGACCTTATTCAGAAGTTGGCGGTATCCGTCCCAAATAAACATTTTACATGGGCTTTTCTATTAATTAGAATTAAAAACGTTATCGTCAAAAACATGTGCAATATCACATTTTTAGTGTAGATGTGTTATAAGAGATTGATTTATTTTGTCGGTTGGTAGACTATATAGAGGTCGAGGTCGAAATAAGAAGTACGCGTGTTAAATATCTTCGATTTTAGTTGAGTTAATTAATACTAACATCGAAGTTTTAATTCCAAAGCATAACATGCTATTTACACACATTCCACGCTCCACCATATAATGCATTACTTGTATTTTGGTTTTGTTTGTTTCTGTTAGGTTTGGTCAACGAAGTGTCCACATCCACAATTATCCAGTTTATAGAGGAAATGGGTGACTGGCCTATCTTATCCCTCAAGGAATTCAATGACACTAACTGGAGCTTAGAGAAGTCTTTGGGTAAAGCCAGACAATACAACACTTTTATTAACTGGCCGATACCAAGCGGAGTTATTTTCGGTTTGACCGTCCTGCACGACTATAAAGTGGCCGGAAAATACGTTCTGTATGTGAGTAGTTCAATGTAGATCAAATGAACAATTAAATGCCACACAGGAACATTGAAATGCCTCCAATAAACATTTAAAACATTTAAAGGCCTCCAAGAAACATTTAAAGGCATCCAAGAAACATTTAAAGGCCTCCAAGAAACATTTAATACATTGAAAGGCCTCCAAGAAACATTTAATGGCCTCCAAGAAACATTTAAAGGTCTTGAAGGAAAATTTAAGGGTGTCGATGAAACATTTAAAGATCTCAAATGAACATTGAAATGTCTCCAAGAAACATTTAAAGGCCTCGGAGGTATATTTAAGGGTCTCAGTAGAACATTTAACAGTCTCAAATGAATATTTAAATGCCTCAAAGAAACATTTAAAGGCCTTTGAAGATATATTTAAGGGTCTCAATAGAACATTTAACGGTCTCAAAAGAACATTTAAAGGCATTAGTGGAACATTTAAATTTTTTCAGTGAAACGTTTAAAGGCTCGAAAAGATCATTTACATATCTAAAGGCCTCAAAGAAACATTTAAAAGCTTCTCCTTCCATTGATATGCTGTAAGAAAAATATGATTCGGATGTCGTTTAAGAACCATTGTGATGCAGATGCATAAGAAAATAATAAGCACGACACCTATACAATACCGTCTGTACTTGTTATAAGTCGGATATAACTGCAAACTGCACATACCAAGAATTGTCGGGATATTGTTCGCCAGCAGATCTGGTTTTAAGTAGTTGTTTTGAAGTATTCAGTTGAACAAACGCCATAGAGATCTGATCTGCTGACATATTATTTGATAAAAAAAAATCAGGGTATATTTGCTTGTAGATGGATTCAACGTGTAAGCGATTCAATACAGTATGTACTTGCTCATGTAACCCAGATTCAGGTGAGTTGTATGTTATGGTCCCGTCTTCATCTTTCTTCAAGCGTAGTTTGGCCTGCATCAACTGATAATATCAGATCTGACACTATTTATTCCAGTACTATTGCTTTGAGGTAGGATTGAAGAATTATTTAAAGCTGCACTCAGACGTGTTGAGATGGTAATCTGTGGCCTGGTGGTAGGATGAGAGAATTAAAGTAGAGGGACCGAAAGGGGTTACTGGATAATTAAGAACAGTGCAAGGACACGACATTCTGCTGTAGATTAAAAATTTTCAAAACTAATATTATCGACTATATTGTCTTCAACTGTTTATATCATATGTCATTCATTCATGGTGGATTATCATAGCACAGGTTAACCTAACGTTAAATAACTTAATTTCAGCTCGATGAGCCTGAGCTTGTGTTGGGAGGAAGAGATGTATACCTACAGGGGCCGACTTCATCCGTGATGAAGGCCTACCACGAGTTTGGGAAGGCAGTGGCCGTAAAACTCGGAGCAGACAGAAGACAGGCAGCAAAAGATTTCAAGGATCTTATAGAATTCGAAACACAATTAGCCAATGTAATTACTTTACCTGTTTCAAATGGACAATAAGTTTGTAAAAAAAATGACAACAACGCACATATAGTAGTAAATTGTTTTCATAATGGAAAAATATGGACCAAATTATTTTCACCTGAAGTATCTCTTTAGAACAATAAACTCTACTTTCTCAATGCAATAAGTGGAACACTGTTTATTCTTAAGAAAGTATACAGACCAATTCCATTTAATTTAGTTCAAGCCAAACCAATCTTTGCATTGCAAATTAATCCATTTTTCCCTGACTCATTCTGTGCCACGATACAATACCCTATTCTCTATACCGTAACATATACTTTATTATTAAGTTCTCGTCAAAGTATTTCACACTTTATTAACTATTCCAAAGTGCTTTCATTTTTGTTTTAAGATAACCGTGCCTTCCCATGAAAGGCGGGACGCCGAAAAGAATTACAACAAAATGACAGTCCAGATACTTTCAGAAAGATACCCCCAGGTATGATAATGACAACAACAGGATAAAATTACATTAATCCAGATATCTGACATCAAACTGTATGAGCATATTTTGACACAGAGGTAATGAAAAAAAAATCAACAGAGAAAGAAAATAGACATTGAATATGAAAATGCGAAGGAGACTTAATACAACTTTAATCGATTGTGAGCAATGAAATTAGTTTTAGTGCATTATAGTATAATAGAGACAAATTGGTCTTTGCACGACCGAGGTTGTAATGTATTGTTGTTGTTGTGGGACTTAACGCCATTTTTTCAGCACACGATATACATGGCGGCCAGTATTAATGGTGGAGGAAGTAACCTGGACATCACCGGAAAGAACCACCGACCCACGAGAAGCTACTGGCAAGCTTTCTCACATATCCACATTCGCCGAATCTTAGACTCGAACCCACGCAGATAGAGGTGAGATGATAGTGATCCGAAAAGGTGAGCGCTTTAAACCACTTGGCCACTCAGGCCCCCCTGTTGTAATGTGTCGAAGAAGTACTGAATCCTAATGTTGAATAAATTGTGCATTAAAGTTATCATAGTCAAGCCAGAAAGGTCTTAAGAAAGTCATTCTGATATTTCTCTTATTTCATCTCTGAAATATGAAAGGGCCTACGTTTAACCTTCAGTGGAAATGACCCAGTCATCGTAACGGTATAGTGGCAGAGAGTACATTAGAATTACCGACTGCAACGTTTGGAAGAGACTTTATATCAAATAATTGATCTTCAAAGTGAAGTTAATTGCATCGTATTCTAAGCTTTCAAAACCTGATGAAAGACATGATTATTTGGGGAAAATTTAAAAACAGTTGCTTTTGAATGGTCAGTTAAAATTAAGATCTACAATTTAAAAATAGTGGGGAAATTTAAAGTAGCAGTCTAGCTCAGAATTCTTTAGCCCGATTTTCTTGTGAGAAAACAAAGTTGGCTCCGTGGGAAACCCAAGGAAAGATTTTCCCTCGTTAATAAAGTAGAGAGTTCAGATAGCTGTGTTGAAAGTAAGTACAGGCTAGAGTGCTATGACTCATGATTGTGTGGAAAAGAAACAGCATTAAGGTAACAGCTTTCCATATCCATTCCCGAGAACCCGATGAGGACAGTCCAAGAGGGAAGTCAGCAAATAGATAGCCCATAATAGAAAGGGTAAGATAAAGATTAAGCATACACGCTAGAAGGGGAATATACAAAGCCTAATGAAGAACGAAGTCAGGTGATGTAAGACGGTTTGGACAATGTATTCGTTTCACCACTCGTTATTATGATTGAACGAATCCGTAAACTGAACACTGCTATGAAATTCTGTAAATGTAAATCTGTTGGATTGAAATTGCAATTTTGTTAGTTTGTTAGTTTATGTAACAATCAATTAAAATTTATTTTATTTTATTGTTTACGGGGTCTTGTATTTGTTTATTTTCTCTCAATAGTCTCGCTTAGTTCTCTGGTAATATATTAAACCTACCCACAATGGGCAAGAACATCGAATGATGTCATTCCTTAGATAACGATCGCCAAATCAATTAACAGGGCACTACAAACCAATCCTGTTAGAAAGGTACATATTGGTTTCTATCTTCAAAATACAATGATGACAGAAACTTCTTTCATCAATTCTTTCTATTAATATAAGAATATATTTGAGATATTTAATCTTCCAGTCAACTTTTAGTTTCCAATTAAGAAACGCATGTTGCAGATACAAGATACTTCACGTTTTAAGAGTTTGATTACGAAGAAATATGTATGTATTTAAAAGTATTATGGCTTTATAAACTTTGATATATTTTAATAGTTTTCCGATTTTCATAGGATGAAAGAAAGGATGATTTTTACTATAAATAATAACCTAAATATACTAACGTCATGCATGTAAAGACTTAACTATTCTAAAATCATGTATTGTTAACCTAAATATGCTAAAATGTTTGCTCCAAATTTGCTCTTACCTTTTAAAAAACAAAATTTATAATTTTCTTTTATTTGAAGGAAAATAGCAAAAATCAGAAGAAATGCAAAATTATATTTGGTAACAAAACTGATCTACATGTTTCTTGTCTCTTTAGTTTGACTGGTTGTTGTATTTGCAAACTGTATTTACCTTCGATGAGTCAGCAATTGCAATGAATGGGACGGAACCAGTTATAGTGTGGATGCCAGCATACTTCGAGAAGTTGTTCAAACTCTTGAACGGTACAAGTACCAGGTAAGAAGGAATTTCCTCACGTCGTAAAGAGTAGCATAATTTAGCTCCGTCCGAAAGATGTATACTAATTGTCACAAGAATTTGATCTGTGTCTGAAAAAATGATTGCATTTATTTAAATTACCAACCTCTGAATGAGCTTTTTCGGTTCGAATATTATGTAATTAGAATTACATAGTATGATTATAAATTAACATTGGTAGATTCGCCTTGAGTACTGATAAATGGGGACTTGCTACAAAAAGTGCAGATTTTAATACTAGATGTCAAAATGTTTTTGTTTTTCTTTCTCCATCTCCATACATCTTTCATATCTCTCTGTCTCTCTGTCTCTGTCTCTGTCTCTGTCTCTCTCTCTCTCTCTCTCTCTCTCTCTCTCTCTCTCTATATATATATATATATATATATATATATATATATATATATATAGATATATATATATATATATATATATATATATATATATATATATATATATGATTCTAATAATATAATGAGTCAGTCGGTGTTTTGGCATCTTTATTGTACCCACTAAGAATATCGTTCATATTATTCCCTTCGTTTTTTTTTTTCTGAATATTTACTGATCAGTGAAGAATCTTCTTTATTACAGTAAACTTTTATACAGAGAAGAATTTTTGCTTAATGTGTTCAATACATATCATCATTTAATCCTATGCAGAAAATAAATGATTGTTCAGATCAGCCTCTTTACTATTGCTTTGGATAACCGCATAGACAGGCTTGATTCGGTTTATTCCAGAAATGTCACACACACTAACGAGTTCAGTAATTGCATGTTAATCAAAGTCTTTCCTGACAAACGCATCGTAACTTGTGCTGAATTTGTATGTGTGACACCAAGATACTTGTTGTTTTGGTGCATCATCAATAATGTGGAGAAATGATGTAACTGTATTAAAACTTCATTAATGTAGTGATTCTGTGAACATAACGGGGAAAATCTATAATGAACACAATATTTTGATGATTACGCATTCGAGATTCACGCATTGCTGTTTAATCGATGATTAAAATCAGATAGGTATATTTATGAGTTATTTATTGCATATGTGAAGAATGCATTGATAAAAGATAGACTGTATCTTCTTGATATGGGAAAAATCAGATTTATAAAATTGTCTTGTCTTCCAAACGCATCTCGTACCTTATCTGCACATTTATTTGTCATGTGTTTGCATAGTTTGTGCTTTTAATCTTTATAAGAAAAGCAAAGAAAACAAGTAATCGTAATTTCTTCATGCTTTTTTCTTTCTTTGATAAGAATGTTAAACTCGGACATTTTTATCGACATTTTACATAGAGCCAGTTTGATTTGTCCATTCAAGTTGACAAAAAATCACCATACGGTATACACTGTGGCTAAACGTCTGATTACTTTAATAGAATATATTTGTTTGCTCTGTAGGCATTAAATTAAAGTAAAACACCAAAATTCCCAGCTGGTCAAATATATTCTGACAAATGTCTGTGCAGTTTTGCATTTCTCGAAGTAACCAATGGATCTCAAAGAGTTTTATATTTTCACTTTTGGTAATTACACGAGTGATATAGTTTCAGTGGATCCATTAACAAATAGATTATAACCACCATTTAAACAATTTGAGGGCAAAATAAATCCAAAACAAAAAACTGACAAACACTAGCATATAATTTATTTTAAAGAAATCTCAAATAAAAATAATGAAATTGAATAAATTTGGTCCTTGCAATGAAATGATGATTTATTTGCATGAATATTTTCTAATTATATTAGCATCTTTAATATTTTTAATACGTATCGTCAGGAAGTCCTTGTGTTGGGACTCTTCTTTCGTCGACCATGACATTAGAAGGCACTTCAATTAGATTGATATCTTGTACAAAACTATTTACTGTGAAGCAGATGAAACCACACTTTAAATTTAATTTCAGTGATTGTTGCACCTACCGCAGGTGCAAATTCATTAAATAGTTACAACATTTATCGTTTCTTGTAATATATTTACAATAAAGCTAGAAATTGGGTAATGTTGTTATTTTAATCTAATGCCTGAACTGTTATACAAACTGCTTATTCACTTATATATTTGCCATTTCGAGACATGTCTTCCTTGAAATGTAATCAAATATAATGACGTACTGTGTCATTTTCTATGTACATATCAGGATTTTAACATTAATGAAAATAAGTGTAATTGTTAAACCAGACTTAAATTAATATTACTGGACATACATTACAAGTTGCATATAAGTTAAAAGTTAAATGTAGATATTAATTGCAAATAACCTTTTTTTCTTTTTCAAAAAACACAACTTTTGCATCGAATTGTAGCACTTATAAGAAATTTCTATTCTAAGTTTGCAAATGCCTGTATTTATATGTTCATATGACTAACAAACTGACTGCATTACGAATGTGATATCTGATCTCAAAGCAAATCGGTAATATTTATTTTTTTCTGGATTTTTATATTATTCTTGAAGATTGTATTACTTGGTGTTTCTATAAAATTAATTAATAATTAATAAAATCGTGGTTTATGCCAAAATGAGCATACATTGATAAAACGTTTAATTGTATAGGAGATAGGGTTGAAATTTGCTTTCTATAGCCCATCTCTTGCTTCAGTCCATGGCTATGAAGCCCGAGCAATCCAATATATAGCATTAATATAGATTTGACGTAATATTTAAATCGTTTATAAGCTGGGATGTCCCGATAATAATGACCTTACTTAAATTTTCTGCGGAAGAATTTACTATGAAAACTTTATTTTAGGACAGTGAAGAATTACATAGTTTGGCGGCTGATACAACCGACTCTGACTGGTCTCGATGAGGAAATGCTTCAAATCAACCTGAAGTTTGCAAAGGTATCAATATATTAGTATGAGTTTAGTAAGGTTGACCGAAACATTATTTCTCCAATCTAATTTTCCAGCTCCTCCCTTCAACCCGCAAAAGAAACTTATTGCATACCTATCGTTTGCAGAGGAGATAAAAACATTTGTATATATTGCTTTATTTGTAAATTTTAAAGTGCATCAGTTAAAATGAATTAAGGTAATATAATTTAATACAGAATAATTGTGCAGTTTTATGTATTCGATGTTTTCCCCATAATCTTAGTTCCAAATGGCAATGGTCACATAAAATGCCTTCATTATTATGAAGTCCAATTTTGTTGACAGATTCTAGTTTCTCTATGTTTTACGTTAAGAAAAATCTGATAAGTACTGAAATTGTTTAAGTAACTGAGACTGAAGGTCGGGTAGCCTTCATTTACTTGCAAAAATTATCAAAGTTAAAATTATTATGACATTTTTATAACGATTCTCGATGATATAATAGCACTGTATTCTTTTATTGTGTTTTCTTTCTAGATGTATACCCAAATGTCTTGACTTAAAAATATTTTATTTTACAAAATTTTGTTTAAGACAATCCAGCAAACTTAGTCTACGTGTTTGGTATTGGTGACAAAGAAGTTAACATTTCTAAAATCCATTTTTTCATCCCCCAGCCATGCACATAAGCTTCATTTCACTAGCGCACCATCTTGAGACATTTTGTTTTGCTGCAGGTTGTGACTGGTCAAAAGCAATTGCAACCGAGATGGAAGATCTGCACCAAGATGACCAGATCTTACCTTGGACAGGCCATAAGCCGCTTGTTTATCGACAATCACTTTGGCAGCAAACAGAGAGAGGACGTAAGTAAAATAATCAGCATGAAACACTGGGTGTCTTGTGTTTTGCGATTGTAGGATCGAAACATACCAACCTCCTAAAAGGGGTAGGGGTCGGAAGTGAATGATTTAGCCTACCACGATTCTGTATATTGATAAATTCCTAAGCTTCACATGCGTACACTAATCATGAACCAATCGCTGCTTATGCAACATTTAAATACAACAGTGTTCGCTCTGAAACCGTGCTCCGTTTTATTTATTACGTAATAACATCTGGGAGCCTGAGGAGCTGTGTTTGGTCGATGATACAGCGACCTGATTCATCAATTGTCTGTCGCCTTGTCCAGTTTTGCTAAATGATATATACAGAATCAAAGTGTTATGCTGTTACTATCTTGCACCCATTAAAAAGAATTAAAAATTAACTAACCTCTGCTAACTAATTAAATAATATAATTTTGACAGGAAATATTTCATTTTAAAGAAAATGCAATGATGAGTGTTATGCATATCCATAATTTTTGTAATTTATATTCACGACTGTAAATTGTAGTGATAATCTTTAGCTGGATTTGGTATATGTGCATACATAGGCCTATTTTAAGATGATACGAACGTACATTTTCGTACGATCTATAAATTCTTTTGAAAGTGTTTACAATTGCTAATAATACAATTATTAGTATATATCTTTCACAGGATTTGGTCTATCTCACATTGGACAGGTCAGTCAGGTGGTATCTTGGAAAATTAAGATTTTTAGCATTGAATGGGTTAAATCGTGTGAGTTCTTCTACGATGTTGGAAATTTGCTATTTTCCACGCAAGGAGTACAGATGGTTCGCGTGTTTTTAGCATTTTCGCCATTCGTGTTTTTAGCCTTTTCGCCTTTCATGTTTTTAACCTTTTCGCCTATATATAATTAGCTTGAACTAAGCTTTTTTCTTCTTATTTCTTGTGGTCTTCTTGTAACATCGAGCATGAAAACGCATCTTATAATGAATGTAGATATTATTAGAGAAGAAAGACATTCATTTGGATAATTCAGAAGCAATAGAAAGTTTTTATTCGACTATAATATCATTTTGAAACCATTATGATTTATTCAAAGGAGTTCTGAAACACGCCATTTTGACACAGGACAATTGGCGGAACTATCTATTCTTGAATCTTAAAATTTATATGGAACATTTATTTATTTTAATTACTATAATAAAACTTTTTCAGGATTAATTTAAATTTAACTCATAATACTGTAAGTTCCACATGACTTTTTTATGACATTGATAATTTAATTGTTTCGTCAAGTTGTACCATACATGCTTCTAGCTGTTATTTAGTTTGCGACGATAGAGTCAAAACATTATCAGTAGCGGTAGCTATCTCTGATTGGTGGATAAATCAATTGTGAGACCAAAATGTTTTAAAATTAATGAAGTCCATCTTCCATCATGGACCTAGTAAAAATTCTTTTTTCTCCTCTTCCTCTGGCATGACAATGAGCCTTCACTTTGTTTAGCGCCCGGATTAAACTTAAGCTAAAAGCAACGGGTTCATAATATCGACGCTTTGTGAAAAATTAAAAGCAAAAGCAATATGTAAAACTTCATCGATTTACTACCGTTCTTATATTTTACTTTTTGAAAGAGAGAGATCATGCATCTTTGTCAACAGTATGTATGTCTGCATATATGTATGTACGTATGCATTATATAAGCACGTATTCATGCAAATTTTATTTTTTCTAAAAATAAGTCTCGTGGATTGTATGATTTACTATGGGAGTTAAGTGTTGTCGTATTTGAAATGATACATCCAGTCAAATAATAATAATAATAATAATAATAATAATAATAATAATAATAATAATAATAATAATAATAATAATAATAATAATAATAATATAAACGTTATTTCATTACAGTAATCAATTAAAATATGAACTAATTTTTTTAGAACCATATATACAGAGTAAATTCACTACCAATCTCAGACATTCGTACTTACTTTCTTGTATATATATATATATATATGTATGTATGTATGTATGTATGTATGTATGTATGTATGTATGTATGTATGTATGTATGTATGTATGTATGTATGTATGTATGTATGTATGTATGTATGTATGTACGTACGTACGTATGTATGTATGTATACACACTTTCATACCCATTGTAATGTATATATTACAGACGAGTTAACAACAAATGTAAATTGTAAAGACACGTGTTCACTAATCAATGTTAAAGTTAAATGTAGCAACATAAGCTTATAGCTGGAGGAGGGGCTATACATTGTACTAATTATGAATTAGATTTCATCTACTTAGTACACCCATGCTGAAAGCTGTTATGCTTGATTTTCTTTAGAGATATTATTCTATATAATGGTTCCAGAGTTCTTAAAACTGTTTGTAAATAATTCTTTCTTAAGTTTTGGAATTAAACTACTTTGTCATTGGTTAAACGCTTGGAGGGCTGCTGACTTCTATACATTTAAAAGTATTTCTCAAGTATACTGTGGCAAACCTAACAAAAATGTTATACATTGCCTTTGCAATCTTTAAGGGAAGCCTTTCTTGGAAAGGTCTGATATTTTAAATATCCGTTGCATATAAAATATTTCCATTTTTGCCCATTTAACAAGTCGTACACCAATATTTATAGATATAATGCAAGTTTTGTTTTGGGATTCTCTATTTCCTAAGTCATTAGACTATCTCCAAATAGTTTCAAGGTCATTCTTATTTCCATCAAGAACTTTTTGGTCATGTGTTTTTTTTTTTGTGG
The DNA here is from genome assembly GCA_016746295.1 of Potamilus streckersoni. Taxonomy (NCBI): domain Eukaryota; kingdom Metazoa; phylum Mollusca; class Bivalvia; order Unionida; family Unionidae; genus Potamilus; species Potamilus streckersoni. The sequence continues at coordinate 4,900,466 of JAEAOA010001385.1, read as the reverse complement.
CTGAATTCTGAAGCTTTCAAGTAGTCTCTTGTTTTAATAGCATCCAATATTTCTGGAGCAATTCAGCTGGTTTATGATTTATTTTATTATTTTGAAATGTACATTTTAATTGACTATATTTTAAAACAAGTCTTCCGTGTATCTAAAATACAATCTTTGTCTTTAAATATTCCCCTAGTATCCTTTTAAATTTGTTCCAAGTCCAACAGAAAGTTTGTGCTGTTAAATGTTTGAATTGCCCTTTAAGAAATTAGTTGAGGATATGCTTTTCCATAAGGTTGTTGCTTGTCGTTCGTGTGAAAATGAATGACAAAGTGATCAGTCAAATCGATCTTAGGAATACTGAATATACTTTAGCAACATTTTCTGGTGCGTTAGTATAGATACGATCAATAAGGGTTTTTGAATTTACCGTTATTCTTTTGGGTTCCTTTATTAATTTGGCCATTCCAAAAGGTTCAATAAAATCAGTTTAGCTGTTAAACCCTTTCTCATATCAGCGAGAATGTATTATTCACTGTCATCATCCAGAACTTTTTCACTTCTGAATTTGAAATATATAGTCTAATTTACATGGGATGTAGGCGACCTGTATGAAAAGAGACTTTAAATCTTATGGAGAAATCTGTATCAAACCAGATCTCTTTAATTAAATTCAGGATCTTCACGTCGTTTTGCTACTATGCCATTTCTGAACTAAATTAAGAGACCGCCATTTCCTGTTTTTTTCTGTCTTTACGAAAAGGTATATAATTACTTAGACAAGTTTTCCAAATGATTCTTCTTTGAACAATGTTTATTATTACTGACAAGAGTCTTCCTTTATCTATTTTATTAATGGTGTTATTCTTTTTTAACTTTTTTGGACAGGTACTGGATATAATTAAGTATCTTCAAAGAGAATTTATGAAGATGGTGGAGGAAAATGGATGGATGGATGACTCTACAAAATCGCAAGCACTATTAAAGGTATTAAGCTACAAAATGGGTATTATAACAATGTTTATTTAATTTTAATGCTTGCTCCTAAAGATGAATCGCCCTCTTTTGAATTTTCAGGGGATTTAAAAAGTTATATACTCTCTCTCTCTCTCTCTCTCTCTCTCTCTCTCTCTCTCTCTCTCTCTCTCTCTCTCTCTCTCTCTCTCTCTCTCTCTCTCTCTCTCTCTCTCTCTCTCTCTCTCTCTCACACACACACACACACACACAAACACACACATCATGTACATTTGTTTATTTAAACTATCCAGTTTTCTCTGTCTTGGAACCCCCTTTTAATTATTCGATTGTTTCTGTACACGTTCAGGTTTTCGACGAAAATTTATAAATTTATAGACCGCAATTAATTTTATCATAAGGAAGAAATTCCATAAATGTATAAACCTTAATTAGCTTTATCATAAGGAACCTAATAAATCGTAATATTTCATATTCATTTATAAATATTAAGTTCAAAATTTAATCGATATGAGGGTTATCGAGAACTAAATACTTTTTCAATTTGTTCCAAGCTAAGTATTTATATTGTCTTTTTGTGGGAGAAATAGTTTTTGACATCTAATAAATATACTTTTGCAAATAAAAAATACTTCGTATGGAAAGAGCATAATTTAGAAGAAATATCCATAGGTAATATATTGCATCAATTTTCCAGCTTAATGCAATGACTAAAATGATAGGCTACCCAGACGACATACAAAACGACACCTATTTGACTGAATACTATTCTGAGGTATGTATCATTTCGTGAATAATTTTCTCATTTATGTATCATTGTACTGAGTACCATTGAGGTATGTATCATTGTATTTGATGCTATTAAAATATTTTCATTTCAATGAATATTATTGATGGATGTATTATTTTGGCTGAATTAGTTTGGTGTATGTATCAATTTTTTTGAATATTATTGAGGCGTGTGTTATTTTGGCTGAATTAGTTTGATGAATAATATTCATTGAATATTATTCTGGTTTATGTATGATTTAAAAATATTATTATCTCCGATAAATAACGGTTTCTATTGTTTCTTCACTCATTAAAGACTCGTATTCTTAAGTCACTCACACAATCTTTTTCACGAATATTAAATTATGAAAAGTGAAATAAAATATTTTTAATTGTTTTATATAGAGTTGAAGTTTAGTTAATTATTGTGTTCTCATATATTAATGATATACAAAAATTAAACACCATAGGTTGTAAACGATTTTACATGACATACTTTAATATGGACTTGTTATAAGACGTATTAATTGTTTATATTTTCACCTGACAACATTTTTTACATAAAAAGCAACGAGAAACTCCATGCATATGATCCATGCTGAGGTGGATAATTTTATATAAAAATATATTTTCAGTATGCATATCTTAATGTACCTGTTACATGAAACATTTTATCTTTGTATGTCCCTATACTAATTAGTCTTGTCTATACATATCTTATGATCTTAATTATTTTATGAAATAACGAATTTAATTGACGCATACAAAGCACATGCAATACTCTAATTAGATTGGCATTGTGGTATTATATTTTGAACAAATATATCCATACAGAGTTTTCACAAGTAAAAGGGGAAACATTCCCAGTTAAAGCTAGCTCCCATAAATAGGTCATTTTTTTTAGCTGCCTTGTAGTAAAAGTGATATCTTAAAATAGGAGTATATATTCTTCTTTTGTATACATGTCATGTTACATGTATGCCGTACAGTTTGATATTTTGTATACGTGTCATGTTATCCTTTGTATACCGTACAGTTTGATGTTTTGTATACATGTCATGTTATCCTTTGTATACCGTACAGTTTGATGTTCGTCCTGATGACCTATATGGAAATATTATAAGATCTCAGAAAGCATTAGCCATCAAACAGCTCCGACTTCTGATCAAGAAAGCCGAAAAGAAGTATGCGAAATTTTTCATTCCTATTTTTTTTTGTTATAGCAGCAAATATTTCTCCACATTAAGTGTTTGTCAGTTCTTGGAAAGATTGTGGACATCCAAATATATAAGTTTTCATGACATTGGTACATCATCGTAAGATATTGGAACTCTCTGAAGGTATTAAGGTAGGAGAGGGCTTCCAAAAAATCACGTCATACGGACACGATTAAATAAATTGTTCGTAAGTAATAGATCTAAAGTATATACATATATAAGAATTTTTTTGGTCAGATTTCAATGATTATTGTTCTTAAGTTGTGAGGCTACTACTAACAGCCCAGCAATCTCTCTCTCTCTCTCTCTCTCTCTCTCTCTCTCTCTCTCTCTCTCTCTCTCTCTCTCTCTCTCTCTCTCTCTCTCTCTCTCTCTCTCTCTCTCTCTCTCTCTGCTTGTGTTAGAAGATGTATTTACTGCCTTTTCTATTCGCAAGATTGCAATTAGAACACTTATCATAAGCTTTAAACATTAAGTGGATATTTTGCTTGGTATATGTGAGCTGTTTCGGCTTCTAACTTTGCTTATAGTGAAAGAAAGCTTAGACTGAATAGAACTGGTGACACGATATGTAAATTGTAATGAGTAAATACAGTTCTGTTGCAGCTGGTGCTACGAGAATTTGGGACGTAAAAATCTAGCTGTATCATTTGGGCTTTGTATCGAAGATATTTCGGAATCATTTAACTGAAATACATCGCTGTTTCAATGGAGCCATAGGTAGAAGATAATTCGGGAATCAGTCTCTGAAATACAAAGCTGTATTAGATGATATTTATGTAAAAGATACCTCGGGAATCAGTCTTTGAAATATAACGCTACATCATATGAGATTTATGCAGAAGATACTTCGAGAATCAGTCTCTATAATGCAAAACTGTATGAGATGAGATCTATGCAGAAGATGCTTCGAGAATCAGTCTCTATAACGCAAAAATGTATGAGATTTATGCAGAAGATACTTCGGGAATCAGTCTCTATAATGCAAAAATGTATGAGATGAGATTTATGCAGAAGATGCTTCGAGAATCAGTCTCTATAACGCAAAAATGTATGAGATTTATGCAGAAGATACTTCGGGAATCAGTCTTTGTATAACAAAACTGTATCATGTGGGATTGCATTATATTGACGAGGATAATTGAGTACAGCATGAAGTTTATATATCATATATCACTCATGTCTAATCAAAATTACACATTTCATAATTTCACTCACCATTAAACGAATAAAAACTATTTTATCATTCGTAACTTCATTAACTATTGATATATTGATGCTTCTCTAAATATTTTCAGATGGCCCACTATTCCAGCGGAGGTGAATGCTTACTACCACAATGGACAAAATGCAATAGGCAAGTTATTGCTTGTCTATAAAATATTTCTCATTGCTTATAGAATAATAGAATTAACGTGTACTTTGTTCATAGTTAAATACTCAAGATCAAAATTACTGTTACATAGTTCAGTGAAAATATAATTATAATATCGTGTATGCTAATTATATATATATATATATATATATATATATATATATATATATATATATATATATATATATATATATATATATATATATATATATATATATATATATATATATATTCTATCTCATTTCCAGTATTTCCTGCCGGAATAATTAAGGAACCATTTTACAACTGGAATTATCCAAGGTATGATTATCGTATACCAAGCTTGGAAAAGAACAAAACAACAATACAAGACAAAAGCAATAGTAGACATTTAAAACGCATGTTCTTAATCATTACAATAATGTTTTCAATGTAATTGGCATATTATATTTTGCCAAGGTGAATATTTTTCCTTATTGATATCTAGATGTAAGATAGAGAATATTACGACCCAAGGAGATATTAGGCTGCAAAACGCATGGGAAGAATAATAATGTTTGACGATCAGTTTCACAATAAACGATCTTTTGCCCACATTAAGGAAAAATAATCAAAATATCACAATTGCCATTTTACAAAAAACAAAAAACGAAATAAACTTCTAAGAAGAAGTGTAGCTTCATCAAAGACATTTTCTAGTTCGGTGACGATGTTCAAAATTATCCAATCGCATATTTTGGGACACAGATTTCCTTTGCCTTTATTTCTCCATATTCTTTAATGTGCATGATTATTGTACCCTTACATAATTATACTAGTACCATAGCCTATGATTGTACGCTTATTACTCTTACATGTCTAGGCTCATACAAAAGCAAAAATCAAACACATTTACGTAACACTTCTCCCTTATATATAAAATAAAAATGAATAAGAATTCAAAACTAACACACAAGTAATTAAAATACATTTACGTAACTCTTCCCTCAAAAAGAAAAAGAAAGATTTATATAGGAAAGCATTCTTTTTACCACAGAGTAGATATTCATGAGGATGAAAGTGTACATGAAATAATATTTCTATAGACGGGAAAATGCGTCTGGTATGAAATTGTCTTTTCCTTTGATGTGCCACCTTTATAATCTTTGAATTTTGTTTTTCATCTTGTCGATCACTAAACAGACCAATCGGAGAAGGGGCTGAGCTAAAGTAAACTTCAAATGCTGTAATGCCAAAATCAAAGCCAAACATTCCTTATCGATTGTTGAGTAATTTCGTTAGCGCTTATGTAATTTCTGAGAAAAATAGCTAACTGGGTGATCAATACCATTTTTATCATCTTGAATCAATTCTGCTCCAACCCCAACATGATTTGCATGAAGAGATAGTTTAAAAGATTGACTGAAATTTGGAGCTGTAAGAACTTGTGCATCTTTAATTATAGCCTTTTACTTGTCAAAAGTCTCCTGAAATTTTTCAGTCGAAAGAATCTTGTTTATCTTGCTCAATAAATTTGTCAGAGTTCAGCAATATTAGAAAAATTGGAGCAAAATTTCCGATAGTATCCAGCTGTACCTGCTTCTTACTGACAGATACAGGGAATTCAGAGATAGCCTTGTCTTTAGCATCTATAGGTTTAACTTGTCCATGTCCCATAATATGTTCTAGAAATGTTACACACAATCACGGAAGATTAAACTTTTGGATAAATTTATTGTCAAACTTGTATCAGCGAGTCTGTCAAAGAATTTCCGAATTGTATCTAGATGTTCTTTCCAGGTGTCATTGTAGATAATAACATCATCAATATAAGCATTACAATTATCTAGACAAGAGGTAATCATATTCATCAAACGTTGAAAAGTACTTGGAGAACCCTTCATCCCGAACGGCATTATTTTATAGTGATAGAGTCCATCTGGAGTCACAAATGCCGAACTTTCTTTTGTCCTTTCCGTTAGTGGAATTTGTCAAAATCCTTTCAGAAGGTCGTTTGATGAAAAACTTCGCATTTCCAGTTTTATCAAGACAGTCGTCGATTATTGATAATGAAAATGAATCTGTTTCTGTCACACTGTTCATCTTCTTATAAGCAGTGCATATACGGAAAGTTTTATCTGGTTTCGTAACAAGTATAGATGGTGAACTCCAGTCACCTTAACTGAGCTTTATGAAGTTTTCTTTAGCAAATACTGGATTTCTTTTCAAGTATTCCTGTTTGAGAGGGTTCATCTTGTATGGGTGTTGTTTCATAGGTTTCGAATTCACACTTTCAGCTTCATGAAAAAATTTGATTGTCCTCGTAGGAACATCTGGAAATAAGTGCTCATATTCAAATAAAAACTTTAATTTCATTCCTTTCTTGTTGTTGAAAATGCGATGGTTTCCGGTCCACATTTTTCATAATTTCTGTACTCCGAAGATTTGTTGCTCCAAAATCAATAAATCCCGATTGAATTCCTTCACGTAAATCCTCAGTGAGTGGGACAGGTATAACTAAATTAATTGCTTGATTTACCTGGCTATCGCTCTTAATATACTGGTACTCCATTAATTTATTTAGACCAGAGTATTATTATTATAATTTAACTCATTCATTTTCTTCTTAACTTTGTAAGGGCCGTAATACCTCATTTGAATAAAATTTTGAAGAATGCAGAAGAGAGAAAGAACTCCATTATTAGATTGAAGTTCGTTGAAACCATAATTTCACTTTTGTCGTGAATTGATGAATCTCAAATTCAAGCATAATTAGCTGGAAAATTCCAGATATAAAATTTGACCATTAACCAGAGTGAACAGATTTGGGAAGATAAATTGAGTAAATAAAATGTTATCAAAGCTTTTACTATCGTTTTAGTTTTAATATTCCTCAAAAGTATTGCCAATAGGAACCTTATTGATGCACACATAATGGCCAACACGTACTGGTTGTCCGACTTGCTCTTAGGTAAGGGACTAACACAATCTACCATTTTTCTGCTAAATGGTATGTCAAGTGTGGGAATAGGCTGCCTTAGGTGTCTTATGATTATTGTTTCCTACCATTTGACAAGTATGACAAGATCTAGATTATTTACAAATATCACATTTGAATATTGGCCAATAAAAGGGAGTCAAGATCTTCTGATACGTCTTATTAATCCCTAAATGACCAGCCAAAATAGTTTAAGAATTTCCTGTCTGTAAAATTTCGGAACTACAATTAAGTAGTTAACTGACCACTCTTCACCAGCAGGTACCTCGGGAGGTCTCCATTTTCTCAAAATATTACATTTTTAAATCACAGGTGCTTTAGTGGCTTCAGTTTCACTAATGACCGTCTGAAACAAACAGCAGATCTCATGATCTTTTTCCTGTTCGATGATCTTTTTCCTCTTTAGAAAAAAGAAAATAAGTAGTTAAATGAGGATCGCTGTGATCAATACTGTTTGATTGATCCTTACAACGAGTGAAAGTGACTTCATCAAAAGCCTGACCGATACATATGGCAGCTAAAGGAATGCTTTCGTTATCGAAGTCATTCTCAAGAGCTTTCCTTGCCATAGCTCTAGTAATTGCACAAGATGGGTATAATTCAGGGAATTCTTTTTTAATAAGATTGATTTTGATCCAAAGAAGGCTTGTCAGTTACAATTGAATTAACCACAACATTGTCTTCAGCTAGGTCGTTGCTTAGTAATAAATGATGCCCTGAACTGGTAAATAATACACTATTCCGACTGTCACATGTCCTTAAACAAAGTCTAATGACAAATTTACATAATGGAGAGGAACATTAACAAAATCACACTTTACTCCCTGAATAAGAATACTCATTAAAAGAACACTTCAGAGAAAAAGGCAAAGTATATGATAATAAAAGACTCTGAGAAGCTCCAGTCTCTCTTAAACTTTTATAGGGTTCGGATTAGCGAAATCACCCAGGAGTGATATATAACCCTTCGATAGGAATGGTTCATAATTCTCCATAATAAAATCAGACTTACTTTCAATACATAAACCGCGACCTTGACCTCTTAAAAAAGAGCATTTGGAATAAGTAGATCTTGCTTCTGATGCTTATATTTCAATTTGAAGCAATCATAAATAACGTGTCCTTTCTTCTTGCAATAGGTACACGTAGCAAGAGACAATGATTTTAAATCAAGTTATCAGACGCTTAATTTGCAAAAGTTGTGCCATAATGAGTTTTCGAAAAGCTCGTATTATGTTGAAATATGTTTTTACCAGTAGACTGCTGAGTGAAAGGTTTGCTTACAACAGGAACTTTGTTAGCTACAAAATACTCGTTAGCAGTAAGAGCAGCATTTTCCATGGTTTCAATTTTTGATCTTCAAGATAAGTCTTAAATTTCACTATGGACACAATTCTCGAACTCTTCAAGTAATACAATCTGTTTGAAACATTCACAATCTTGATCAACTTTCTTGGCTAAACACCATCTGTCAAAAATCTGCTCTTTTTCTCTTGCAAATTCGACATGAGTTTGTCCAGCTTCATTGTCATTGTTTCTAATTGTTTGCCGATAAGCCTCCGGGAGGACTAACTTATAACCCTTTAAGTTGCATTCCTTAATCAAATCATAGTTAGTACTTTGCTCTACTGACAGAGATGCATAGATATTTCGGGCTTTGCCATAAAGTACATACTGCAATAATTAAGTCCAATGCTTCCTTAACCATTTCTAATTTTTAGCAACTTTTTCAAAATAAGGAAAGTTTTGTCTACTTCTTTTTCGCTAAAGTGAGTACTAGCCGAAAATTATTTGTAAAATCAAAACTGGAACTTGTATGTGGTGTAGGAATGTGCCTTTATCTTGCCAGCTCTATTTCTATTAAATTAATTTTATATTCCTTTTCATCCTTCTCTCTTTGCATTTGCATATCTCTCCTCTAACTGCTTTTGTTTATCTTTCTCCCTCTCCTGTCTATCTCTTTCCTTTTTCTCAAATTATAACTGCATTTGTTTATCGTTCTTTATCTTTCGGAAGTTCCAGCTTTCTTAACTCTAGTTCCAGCTTGTAATTTAATTTAATTCCTTTACTTTTATAGAGTCTGATCGAGGCTTATTTATCGAAACCAAAATACTTTTATTCAAAACATTCGTTTCTTACAAAAACTGGATCAAAATGTTTTCTGTTTTGTGCTTCGATAAAGACGATTTTGCCTTAGCAAGATCACATTTTTGGGCAGGTTCAGCAATTCATTTTTTTTTCAAGTAATCCAAATGCTCCTGATTAGGATTTGAAGGAAAGATCTCAACTTTTGATGACATTTTCAAAAAGCCTGTTGATTTCACTAAAGATATCAAAAACAAATGTAAAATAATACTTTGGATTCGAAAACAATCTGGAAACTAGGAAAATTTATAATATAAAACACTTTTCTGAAACATTTTAGCCAAAATTTATATATCCCAAGCAAGAAGCCTCGTACAAAAGTAACAAAGAAAAGAATGTTGCCAGCAAGCTTTGTAAAAGTTAACAAAATAATTTTTCCCTAGAATATCAAGGTAAAATTATGAAAAAAGACGTACGGTTTATGAATCAAATCCAAATATTAATCCAATAATTAAAAATATAAGTCTTATTAGTAAAAGTTCTAAGTGAATTAAAGTTCTAATCCCTATGAAGTTCCAAGATGGAAGACGATGACGTCTTCAAAACTCTGTTTTGTGTTGCGTCAACAGCTCCTTGTTGACTCATCAAGAATAATAAAATTCCAGCTTTAAAATTCTGAATATTCAGTGAATGTCTTTGTCCAAGATTTATGATGAGCATTAGTTATTTCCAGGGAATTTAAATTATTTTCATTAAAACATTCAACTCAGACTGTCACAACACAAAAATACCTTTGAGCTCCGAAGAAATAAATGACGACTGAACTAAATCACTCTGAAACGTTAGTTTTAACGCTAATTGAAACGCAATTTTAGATCACGTGATGACGTCAAGTGGTCAGTAACACCACAGGCCGACTGTCACTTACGCCATGGACGAATTTGTTTCTACTGAATGAATCTTCCTATAAGATTGAACGAACATTTTTTAAAAATTGTTTGCTTAGAAATGTTTTACTGGTCCTGAGTCAAAGTCAGGAAAAGATAAAAAGTTTCAAACTACTGACTTTACCCGGTTAAAACGAACGGAACTGAATTATCCGGAAAATGTCAAATCCAGTGAGTAAAGTTACCATTACAATAACATACAATGACATAAAAATAAAATACAAATGAATTTAAAAGTAACACACAAGTAATGAAATTACATATACTTAATACTTACATAGTTATACTAGTCCCCAGTCCAATGATTGTACGCATACATAGCTAGGCTCGTCCCTTGGCTGATGACTTTACTGTTATTTAGCTATGGCAGTTCGCTGTTCTATCATGCAAAGATAGTGAGTAGACCAGGTGATAAAGTATGGTACAAGTCGGCCATCGGGACGATGAGAAGACAAGAGGATTAAACGCAGAAAAGGCTATTTGTAATCCTCTTGTCTTAGACGACAATCGTCTAAATTTGATAATTCGCATGGATTCATTGTTTCGATGATTCAAAAAGATTTGAATTAGAGAAAAAATATATTAAAGATATAGTTGAGATAGTAAATCTCAAACTGTCATTTTTAATGCGTCTAAGTTTAAGCTTTCAGAAGAAATTATTCAAAAGCTGTATCTGAATTATATGTTACTACTAGATTGTCTTAAACTAAGAGCAGAAAGAGCAAAATCCAACAAGTTTTGTAAATTCAGCAAATAATGTATTTCCATAGAATACGAACTTAAAATTTAAAAAGGAACATACGATATTGTGAATAAATCCCAAACAGTCCTAAAAGTTCTATCACAGGTCCAAAGGTATAGAGTTCCGAATGAATTCCAGTGGTGTTGCGTGTGATATGCAATTTCGAATGTGCTGATGTTTCGGTAGATTCAAAAATGCTCATGTGCCAACAATATTAATGTTGCACAGTGAAATAACCCGAAATGACATTGTATAAATTCAGAATAATCCAAAAATAGTGATTTAGGTCTTAAATATTGAGTACTTTGTAATTCCAAGAATAATGTAAATAAACAAATGCTTTCAAACATCAACTGAAAGAACAGCTATGATTTACTCTTCTAAAGACTAATGTTTAAAAGGAATGCATAATTATGCTCATTCCTCCATCACATAGAAATCTAAGTGACACTATTTGGTCCAGGATGATGGTCAAAAGTTGATTTCTAGACCGTTCTAAGTTGTCAGCAAAATCATGAATTTCTAAGTGAAAAGCTAATATCTTAAACTCGTATACAAGTAAACACGTTTACCTCCAGTAGTAATGATTTTCAAACATGTTCTAAAATCATAGAGAAATTGTAGCTACGTAATATATTGTTTACAAAATAACACGATTTGAGTCATGTCGGCCCTAAATTCCACTACTGACCAAAGTCGATTACAAAAGATAGATATACATAACATGAAATCATGGAGAAGATCCTACACAAAATCCAAATTGAATATACATAACATATATACTATCCTTATTGTGTAGTTTGTAATGAGGATAATCAGTTTATGCCGTGTAGTTTGGGACGGTCGTAAGGAAGATAATTGGATTTAAATAGAAAGCGTAGTGTGGTGCTGCACACATTATCACTGTTATGCAGGTATGGTATGTTTGTATTCGGAAACAAGCTTTATTCCTCTGAGTGAAAGAAGAACCATTCATGAATTTGGAAAATTCTTTAAGAGTATTAACGCAGTGGCCACGCTGGTTTTTTTTAGGAGGACTGATGTCCCTTTAAAAGTGCGAGATAAGCGGGTATCAGTTACAGAAAGGATTTGACATTGTTTGATTTGCATGTATATATGTTTCTTTTAGGAAATCATCTATACCATTCCGCGTCAATTTTTTGGAACAATTCCTCAGATAATACGCATCAGGTGATAAACAAATACTTTTAAAAACGATTGGCATGGTAATAGCAAATTATCAAATATACAAGCAAAGCAGAGGAATAATTGTAGCTCCCTTTGGTAATATCGTTATAGTGTAGATTTAAGCGAAACTCCCAATACTATTTGTAGAGAAAACCAACAATCTTATTTATTTCATGTATGGTAATCAATGACACGAGTTCTTACTTAAAATAAACGAAATAAATTTAACTATAAATTTACAAGAGGAAGTTCCAAGGTAACGAAGAAGCGGAATCAAATTATAGGTTTGGCAGAAAAATATATATTAAAACTGCAAAACGGTTCGATTCCAACAAATTCTTAGATAGTTTTCTGTATTTGTGACATAGTCCCTTTTGTATTGTTTGCACTAAAAAATGTGTTTAAACTAGAACTATTATTATACAGTAATATTAATTACTCGACTTATGATTGTACGCATATAGTCATGCTCGTCTCCTGTCCGATGATTGTACGCTTAAAATCCTGCTCATCTCTTGTCTGATGATTGTACGCATATAGTCATGTTCGTCTCCTGTCTAATGATTGTACGCTTAAAATCCTGCTCATCTCTTGTCTGATGATTGTACGCATATAGTCATGCTCGTCTCCTGTCCGATGATTGTACGCTTAAAATCATGCTCATCTCTTGTTTGATGATTGTCCTCTTATACTCATTTTAGTCTCCTGTCCGATAATTGTACTCATTTAGTCAAGCTAGTCTTCTGTCATCTGATTGAATGCTTATATAATCATGCTAGTCAGTTAACCTATAGTTGCATGACTATATACTTATGTTAGTCTCCTGTTAGATGACTGCACTGTTTTATACAGTAATGTTATTCCCACGTTAGATGACTGCACTGTTTATAGTTATGCTTTTCCTATGTCACATGATTGCAAACTTATAAAACTATGCTAGTCCCCCGATCCGATGATTGTACGCTTAATAGTTATTATAGTCCTCTATCCTTTGCTCTCATCGTGATATTCTTTGTACGTAACGTTATATGCTTCTCAAGAGCCTCACCTTTTGTCATTTATTGGTTTAATAGTCAGTCAGCGGGCGTAAGTAGACTTATCACTTTGACCTTATTGTTGACTCGGTAGATATTACGCAAACACAGTAAAAGTAAATATGTTTTATAGTTACAATTGTAAATCAATCCATATATGAACGAGTAAAAAATTACTGTAATGATGTTTCAGCACTCCAGATGGGCTGCATATGTAGCAACAAAAGTCGATGCCGCTAGCTGTCAATTAATTTTACTGTTTTTCAGATATTACAGCTTAGTGGTTAAATTTTTCAATTGCAATTAAAAACAAAACACTTTATAAAACATCTTCCTTGCAGGTCCATGAACTTTGGCGGTATTGGGATGGCCATTGGCCATGAAATAACCCATGGTTATGATTTATCAGGTGAGCATTTTATATAATTTTAGGGAAAAAAAGTAACGCAGAGAAAAAAGATGAATAAAGAAAATCAGAATAACAATTTTAACATTGAACGTAAGATGTAGTAAATATTTGTCCTAACGCTATTGACAATATTGCTTTTCTCGAGAGACATGGTGTTCACCAAAATGCAAATATTACGAGTGTCAAGTTGTCAGATTTTTATATCTATCATTTTCTTTTGTTCAGCTTATAATGTTATGTTTTGTAGGACATGCATATGACGAAAGAGGGCTTATAAGAAACTGGTGGAGCAGATTTTCTCTCGACAAATTCAAAAACAAATCGAAATGTTTATCAGACCAATATTCAGACTATATGGTGAAGGATATACAGATGAAGGTAATGGCTTTTTCTTTGTATGTTTGTTTAAGGTCCTTGTAACTGAAACGGGGTATCATAAAATATGTTTTATTCGAAAATATGAGAAAATCCCCATATATGTTTAAAGTCCAAACTTATACCATTGTTTGTAATGATGAATATTATGGCAGGAAATTTAAGAGGTCTAAAAGCATCGCATACAATCGAATCAAGCAACGTCATGTGAATTTGACTTAACATCGATGTTTCCACCAAGGCAGCAGTGGCTATAAATTGAGTCGTTCTTAAATGTGCTAATAACACAATTGTTTTTCTTTAATCAACTGACGACCACACTTTCAAGCGACGCAAAATTTCACACTAGCATGTTCTTTCACTTTTGTATGATTTATTATTACGCGTTTCTAAGTCGTAAATCGGTATTTCCTGCCACGTATTCACAAGCATGACCATAACACATAATAAACATAATTAGTCCTTAACTATATATATATATATATATATATATATATATATATATATATATATATATATATATATATATATATATATATATATATATATATATATATATATATATATATATATATATATATATATCCGATCGAATATTTAGATAATTCTATATGCTAAGAAATCAGTCCATGTTATTAAACTAATTCATGCTACCGTAAAGTTTCGTAAATGCTGCACATTATGAAAACCAATCCCAATAACTGGCTAATCAATCGGTTTGAAAAGTCTCTTCCCGGCACAGACTGCTAACGATTAAAACAAAAACTCAGTAAAATCTAACAAACAGACGTAAATACAAATGAAATTCTTTATGTTTATATATATATATATATATATATATATATATATATATATATATATATATATATATATATATATATATATATATATATATATATATATATATATATATATATGCCGACTGCACTCTCATTCCACTGTACAGTCATTATGGAGTCTCGTATAATGAAATATTGTAAAAATTCTTACAATACATAAACAATTTAAAACGCAAGATTATTTCTGAGCTTAATGAAAAATCGAAGTATAAATTTCAAATAAATAATTGTATAATTGTTTACAAACTTACATCTGTGAACACATTTTGCATGCAATTGAGACAATACCTTTGTTCCTTTCCAAGCATTTGCTTGTTTATCATTATAGAATCTCCTCTGTATTTTCTGAAACCGTGTCTCTCCATGTTCAAAATCCACTTATCCCTTGGATGATTTGTTTAACGAGAAAAATTACTCATTAATTTTCTTCAGTCTCACAGGATAAAACCTGGACTAACTAGTATCGTGAGGACTCTAAAAGCATGAATTCCGTCTTGTAAACACCCCCTCCCGTTTACCTTAGGATTGCCTCTTCAACTAACAAACATTTATCAATCCCAGAAAAGTTAGAATAATCATATTTAGACCGCCTTTGTTAATGATTATTCTGGAAATTATCATTTTATGACACCTATTTCTATTGGCACGCAATTTCCTATAGTATACTTGGGTTTGATTCGTCTCTTGTCATTATGCAGTACTGATCTTACGTCAACATTGGCCTCTTTCATGTTTCAGACCATTATCTAACGGACTCTAATAAAAATAAAACTATACCCTCCCCGAAAAAAAAACAGGAGAGGTTAATTACTACAAGCTGAAAATAAATTTATCGCGATCTGAGACAGCACATCAATCTTAATTGTCACGTGTCACGCTGAGCATGACAGAATGTACTGTGAAATTATCTCCATAAAACTTTACAACATTACACTGAATGACCGAGCCTTAGATGAAGGAAAGTTAGTTGGTACTGAAATGACTGATTTTCGAAAGGCTTTTGATTTTGTAGATAATGAAATTCTTGAAAAGTTAAAAATTGATGAATGTGGTGAAGATACTCTTAAATGGATCGTATCCTACTTGAGTAATAAATCTCAGCAGGCAACATTAAATGCACAACTATCTGAAAATAAAATGACAAGTTGTTGAGAGTGCCACAAGGTTTTATCTTTGGGCCTTTGCTTATTGTTCTGTTCATAAATGACCTACCCCTAAAATAGGAGATGCAGTCTCATCAACTGGCATATATGATAATGATACTTCATTGTTTGATGCATAAAGTGACTAAGTCTAAGTTGAAAAAAGCAACAAAAAAATTCAAACATCTCAAAACCTCAAATATAGTGCCAGGAAAATGGTGTGCAAAGAGCAAGACTGCAAACTGGCATGCTACATTTTCTCTATGATAACACTGATCTAAAAATTATGTGTTTAAATAGAAGTCTTGGAATATTTGTAGATACTAACTCGCAATGGTCTCATCATATAAAATATATTGCTACAAATAAGAGTAAATTGTCCAGACTCCAGAAAAGGACATGTAAAATAACTCTTGATCAGCAAACATAAAATGTTATAACTGCAATATTTGCATTCAAACTATTACCAATACAAGAATTTTTTTTTAAAAAAAAGCCAAAATAACGTTTCTTTTTACAAAATCTGCCCCAACTTATCTAAACACCATTTCCAGAAGAGAGGATCTACTGGTGCCCCACACCTAAGATCATTAAAAGGGCCAAATTTCAAGGTACCCAAGCAAAAGGAGCTATTAAAATCATTCATTTTTCAGGTTCTTTTGTTTCGAATAATATTCCACATGATATGAAATCAACTCCATTCATCTCTTCTTACCAGAATAGTTGTATTAGATCGATAAAATCATAAAATGGCGTATTTTTTAAAGTACACGTTATGTCTGCCAGCATGCTACAATTTTTGTAACAAGATTACCGGGTTGGATTTCGGATTCACAACAGATCAGTTTTGATGATGATACAAATACAGTATTTATTGATGAATGGTTTAAATGACAAAAGAATTATCATTAATACGTGCGTGTATAAGATCCAAATATTGGACAAATTAACGTAATCTGTACGAACCTAATAATGCAACAAATATAAATACAAATAAAATCATCTTACACAGTAAAAGGACAATGGTTATTGATTTTCAGCAATTTTCACACGACAAAATGAATGATGTGTTTAATTCAAATTGTAAAAATGATGTAATTTACTCATAGTAAAATGTATTCACTCAAATAGTGAAAAATGATGAAAACGATGGGACAGATAACAAACAAAATATATTTATACTCCCAAAACACTGGGTATAATAAACCCCAAAGCCCATAGCTAAAAGATTACATGCATGGAGTAACGTATAACACTTCGTCACTAGCACAGTTGGCTACCAGTCAACACTGGTCAATCAAGTAGTTAGCATTCATGCAGTCACCGACTACCATTCCATTTCTTGGTCAATCAAGCAATCAGCGTGCACCAATTCGGTCAACAACGCCCGGTCACCTGCTACTCGACCAGTAAAACTTTCACTCAGCTCGACGGCTGCTATAGTTCAGCTTTACAGCTGCTATGGTTCAGCTTTACAACTGCTTTGGTCAACTTCTACGGTTATCTCTACAGCTGGCACATCGTCGACTCCGATCAGCTGAAAATACATCCAATACGTTGTAATATGCATGATACGGGCATATACGATAACACGTAATGACGTTGTATACGGTAAGCTATACAAATTACATTATAGGTGTAACATTCCTAAGCAATAAACATGTTCAAAAGTGAACCTGTCCGTGTCCGATAAGAATCCTATGGTACTAAACATTTCCTAATAAAATGCAACTTTATAGTGCTAATTATAAAGCTCTTTCTAGGTCACAAACACGAATAGAAAATATTTGCATTATATCGCGCATGTCGAAGCTACATGACAATATACAGAAATAAACGTAGTAGTGCAATAGTTATAACTTACAATATGCATAAAAAATTAATATGCATAAGAAATAGATAAATAACTTACATACCTCTATAGCTGAAGATGAGCAAGTCCCTAAGTAAGTTGCTCACCGACAAGACGTTCCGCAACGTGAAAATATAGCCTTACGGTAAGGCATTTATATACAGACGATGCAGCCGTTACAACGTCTGTGCGCTAGATGTAAATCGTTTTTTTTTTATTTTTATCGACAGCACTTTGCACGTGCGGCACTCACTATTTCTAAATATTGTACGATATACATAAATCACCCTCTGGCATTGTTGTACAAAAAACAAACAACGAAATCTGAGTACACATATTTAATAAATAGATGGATTTATACAAGGTCGTGACAATTTTCATTTCTGTATTAATGTAGCATTTTTGTGAATAGTTATTTATGTATTGTGTGTTTGACTGTGTGTGTGTGTGTGTGTGTGTGTGTGTGTGTGTGTGTGTGTGCATATTATTGTTAGCTTATATTTTTTATGTACATAATAGAGGGGTTCAAGATTGGCTAATTTCTCAATTTTATCTAATTGAGTCACCCTCTAAAAAGCCTTTATTGTTATTATTATTGTTATTATTATTATTATTATTATTATTATTATTATTATTATTATTATTATTATTATTATTATTATTATTATTGTTGCTGTTGTTGTTGTTTTTCTTGTTTTTTGTTATTAAAAATTGCCTAGGTGACCCTATTGATTGAACAAACTCTTGACCTTACATATAAATATAGCTAGATTAGTATCAAAATAAACCAGCGGTTGACTGGAATGTTTGATATAGGCCTCGTCCAGCCAAAAAGGCTAATTAGTCAGACAGTTAGGTGTTTGGAGCTGCAGAGGCAGAAAATTGTGACTTTAATAGTCTTTCATTTTCGTTTTTATTTCGATTTGCTAGTTTATTTTTCTCTTTTATGTTTTTGTTACTACTGTAAAATATAACCGTCAAACCTGGTACTTTTTCTTTTCACCTGCGTCTGTTTATGTGTGTGTATTTTTAATGTAGCTTTCACGATTTGTTCTGTGATATCGCTACGATGTCTGCAGTGTGGCAGTTTATAGTGATGTCTAGCACTGAGGCATCATTCTGCAGACATGTAGCATGATGCCTCACCCAGTCATATTATCCTTTATTATTACATATTATCCTTTATTTTTACCCAGTCATATTACCATATTATTACACAAGGTCGACCAGTCCTAACACTAACCTCTTAGTGCTGAGCTCCAAGCGAGGCAGCTGCTAGTACCATTTTGATAAATAATTTGTATGAGTTGGTGGGGAGGGGGTCCGAACCCGTGACATTCCACAACCGGGGCGCACTCTCTAACCCCTGGGGCACCGGATCTGTGTTGATGGTTATATTTTTGTGTCGATGGTTGTAGAAACTTTTATTGTTGCCGATGTAAATTGTGTTTTCGCTGCTGCCGCTATTATTATAACAGGGTGGCCATTGAATTTTGTTTTCATAATCCTTAGCTTTATCGGCAGTTGAGGAATAAAATCAGTACTGTAAGGAAATCACAAAGGACGTAAATAAAAATGCACGCAACATAGAAAATTGATGCTTTAATACTGTGCGTTGCATTTTGCTGTAGTTTAGATCTCAGCTTGCAATGTTTTCAAATACCAGCAACATTTGAAAAGAATTTTATGTTTAGGATGCATAAATTTAAAAGAAAATTGCCAGTTTACCAACGAAATTTATCTATGGCGATATGTATAAAGTAGAAATATATCCATATGTTGATAGCCTACTGCAACTTGTACCATGTACCAAGTGTATTACTGCAACTTGTACCAAGTGTATTACTGTAATTTGTACTAAGTGTATTACTGCAACTTGTACTAAGTGTATTACTGTAACTTGTACTAAATGTTTTACTACAACTTGTACTAAGTTTATTACTGTAACTTGTACAAGTGAATTACTGCAACTTATACTAAGTCTATTACTGTAACTTGTACCAAGTGTATTACTGTAACTTGTACCAAGTGTATTACTGTAACTTGTACTAAGTGTATTACTGTAACTTGTACTAAGTGTATTATCCTTGCAGGTGAATGGTATCAAAACTCTGGATGAAAATATAGCTGATGTTGGTGGGCTAAGGCAAAGTTTTTATGTGAGTCTGTTACGAGAAATATATATTTTCTTAATATGTTGCGATATTATGTAGCTCTATTTTAAATATTTTCTCAATCCAAAATGCATTTTGTCTGCGTGGGTTCGAGTCTCAGACTCGGCCAGTGTGGGTACGTAAGAGCCTTGCCAGTAGCTTCTCGTGGATTCATGGTTTCTACCAGGGTTTTCTCGGTTCTTCATTCACCATTTATACTGGCCGCCATGTATAGCCTATCATGTGCTGAAAAATGGCATTAAACCCTACAACAGCTATTATTGTCACTTTAAACAAATGCTACAACACAATGCTACATTGCGCATTTTACACAATGCTATCAAATTCAAAATGCACGATGTAAATACTTTTATTCAAGCCAACACTTTAGTCGAAATTTGGTTTCTTGTTAACAGTGTGGCTAACTTGGTGAGCTTATAACATGGCTCCGAGTCTCGTTGTACGTCGTGCATTATGTGTCGTGCGTCAGTCACAAATGGCTCTGTGATGTTCTGTAGGTCTTTTTTAACATATTTTACGAAACTTGCACTATATATTTATATCAGAAAGACCACACACAATTTTCACAACCATCAAACTTATCAAAGTGATCTGGGCTTTGGTTGGCTAAAATGTGGATTCATCAGAAATATTATGTGTGGGGCCATACATAAATGACGTCATGCGATTTTGTCCGATTTTTTTACCTCTTCCCCCTAGTCACGTCGTCACAAAAAGTTAGAACCCTAAAATATGAGGTCACAAAGCTCTGGTCCCACCTCCCGGAAAAGCCGTATTTCCTCTTTGAAAAATAACGTTTCAAATCACTTTATTGTAATTATATTATGTATTGAGTGTGGCGCTTCACTCTGATATTGTAGGACAAAATAATAATTAAATAGGAGACACATGAAAGCTGAAATTGACATACAATTATTTTGAAAATATTCGTCGTCTAGCTAAAACTTCAGAAGTATGTTTGGAGAGAACAAGATTATTTCAACCTAGCTTTGTTGTCAACAGCGGACCGGAAACGGGAGAATGTTATTTGGAATAAGCTAATATTTAAGCTTATGCCCGAAAGGCGTAAAGCTGCTTAAAACGTCATTAAATAAATTGTAAGCAATAAAAAAAATTGAGAATAAAAAATTAAGTGGAACATTTATTTAAAGTTGCGGATTTTGATGCGACTTCACATTTCTTAAACACCCCCTACCTTCGTCACACATCGTCACAATTGTGTGACACCCCCCCAGGTGAGTGACGTCATTATGGATCAGAGATTTATTAAATTTACTGTGTAGATTCCTACCAAAGAGATCTCGAACGAGTTTGATAACCAAATATATCCGCGCATATTAATAAGGTGGTAGCTACCTTGGTCAAAACATTGAGGGGTTTCTTGATGTCCTTGTGCTCAGATTTTGTTTAAATTTATGATCTAGTTCTATATCAACAAGATCCCATAATTCGATAGCGTAGCATTATTTAAAGATGGGTTTGATTCGCCAGGCGTTATTATGGAGAGACTTTGATGAAATGTAACATGTAGTTTCAGCTGACAAGATCACTGATAAGGTCAACAATCTGCGAAATCGGCATATAGCAAACAGATAGGACTGGCTCCAGTTTAATTGTTGAAATGTGGCTCGGACAAAATTTATAACCTAATATTCTTGATAACTTTTGACCTTATCTGAGAGCGAAACATCTTTTGATTAATTTTCTACCACTATATGCATGGCAAATAATCTCATGACAGCTTGGGACGTGTGCTAAACATAAATTATTACAGCATTTAGTGATCATATTTATGTTGATGTTTCTCGATCATATTTATGTTGATTATTCTCGTAATATTGTAACGTATTTTATTTATTTATTTATTATTTATTTATCTATACTATGATGATAATAACGTTGAATAGTAAAATTATTATTATCATTTTTATTATTATTTATTATTATTATTATTATTATTATTATTATTATTATTATTATTATTATTATTATTATTATTATTATTATTATTATTATTATTATTATTATTAGTATTAGTATTCAATGTCTTTTGAAATCATTAATAGCATTAAAAGGTTTATTGACATCAACCCTGGTTATTCTCATTGTAAACCGCAAATAAATTGACAAATCCATCAATGATGGAATCATGGTTTCAATTTTTCAGGCATACAAACTTTGGGTACACGAGAATGGAGAAGAAACCATGAAATTACCTGGACTTCATTTTACTCATGAACAGCTGTTTTTCATAAATAATGCGCAGGTAAGAAAGAATCTTTATATTTTTGATGTTACCACACGTTAAAATATCACTTTATGTGATTCTGATTGGTCCAAATAAGCCCATGCAATTATTGTGCGGTATTTTCTTTACTGATTGGCTGGGATCGTGGGAAAACGTTTTTAACCTTGTTTTTTTAAAAATGTTTTTGCGAGCCAAAGCTCGCTAAAGCTGGACATTATTTAAGTTGTTTAATAGATTCAATATTAAATCGTTGCCCATTTGAGATCCTCTGTTTATGACGCGGTTAGTTGAGAAACAGGTTGACATTATTAGTTGCAGACAGCCTTTACGTCTAGTATACTGTGATAACATTTATCTGTCCGTTTATCTGTTTGTCCTGAAATAGTTGCACATATAAAATTTGGTGTATTAGTTGTCTTGGAGATAACTGCTTTTCGATTCAATCCACAGTTTATTTCCGACGAGCTTTTCGAATATTTTTTGTTCGAGCCAAGTTATATTCTATCTATCTACCAGCTTGTATCACTGAAAGTTTCAAACAAGTATATATATATATATATATATATATATATATATATATATATATATATATATATATATATATATATATATATATAGATATGTGTGTGTGTGTGTGTCTATATATATATATATATATATATATATATATATATATATATATAGAAATATATATATATGTATATATATGTGTATATATATATATATATATATATATAGAGAGAGAGAGAGAGAGAGAGAGAGAGAGAGAGAGAGAGAGAGAGAGAGAGAGAGAGAGAGAGAGAGAGAGAGAGAGAGAGAGATTTTATGTATAATTCAAATTTATCAGTTCGGCAAAAGGGAGGTAACTGTGGTAACTAGCGCTGCAAACATTCGTCTGCAGCATTGACGTCGAGTAGATTCGTTCGCGTTATACTTTAAACAAGATGTCGAGAGTGTGTGCGAATAGTCATCATGAAACCAATACTATACCATTTTAGCGATATAATTCCTAAGAGTATTAATATAATGTACACCAATAATATTTATATCCATTGCTGCTTTTCGTTATCTAAAATGTTAGGCTTATATTTCCAACTTTTCATTTTCCATTGTTTCATTACAGATCTGGTGTGCTAAATATTCTAATGAATATGCCCGGACACTTTTAATGGTTGATACTCACAGTCCGTCAAAGTACAGGTACTGGTGCACTTACTATTTTACTTCAGAGATATTGGTATAAACAGCTATTGTTGTTTTTAAGTCTAATTTTTTTAACTAGTGTTACTCTTTTCTGAAAAAAAAGCAACAGCACTATTGCTCTCCTATTTGTCAATGTGTTACGAAACTGTCTTTCATTTATTTGAATCGAATGTTTCCTATAACAAAATTTATTTTAAAAGTTTTCAGTAAAATTATTACTATATAATGCGTTTATTGCATCAATAACTGGTCCGATCATGATTTTAAACTTGTCTATTATGTTTTATTACGATTTTCTCTGGAGACTTTAAAACCAACATATGAATTTTCAAGGATACGTTTACCAGCAGTATTTTCCAGAGTATATGCGACAGTTTCCGGAAACCATGACTTTTGCTAAAATTCTGCAACTTATTAGCTTTGCACTTCTCGCCTACTGCCAAAACTTAGAATTTAACATGACTTAATATGACTTTACATATTAAATTCGAAATAGTGTTACTAGCAACAGAGTTTCGGACATCGTCAGGCACAGAATCGCTGTTGCACTTCATGATTCTTTCTGGAATTTCCAGAATTTTTGAGTTCATAGTTAGTGCCATTAAGTTTCCTGGAGAAAGTGTAAACAAACCAAGTATTTAAACTATAGGTACACAACGAACTGACAGAAAATACGGAGTCATTCAAACTGGCTTAAAGTGATCACAATATTTACGGGAAGATTGGGTTTACATCCAGATTAAATGACGGCCTTATTTCCGATCAGTTTTACAAACTTTGGTATAAAGAGCTCAAATACAAATTGAGTGTAATGGAAATTATTAGTACCAAATTAAACCATAATTGAACAGACCATAGTTAGCACCTGCATTATAACTTGTTTTTGTGCACCTTTTATTTCAGGGTTTTAGGTGAATTACGAAATAACCACGAATTCGCAGAAGCATTTCATTGCAAGCCTGGTAGTTACATGAGGCTAGATGATCCTTGCTCCTTGTGGTAACCGGACGTAATGCTGATCATTTCCTGGTCTTTTTCATGACCTTTGGATAGCATTATCTATACAATACGTTTAGTATATCCAATGCCATTCTCATATTCTCTATGAATTTTGGATCTTGTCAAAACCAGTATTGCAGAACGGGTTATTTTCCATGCCAACATGGAGCTTCCCATCTTATGACTATTTTGAGTTTGAGTTTTGTGTGCTTATTTCTGTAGGACTTTATTCCCAAAAATGCTTATATTAAATATTTCACACATATGCATGCGTTTATTTATTAAAATTTCTGCTTTTTTAAATGATTTATTTGCTTTCACTGAAGATGGATTGATCACGAACTTATAGAAATATTGAACCCTGTCAAAAAAAAAACGGTATGTTGCTGTTTGGTTTAGGACATTTTGTCTAATGAATGTTTTATACATGTAACATC
The DNA here is from genome assembly GCA_016746295.1 of Potamilus streckersoni. NCBI lineage: Eukaryota > Metazoa > Mollusca > Bivalvia > Unionida > Unionidae > Potamilus > Potamilus streckersoni. Next base: position 4,875,516 of record JAEAOA010001385.1, on the reverse strand, counting down.
ACACTGTTTGTCTCAGAGCTGCTGCATTGTTTTGCTTTTTACAGTTGTACAGAGATATTGTCATGATAAATTGAATTTTCGTCTATTTTATTATGTCCTCAACACATCAAGAAAATCTGGAACTAACAAGATTCGTCAAAGTTTCGTACTATTATTCTGAGTGACCTTTCCTCCGTTTTGGAAATCTCAAGACAGCGTGATACGTGCAGATTATATGCGGAAATGTACGAAATTGACTGGCATTGTAAATAGAAGGAGTTTTTCAAGGCTTGCATAAAGTTTGGAAGCAAAATTGTGCTTATATACATAGTGCCATATGCAGAACATTTCAATGGTTTCACGTAATTCTAATTGCAATTAATAAGTAATGTGTAACTTCTTGGGTCCAGTCAACTTTAACATTTTTAACTGTTTCATCAATACTTTCATTAGTTAATCGTAGGGTCGCTCGACCAAAAAACTGAAATGAACATAAAGAATATTGCAGTCATAGTGGGTCCGATTTACTTAACTCGTCTTTTTGGTACATGACCAACAGGTTAAAAATTTACACTATGACTTTCCATGCAACCATCTACTTATTAAATCAAACCAAAAGTTCAACGGGGACATTAACTGGGCATGCATTGCTTTGGTATATCTGAATGGGGACACTGTGACAGTTTTGCGAAGTCAATCTCAAAGACTCTTTCCACTTTACCACATTCAATTTTATTATTTGTAACCCAGCATGTGTGTGCGTTGTATTCTTGTTATGTTCACGTGTGCATGTTTGTTTGCATGTGTGAGAGAGAGAGAGAGAGAGAGAGAGAGAGAGAGAGAGAGAGAGAGAGAGAGAGAGAGAGAGAGAGAGAGAGAGAGAGAGAGAGAGAGAGAGAGAATAAAGGAGCTGAAGTTCCCGGGCAGATCAAACTCAGCATCACTTAGATGTAAATCATTTGATTCTGAAGACAAGAAAATAAGACTAACCTTCATTCCTGTATTTTTAACTTTTCTCCATTTTGTTCACAGAACAAGTGTGACTCAAATAATCCGTTTTCCAAGCATCTGTCCCTTCCAATTTCAGTACGTCGTGACCTTGGCTTGGTTAAATGACAGCATTTGTTATGTCATGGAAAATCTAAACTCGTCGCTCACCGTTTGTTATGTCACGGAAAATCTAAACTCGTCGCTCACGGTGACGATAACCATCGCTAGGGACTGACCTCACAAAGAGCTCAATCGGTTGATAGTAAACGAAGGTCGGCGTGAAACTAGTAGCTTCACAGATAACACGGTTAAAGTAGGAAGCTACATTTCAAGTATGTTATTAAAAGTACATCAGTTATTTTTCTTATGTTTTTCCCTTGAATTTTTAACAGTGGTAGTTTCACAAGTTTACACTTCGAGTCTTGAGAGAAGTCCACTTTTGTCATAATCCGGCAGTAAAATTTATTTTTTGTATTCTTCTTTTTTTTTCTTCTGATCGATTGATCATGACCTAAAAATGAAATAAGATATTTTCGATCATATTTCAGGGATAATGACACGTTAACATCTCGATCAGCAACAATGTGGTCTCCATTTTATTACATTTCTGAAAACGCGTCCTCTTATTTGCTTATCATCAATGTGACTTTACCTATATTACAAGAGTTGAAAAATAACCTTTTTTTTAATTTTTAATTTTAAAATTGCATACCTGGAAGTCCCTTCATTGTTGAATTACAAATTTTTGGAATTCTTCAAATTCCTCAACGTTTCTTTAAATATAAAAAAATGAAAAAATGATATAATTGACTGCATTGTAATGTGTATGCCTGCTTAAACGTCGGTTAACAAAAACACCCAAAAAATTACAAAACACCCAAACATACACACGCACACATAATTTCAAACCAAGTAAGTTAAATATCAAAACTGACATGTTCTGTGAAATATGGGTGTGATTAAACCACTTTAGCTTTGAAGCTCGTATGGAAAATTCAAGCCACAGTTCTCCTCACATTCAACATTTATCTGACATAGTTTTGTTTACACTACTTTTGACAAATTTTCCCACCCTGTAGTTCAAAAGAAACTTAATTTACTATGCAATTAATGATTCTGTTTAAAAATATGGAATCGGTATGTATTTAAAAATTTTAAAGTAAGTACAACCATGAACAATTCTGTCTTGCTGCAATAAATACAAATGTTGTGGAGCCAATAACAAAAACTGATATTCAGTGGATTATAAATGTTGAAAGTCCACATAACATGGTTTTCTTTAGTGAAGTAATTATACGTAATGTTCAAGCCAAATAAATGAACCATGCTATACACATCAATTATACACATTAGGTGTCACTTGTTGTGGATTGAACTCTGGTTTTGTGAGATCGAATTCATACCGTTTACCTTAATATATAGAATTACTGAATAAATTAAAAAAGATTGAAAACTTTGAAGCAGACTGAAACTTCGTCAAAAGAAGATGAAAAAAGTGTAATGTAAAGATATACAAGCTTGTCAAAGAAATTATAAACAAAACCGAAGTTAACGAAAATCATATTCCTATTGATTGAAGAATCAGGACGCTTAAATTTCCTTAAATTTAATTTAATGGAAGCTTACCAGTTACTATATCTACATCATCATCTATACATTTTGTGTGGATAAAAGTCATACCTTGTGCAACTAAACACGTCCATTAAACCATCTGTTACCAAGAATTCACAAAATTAACCAAAACCAGCTAATATGGGAAGAGTTTATACATCACATGAATGATTAATTTCAGCATACCTTTACAGATACATTTTTAAGGACTTTCATTTGAGATTTAGTACTTACTACAATTAACATATCATCCTAGTTTTGCTAAGTGACATATAGCTACTTTGGAACAATTAGGAACATAGCAATTAGTTATTGACATTTAGTTACAATCACTTAATTTTTGGCTTCCAACATACTTTTTGTCTAAACAGTGAGACAGAATTCACGGGACTGGAAAAAAAATGGCTGATGTCATGGAACAAATCCAAGAGGATACTGAGAATAATTTGTGTAGGTTCACAAACGGGGTTATTATACTAAAAGGTACACCTTTCCAAATGCGACAAGCTTAAGAGACAACATTGTCAAACTGGAATAAAAGCATAGAAAACAAAGGAGCAAAATTAGGAAAATATATTGTTTACAAGACTGCCTATATTGAGTTTTCTGTTTCAGATTGGTATGAACCATGTTTCTTTTATAACTAAAAATGGGATATGGCCAATCTGACAAAGCAAAAGCAGGAGAGCAGATCCTACAGTAAGCATGGAATGCCACAGTCATAATTCGCCAAATGAAACATAAAGCAAATCAAATATACAACCCTAGTTACAGCCTTGACTTGCCTCAAATGTTGTAGACTGTGCCATTTGAATTTTGGAGACATTTATCATTTATTTGAGATACCATTTTAACAGTCCCGTAACCAAAACTAGTTTGTAACAAGACAGGGTTACTATCTAACATTCCACTCGAGGAGACGGACACTTGTATTGCATGTTCCTGTTGATATGTCGGCTACAAAACTAGGATATTAATAATGTACAAGATTTTTGCCGGTTAAATGTGTACCTTAGGTAAAGCACTTCTAATTGTTGAAGACGGTGGACCGAATATCAGCCTTACCGAAGATGGTTTGAACGTTCATAAGCACAGCTAGCCTCGTGCCTTTGTTGATTTTTTTGGGGGTGGTGATGGTTGCTTAGTGCTATTTACATAACATATTTCACAATATATACCGTGTCATGTCATGTAGAAAGTCAGTTATATTTTGTATTGTCTTTTGTAATTTAGCATTATAACAAGTTACTTGACAATTTTGATTGTGCGGAAGGCTGCTATGATGCAAAACGAGATATTTGTAACCTTGTAATAATTTGTGTTGATAAAGTACATTACCTTTTGTAAGTAATTCAATCCTTCGTGTACTTTGTTAATTAAGCAAAGGTAAATAGCTATTCTTAACAAAATGTCGAATCTCGAGTCTACCTCGTGCAGTATTTTTTAAATTGTGAAATCAAGAAGAAAAATCAGTATTAATATAAGGTTGCAGATACAAAGTAAAACATCAATCTTGAGAAATTATGTACGAAAAGTTTATTATAGCTATAGATAATACTTCACAAAATCAGCCTTCCCATAACAATCTTCTCTACCAGCAGACTTAGTGAGCGAAATATTGTGTGCTAAAAACAAATATCTGCTTTTTGTTCGTGATTCATATATATATATATATATATATATATATATATATATATATATATATATATATATATATATATATATATATATATATATATATATATATATAGATGCAATAAACTGACGACGAACAGTACGAAACTAGTAACTAACTAGCCTAAGCGCTTTCGACTCTTAATGAGTCTTTTTCAAAGGCTATGTTTTGTATTTGCCTTTGAAAAAGACTCATTAAGAGTCGAAAGCGCTTAGGCTAGTTAGTTACTAGTTTCGTACTGTTCGTCGTCAGTTTATTGCATCTATTTTAATTAATCCCTGACAGACGTGATCCCTTGGTGGATCCAGTACGCTTGAGAGGGTTGTTATTCGCCATATGATTTGTATTCTTTATATATATATATATATATATATATATATATATATATATATATATATATATATATATATATATATATATATATATATATATATATATATATATATATATATATATATAAGGGGCCCCCCGAGTGGCCTAGTGGTCTAAAGCGCTGTCCGTTACGGATCACTGCCATCTCACCTCTGTCTGCATGAGTTCGAGTCTAAGATTTGGCGAATGTGGATATGTGGGAAAGCTTGCCAGTAGCTTCTCATGGGTCGGTGGTTCTTTCCGGTGATTTCCCGGTTTCTTCCTCCACCATTAATACTAGCCGCCATAAATAGCCTATCGTGTGCTAAAAAATTGCGTTAAGCCCAACAACAACAACATATATATATATATATATATATATATATATATATATATATATATATATATATATATATATATATATATATATATATATATATATATATATATATATATATATATATATATATATATATAAGCACATAATTCATCTATTTGTTAGTGATACATGCGCTACGATAATGTCAGGACGAATAACCTTTAATGTTATGTACACGGCTGTACGCTTGTTATCTATATTGAATTTGTATTATTTGTTGGCTTTTTTAATGACTGTATGTTGTATACACTTATATTTTGTAGTTGACCTTGTCTAAAATCAAGTTCATTATGCACCTGATTAGGGCCATTGATTTTGTAAACAACGAAATGCATGCTAATATTTCCCTCTAAGAATAGATTAAATATTAGGATCATAATTAATGGAAGTAAAAATGTTTATCTTGATCTGGGTGTAGTACATTGGTTTTCTTACATAGAAAATCCTTGTCAATCTGATGTTTTCTTTGTTCTTTTATCATAATTTTAGTAATAGTCCTTGTCTTGTTAACAACTTAGAATGTTCTAGAAATAAACTTTTGACCTATTGGTTCTAATTTTGTATTAGCTTTTTATCTAATGTTATTTACTTAAAAAATTCCTCATTCTTGAATTAACATCTTTAGCAGAATAATTCGTATTGTCATGCTTAATAATTCGCTTGGTTAGAATTATTTATTCAAATTATTGTTTACTGTAAATACAAACTGTTCGTCAATAATATTCTTGGACAGAAATAATAATTTGGAACTATAGTGGATTCATACAATAAAATGTTTGGAGTATAATATTGTTATACATCAAAAGACAAGCTCATCGGAACTTATTTTGAATACCACTGGAATTAAGTAGGATCTCTATACATTTGGACTTGTGATGAAACGTATAGGGTTATTTCGGATTTAATTTGCAATACTGAACCTTCTTTCTTAAATTTTCACTTTGTATTTTAGTGAAATAAATTATTTGTAGAATTGTATAAAACGTGTTGGTTTTTGCTCTTTTCTGTTTTTGAGTTCAAGACTATAGAGCCGTAACAAGCCGCCTAACTTATGCATGATGTTTCCTTGTCGTAAGAAGAAACATGACTATTACATATATGGCTATCTGAATTTCATATCAATGACCAAAACTAAATTTTTGTCTTTTTTTAAAGCGTTTTCCGTTTCTTAGCAACGATAACAGATCAACATTTATGTTCTTTAATTGATTAAAATTATTCATTACACACAGTACTCAGCAATTAGCATCATATTCATTGGCACATAAAGAAAAGTAAATTTAAATTTAGCTGCACTCACAAATGTAATATACACACTATAATGTTTAACTCGACTGTAATATGTCACTTTATTAGGCTGACAAAATGTCGGTCCACTATCAACCAAAAAGTGTCTTTCCTCTCTATGTTCTTGTGTGACTGAGCACACATCTGTAGATCAGTAGCGAGTAAGATTTTTAGTTGTTTATTGTTTGGGGGTTTTTTTTCTTTTCAGGATGCCATACATGCGAGTTTGTTTGCATTATTACTGTTGTTGTCGCTGGACTGGTTCTCAATGTCGTTATTTCATGAAACCAATAAGTCGTGCTTTATTCACATCATTGATTTACAATTACAAGTTTTACTAATCTGCAATATTTTATGATTCAGATTCAGACATACTTTAGCGTTTGTAATCTGACAGTACAATTATTCTATTTGAATTATTTTTTTCCGGATTTATCGGTGTGACAAATTCGCGGCGTTCAAACAACACTTACCTCTTTCACTACGGTTCGTTGATAGGGAATGACCTCCGCGGTGTAGTTTACCCTGTGTGGATAGATAGAAAGAAGAATTCAGATCACTGAACAAGTATATTGAAGAAATAACAAAACGAGCCCCCTTTCAATGAACAAATATAAAATTTAATCAGTTTTTAAACAGAATTTAAAATGAAAAGAAATCAATGACTTGGTTACAAAAGAAGGAAAATGGTACTAACATGTACTCAAATAAAAAGACTACAAATTTCTAAAAATGTAAAATTACTTTCAACGTTAAATTACTATCTTCATTGCCAATGAGATGTGACCTTTAAGTGCAACGATGAGAGACTTCATCACCTATTTTATGCGGACATCAAGACTTCCGCTCGTATCTGCTCTGCCGATCTTTGTCTAGCTGTTTCGTCTTGGACTGTTGTCCATCGTACTCTGACTTAACAATCGTCTCTGGACTTAGATTTCTGCGCAGAACTTGTTCTTGTCCTGTGATTGTTCAGGGATTTCTCATGTGAATCCAGGAAAGCTGTTTCCTTCAATAAATAAAATGTCTCGCAATAGACAATAGGTCACATTCTCAGGTATATCTGTATTTTTACATTAATTCGGCTCAGAAACAAAAGGCATAAATTCTGCCACAGTAACTCATTGCTCCCTAACTGTTATGTTTACATAAACGGTCAGTGCTTGTCCTGACCTTAATTCGGATCACGCTAGGGATGGTCAATTAAATTCAACTCAGCCGTATGAACCCGTATGTAAACCCCCCCCCGACTTCTTACTCTGTTAAGTTACATATGGCTTAGACCTCCAGATCTAACTATTCTAAAATAGTTTACTCGACCAATTAAATATTACAAACTAGTATATGGTATACATGTAATGTTAGGTCATACTCATTCTAAACAGAGTTAATCCATAAACTATGAAACATTACCCATCATTCCTTAAGCTTAATTCATTTAAATTCCTAATCACTCCTATGTATTCAAGATTCAATTACATGCAATCTTTTCAACTAATCTAATGAAATTTTAATTACATTCAATCTTGCCAATTCTCCAAATGAATTGATAATTAGAAAATCAAAAAATAAAATGTCATGACTAGCATTTCACTAAAATCCTGCAAAATGAAATCATACATACATACATCATATCAAGAATACATTTGAAATAGATCAACAAATGAAATAACATTAAAATCGGGAAACTAAGATTGCGTACCTTTTGCCGTTCCTTTATTCGTTTCCACGAACCTCATGTATAGTCCGTCTCCTAACTGAGACAACTATCTGGCCCCTTACTCAATAACAAAACGTATTTGTTACGAATTCAAAATGTAGAGTTTGCCTACTCGCTGAGACAAAACTCTCGCTTTACTGCCAAATCACGAGATAACGTATTACACGCTCTCCCGGAATCGTTTGACTTTCCTCGCGAAAGATTAAAGACTGCTGAATTTTCCTAAAGTAAAACCTTTAATTTCTTACAGAGTAACGCCCATAAATCCATATTAGCCAATCGGAATAGACTGTATCCTAAACCTGTTCCCTAGAATTTTTGGATTGACAAGACAACTAAACAACTAATCATGCCGTAATTAACATTACTTGGATCAATCATCTATAGCCATCTCCTGCCCTTTTCCCGGTCGATTTTGGGAAAGGGTCTTATGTCATTCTCTTCTACCATAGCATCTGACTTTGTCATGTTACGTCGGCTAGAACGAATTCCCTTTTGACGTTCAGAGATGAAATGAAAATAATCATCTAACTATCTCTAGCCCTTTCTACTTTAATTGAGTTGACTTTGATACACTTCCTTTTACCAAAACTTCTAAGAGTTTTCAAAATTCGACACATCACAATTGGACAAGCTGCTTTACTTGTTCACCTTAACCTAATTTTGAACTATAATTTTTTTTTTCTACATCTATCCTATTCTTGCCGCATACAAAAGACGCCTCATATACGTTATATAATCTGTACAATCTTAGCAGACGATATTATCACCTACATAAACAAAACTTATCGTTACAACGAACGACATTTTAGTACCGTAAACCAGTTTGTATGTTAAATAATTATTTATTTCATTTTTGTGTTGCCGTATCTCCTACACGAGAAGTTGATACGGAAAATACATAAATCGTCTTGCTACTTTTAATTTTGAACTTTAAAAAATCCACAAAAAATTGCTGGTTCAATAAAAGTCCAATTTTCAACCTCCATTTTCTTAGATGACGCTGATAGGAGTATGTTCTTAGCTTTTTCGAGAATTCAGTATGATCCCTACCATACTAAGATGTATCCAAAAACGAATTACTAAAATCAAGGAATCTGACAACCAGTCTAAAAGGGAGCGCAATATTACAATCAGTAATCAGGCTCTGTAGTGACAACCTATCATGAGCCTCCTATCTCTCCGATTCCGCTAATAATTTTGTCTTATCTTATTCCTGATTTCTTTGTTTTGTCAGTGTTTCAGTTGTTTATTATTATTATTATTATTATTATTATTATTATTATTATTATTATTATTATTATTATTATTATTATTATTATTAAATGGACCATTCAGAAAATCAAAGTACTTCAAGTACTGAAATATTTTGACTTCAATTTTGAATCAAACCGATTTAGATTTTTCCAGCAGATACACAAATTCTGCTTTATTCATGCTTGATAATACGTATCTTTCGCGTACATTACAGTTAAAAAGCAAGTCGAAATTTTTCAGCAGACATGTAACGTCATTTGTTTTTGCTTTTGTTATTCCTGCTACAGTTGAAATAAAAATTGTAAACTGAATTCCCTAAAAAGAAAACAAGTCACGTGAAACTAGGTTGAGACAACTAGTTGAATAATTAGATGGAAGCCTTTCATACGGTCATTAAATTTATATCATACAGCTTGTCATAATGTAATTCATCTCAAACTTATGCATACATCAGCATGGTAGAAAGAAGAAAATACTAAACGTTTTCCTGCTAGAAAGTCGTCGGATAGTAATACTCCAGGTGAATCATCTTATGAGTCTTTTGACGAGTAGTCCAAGGTTTAGATCTGGGTTCATTCTACAGTAAGATGATAGGCACACGATAGAGCCCTGTACCTTACTGCTAATAATGACACATACTGTAACAAACTTAAGTCCTTTTTATCCTTGATAAAATTTTAAATGGCGAGAAATTAATAGATGCATATCATGGTGAATAAGTTTCTTGCAGACATCACTCACGACTTGAAATGGAACTAACAGCTCTTAAGAATGAATGTGTGCGTGTGTGTGTGTGTGTAATTTGGATTTTTAACGTAGCTTTAACAATTTCGTTCACATCGCTACAATGTCTGCAGTGTGGAAGTTTATAGTGATGTCTATCATTGGGGCATCATGACGTTGACAAGTAGCATCATGTCCCACCCTGTCACATTGTCCTGACACCAGGCTGATCGGTTCTAACACTAACCTGTTTAATTTTGAGCGCAATGCGAGGCTACTGCTAATAGGCCTACCATATTCATAAGTCTTTGGTATGACTCGGTCGGATTTGAATCCGTGACCTCCCGCATCCGAGATGGATGATTTAACCACATAGAAGCAGCGCTAAGAGAACTCCATGCTTTCTCAAAAGAAAAACTAGAAACAACAATAACAAATGCACAAAACAAAAACATGAACCAATACGCGTAATTGCTTATAAAGCGATAATTAGACCAAATTGTCTTTAAACCATTACACAAACTTGAAATCCAGATATTAACAACAATTCAACGTTCATCACCTCCTGGGAAACGGGGGGGGGTATATTTAAATATATCTACTCATAAACTGCAGGTGCAACTGATATACCAGATATGTTCGTATTGTCATCACTTCAAGACAGACACTAATTGATTGATCATGCTCTACAAACCTATGGATTTTCACTTATCACCATATATAATACAACCGGCCAGAATGACCAGATACGTGTGTCCTCTTTCATTCATGTTGATTAGGCAAGGGCCAGTTATAATTTTCTCCCTTTTGGGCCATTCCAAACTCCAGCAAAATATATTTGTCAACCCTGAACCAGTTTGCTCACCTTATTTCTTAATAGCATGCACAGACGAGCTAGTGCACATAGTCCTTCAGGGAGGAAGCTGAAGCATATATAGATGACAATGCTGTAAAAGTTATTTGACTAAAATGATTGAATCTTTTGATATTTTTTTTTTCGTTTGTGTGGAAAGACAATATAGCATTCTTGCGATTTTGTAGTTATATTTCCGTGTCAGTTAACAATGCAGTCTTCTTTAAACGTCAGATATTAAAGCGTCAAATTTATTCCTTTTCTGGTATCATTGGCACCATACTAGAAGCCACCTGCCAGATTTTATTAATTGTTGTATACGGTGATTGATTGAAACAATATACGTGAGTCTAAGGAGAACCTTATAAAACATTCTGCAATAAAAAAGATGTAGGTCTTATATTAGTGTCTATACGAGTAAAGTTTTGGCTGATACGAGTAACGTTTTGGCTGATACGAGTAACGTTTTGGCTGATACGAGTAAAGTTTTGGCTGATCTCATAGTGATACTTCTTGCAAAAGACGAGATTCGCTTGAATCTATCGGAGCAACTGCCAAATTACCCTATTCACATATAAATTTATTACCACTGTAGCTAAAACAATTGTCCTGGAAAAGAAATGCCATTATACAAACATTATATATATATATATATATATATATATATATATATATATATATATATATATATATATATATATATATATATATATATATATATATATATATATGAAACTCTATAGAACCTCTAAATATTGTGTAAGAAAGGTAAAATGACTTCATAACAATGTTAAAGAAATCGTGAAAACTTTTCTCTCTCTTAATTTTTTTTTTCTTCAGTTTTCAAGCTTCTTGCTTTGGGAGTAAATTTAGGGAATTCAACATGTAACGTCTCGGTCTACAACCTAGAACTTTACTCGTTGTCTGTCTACGAAATTTCATGCACTTAACTTATGTGTAACTCATTTATTTTTCACTGAAGAATATTGTTTCGTGTTGATCCTTTTAATTTACACAATATACGCAACAAAGAAATACAACCAGGTCATGAATATTAACCACTTAAAACAAGGAAAAACAGCCAGGTTATGAATACTAACCTCTCAAAACAAAGAAATACAGCCAGGTCATGGATGTTAACCTCTCAAAACAAGGAAATACAGCCAGGTCATGAATGTTAACCTCTCAAAGCAAGGAAATACAGCCAGGTCATGGATGGTAACCTCTCAAAACAAGGAAATACAGCCAGGTCATGAATGTTAACCTCTCAAAACAAGGAAATACAGTGAGCTCATGGAAATTAACATATCAAAAGAAGGAGATACAGACAGGTTATAAATACTTACTTCTAAAAGCAAAGAAATATAGACTTGTCATGAATCCCAACCTCTCAAAAAAAGGAAATAGAGCCAAGCCATGAATGTTAACTTCTCAAAATAAAGAAATGCAGCTAGGTTATGAATACTATTCTCTCAAAACAAGGGAAATGCCACACAACTTGTTACACAAGTTGTGTTGTACAAATGTACTATGAGACAAGATAAACAAACAAACAAACAAACAAAAGAAACAAAAGCAACCCCAACCAATAAAATAAACAACCAAACCAGCATCCAATAATATTTTCCATTTTAAATGTAATAATTAGGTGAACTAATAAATGTTAGTTACAAAAAGCTGGGAAAAATGAGATGGTTTGCTTTTGTTTTGTTGCTGTCGTCTTTCTTACATAACGACCTTTTATTACATTTTGGAACGCTTTGTATATACCCTACTGGATGTTAATCATGTGACAATCAAAGGGCTTTATTATACAGCAAATAAAAAGTGATTTCGACAGGTGAAATCACGCCAACATTGTTAGGAATTTTTTATTTTGAAATCTTTTGATGAATATTAGAATTATCAAAACACATACGATTTAACATATGTAAAATTAAATTAATTTTCACCAATAAATAAAAAATACGCGGTGAACAAAGAAACAAGAGACTGTCGGCAATGCTGTACAGTAAATTCCGCAAAGTTTGACGACGTTATGCACATGGCGTTTGCTCAAAATTGTGAATTTGTTCAAATTTCCCTAAGAGAGTTCATTCAGCCGATGGACTGAATAAGTTCATGGATTAAGTAATTTGATGAAATAAGGAGTTCATTCAGCCGATGGACTAAATAAGTTCAAGGATTAGGTAATTTGATGAAATAAGAAAGTTCATTCAGCCGATGGACTGAATAAGTTCAAGGATTAGGTAATTTGATGAAATAAGGGAGTTCATTCAGCCGATGGACTGAATAAGTTCAAGGATTAGGTAATTTGATGAAATAAAGAGTTCATTCAGCTGATGGACTGAATAAGTTCAAGGATTAGGTAATTTGATGAAATAAGGAGTTCATTCAGCTGATGGACTGAATAAGTTCATGGATTGGGTAATTTAATGAAATAAGGGAGTTCATTCAGCCGATGGACTGAATAAGTTCATGGATTAGGTAATTTGATGAAATAAGGGAGTTCATTCAGCCGATGGACTGAATAAGTTCATGGATTAGGTAATTTGATGAAATAAGGGAGTTCATTCAGCTGATGGACTGAATAAGTTCATGGATTGGGTAATTTGATGAAATAAGGAAGTTCATTCAGTTCTGCCTTAAATCCTCTGATCCATTGTTTCCCTGTCAAGTTTACTCCTCTTATTTCATCTCTCCACCATCCAGTAGGAAGGTAAATGTCTCTTGACCTCGCATTTTTGTCTAAAACGGGAGCAACAAGTATATGGTCACCAACGAGGAACTCTGAGTCACATGTCAGGGCTACTTCGTCGTCAGGATCAACCCACCATAACGGCCGAACAATAGGTGCTCCCGTTATAACACATTCTCTGGCCAAATTTATTATATCGTCTGCATACTGTTCATGAAGTTTGACAAACTTCTGGGAGATTTTAAGAATTGTTTCATTAAATTGCCAGGGGACTATCGAAAATTGAAGCGACGGCATGAAAACAGTCGCCTGAAGCCATCTTATGAATAACTCTGGGTCAGGATAACCGTCATAAGCGTTTCCACCAATCATGTCAGGAAGAATGAATGGATATCCCAGCACACCGAACGTGAGCGCTGTAGGGATCAGAGTTTTTAGCCCGTTATTGTTATCCCAGTTTGATTCCTTGTCCAACATTCTAACGAAGATTGGAATATCTTGAGTTCTGTATCCCACTCTCACTTCCTGATGTCTAACATCCTTATCGGATTCGTACGCAAGACGAGCCCACTGCTGAGTGTAAATATTAGGATTCAATGGAGTTGCTAAAGCATTGTAAATCTTTGGTAACCACCTTACTTCTCCTGCATCGAATTTGAAAGAGCTTATGTTATACTCCTTTCTTAAATATCTTAGCTTTGAGAGAAACCATTGCACTGCCATTGGGTTAGTAGTGTCTAATATTCCAGCCATTTCTCCTCGCGCTAAACTCGTATCCCACCATGATACCAAAGCAGGAAGTTCACTTCCGTATTGCCTTATGAGGAAAGATTGATTGCTGGCTTCTACAAATGCTTTCGAATCAATATTAAAGAATGGATGAACCCATATCGTTGTTCGAAATCCGAGTTTACTTAGAGACTTTATCATTTCGCTTGCATTAGGAAACTTGCTTTCATTAAAAACCATGTCGCCATACTTAGGTGTCCAGTCGTCATCAATTTCAAGCTGGGAATGGGAAAAGTTATTTCGTTGAATAGCATGAGCAAACGTATTCACGATGGATTGGTTAATATCCTTATGATATTGTGCCCAAGTTGACCATATAGGATACCGAAAGAGCCTTTTATCTGGTATGTCACTAGGCTTGGAGATAAACAAGGCAGACATCTTACGATGAATGTCCAAGACATTTAAACCACTGCATACATTATACCTTAAGTTCGGTAGGAGTCCGTCTACGTTGTGGTAAGGACTTATTTCGTGCTTTGCCATTAAACAGAACCGACCGTCCTGACTCTCGTTGATACTCACGTAAAGAGGTATTTCATCGGGAATGAAGAAGCCAGTTCCATTTGAATTAAAGAAGTATCGTTCCTGAACACCACCAATCTGGTTGATGTACGAATCCATCGTTACATAAGCCGAAGCGGGTCTAGAAGTGCCATCTAGTGGCCATGGTTGAAACCTGTCTTCGTATCCTCCGTACCAATGGGCTCCACCTAAGTCATAACAATCCATCAAAACTTGTGTTTGACATTGGAGTGTTGACCATTCGATCTCATAGCAATTTAATTTCGGTTGAACATGCTCAATATATGTTATTCGTAATCGCCTGTCTTTCTCCCATTCAAGACACTCCTCGTAGAGGGTTTTCTTTACGCATCTTATCGGGGTGCCCGAGCCTCCGACCGCCCAAAGATTACCACTAAGTTCCCCTTTCCCGCTCGTTACCATAAAAATAAGGCTTCTGTTATTGTCAGGACTGTAATATAGCCGAGCATTTCCAATTTTGCTATCTACACCAGCAGGCGTTTGCGTATTATTGGAAGTTCTATATGCTACCTGCCAGACGATAATTCCAGTCGTAACTGCCAGTATAAAAAGTACACTTACTACAATTACTATCATACAGCGGCCGCTCTTCTTGCGTCCCTCCATCGTTTATGTGCTGAAATAAAAACCATAATATTCTGCAAATATGTTTCTCAGTCTACATATAAAGATAATTATTTCAGTGCTGCGACTAGAAATTTCTTTCACCTCTCATTGTTCTTCGTTATATTGTTAATCACTGAAAGAGACGTTTGGATGTTTTTGAATTCACTTGACTAAAGATTAGCAAAATATTTTAGTGTTAGTTGAAACTGCATATTTCTGCTCACAATTGCCACAGCTGACTCTCAGCATATGTTTATTTGTAATATCTATATCTATGAACAAACATTTATCATTAGCTAATTAGATATGACGGCTGTATGATATCTAGGCGCTAGGTGGCGTTAGTAGGAGCTTGAGATTCATTTCTCCATGGAAGAATATTATGAACCTCTAACCTGACTGGTATACTCTCTCTCTCTCTCTCTCTCTCTCTCTCTCTCTCTCTCTCTCTCTCTCTCTCTCTCTCTCTCTCTCTCTCTCTCTCTCCGCTTACGCTAAATACCACTAGAAACTTATAAATACTGCACGTAACCCAAATTTTGTCGAAAAGTAAGGCACTGTGTGTGTATGTGTGTGTGATTTGTAATATATCTTTAACAATTATTCTGTCATATATTCTGTATTCTCTCTCTCTCTCTCTCTCTCTCTCTCTCTCTCTCTCTCTCTCTCTCTCTCTCTCTCTCTCTCTCTCTCTCTCTCTCTCTCTCTCTCTCTCTCTCTCTCAATATACGCCTAATCAAAATACCACTAGAAACTTATAAATACTGCACGTAACCCAAATTTTGTTGAAAAGTAAGGCACTGTGTGTGTGTGTGTGTGTGTGTGTGTGTGTGTGTGTGTGTGTAATTTGTAACGTATCTTTACAATTATTCTGTTATATCGCTACGATGTCTGCAGTGTGGCAGTTTATAGAGATGTCCAGCACCGGGGCATCATGCCGCAGACATGTAGCATAATGTCCCACCCAGTCACATTATCCTGACACCAGACCGACCAGTCCTAACACTAACCTCGTAATGCTGAGTGCCTTGCAAGGCAGCTGTTAGTATCATTTTTATAAGTCTTTGATATGATTAGGGCCGGGTTTGAATCCACGACCTCTCGCGTCTGGGCGCACGCTCTAGCCACTTATGTCAACGAAGTGGTCCGAAATGAAGGCTAATTGTTGACGAACAATAAAAATGAAACACATGGAATTATTAAGTGTAACTGAAGAATTTCTATTATATAAACGCCAAGATGGCCTTGAATTGTTTTAAGGGGTCCGTATTATGAGGAGGTTAAGTAAATAACTTATCACATCCCTCCGTTGTCAGATAAGAAATCCACATTAGCCCTGACTGCCACTTACTTATTCTGGGGGGGAGGGGTCATGATTGAAAGCAAAACAACAGCACTTACTAATGATACCACTGCCATTACTGCTACTACTACTGCTACTACTACTGCTACTACTACTACTACTACTACTACTACTACTACTACTACTACTACTACTGCGCTGTGTTGGTGGTGATGGAATTATAAGAAGCACATGCAGTGGTATTAGAACTGACATTTTTATTCCTTCGTTATATTTCTTGTCAAATACAACTTACATAATTAGCCTATAAGGCACAGCCGGGTAACCTATCCCATCAGTTATTTTTACTAGGACGAAAGTATGATGGACCACAGCCCCGGACTTCACCAGGCATTGCAATTTTCTTTAGCACATAAAAATCGGTGTAGTATGTATATCATGCCGACACCATCATACTTATTTATTTGATGTGTCCAGGATACCCTATATTTTCCATTTAAACAGCTCCACAAATCTTTAATATATGGTATCTTACCTGCTCGAATTTCGTTGTAGAATTCTTAGCTTATCCCGAAATATATCGTTGAAGCACAACTTGTCCTACTTGCATGGGGGTACAGCTGAACTTACCCTTCACCGCGTTGTAAGTGGTAATAGTGCAGAGCCAACCCGATAGATTTCGTCTTATACAGTCATTAAGTAGCACTCAGATACAGCTGTATGATATATTTATTCGAGATAACGAGCCTCGGTTCCTAATATAGATATTGTTTGCTGAATTACTTATCAGCAGGGGAACATACGTATATATACTTTCTAACCACTTTTGGACATACCATCGTTGGTAATATGCCGGTATTAATATCCTGCTGCTACAAATGGTCTGACAGTTACAGGTCACATATAGTCAGCTCCAGGCTCTCACTCAATTATAACCCTATACGCCTTATGATAAGATTTGAGCGAGAAACTAGTGTGCCTGTGTTGTCACTGTTTACATCAGTTGTAGTCTAGACATTCAAGTAGTTAGATTAAACCAAGTTTTGCGCTATTTAGCAAATATAACTTGGTGTTAGAAGTGAAATTTTTAGAATAAGTTGGATTTATAACATTAAGATTTTTATCTCCATAACGAAACCGAAATTTGGATACACAAGTTAAGGTGTTAATTGTGATATCATGGAAAAACTCAATCAGCCACTTTAAATGGACTGTAATTCCCACCATCTAGCAGAAACTTGGAGCTGGTAGAAGCAAACTATGCAGTTTTACTTAGATATTGCGCTTGCAGATAAAGAAGGCAAAGAAAAATTCAGCGCTTTCCTATACATTTTTAGTAAGGATGGTAGAGACATTTACAACACATTTGTTTTATATTTTTTTATGAATCATGCGTATTCTTCGAAGTTTACAATTAACTTTTGAGGCTCAAATATTCTGCACCACCTACTGGATTTATCAGAAACATGAAACATTAATAGCATGACTCAATTTGTCAGTGATAACATCAACATCGTATGTCTATGTCCCCTTTTAGAGTGCAAGATCTATTGGCTATTTTGTCTGATTTTACTTAATTCGCTTACTTTCTTTATCATAATGACCTATTCGTTATCAAAGTTATTGTCTTCTAATGCATATTATAACCCCGTGTAGCATTTTATTCTGAAATATTATTTGTATACGGATTTCCTTTAAGCAAGTAATAAAAGGCGAACTTGAACATATAAGTACTAAATGGAACCAGCACAAAATCAGGACACTGGGTAGTGAAAGTAGTACAGATGGAAAACCCGATGTGATGTTTAATCATCCCGAACTGTTGGTAAGAATGTTTCAGCATATATGACCATTACCACCACTAATTTTGCATTCAAGAATGAAATGTTATTAAATATTGGACAAATATTAATTAATAATTAGAGTACATATATTATAGCATGATAATTTGTATAGAAACTTCGCTTTAATCTTTGTTTACTTAACAGACTCTATGATGATATAATAAATAATACATATAGTAACTAAATAGCGGTCATATTTATAGGACTTCCACTGATTATGGTTTATATCAGATTTCGCGTCAGTTTATAATCCAGTTTGTGATACCAGAGAATTAACATACTTGATTCTGTATAAACCATAATCCATCATCGTATATTGGAGTTACAGTTTTTCCCACAACGTATCACAATCGCAACGTTCCAGCATTTGAAACCAATGATTGTGCCTGTACACGGAGTTGATGAAATGGAGTTATAGATGGGGAGAGATCAAGCCTTGCAGTTATGGCAGAAATAGAATTATGGAATATGTGCTATGTGAAAAAATTAATTGTTTTGTACACTGATGATTCTAAACTGTACATCGTGTTGATATCTAGGCATTACAGTCATTATGTGATGGCCCGTCAACAACGGGAAGCACTGACGCAATTCATCGTCGATTTATGACCTTACATGAAGAAGGGAGATAACAACCCGTAACTTGTCAGGATGCAATGAATTTATTTGCTCATACCTCAAAAGTAAATTCACTTTATCTTTGAGAATAATGTCCTTTTCGAAAGGGAATTGTTGTGACCTCTAACATCATATAAATATAAAATGACATAAAACTTGTTTTCACAATGAGTATAAATACACATTTACTATTTATTATTTGTTTATTTGGATGTGGCGATACGGTTTAAATACTTTATGCAAAACAAAACTCCCACAAAAAAAACAAAAAAAAAAAAACAACAAACCATTTCAAATATTTTGCATCGAGTTCTGTTTAGAATGAAGTAAAATTGATTGACATATATATTAAATGTTATCTGTCGAATATTGTTGATTTGTTTTGTGTTTTGACGAGAATTCTTCTGCTAAATAATTATAAGACGATAATTTGCTATGAGTTAGCAAGTTTGGAAAATTTGCAGACGGAGGCAATAAAGAGTTACCTGTGTCATAGAATCGTATTACGAGCATAACAATAAAGGGTTACATGTGTCATAGAATCGTATCACGTGCATAACAATAAAGGGTTACCTGTGTCATAGAATCGTATTACGAGCATAACAATAAAGGGTTACCTGTGTCATAGAATCGTATCACGTGCTTAACAATAAAGGGTTACCTGTGTCATAGAATCGTATTACGAGCATAACAATAAAGGGTTACCTGTGTCATAGAATCCTATTACGAGCATAACAATAAAGGGTTACCTGTGTCATAGAATCGTATTACGAGCATAACAATAAAGGGTTACCTGTGTCATAGAATCGTATTACGAGCATAACAATAAAGGGTTACCTGTGTCATAGAATCGTATTACGAGCATAACAATAAAGGGTTACCTGTGTCATAGAATCGTATTACGAGCATAACAGAGGTAAGTTGCATACAAAGCACAAGCAAATGTATTGAATATTTTCATATCGGAGGATGCAAGTGTGCCTAGTGATCAAAATTGCGGGTTGCCCTTATCTCCGCCAGATGACAAGTCTTCATTCTGTACTTTTAATTAAAGTAAAAGTTTCGCACAATAAGTTCTGTCGTCTCCTATGACTAAATTCAGACACGATCTCATCATCTCATCTTCGCAAGGAATGCCTTTTCACAAACTAAACTGATTTTCATTGACTTTCTTCCACTAATGTGTAAGTTGATTGTCAGTCTTGGTAACAGCATACAGAATGTTTGGGTGTACGAACAAAGAAATGTGATTTGTGTTCGACCAATCGTTAGACATATTAAGATTTGCCTGAACCACTTGGTCTAGTAATCAACATATTAAAGGGCTGGCAAAGATGCAAGGCCTCCAAACTTATACGATATAACTTTTCAACAATAATTTTGAGAACAGAGGAAGAGGAGAAGAAGGAAGAAGAGGATCCAGTTATAATCGTGGTATTGAGAATTTGAAGATCAGCATGAAAGACACAAGACATTTTTTTTTTACATTGAATATGTATATTGAACGCTTTACAAAAAAAATGTCACCACAAATATATTTACATTTTAAGAGCTAAAACACTAAAACACATACGTCATAAATGAGTCCGTCCAGCAAGAAGGCAAAAATTTAAAATAACCAAAGTTACGTATATATATATATATATATATATATATATATATATATATATATATATATATATATATATATATATATATATATATATATATATATATATATATATATATATATATATATATATGTAAGTGTACCACATTCTCGATCTATGAGTGTCAGAGAAATCAACGCAAACCACTCTGGTGTTCGTTTAGTCTCTGTGGAATTCAGTGTCTCTAATTTCTCTGGGTAATGTCATTTCTTCTTCATTTTATTTTTTGTACAATCTGATGGTTTTCTAAATTAGAACCATCCACAGAAAGACTTCCAATTTAATTTTGTCCGCCGTTTCTAGCTTGTTTTATCCAATTCTCTTTACTTTCACACAAGTTTGGTAGAGTACGGCGGCTAAATAACTGTTAAGATTGAAGTGTATGATGCTAATTTCTTACCAAGCATGAACTTAAGATTGAAGTGTATGATGCTAATTTCTTACTAAGCATAAACTTATTTCGGTAGACTAATCGCTTTAGCGATGGTAAAAACTTCCCTCAATGGATCGATATCTTCTTGATCGAGAAACAATTGACATGGTATTCCATAGCAACGGCGTAAATTATCCGTATTCGATCGGCAATATTTCGACATTTCGTCTTGAAGTTCGCAGTTTTGAAGAATGAGTTGGTACCAAGTGTAAAATGCTTTTCTTTGTTCTGTGTGCATACTTCTCGCAATCCTAATGAGTTACGAAGAAATTAGGGACGTAAATACTCGTCTTTTGCGTAATTTCAAAATCCTACAAGAATAAATCCACTTGTGTCTTCCTGTTCTTGTTCTGGTCTGCTTTTAAGGCCTCCTCAGCTTCGTTGTCATTTTTTTTTTGGATGTGGCAATGATGTTCAAAGTTCACGATTTGTTCGCAAACACGGCATCTCTTTTCCTAGATAAACTTGTGCCACTGAATTATTTGGTTAGAACAAAATGTCGACAAGTTGACCACAATCTCAAAAATTCGCATTTACTTTTTGTTAGTTAACTTGTCTCATGCTATGTTGTGTGCAATAAGATGGAGTGACAAAGGTTCGCTTGCAAGTCGAACAATGAATGCGTTCTTTTCATTGAGAAATGCATGGTTTGGCCTCTACAAAGCCCCCGACATATTACACTGCAGGTTCCGACTGCAAAATCCTTGGGCACATTTCTCGCAGTAACAGGCGTATCTATGAAATCATGTAACATTGGTGATGGCATTGGTTTGTTTTTCTTGAGGATGCACATTCATGTATTTTCCATCTTCGAAATAGGGTCATAGAAACACAAAACCTCCACGAACCACTTGAGAACATACTTTCAACGTATGGCAAATATGCAACACGCATTGAAGACAGGAAAATAAAAACACTTGAGAACACACTTTCAACGTATGGCAAGTAGGTAACACGTATTGAAGACAGAAAAAACACTTGAGAACACACTTTCAACTTATGACAAGTAAGCAACGCGTATTGATGACAGGAAAAACACTTGAGAACACATTTTCAACGTATGGCAAGTAGGCAACGCGTATTGAAGACAGGGAAAAAAAACACTTGAGAACACACTTTCAACGTATGGCAATTAGGCAACACATATTGAAGACAGGAAGAAAACACTTGAGAACACACTTTCAACGTATTAAGGATGCAACACGTATTGAAGACAAGAAAACACTTGAGAACGCACTTTTAACGTATAAAGGAGGAAACACGTATTGAAGACGGGTGGTTTAAAAATCTTTGCACTTGGTTTTTTTTATTCTCTTAGGATAAGTTAAGAAGTCAGTTACATTTGTCTCACTTTAACTCAGCAAAAATATCGTTTAGCAGACCTCCATTTTGTTTTCACCATTTCCTTCTGTCATTTAGAATTCAAATTTTTATTCTCTCTTCCTCTTCTACTCGTGTTCTTTTTTCTTCTTGCTTTTGCTGTCGAATAATGCTTTTCTGCTCCTTTTTTCTTTGCAAATATTATCAGATTTTTCTTGCTGTCTCTTTCTGAAATCACTCATCACTGGTACCGATGGAGAAGGAGCCGAGTGAAGTACTACAGTCGCAGGAAAAACATTTTTGTTGAGACGAGATTAAATCAAAACCAAAATTAAAGTTATCCTCGCTTGTTGAAGAATACTGGTCACAACTGCCGTCGTAGTTACAGTCACTGCAATATCACTCCACAATAAGAACTATACGAAATATTGCCTATCGAATTTGGATATTTTACAATAAGAACTATACGAAATATTGCCTATCGAATTTGGATATTTTACGCCGTTGCTTTCGGAGTGATACTGCAATGATTATAACCATAAGAAAAAAACACTACAAACAACGTATACAAATTGTTTCATCAAATTGTAGCGGAACTCTCATCAACCTCATACTCCCCTGCCCCCCATCATAACTATCAAAATCGGCTTATTACATTGTAGGACTTTGAATCAAATTGTTATAATGTCAGTATTTGAACAATCCATCCTCCCAATCCCTATATCCATTTGCCTAAAGTTTTAAATTTATTTGTAACTAGCCGCAAAGAAAGTGCAGTAACCCTAATTTTCTTGGCAGATTTGGAGTTTACAAGCATTTTTTTTAAAAAAAATCTAGTCAAAGAAAGAATTATTTATATTGACACAAACAACAAAGATGTATTATTTGATTCTATCAAATAAATTTATTCAGTTTTCTATTTTTACACCCACCATTTTTATTTTGTTTTAATGACATGCAACATGTATGCATTCCAGTTCAATGGTTGTACATAAATACTTTGCACGTGACTCTACTTATAGAAGTTAGTATAATGTAGTTCTCCTTGCAGTTTATACAGAACTCAAAGATGCTCAGATTGAATTACACGTGTATGTATTTCAATACAGAATTAGAGCAACAAGTTTTCGGAAAAATGAGTTGGCTCGGCATCGGAAACTTGTACAACTTTCTTATATATCATTCAGAAACGCATGCGAGGCGGATTCCTTGCGCAGCACATAATACCTCTAATGAGTGACTTACAATATTAGAATTATTTTACTTCCTTGATGCGACTAAAGTGTACGTATTATATATGAACGGACCTCGCTCGATTATTTGTAACTTCAAAAGGTACACAAATTGACAAACGGGCCAGAACAACACGTTGTATTGATTATCTAGATGTTACTTGCGCTAGTAGGATTAGCAGGTTTAAAGCGAGGTAACACCAGTTAACACCTGCCTCTTGACTTCGAGCGGGACGAAGGGAATTTGACGGGTTAAGTAGGTGCCATAAGTATTAGATTGGCAATACCTAACCTAATCCTACAATGTAAGTTGTTGGGCTTAACGCCATTTTTCAGCACACGATAGGCTATACATGGCGGCCAGTATTAATGGTGGAGGAAGAAACCGGTAAATCACCGGAAAGAACCACCGACCCACGAGAAGCTACTGCATGGCAAGCTTTCTCACATATCCACATTCGCCGAATCCTAGACTCGAACTCACGCAGACAGAGGTGAGATGGCAGTGATCCGTAACGGACAGCGCTTTAGGCCACTCGGGGCACCATTAATGTAACATTAATGTAAGACGTATCACGTTATTTATGTTTAGTATTACCATCTCCTTGGAGGGGGGGAGGCATCAGACAGATCCCCCCTACTTAACCGAAAAAAAACTATCTAAAATGTTTATGTGTATTTGTATTCACCCTGATATGTAGCTATGTTTTAGTTATTTAATTTTGAATGGGAATTATTAATTGTGGCCTGATTCCAAATAAGCATTATGTCTATTACTTGTACCGATCACGGAGTAGAGTGTTTTAATACTACTAAATCCAGCACCGTCTCTCGGCTTTAATATTGGAAGTGTGATGAGGTCATCAACTGTTATTTCTACTATCCTAACTTTAATTAGATATTTCTGATGATCAGGAAATTTATGTAAAATTATCATATACAATCTGATGTAAAAGCAAGTTAAACATTTTATTTTGTGGAATTGTTTTTACAGTGTTATTCATCACATGGCAGAATTGGCTACCAATCGAGTCCTGTTGAAAGGTTAAGGTGATAGCCTTGATTTGATTTTTAATGTTAATTTTAGAATAATGTTTTGTTTTTTTAAATTGGGAAAAAAATCTGTTATTCAGATTTACTGTGAGAGTGTACATTTTAAGTGTATACAAATAAAGGTTAAGGTGATAGCCTTGATTTGATTTTTAATGTTAATTTTAAAATGTTTTGTTATTTTGAATTGGGGAAAAAAATATGTTATTCAGATTTACTGTGAGAGTGTACATTTTAAGTGTATACAAAGTTATTTTGAATTAGGAAAGAAATCTGTTGCTCAGATTTACTGCGTGAATGTAAATTTTATATGCATACTTATCTTGAATTCAGAAACTTATGTTGTGCAAATGTACACAAAACACTGCAGAACATAAATGGTAAACAAGATTCACTCTATTTGAAAATTTATGTTTCTACCAGAGGTGAACAAGTATATAACTTTTAACAACATTGGCTTACATGGATAGAATTAAAGGTAATCAGTTACAAGAATGAGTACATTTCACAGGTTGGTTATGTGGCAGCAGTAAAGATGACTTATCTTGCATTGTACAAAATTATATATGCAAGATAAGTACATTTAGTTTTTCCAGATGAGGTACATGGTAACCATACAAAGTCTTTCGAAGTTAAGGTGCATGGCAACTTTGTGAATAGTCTTACCCAGTGCAAAATGCATATACATGATTTTAATTTGATTCATTACTGAGGGGTCTTGCTTTTTCTGTTTTCTCTACTAAAAGTAATCACTCTGTTGGAAATTAGTTTATGATAACATTTATTCCTCTGTCAGCCTTTTTTGGGAAAGCCTCAACAGATTATGAAATATTGGTTCATTTGACAGTTGAATGTTAACATCGAACTTAAAATATTTTCATCCATTTTCCTATAAATTAAATTATACCGGTTGGTACATGATAGTAGTCTGGCCTTCTGTCCACTGACACTCACATTCTTCAATTTTAATATTTCTTTTTTTTGATGGCTAAACATGGTAAATCCTCTGTGCTGTTTTTGATATGCTTCTCAGCTGGCTAATGCAAGTTGTTAACATTCTACCAGTAGGTGGGCTATATCGGTTATTGGTCAGCTGTGTTTGTATGTATGAAGAATTGCACCCAGAAGCTAATGAGAACAGGATCATGTTGGTAACCGAAGTATTTCCTGCTAAACTATGAATCTACATTTAAAGTCACCATTAGTCTCTGAGATCATGTCATACATTTCCTGAAATTATTCAGTGCATAGCTATGGATGCTATGCAGGTATATAGTGCCTAGTGGAGGAAAAACACAGGTGGAGGTAATTTTTAATAGAGGTGGGAATAATGAAAGTAGTAAAGTTTACATTTGAGATTAAAGTTTAATTTTGTTTTCAGTTTTAATGAACTACTGAGTAACCAGGACTTTAAGTGCAAGCAGTCACCTAAAAAATTTTGGAGACATGAATCGAAAAAGTCAAAAGGCCAAGCACAGTCAAGATAATTTAGGTAAATTAGACTTCATTCATAAATACATTATTAATTGATGTCATTTTATATGATTGAAAATATAAATAAAAATGATATTTATGACAATAATAATAATAATAATAATCAGGTAAAATGTGCAAGTTGTATAAAAAGTTCTAAACCTAGTATTCTAAACCTTCTTAACCTTTGTTATGTTTCTTTTGTGAAATTTTCGCAAGATCTTTTTCATTATATTTTGTCTCATGCATACCTTCTGAAACCCACTAGGAGAATAATTTGTTATTCCTATAAATGATTTCAGTATCTTTAAAAAAAAAAACTACTTTAATATATGCCCATGACATGCAGTATATATATATATATATATATATATATATATATATATATATATATATATATATAATCAGTTAACGAATCTTGGGCTGGTTTATGCAGTGAATTGTCACAGAGGCAGTTAAAAGTTAAGATGGTCTGGTAGAAGCACCTGCCATTTCACCCATTCATTGTATGACCATGTCAAGAGCGATGTGTTAAGTCTAAGTCGTTCCAAGACTACTGTGGTTGGGCCCATTATGCTAATTTGCACAGTTAAAGTTCATAAAATGTAACAACCCTATTTGATTTAAGTTATATGTAAACCAGATATGTGTGCTGTGAATCAAAGATATTACACCATCATTTTGAATGAATATCTTTAAGCCATCGTTATAAAAAAAATTAAAAGATTTTTGGAATTAGCGTGAACATTTCTGTTAATGCAGTTTATACTCAATGTATATAATGTAAAGCATGATTCTTTTAGTAAGAATAGTATTCAAGAGTGTTTCCTTTTGAAAGGCAAAATGTCTAAATGCATTTCATGTGTTTCAAGAAACAATAAGATGTGCTTTAGCAAATGAAGCAACACCCCAGCCAAAGTAAATTTCAGAACTTGTTCACAAGTGTTACTTTTGTAAAGCACAGACGTTGCAAGGAGCATCTGATTTTTTTAATGTAACACAAACAACATATTGTTGTCATTTTGGAGTATTCAATGTCCATTGATATAGTAACAATTAAGCTTCACTGTACATTTTAATCACAGTGACTTTAGTCAATTTACAATTAACCAAAGAACATGATCTTATGGTGAGTTCTTCAAAGGACCCAAAGATTGTTTATCTTTTCCTTTAATGAAAGGTTCTGCTTGCCAATCAAAAACTGTAAAATTAATGCTGACTGGCATCAGTTGTACAGGATAATTTGAAATATTATTTCATGATATTGGTCTTATCGAGATTGATTTAGGAATCTCATAGATTTATCAGAATTAGAGTTGTCATTATATGCTGAGTGATATGATACAAGTCTTTTTTGTTTTAGGACAACAAGGCCCACATGGTCAGCCTCCCATGCGAGCCCAAGGAGATTGGGGCCACAGGCCACCAGTTCCCCCTAATCAGTTCCCTGTGGAAGTCCCAGGAAGTTTGGGCCATTGGCCACCATTTGCCCCTAATCAGCCGCCTCCTCACAGGCCGCACAGACAGGCAGGAGGACAAACTGGACCACATGGTAAAAATTTTGCAAATAATTTTACATCCTTCAATATGTTAATTCTTGAAATATTTTATGAAACCAAAATAATGCTTATAGTAACAACTACATACAACAGTATTAAAAACAAAACTAAACATTTATGAAGTTGTTAAAAATATCCTAATGACAATATAACAGCCAGAAAATACTCTAGGAGGTAATCTCATTGGGTTTTTTGTTGCACCCAACACTACACCATCAGACAACTGCAACTGGTGCACACATATTACTAATGAGGGGCCCCGAGTGGCCGAGTGGTCTAAAGCGCTGACCGTTACGGATCACTGCCATCTCACCTCTGCGTGAGTTCGAGTCCAGATTCGGCTAACGTGGGTAAGTGAGAAAGCCTGCCAGTAGCTTCTCGTGGGTCGGTGGTTCTTCTTTGTGTTTTCCAGGGTTCTTCCTCCACCATTAATACTGGCCGCCATGTATAGCCTATCTTGTGCTGAAAATGGCGTTAAACTCAAATCAACAACAACAACAACATATTACTAATGTCCAACCTCACAAGACAAGAAATATGTCTGTGTGATAGATGCCATTACTAGCATGGTGTAATTGAAGAGGGCTTGAATTGGTATGCATGGACCAAGTTGCAAAACAAACAGGGCCCACAAGTTAAATTTTGTCAGAAAATGGTTAAAAGGTTAGATTGATTTAGACTTTGAACTATATACAAATCTTTGTGAAAGAAGGCAAAAACTGATTTACTAATTGAACATTTTGCATAAACATTACCTACATTTTTAAAAGCAACTTTTTTCTCTCAATATTTTGAGGATAGTTACAATATTTCAGACAAGTAATGGTAATTATCTCCATTGTCTTGTGTTTCTGTCCATCACTTGCACATCAGAAGGACCAACTACAGTTACATACTGAATTATTAGACCACTCCATTGGCCTAACTGGTTACAGTGTTTGTGTCAGATGCACGAGGCTGCAGGTTCAAACCACAGCTGAGTCATACCAAAAACTTTTTAAAAATGGTACTAACAACTGCCTCGCTTGGCAGTAAGCATTAAGAGGATACTGAGGCCAGTTGTCATGATAATGTAACATGTGGGACATAATTTCCCCATGTCTGTGTCATAGTGCCCCAGTGCTAGACAATACTATAATATACCACAATGCAGACATTGTGATGTGACTGAAAAATTTGTTAAAGCTACATTAACAATTGATGCATCACAGAAATCACAAAAGTAGATCATTGTGACCCATATTTAAGACTTCGCTGACTTGGCTTCAGTTTTTGTTGTTTTATCTGTTCATGTTTGAACCAGGTTTATAAGAAAAATGTCCACTAACTGACCTTGACTTCCCCAAACATACTAAAACAAAAATTCCAGATTTTCTGTTTGTTGTGACCAGTAAAAATATAATTTCAGTTGTAGGTAGCAGTATAACCCGTTCCAAAATATAGGCACCTTTTAGCAATTTACCCGATGTCATGCTAAGCACCTTTTGGCAGTTTACCTGATGTCACACTAAGCGCCTTTTGGCAACTCTGTAAACAACAGCTATTTTGAGCGGGTTTTTGTAGCACCACCTTCGGGGAAAACCCCCTGTTAGGTACTATTCATTGGTGATAATGACCATTATGTCAGATCACATGGTCACTGTTGATGCTCTGGTTGCAATCTGCTATTTAAAGTAAGTAGGTCGTAACTAAGTCGTATTCTCCATTCGACAAAATGGCGGTCTCTGATATTTTCAGTAGGACTGTATAGAAAAACCCAGGTAATGAAACGTAAACGCGTGTACCCGTAAAAAAAATAAAAATAAAAAGTCCCACTTGCCAACCACTTCAAACAGGTGTGATAGCTATGGCTATAATGAGAAACCAGATCTCTGCTTATTATAAATAAACAATACGTCAGACAGTCTGTTTGGATTAATAAAATTCATTGGCGTTGTGCAACCAGACAAACCATTATCTCCAAAGCATTATATACCAAGGTTTAAACATTTGTTCTACAGGTAATAAACCTCTCTGTAGATGATAACTATTGAATGTGGGTGCTAAATAATCGGTACATTGCGTGCTCTTCTTATGAAATCCAGATGGATACCTTTGATTTCCAAACAAACATGTCAAAGAAATCCCACAATTTATATTATCAACAATCATTATCTAGACACTTTGAAATCTTTGTAATGCCTCAAAGTAATCTTTGCTCATTGTTTTTCTAGTCGACTAGCTCTATGAATTTCGAAAGTTAGCCATCATACATATACCGATATTTCTATTTTTGATACTACGTTTTTACCATAACTATTTTAAGAATTATAATTCCAAAATAATAACACTTATGTGACTGTGTGGTCACGTGGTATAACTGGGGCATGCATGCGTGGGTAATTCAAATCTGCGGTCAAAAGCAGATGAATAAACATGGTCTGTTCTAACAAGGACTTACACTTTAAAAAATGGAATGTTCTAAAGCTTTTAAATTGGCTGATCATAGTGATCATTAAAAGTTGCATTATACCTACCATCTGTGTGCAAAGGTCATTCTAAATAAATTTATTAATTAACAGCGTGCGGTCAGACAATTCAAAGCTACATTGGTGTTGACAAATCAGATTGAGTAGTACACGGTTAGCCTCTATCGCCATAAAAAAAAATATTAAAGAAATGGAGATAACAATTAGTTGGTCTACGGTTGTACATGTCATTCATATGCTAACGGCTACCCAGTAAAATTTGCAATGGGTACTCGGGTTGGTTTTTCGTGATTTTTGACAGCCCTATTGTTCAGTACTTGAACCAGTAAAATCACAACTACGAAAGCTACAATAACTTGAGAAAAGGCTTTGAGACTGAGGTAGAAAGCCTTTAGTTTTTATAAATTATAAATTTAAATTATTTTTTGATGTAGACGCAGACAAACAACTTGTAAATATTGAGTATGGAAATTTGCCGCTGCCGTTAATCAAAAGGCTTCGCTGATTTTATACTGAACGAGATCTCTCAAGATTTTAAAGTACATTCAAAATTCTTTTATTAAAAATAATTATACAGCTATAACAACCTTACTTTACTCTTAAATCTTTCCATACATAATATATGTGTAATAAAAACGTAAAATAGTTAAAATTGCTGTTAAACATAACATACACTTCACTGCTTAACAGGCCTATGCGTAGCTGACTTCACTGTGTAACTTTGCTACATGCGTATCGAAGGGCTAAAAAGCCATACACTCTATGAGGGAAAGGGATAAGATCTCACTCATTTATTTGCTTGTTATTTTTGTGTAAAATTATCTTGGTGCATACTGACATGTATCTTAAAGCATTATTCACTATGCACAATGTTTGCTTAAATTGGCAAACATCAAAGTTACAGTATATTAATTTGCAAATCAAGTAATGGATTATTTATAGAGTCTATCCTTCCATTGTATAACAATGTGTTGTTTAGTAATGCTGACAAGGTCTATTTTTAGAGGAAGAAAATTCCAGTAAATTTAGGGAAGAAAATGACCTGGATTTGTGCCATAATGGAAATGATTGGTAAAGTGCTATAATGGGAATGATTGGTAAAGTGCCATAATGGGAATGATTGGTGGTAAAGTACCATAATGGGAATGATTGGTAAAGTGCTATAATGGGAATGATTGGTAAAGTACCATAATGGGAATGATTGGTAAAGTGCCATAATGGGAATAATTGGTAGCAATGCTGTATATTGGGAATGATTGGTAAAGAGCTATAATGAGAATGATTGCTGGTAAAGTGTGATAATGGGAATGATTGGTGATAAAGTGCAATTATGGTTATGACTGGTGGTAAAGTGACATAATGCAAATAATTGGTAAGGTGACAATGGAAATGACTGGTAAAGTGCTATAAGAGGAACAATTGGTAAAATGCCATAATGGAATGATTGGTGGTAAAGTGGTAAATGACTGACCCACATTTTATGCATTACTAAATTAAAATCAGTATTTTATATGTAGCTCATGACTACATAGACCTTTTGCTATATGCATATATCCATTTCTGAACAGTGTAGTAGACATAAATGTTTTTTTTTTCCAGTATGAAACATTTCCTATTAATTAATAACAATACATTATTTTTTTGTGATAGGTTACCCTCAACAGTGTATTGTAAATATAAATAGGTATAGGAATTGCACACAAATAGAATGCTGCATTTTTTCAGGTGATGCTCCAGCTGTAGTGGCTAATCAAAGTAATTGTCATTAACAATACATGAAGTATGCTTGTAATTCTGGCTATTACTCCAAAACTATCACTTGAAGGCTATATGAAGCCTGTGACTTTGACCCAATAAAAACTACTTCTAGAGGTGAAGAGTGATGATAGCTCCTGAAACAGATTTTAAAGAAAATGATTTTAAAACATTATTAAAAATGAATTTGTTGTTGTGATCTCATTGTAATACTTCTACTTCGATACCAGAGAGAAGAATATTCTGTTTTTATATCCTTTATTTTACATATCTGTTTCAGACATCTATGCCTACAGCCAGCAACCCCCACCAACTGCTTCACAACCATATGGAGAATTTCCTAGATACGGTACACCACAGTCAGGCCCAATGTCACCACCACCTGGCCCTTACAGCCAACATATCCCTCCACAAACCACACACCAGTTCCCACGATTTCCCATTCAACCAGGGCCACCTCCAGGTAGCAGATGTGTTGAATATACATATCACATAATATGACATTTTGAGAGTCGGTAGCTCAACTAAGTGACCAATTAGATTAATTTTTCATTAGATTTTTTTAAAAACTGGTCCAACACAGGAACAATGACAAAGATGGAAATGTGTACATTTATGTTGGCTGCTTAACATGGTTGACTTGTGATTAAGGAAGCAAAGATGTGCAAAATGCTTTTTTAGTGTTAGTGGAGTAGAATCAGTCCTCAAGGAAAAGTATACTTGTTATGTCACAGAATACAAGACCATTGTGTCACAATAATTTCTTTCAGTTTAGGTAGGAAAAAGACCATATTTGTGAAAACCCAGCTAACACTCATTGGGATAAGGTAACAATCAGTACCTAGCCAACACTCGTTAGGACAGTCAGACAATCAGCACCCAGCTATCAGTCATTAGGACAAGCAGACAATCAGTACCTTCAAGCTAAGGATTGGTACCCAGCCAACACTAATTAAGACAAGCTAACCATCAGTACCCTGGCAGCCATCACTCGTTATGATAAGCTGACAATTAGTACCCAGTCAACACTCATTAGGATAAGCAAACAATCAGTATCCAACGAACATTCATTAGGACAGGCTGTCAGTAAGTACCCAGCCAACACTCACAAGGACAAGCAGACAATCAGTACCCAGCCAACACTCATTAGGACAGTCTGACAATCAGCACCCAGTCATGTCATTAGGACAAGTTAACAATCAGTACCCAGCCAACACTCATTACTTCAAGCTAATAATTGGTACCCAGCCAACACTCATTAAGACAAGCTAACCATCAGTACCCTGCCAACCATCACTCATTATGATACCCTGACAATCAGTACCCAGCCAAAATTCATTAGGACAATCAGTACCCAGCCAACAGTCATTAGGACAAGCAGACAATCGATATCCAGCCAAAATTCTTTAGGACAATCAGACAATTGGTACATTGCCAACAGTCATTAGGACAGATAATCAGTACCCAGCCAAAATTCATTTGGACAATCAGACAATCAGTATCCAGCCAAGTCATTGGGACGATCAGTACCCAGCCAACACTCATTAACACAAGCTAACCATCAGTACCCTGCCAACCATCACTCATTATGATAACCTGACAATCAGTACCCAGCCAACATTCATTAGGACAATCAGTACCCAGCCAAAATTCATTAGGACAATCAGTACCCAGCCAAGTCATTAGGACAAGCAGACAATCGATATCCAGCCAAAATTCTTTAGGACAATCAGACAATTGGTACATTGCCAACAGTCATTAGGACAGATTATTGGTACCCAGCCAAAATTCATATGGAAAAATCAGACAATCAGTATCCAGCCAAGTCATTGAGACGATCAGTACCCAGCCAACACTCATTAAGACAAGCTAACAATCAGTACCCAGCCAGCCAACGCTCGTTATTATAAGCTGACATTTATTACCCAGCGAACACTCACTAGGACAAGCAGACAATCAGTACCCAGCCAACACTCACTAGGACAAGCAGACAATCAGTACCCAGCCAACACTCACTAGGACAAGCAGACAATCAGTACCCAGCCAACACTCACTAGGACAAGCAAGCAATCAGTACTCAGCCAACACTCATTAGGACAAGCAGACAATCAGTACCCAGCCAACACTCCTTAGGACAAGCAGACTATCAGTATCCAGCCAACACTCACTAGGACAAGAAGACAATCAGTACCCAGTCAACACTCACTAGGACAAGCAGACAATCAGTACCCAGCCAACACTCACTAGGACAAGCAGACAATCAGTACCCAGCCAACACTCATTAGGACAAGTAGACAATCAGAACCCAGCCAACACTCACTAGGACCAGCAGACAATCAGTACCCAGCCAACACTCACTAGGACAAGCAGTCAGTACCCAGCCAACACTCACTAGGACAAGCTGACAATCAGTATCCAGCCAACACTCATTAGGATAAGCAGACAATCAGTATCCAGTCGACACTCATTAGGACAAGCAGACAATCAGTACCCAGCCAACACTCATTATTACAGTCCGACAATCAGCACCCAGTCATGTCATTAGCACAAGCAGACAATCAGTATCCAGCCAACACTTACTAGGACCAGCAGACAGTACCCAGCCAACACTCACTAGGACAAGCAGACAATCAGTACCCAGCCAACACTCATTAGGACAAGCAGACAATCAGTACTCAGTTGGCACTCATTAGGACAAGCAGACAATCAGTACCCAGCCAACACTCACTAGGACAAGCAGACAGTCAGTACCCAGCCAACACTCACTAGGACAAGCTGACAATCAGTATCCAGCCAACACTCATTAGGATAAGCAGACAATCAGTATCCAGTCGACACTCATTAGGACAAGCAGACAATCAGTACCCAGCCAACACTCATTATTACAGTCCGACAATCAGCACCCAGTCATGTCATTAGGACAAGCAGACAATCAGTATCCAGCCAACACTTACTAGGACCAGCAGACACTCAGTACCCAGCCAACACTCACTAGGACAAGCAGACAATCAGTACCCAGCCAACACTCATTAGGACAAGCAGACAATCAGTACTCAGTTGGCACTCATTAGGACAAGCAGACAATCAGTACCCAGTCAACACTCACTAGGACAAGCAAACAATCAGTACCCAGCCAACACTCACTAGAATAAGCAATCAGTACCCAGCCAACACTCACTAGGACCAGCAGACAATCAGTACCCAGTCAACACTCACTAGGACAAGCAAACAATCAGTACCCAGCCAACACTCACTAGGACAAGCGAACAATCAGTACCCAGTCAACACTCACTAGGACAAGCAGACATTCAGTATCCAACCAACATTCATTAGGACAAGCAGACAATCATTATCCAACCAACATTCATTAGGACAAGCTATCAGTAAGTACCCAGCCAACACTCACTAGGACAAGCAGACAATTGCCACAGTTTGAGATTTAAGTTTGTTCATTAACACTGGGCAATGTTTTTTTGTTCATTTTAGACAGATGTTTTATTATGAGTTAGTACAGATTGTCCAATACTTAAAATCTGTTTTATTTGCATGTGTAGGATTTGATGCCTTTAGTGCTTGCTTACATATATGATCAGTTATATAAACTCACTTTTGATTAGCTGAATCGTTAGCTGCTAATCAATGTTAGTTTACTTCAAAGGCAAGGCACATTCACAGGTCTATGCCTGAATAAAAAGGCCAAATTAATTCTTGAAATATTTAAAATAATGATCTGAATGAAACTGTGATATATTATTAATCTTTCTTGTGTCAATAAAACTAAAGCATAATGTAAGTATGCATACTAATTGCAGTATTATCTGTTGTGTCCTGAGTGGCCATGTTAGTCTACAGCACTCACCATTATGGATCACTGCCATATCACCTTTGTCTCTGTGTGTTCTAGTCTCACATGTGGTCATTGTGGGTATGTGAGAAAGCTTGCCAGTAGCTTCTCGTGGGAAGGTGGTTCTTTCTGGGGTTTTCACGGGTTTTTCCTCTGCCATTTATACTGACCGCCATGCATAGCCTATCTTGAGCTGAAAAATGGCTTCTAATCTCACCAGAAATACATGGAAGAATGTTTAAAAAAATGTCCCACTTGATGACAGAGTCCCACCATACTATGGCCATGGCTAGAACAGCAGTTATGAATTTAAAACAGGCGGAACAACATGCAGTGCTCTGTACCTGCACCTTTCCTAAAGACCATCATATGCTAAATTTATGTGCACAGGTTGATGGAATTTGCAAAAAGCCAACAAGGATATATTCCTTCCATCACACACAGTCTCAGCAGAGGGATTTGCAAAACAGCCAACAAAAAGTCACAGGGATGCCCCTAGGGTACATACAGTAGAGAAGCAGTCATACTTAATTAACAACTGTAAAAGCAAGAATTCTCCTGAACAGAGTGGAACAGTCAAAGGTTAGGTCAGTTGTTTTTGCAATCATTCCATGATACCTTTCCTGTATCAGAAGACATACATTCATGGTCCTCTTATCACAGATCCCAGTAGGAGAGGGCTTCAATCTTTAATTGCCCCATGGGGAAAATTTATCCCTACATGTGGACCCAACAAATGGTTTACTGGGAACTCAGTGTCATTTTCAGTGCATCTAATTAGCCTTTGTTCTTAAAGCTACAACCTAGTATTTATCACCAACTTAAGTACATTATGTCAACTCTTTTATGATGCTGGGTTCACCATGGAATGCAAGAACAGGTTTTAATGCTGCCCTTCATGAAGACTTGACAATCATTAAAGACATTGCAAGAGGTGTGACTTCACGTCTCCACTCAGATGGCTTCCAAATTTCTGTGGTTTGCCTACAACAGGCTACAAAACAGCTAGCTTGTTATATTTGGTGCAAGACATGATTTCACATGTTAATCTCCTTTTTATTCTCAGTCTCCCTGGCAACAAGGATATCTCTGACCTTGTACCCTTTCAAGATTTTGGTCGAGTAGGTCTGGAATCAATATTTAAGTAAAAAGAATATGTTTTCCAGGATTGAAAATTGAATGCTCGTAATGGTAGATTCCTTGTCTATAAAGGGCAATCCATCTGCCAGAAAATTCCTTTGTCTGCTGAATTTTGCTCAGTGTGGCATTTGACATCTTAGTACAGGTACAAATTCCAGCAGTCATGGAACTTAGGGGAAACAAGTCCCATACCATTTTGGGATGCTATAGGAGTGTGGTTCCCTCATATCAATATCCTCAAGATATAAATTGTTTTGGAAGCTTTTCATTGGTGTCTGGAGAACCTACATGGGAATAGAGTTCAAATTCTGTCAGACAACTACACTGTGGTGACTTCTAACAGCAAAGAGGAATCTTTGTATTCTTGTTTGGGATTTTCTAAAGTAGTGTCCTTAATAGCAATCTACATTTAAATTCAATTTATCATATGCTGGCTAATGTAATGGCAGATTTGTTGTCCTGCAAGAAGGAACTGATGCAGACAGAATGGTCTCTTCATCCCTATGTTTTCACTCAATAGATGCTTGATGGGATCAACCAATGATGGATGTATTAGTGAGATGGTGGAATACAGAGACCATATCTCACCAGTCTAAAATATTTCTCTGCTGGCCTAATGGTTAGTGTCCCCCTGGTATGTGGAAGTCATGGGTTTGATCCCCGGTTGAGTCATACCAAAGACTTACAAAAATGGTACTAACAGCTGCCTCGCTTGGCACTCAGCATTAAGAGGTTAGTGTAAAGACTGGTCGGTCTGTTGTCAGGATAATGTGACTGGGTGGGACATCATGCTACATGTATACAGCATGATGCCCCAGTGCTAGACATCACTATAAACTGCCATGATGCTGTCAAGGTAGCGATAGCACTGAATTTGTTTAAGCTATGTTAAAAATCCAAATCACACACACATACACATATCACCAGTCTGAGATCCAAAATTCCAGGATCATAAACAATGAAATGACCAAATGTATACACTTCTCCAACACCTTAGATTCAGAAGATGATACATAAATCAAAAGAATCTGAGTGTTTCCTCATCTTGATTTATTCACTCAAATGGGAAATCTTGAATGAACCTCATCAGTCGTGCAACAGGAATTGAGATATTCTCTGATCTATGTAAAGCAACCTCGATGGCAGGTGTTTCGTCCTAAGCCAGAGTAAATGAACCAGCAAATCTGGATTTTATTAAATGTACCCTTAAGAACAAAAAATTCTTGCAAGTGGTGGAGATTCCCTCCATAGAGATGTTCATCCACCTTAGAGGCATAAGAAGGCAATATAATATATCACTCTGTACCAATGTAGGCATACATACCTAAATAGCTAACTTCCTATGGCTCTTAGATGAGAAACAGTGCCAATTACAATAAACCTACAATTCCACAATCACTGGTACACTGTTATCATAGAAGAGAGAATATAGGACAAACCAAGATGTATCTGATCTTCTATTCATTTGGGACTTCACCTGCCCAATGTCTGTGTATCCTTGCCAAAGTGGAATTTATAATGGCTATTAACAAGACACCATTAGAACTGCTCTCAAGAGCTTAATTTGTTTATCTCTCATACAAGTCCTGCCTCCTCACCATGTTGGTGATTGGCACGCAAAGTTAGGGAATAAATTTCAGTTCTGCCAAAAAGGATCAGTATCACACATGAAGATCCCCTGCTTTCTGGCTACCATTCATGGGTAATCAGATATTAGTAATAATTCCTGTCTATTCTGGAGATGTCATCCCACTGTTTCATTCACAGGACCTAGTGCAAGTTTTGAAGTAGTATTTCAGGAAGAACAAGCTGTTTCATCGAGGGAGATCACACCTCATTTTGCCTTTAAAAGAGGGAAAGGATGATTTATCAACACTGTCACTTTCATCCTGAATAAAGTACGATATCACACTAAATCCATACCAATTAATTTGCTGTGCATATCAGTTAACAAAGTTTGGACAGTTGCCATAAAAACATAATTGCATAATTGTAATTATCCATTCCATAGGATGGAGATCCAAGTCCTGTTTTATGAGAGATCTTTCATCTTAAAAGGCTGAATTAGATCTGGAAGAGCCTTTATCCATGGTGCAATAGGTTAACTTTCTAGGTCGTTTGACAGCGTCATAGAGATGCGTCTTCATAATTTCCATTGGATTTACATGAGGGAAATATTTGTCCCTTTCAAACTCCCTGACAAATGGAGTCAGTTTTCCAATCAGGTTATCTAGAAGCTGTCTCACATTCGTTATGGGATGATCTCCCCAGGGTAGGGTGATGTATCTCCCACCACCATTAGCCTATTCTTCTAAGGTATTATGATCGGGTAATGAATTTAAAGAAGAAATCAATTATTCTAATAAAATATATTTCTTTAATAATACTTACCCAATCATAATAAATACATACCTTCCCATCCTCCTCGCTGTTACATCCACATAGAGAGTATTCATTCCACTCCAGTAGTAATTTTTGTTTTCAAAGGATTAATGCCAATCTGGTATCAAAGTTAGATCGCACTATATGCCACCTAGGTGGGCAAATAACCTTTAGCTATTTAGCTTAAATGTTTTAACCTGGGAGAGCTGTATTTGTGAGATAGTAGTAGTTCTCCTAAAGTATTATGATTGGGTAAGTATTATTAAAGAAATATATTTTACTAGAAACAAATTTGGTTGCAACTTTTGGAATACTTATCAGAAATACCATGATCAATTAAGTTTGCTGCTTTCTTTAGCTGAGGTTTAATGTTTTGAAACTAAATCTTTGCAAGGATAACCTGGTCTCGAGAGACAGGTGGTCTTTCATAACAGTGGTATGAAGACAGGTTTTACAGTAATAAGGGAATGATATATTAGTGGCATGCTAAAGCAATCTGATCTGTGTCTGATCCATAGTGCAATTTCTGTGGATCAAGTCCCATTTTTATCATGTTTTCATTCAATTTTGTCTTCTAAATAAAGAATATAAAAAATAAGTTGCACTTAAATTTATTTAGGTATACATCAATTATGATTATAATTACGATTCTGTATCACAATGAAACAAAGCAGGTACTGGTAATGACTCTTAACTTTCCAGGCCTGTAGGCTTTTTATATTAAAAGTAAAAGTAGAATTGGAATTTAGAACTTCAACTTTGACTGATAGATTAAGGCCACAATCAGTTTCAATATAAATTAGTTATTTACAGTCAGATCAGGATAATATTTGGTGATGTATACCTATTACCTTCTAACAGCGTGAGTTAGTTTGCTTTGAATTTATAAGCTTACCTGACTATATGCCCAAGTTAAAGTATGGTCCTGAGTCTGGTGAACCATCTTTCAGCAAATTTCAGCTTATTCTGGAAAACTACTAGACAAATTTCAAAAAAACTTGGCAGAGAGCATTAAAAACATGAAACTTCAAAAATTATGCCAATCTGCAATCAAATATGGCTACATTTAATAAGAATAGAAAAAGCACAAAACAGCATCTCCAGAAAACCTTGAGCAGAATTTTTCACCATAGTTGACAGGGGCATGAAGACCTTTCAAATGGTGATCTACCATCTGATATGATCATCATTATTGAAATAGAGATTTAAACAAATTCGTTTTAAAAGCTACTAATATAATCTGCCCAAATTTGACAGAGTCATCCTGGCATGAAATTTTTTATAATATGTAACAATGATGTTGATTTATTGTCAGATATGATGGCCATTGCAAAAGTTAAATAGCGTTCACATAAATACTTTTCAACAGCTGTGAAACATAACTTGACAAAATTTGTGAGAAATTATTTTGGCCTGAAAGGTTGTCGATTAAGGACAAAGGATGCCAATTTTAACACCAGCATGGCCACCATTTCAAAAAAAAACAAAACCATTAAACAATTTCTTTTACAAACTGTAAGTGTACAAGAGAATTTAATTAAATTTGAAATAAGGCATCCATTAAAAAAAGGCCTTTCAGTTTTTATGCATGTTATGCTGATCCATTCTTTGAAACTACTTATCAAGAACTGCTTCACGTAAATAGACAAAATCTGAGCTGAAAGACTTAGTCTTGAAGGCCTTTTGAATTTGTACCCATAAGCCCAATCTGCAATCAAATATGGCCACTGCTGTTAAAACTAGAACTAACAGACTTAGTCTTGAAGGCCTTTTGAATTTGTACCCATAAGCCCAATCTGCAAATATGGCCACTGCTGTTAAAACTAGAACTAACAGACTTAGTCTTGAAGGCCTTTTGAACTTGTACACATAAGCCCAATCTGCAATCAAATATGGCCACTGCTGTTAAAACTAGAACTAACAGACTTAGTCTTGAAGGCCTTTTGAACTTGTACCCATAAGCCCAATCTGCAATCAGATATGGCCACTGCTATTAAAACTAGAACTAAAAGATTTAAATAATTACATCTCACATGCCAATGAATAGAATTTGACTAAATTTAGCATAAAGCTTCTTGAAAGGGATCTGTTAAATTTATACAAATGATGCTGATCCAATATCAAATATGGCAGCTGTTACTAAAAATATAATGTAGAGAAAGATGGGCATGTAAAACATATTTTTTCACAAAACGCAGGACAGAATATAATAGAAATCATTTTTGCAGGAAGGTATTTTACATTTATACAAATGATACTGAACCAATTTTAAATATGGCAGCTCTTACAAAAAAATATAAATATGCAAGCAAAAAAATTTCTCATAAAATGCTATGAAAAATTAACTGCTCATCAGATTTTGAATAAATTTGACAGAAAGCATAATGAAATAAATTTGTACTATTGATGTAGGTTATTATTCAAAATGCCCATTGTTACAAAAATCAGAGAAACCTTTGAATGACTTTTCAAGTAATGGTCAACAGAAGTTGACTGAATTTCAAAGAAAGCATCCCGATATAAGGCCTTCCAGATTTGTACAAATAACGCTGATATGCCAATTATGACCATCTTTACAAAGAACAGCTGCAAATGTCAGAAAGCATCATAGCATCCCATGTTAATGCACCAACAGCACCTGAATTTGGCTTTATGTTGATGTCCAGATGAGTATTCTCAGGCTCACATGGGTTTCTTGTCTCTTAAAAATGCTATCTGTGACATTGAAGAGGTATGTGTATGCCCCACTACAATGGTGGATTGGTATGTAATGGTAATGTTGTTGATCCAAACATGATCAAACCTTTGTTATATTTTGCATTGGGATCACATTGTTGGACCATCCATTTTCAACAAGCACTTTTCTTGTTCTTGCTATTTATGGCATTTTTGAGAGTCTCAGGAATATCAGAGATGGTTTCAACATTTGGCAGTTAAAACAAATAAAGAAGGGGATGATCTTTGAATTAGTAGAAATTTGTTTCAGCCAAAAGATCATCATTCTCTTGGAGGGAGTTAAACATAAGCAGAAAATTTTAATGAATATGTTTCTTGTAAGATTACAGCACTAGAGAATTTGATTGATAAAAAGTATGTGAAAAGTTGGAGACAGTATATTATAGTGACAACACAGAGTACCAAGTTTAGGAATAGAAATAGTAAAAGTAGACTTAAAAATTATGAACTTTTTTTGCATTAAAATAAAATATGCTCATTTACAATATTCAGAGACACAGTTTTTTATTATCTGAAATTTGTTTAAGCTCACCTTTAGGTAAGGTGACATTAAATGTATACTTATCCTCAGTTGTTATCATCAGTACTAAATATGTGTATGCAGTTATGCTTCTGAAAGTCATCGGGATCAGACAGTTACAGCCATGTGTAGGTGAGAATTGGTGGTCCATGGAACTCGTGTACATTATACCTATTCATCCAGTTTATTCACTGCCTGACTAACTGAAATTATTTTACAGTTGGACCATCAGGATATTTTCCCTCGCAGCATGGCCAGAATTCCATACTAGGGATGCCACCAGGTTACCCATCAAATGTACCAAGTAATCTTAACACTAGCCAAAACCTGCAAAAAGTAACGGAGATGAGGAAAGGGTCGGGACAAGCAGGTGGCCAAAGACGAGAAAATAGGCTGAATGTAGAGAAAGATGGGCACAGAGATAACAAATCAAGTGGAAAGAACAAAATAGGGTTAGATCACAGAGGGCGAGGTAGAGGCCGTGGAAGAGGGCGAGGCCAAGATGGAAGAAGAAGAAACAACACAGATGAAAAGAGCAGTGAGGCTGGCTCGGAGTGTGGAAATGAAGAAAATGATGAGAGTGAAGAAGACTATTCAGATTCAGAAGATACAGAGAATGCAGAAAAAACCAAACCAAAAAGCCATGATTTCAAAATGTCTACAGATTCATTGAGGAATGACAAAACTCAAAAGAAATGCACGCAAGACCCAGGTAATCAGACAGGCAGAGAACCCACTGGACCTCCAGAAGAAAATGAAGTCTTTGAGTATTTGATAAAAGAGGTGGGAGGTCCTATATCTGTGAAAAATATAGCTGAAACGAAGTTGTTCCCAAAAGAACTAGATATTCCAAGCTGGTTTCGTAGTCATCATAGGCGATTTTTAATGTTTGAAAACAAAGAGAAGAATTATCATTTTATTGTTCCCTTTTACAGAGAAGCAACATTTTGCTTGGATTATAATCGTCTAGGCAAGAAAGAAAAGTGTGACCAATCAGATTGTCCCCATGCACATATTTGCAAGGATTTTATTGGTGGTCATTGCAAACAAGGACAGAAGTGCCCATTTTCACATAACTTTTATGACAGGGCAAATGCTGGTATGATATCAAAGCTGGGACTGGATAACTTTAGTAATGAAGAGATATGTCTGATCTACAGCCTGCGGTTTCCTCATGTTTGTGGCCAACACACTCCAACTCGTATTTGCCGTCTCCCAGCTTGTGCTTATCTTCACATTTGTGTAAAGAATCTGTTTGACAGATGTGAACCTGGATCCGATTGCAAATTGAGCCACACCTTTGAAACAGAGCAGAATAAAAGTGTTCTAAAAGCCTTCCAGTTAGCACATTGGAATGAGCCATTATTGAAAAAAGTGATTTTCTTGAATGCCTTCATCAGTAAAAGAAACACAGATCCTAAGGATATTTCTCCTTATGGCTCCAAAGAATCAATACCAAACAAGAGATATGGTTCCCAGAATAGATTGAATAGACAGGCAGGAAGCACTAGCAACCTTCAGAATGAGCAGAAAAGCAAATTTCATGACACAAGTAAAATTAGTGATATTAGAAGATCTTCAACCTCTCCCACCCCTGAGAGTCACAGAAAAGACAGTGTTGGTAGAACTGAAAGTTTTAATAAGGAACAGATGAATAGCAGAAAGGAGGAAAAAACATCAAGAAAAGGAGATTTGCATGAAGCGGGAATACATGGGGAAGATAAAGCTTCTAAAGGTATGTTCATTTTATAGTAATTTTTAATGCAACATTTTTCTGCAGAA
The DNA here is from genome assembly GCA_016746295.1 of Potamilus streckersoni. Taxonomy (NCBI): domain Eukaryota; kingdom Metazoa; phylum Mollusca; class Bivalvia; order Unionida; family Unionidae; genus Potamilus; species Potamilus streckersoni. The sequence continues at coordinate 4,830,944 of JAEAOA010001385.1, read as the reverse complement.
TTATAAACAGAATAACTATAAACTTTGATGCAGGAAAAACTGTACTTCATTTAGCTGAGGACTTCTTAATGATTATGTCGAAGTAAGACTTCTTGATTTGGATGTTAGCATTAAGGTCCATGCCATTTTACAAATCTTTCAGAATTCCCAAATCATTCAGACCTGCCAGTTTCCAATAGATTAGATATTTTTTAATATAAAATTTAGTGTGGCATCTCAGGTGGGCTTTGCATAATTTATATTAATTTGTGAAAGTAAGATGCAAAATCTTTAATCTTGTTAGCCATTTTTGGTGTACAGTATGCATAGTTGGTACAAAAAATTTAATTCCTGAAGCTTTCATTTTTAGAATTGATTGCTAATATGGTGATGTCTTTACCTATTGAAACTTTCCTTGCTAAAAGGTGGTCAAACCTTGCTGTAGTTTGCCTCAGTTGATTGGTATCCTTTGGAACTTTATGATATACTTTGCATATGTCTGTTATAGTCATGTGACATGCCTTGTGATCAAGAGAAGATTATTGAAACTCCACAGTGGAAAGTGTTTGCATTGTGGTATCATTGAAGACTTAAGTCACAATTAATGTGCAACAGTTTAATATTTATCTACCACTATTTTGACCAGGTTTTTCAAACTGCTTTAGTCCATGTTTCTGAGGAAAGTGAACATTAATTGGAGCTTGCCTGAAATCATGATTTTTACTTTTCTTAGTGTCTTTGTATCTTTCATTGATCATGGTTTTAGCACATTTGTGGTTTAAAGGATGTGAAGATTGCATTGCTTTGTCATGGCATTGGAAAAACAGTCTTTCTGCAATCACTGCCTGGTCAAGATTCTGTTCAGGGTGGCTTATCTTCGAATTTAGGGACTTTTATCAGCTAACAGATGGAAAACCTGTTTTCAGCTTCTTGATAATTGCTGATTTTAATCAGAATGGTTAGGAATGTTTCATAGGACATGCTCTGTTTTTTTGTCTGCAATGGCTCCTTTTCCATCAGTGTAGTTTCCTTAGCAACTGGGTGGAAAAAACTATTTTCAACTTCTTTTAATTTGTACATACCACATTCCTAAGAAGTTTTGTCAATATTGACAAACTTTTTATCAACCTTCATTGGACTGTGTTGTAGAACATGTTCTGTCTAAATTGGCTTTGGGCTGGCTCCACTGACTGGCATTGGTTGCATAACAGCCGTATGGAAAACCTGTTTTTAATTTCCTTTCCAGAATGGCTGAGCAACTGAATGCTTATTAGGTTAAGCTCACTCAGATGTTTGTTTAGAATGGCTTCTTTAGCAATATTGTGTCTTTCATAGCAACCATGCAATGTAACTTATTTTTAAATTTCTTCTTTTGCAAGGTTGAGTTAGGTGTTTCTTTACATTTGGTAGCAATAGTTGATACATGTTCTATCTGATTTGTTATTTTTTCCAGATTGGCTACTTAGAAATGGTGTTGCTTTTGTAGGAACCAAATGGGAAACATTTTTACATCTTCTGCAGAATTTCTCAGCCAGTTTTGGTTATACATGGTAGGAAATTTTCCAAAAACATGTTTCACCAGGATTTTGTTCAAGATGATATCACTGTCAACAATGTGGCTTCCATAACAACCAGTTGAAAATCTGTTTGATTTCTATTAAAACATTAGCTTTACTAGTTTTATTGTAACTTACTCTGAATGATTCTCAGAATAAGTTAACAAGAAATTTGTCTTGATTTGAACCCATTAAGTGCTTAGGTAACTTCATTTTCACCTTTTTTTGGCATGACTTATCCAATTTTAATTCAGCAAGATTGGAATGTTTCTTGGGTAACTTTGTACCTGACTTGTGTTTGGCAGAGGTTTTGTTATTGATGGCAATGCAAACTTTCAGTAGAGGCAACACTAAATTTGGCATGAAGAAACTATTATTATTTTTAGTCATTTCATAGCAGATTCACTGAATAAGAAGTCACTTGAACTGAGTTTGATTTTACCTAATGTTAGTTTTTCCACACAAGTGGGGTATATAAATTTTTCCAGGAGAGTAAATATTGACTTGTCAATTTATTTAGCTGCAAAAGGGAAAAGAAGGCATCTATATGTCTTCATACTTTGGATATATTGAGAAATTAAAGAACATAACTTTTAAATATCATTTTTGCTTGTACATGTGATAGCAATGAGTCTGTCTTCAAGTTGATTGTATGTTATTGTACTGAGTCTCTCTTTTTTGTATACATCTCAGCATTGAGTCTGTCTCTTTTTGTGCATGTTACAGCACTGAGTCTGTCTTGGTTGTACAAGTTAAAGCACTGAGTCTGTCTTGGTTGTACATGTTAAAGCACTGAGTCTGTCTTGGTTGTACATGTTAAAGCACTGAGTCAGTCTTGGTTGTACATGTTAAAGCACTGAGTCTGTCTTGGTTGTACATGTTAAAGCACTGAGTCTGTCTTGGTTGTACATGTTAAGCACTGAGTCTGTCTTGGTTGTATATACTACAGTACTGCATCTTGGTTGTACATATTGTATTGAGTAGTCCTAGTCTGTTTTGACTATATATGTTATTAAGTAATGAGTCCGCCTTCGTTATTTACATATTATTGTAATGAAAATTCTACCATGTTGAGAATTCTGTAAGGTTTTATAGCATCATGTGTGTGCTTTAGATTTTTAACATAGCTTTGACAATTTTTCAGTTGTATCGCTATGATGTCTGCAGGGTGGAGTTTATAGCGATGTCTAGAACTGAGGCATTTTGTAGCATCGTATCCCACCATATCACATTATCCTGACACTAACATCTCAATGCTGAGTGCCAAGCGAAGTAGCTGCTAGTACTATTTTTATAAGTATTTGGTATGACTCATCTGGGGTCCAAAGTGGTTGGATGTGGGAGGTTCGAGTGTCTTGAACCTAAATACTAACACCAAAGATCCAAAAGAAGACAAAGATCTGCTTTAGATGCAATGGTCCTCTGCTATAATTTCATTCTGCCATAACAATGTCTTGAGCATCAACAATGCAAAAATAAATGATCAGTTAAATAAAAAATGGCACATGGGTTAGAATGATTTTTAAAGTACTGATATGTGAAACAGAGGTACTTTGACATTGATATGTAAAACAGTCAAGTACTTGAATTTTCATTTGTGAAATATAGATACTTTAACATCAATGTGTGATGCATAGGTACTTTAAAATTAATATGTGACACAGAAGTATTATTGATATGTATGTGTTGCAAAAGTACTTTAACATAGGTACTTTAACACTGATATGACACAGAGGTACTCTAACATTGATATATGATACAGATTTAATTTAAACATTGATATGTGATACAGAAGTACTTCAATATCAATATGTGATACAAAGGTACTTTAACATGGATATATGTCATAAAATTACTTTAACATTTTGTGTTGCAAAAGTACTTTAACATTGATGTGTAACATAGGTACTTTAACACTGAAATGTGACACAGAGGTACTCTAACATTGATATATGATACAGAGGTATTTTAAACATTGATATGTGATACAAAAGTACTTTAATATTAATATGTGAAACAGAGGTACTTTAACATTGTTATATAGTACAAAGGTACTTTAACTTTTGTATGTGCTAGAAAAGTACTTTAACATTAATATGTGATACAGAGATACTTTAACTCCAATTTGTCAGTCACAAATAGCTTTCAAATGTTAATTTCTTATAGTGATGTGTTACAAGTATGACTTATTCTGAAGGCCATTTTATGCTTCATCACTTGTATGTGCCAAATAAATGTAGAGGTACTTAAGGTATGGAACTTTCTGTAGAATCTAAAAATGAAAGTCCAGGGTCACATTTCTTAAAAATCTAAGTGTCAGCATATTTAGAGAATTCTTAAATCGATTTTAAAAGCAGAGAGTCCAGGACTAGAAACTGGAGGTCAAAGAAATAGGGACTGTCACTAACACAAAGCTCTGAAGTACCACTTAAGTATGGATAAACACTAACCTTGTCTTTTCTTTAGAAACACTAAAAATTGTTAACCATCTCAAAAACTTATGTCTCATTAAATTAAATGCTGTTATTACATATAACATGTTGCAAGTCAGCGGTATCTCTGTACAAGCGGGGGAAAAGGGAGATAATATTTGTTTTCTTTACTGAATGTAGCTTTGTTTTAGCTGCTTAGGCTTTTAATGCCAAATGAGTTTTTTTTTACCCTGCCATTATGTATCATGGCATCCATCAAGATTTGCTATCAAAACTCTCAAGAAAGCCACTCTTACACCAACTTTGGCAGAGAGCATCTTGGCATTAAATACCAGTGTTACTAATCCATGATCAAATACAGCTCTGCTGTTACCAGGAACAGAAAAAAGCCCATTAAATGTCAATCAAAACTGCCGAACAGAATTGGATGAAATTTGATAGACAGTATCCTGGAATGAAGACCTTTCTAATTTTTTTTTTATGTTGATGACCGATTCACATTCAAGTTTGACCACCATTAACAAAAATGCAAATATATATATATATATATATATATATATATATATATATATATATATATATATATATATATATATATATATATATATTCCCTCAACAATTTGCTAGTTTCAGCTTGTCAAAAACCACTGGACAATTTGAAACCAAGCATGGCACAGTTATTCCATTCTGCCTTCATAATATGGTTGAAATGAATCAAAATAGAAAAACCTTAAAATTATTCTTTTCCAAACTTGCTGCCAATAACACACCCCCAAAATAAAACTCAAAATATTTTCTCCAGAATCCTTCCATAGACTTGGAAAAAACATGATTGAAAGCATGTTGACTTAAAGACCTTTAAGAGATAACAATCCACTATTAAATGTGGCCTCCATAACCCAAAATGGTATAGAAACATTTAAATGAAGTCTTTTCCACTTAACACATTTTGATTAGATTTGACTGATAATGTTAATACCTGAATGACTTGTAGACTAATATAAATGATGCTGTTTCTGACATTATGTATGGCTGCCATTGCTAAAAAAATGTCAAATATGTACACGACATAATCCAAAAGAAATCCCACTGAATGGGATTTGACTTTGACACATTTCATTCTGGCTTATGGGCATTACAATCAGGGCCTGAAAATGACTCGGTCTGTAAGGGCCTGAAAATGACTGGGTCTGAGGTTGTAAGGGCCTGAAAATGACTGGGTCTGAGGTCTGTAAGGGCCTGAAAATGACTTGGTCTGAGGTCTGTAAGGGTCTGAAAATGACTAGGTCTGAGGCCTGTAAGGGCCTAAAAATGACTGGATCTGAGGTCTGTAAGGACCTGAGAATGACTGGGTCTAAGGTCTGTAAGGATCTGAAAATGACTTGGTCTGAGGTCTGTAAGAAACTGAAAATGACTGGGTATGATGTCTGTGAGGGCCTGAAAATGACTGGGACTGAGGTCTGTAAGGGCCTGAAAACGACTGGGTCTGAGGTCTGTAAGGGCCCGAAGATGGTTGGGTCTGAGGTCTGTAAGGGTCTTAAAATGACTGGGTATCAGGTTTTTGAGGGCCTGAAAATGACTGGGACTGAGGTCTGTAAGGGCCTGAAAATGACTGGGTCTGAGGTATGTAAGGCCCTGAAAATAACTTGGTCTGAGGCCTGTACGGACCTGAAAATGACTGGGTCTGCAGTCTGTAAGACCCTGAAAATGACTGGGTCTGAGGCCTGTAAGGGCCTGAAAATAACTTGTTCTGAGGCCTGTAAGGGATTGAAAATAACTTGGTCTGAGGCCTGTACGGGCCTGAAAATGACTGGGTCTGAGGTCTGTAAAGGCCTGAAAATGACTGGGTCTGAGGTCTGTGAGGTCCTGAAAAAAAAATGACTGAGTCTGAGGTCTGTAAGGGTCTTAAAATGACTGGGTATGAGGTTTGTGAGGGCCGGAAAATGACTGGGACTGAGGTCTGTAAGGGCCTAAAAATGACTGGGTCTGAGGTATGTAAGGCCCTGAAAATGACTGGGTATGAGGCCTGTAAGGGCCTGAAAATAACTTGGTCTGAGGCCTGTAAGGGCCTGAAAATGACTGGGTCTGAGGTCTGTAAAGGCCTGAAAATGACTGGGTCTGAGCTTTGTGAGGTCCTGAAAATGACTGAGACTGAGGTCTGTAAGGGCCTGAAAATGACTGGGTCTGAGGTCTGTAAGGGTCTAAAAATGACTGGGTCTGAGGCCTGTAAAGGCTTAAAAATGACTGTGTCTGAGGTCTGTTAGGGCCTGAAAATGACTGGGTCAGAGGTCTGTTAGGGCCTAAAAATGACTGGGTCTGAGGTCTGTAAGGGCCTAAAAATGACTGGGTATGATGTCTGTAAGAGCCTAAAAATGACTGGGTCTGAGGCCTGTAAGGGTCTAAAAATGACTGGGTCTGAGGTCTGTTAGGGCCCAAAAATGGGTGAGTCTGAGGTCTATGACTGAAAACTTTTGGCTGCAGACCTGTCATATATTACCAGCACATAGTTTTGTGGACCTGATATACTTCTGTTATATATATATATATATATATATATATATATATATATATATATATATATATATATATATATATATATATATATATATATTTACTGTTATAACTTTATAAAATTTTGTGAGAGGATGCATCTTGATGAATACTACAAACTTATCACAAAGTAGGTTGTTGTTACACTTATTATGCATCATAGACTTTGGTTCAGTGTTGTGTTGTAAGGTTTTTTTTCAGCTCTGTTCAGTTGTTAGAATATTAAACTGGATGGTTGTATATGTCTCTGTTATCAAACCTTCATAACAAAAGAACACCACTGTGACCAATTTTTCACCTTTCACTGACTGAGATTTAATTTTAAACACTGTTTGAGTAATCAAAGAAGATAATTGTAAAGTATGTATCTTTGCTAGTACTTCACCCCTACAACAGCAGATCACTATGACCTACATTTAAAATTTTACTGGGTTATTTGTATGCATTTAGGTCATCACCTTGTAAATATTTTTTGCTTCTGCAAAATATTATTGTTATATCTGGAATCATTAAACTTGCTTACAGGTTGTATTCAAATTAGTACTACAACCTCAATTTAAAAGAAGGTCACTGACCAACATTTCTTGTTTAACTGAATTTTGGTTAAAGTTTGTTTTTACTGTTTATATTGGCATTATGAACTTGGTTGTATTCCTATCTCATATATCTCTTATAAACCAGATGTATACCAAAGAAGTTCACTGATCTACATTTCCTATTTTACTGTGTCTGGTTAAGTTTCAGAATCCTGATCATGAATACATCAGCTTGTTTTCAGCATGCTATGTGTAACCCAATCTAGAATTGTCAAACACCCTAAAGGTGACCACTATTCCTTTATTTAAGTACAGTAGTAGGTCATTACGGCCCATATTTTACACTTCTGTGACTTGTGTTAAATTGATGTTCATTTCTCAGGCACTGGTCTTGCTAGAATCATGATAGTGATGATGAATGCATTTTGTTACTACCGCACCATCACAACAGAGGAAGCCGTTATTAATACAAAGCTGGCTATGTAGTGTAAATTAAAAGTTAAATTATTAAATTATGTAAGATTAAAAATTAAAAATTGTAATGACAAAAGAAAAAGAAAAGGTAAACAAATCAGAGGGGCCATTATTATAGTCTGGACTTATTTTCTGCTTAAAAATTAATATTTAAAATGTCTACTGGAGACTAGTAAAGGTGAGGTTTTATTTTACTAGTGGGGTATTATCTTACGACAGGTTTTACTGTATCCACAATCTAATTTTGCTTTTCATGGTAAATAACTAACTTTTTTCTTGTAAACATTTACATTGAAATAGACCTCAGAATGACTAATAGTACATGTTATTTTAATTTTGTAGATTCAGTCCTGGAGACAGATGCAGCTCAGTCCACTCCTATCTGTGACCTCTATCTTGTCGACAAGTGTAAGACGGCTAACTGTAAATTTCATCACCATGACAGCATCAAGCTTCCATACATCTGGCAGATTCAGATGTTTAATTCATGGCTGACTCTGGACAAACTAACGATGATTGAGGCAGAAAAAGCATTTTGTAATAAGAGGAGTACATTTCAGACAATGGTTAGCATATACCCACACTTTGTTAAACATCCAATAGTGAGATCAAAGTAAAAAATTGTTTTAATTGAAATAACAGACTTTTATTTCTCAGTGAGGGCTTACTTTTAAGCCATCTGCACCAATCTTTCAGAGAAGCTGCCACAACAAGACCCCCTGCTTCAACACATTTGTGTTGTGGATCCAAAGAATCAAGTGACAGCTAAATCTTAAAACTTTCCTTACTTTCTGAAAAGATTTCCATGCTTGTTACCACCAGGCACAACTGCTGATGCCATCTTAGAGCAGTTTTGCCGTTACCAATCAATGGACATCTCAATGTATTTGAAAGACAGAATAGATTAATTTTGGATTGCTGTTTCTGCCAAGGAACCTGGTCTCCAGTCTTTGTGTAATGTCATGCTGAGCTTACTCACTTTACCTCATAGCAGTGCTGCCATGCTGAGCTTACTCACTGTACCTTATAGCAGTGCTGCCATTCTGAACCTACTCACTGTACCTTATAGTAATGCTGCCATGCTGAGCTTACTCACTGTACCTTATAGCAGTGCTGCCATGCTGAGCTTACTGTACCTTATAGCAGTGCTGTCATGCTGAGCTTACTGTACCTTATAGCAGTGCTGCCATGCTGAGCTTACTCACTGTACCTCATAGCAGTGCTGCCATGCTGAGCTTACTCACTGTACCTCATAGCAGTGCTGCCATGGTGAGCTTACTCACTGTACCTCATAGCAGTGCTGCTTGTGAATGCCTTTTCAGCTGCGTTAGGAAAAATGTTACAGATCAGAGATCCTCACTAGCCCATCAGACCTGAAGTCAAAACCAAAGAATTTTAACAAAGAGTTAACAGATGACCAGCTGGATAGGATAAAAAGTGCTTATTATATCGCCATTAAAAACCCATAGAATATGCCTTCATTAAAACATTAATTCCATGTGAATCAGTTTGATATTGTTGACAAACTTAGCACAAAATAATATATGAAGCTCATTTCCATTCAAGTAAATGTTGACAAAGCTGTTAATTGTTTTTATGAAATAAACAAGATTACTTTCTCCCATCTAGATGAAGTTAATATTTTCTAAGTGCATGGGTGGTAACAATGTCTACTATAATGTTTTGTATGACACTTTCCTTAACCATGTATAATGTAGAGAATTGGCTTTATTTAAAATGTTATGGATATGTGTGAAGCTAAGAAAACAGATTTTCTAGAAAAAGTATTGGAGGTAAATAATATAATAAATTTGGGTATGTGGATGTATTCTTTTGTGGTTTTTATCAATATAATATAAACATAATGTTTAAGTTAGTTTTGTTCAATTTCTGCAGATTTTGCTTTGAAACATAGAATTGCCTGAATACCAGCATCTTTACAAACTAGGAATTATTTACAGAATATTATATAGTCACTATGTTTTGCAATACTACATGATGGTAATTATAGTGTATTAATAGTGTCTACTATTTATGTGTGTTGTGTTAAGATGTTAGAAACACTGAATGAAAATACTGACTGCCTTCTAAAAATACTGAGAGACATTGCTTAAAATACTGACAAAAAAAAGGTATGGGTAAACTGGTCTTACATCAGCATTGATGTTTACACATGGTATCACTGATAGTTTTGGCTGTAGTTGAGTATGCAGAATCTCACAGATTGATGCCCTTTTTACACTCAGAGTTTATATTGATTCTTCTAGTTGATTGTAGAATTCTTTGACAAAGTCCTGTTCCTTTATCTCCTATTTTAGTTGGCTGTCATTCTTCTTTTTGTGCATGTTTTTGCCTTGTGGTCATTGGCTGGACTGAATGTGGATATTGAGCTTGGAAGACTGTTTGTGATGCGATTTGTTTCATTGCATTTCCTGAGTAGGACAAGTCTGTTGTTGTATCTGCCAATCTTTTTTGCCAGTGACACCTAACCATGTCTCTTGATTTGTGCCAGTTTGAACATTGAGTCACCAAAGGTTATGTGTTTGTATGCATTTGGTACTTCTGTGACAGGCATGGACATGTAAACATCTCAGGATGTATGCAGGAATGTGGCACAGGACTCTTTCAAGGTCTTGTGCAGACACAGCAAGAACTTCCTGTAGGCTGCTTCTTTGGAGATGGATACCCTCTTTGAAGGCCTTATCTGAGTTTGTCACATATTCAGCAAGAAGATTATTCAGAAAGACAGGTTAACATCATGGATTGGTCCATATCAAATAACCTGTTCAGACTTGGAGTGGGTGGGTTGGAGATCCTTGGCAAACTTCAGATCCTTCAAAAATTTGTGACCTCTATAGCTAAGTTCATCCTGATAGCCTTTTGTGGTCCCAATGATTGTGGTCCAACAATCGTCTTGACCTGATCATTGACCAGACCAGAAATGTCTGAAAGGAATGGACCTTCCGTTTCAGTATAGGTGCTCCTCCTACACATCATGGAAATTCTCCACCTTTATGTTTGGCTATCAATCCAGCAGGGCAAGGTTTTAAGCAGAGTGCATTGTTCAGGTCAGGTAACAATCCATATCCAAGATCTATGATGCAAAGTGGAGAATATTTTGCAGTTGGTACAGTAGGAAATGCCCTTGTCATAGCTGTCGCCATTTTCCTTCTCTTAAAGAACTGTGCTTGAGATTTCAGTATCCACCACCACATGTATTTCTACATGGATTGCACAAGCAATTAAGAGAGCTTATTAGTCCATGTGCAACAGTGATCTTCATTCATTTGTCAAGGCACACAAAGTTGATGAAGTAAATACTAACTACAGTAGTGGAAACAAAACTCCTACAGTAAGAGGGTATCATTTTCACACCAGTTCTCAGTGCCATCAACCTCTCACTGCATTGGCACATTCATTTATGCAGTAGTTGTATGCAAGAGTACTGATATTAAAATGCATATGGGGATGCTGGGTAGAGCTAATGTAACAGTGTTCTAGTTAGGTGTCAGTATTGCAAGAGTCCCCTTGCCCATCCTGCTCTAATGTACCATGAGTAGTTTTGTCCTGAAAAGAATGAAGACTATGTCACATATTGCCAATTGATTTGGGCAGCAGACTTGGTCTGTTTTCTATTTTGGTGTCTTTCCAGAATTATCTTTGGATTTTCATATATGGGTTGACAAGATCTTAATTTAATATGTAAGATTTTAATTTTATCCTGGAATATAAAACTATGCAATGCTAACAGCTAAGTATTACATCATTCCTATTAGCTTCACCCCTTTCCTAAAATTGCATTTTTATGCTCTTTGCCACACACATGAGGTAAAGGGAATTTGTAAGCAAGATCATTGTAACAAATAAATCAAGCACCACATGACCGAAAATGCTGCTTCTCTTCAGATTTCCCTGCCTGGAAGCAATGATATTACTGTGCCCAGTACTGCTAGACAGGCTTATATGATTGTTTTGTGTGGCAGTTGAGCAGCACTGATTGATGCCAACCCTGTAGATGTGAAAAACCTTCACCATGCCATTGCCATATAGAGCCATGCAAAAGCTTGAGGCAGATGAAGTGGTCTATGTGGATGATGCATATGTGTAGGATGTTTACAGGGATATTTGCTTGACAGCCAAAAAGCAGCCAGACAAGGTATACAGACTGTTAACAATGCAGCAAGCTGTGTTCTGCTGTTGCTGCCACCCAGTCTAATGCATCTGTCACTTCATTGGGAATTGCATTTTATGCTGCTCTACTTTGTGCTGCTAAATGATCATGTGCCATACTTCCAGTCTGGCCTTTCAGACTGTCTGCCATTTAGGTGACATATATTGATCACAGCAGAGTAATCTAAAGCAATAATAATGGGGTACTCTATACAAATGATGGCCCTACCTGAAGTTTGATGTTACCCACTAGACACTGTCATGCATAAGGCAGCAGTACACAGTAAAAGTATTGCTGAATGATGCTGAACAAGATCAACCCTATTGAGAACATCAGCCTAAACAAGAGCAACCACATGAGGAATATCAGTCTCAATAAAAGCAACCCCATTGAGAACATCAGTCTCAATAAAAGCAAGCACATGGGGAACATCAGTCTCAATAAAAGCAAGCACATGGGGAACATCAGTCTCAATAAAAGCAATCACATGGGGAACATCAGTCTCAATAAAAATGCCATTAAGAACATCAGTCTCAAAGCAATCACATGGGGAACATCAGTCTCAATAAAAGCAAGCACATGGGGAACATCAGTCTCAATAAAAGCAACCCCATTGAAAACATCAGTCTCAGTAAAAGCAACCCCATTGAGAACATCAGTCTCAATAAAAGCAACCCCATTGAGAACATCAGTCTCAATAAAAGCAACCCCATTGAGAACATCATTCTCAATAAAAGCAAGCCCATTGAGAACATCAGTCTCAATAAAAGCAACCCCATTGAGAACATCAGTCTCAATAAAAGCAACCCCATTGAGAACATCAGTCTCAATAAAAGCAACCCCATTGAGAACATCAGTCTCAATAAAAGCAACCCCATTGAGAACATCAGTCTCAATAAAAGCAACCCCATTGAGAACATCAGTCTCAATAAAAGCAAGCACATGGGGAACATCAGTCTCAATAAAAACGCCATTGAGAACATCAGTCTCAATAAAAGCAAGCACATGGGGAACATCAGTCTCAATAAAAGCAATCACATGGGGAACATCAGTTTCAATAAAAGCAAGCACATGGGGAACATCAGCTTCAATAAGAGCAACCTATGGAAAACATTAGCTTCAATGTAAGCAACTCCATGGGGAACAAAAAACTCTGCAAGACAGTAAAAAGCATGAAAAATGATAAGTTTTGTGTTGTATATTAAGAAAAATTTATACAGCCCCGATGTTAGCATAGTGTTGGTGACAATATATGTATTCCAAATGAGATCAATGTCCAGGGGTGGCTGTCGTACCATCAGTTGAAAAAAGACACAACCCCAATCAATAATAGCCAGTTAGTATCTCAAAGATGCATAGACATTGCTTGTTTGAAATCATCATCATTTTATTAAAACGATTTTGCCCTCCTCATTGATGTTAAGTAGATGGAAGACCACATGCTCCATTGTTTGATAAAGATGCATAGAAAATGAAAATGAAGGTGTGATGCTGCTGATTGAAAATATGGTCCAGGCAGTAGATTGTTAAACTTGTACATCTATGCTGTTATGAAAGCTCAGTTCAACATATAAAATGGACAGCTTTTGTCTGCCATTTACTAGCCAGCAGGAACCAAGGGAACAACAAAAATGTGTTGAGTGCAGCGCAGTCTTTAACAGCTTAAGTCAATCTGTTTCATGAACATTGGCAGCAGCAGTTTGAGAGTTTGCATATGAGCTTCTTGAATCAGCATTTACTGGCCATTTTGATTTTATAATTATAAGTTCATGGCATTAAAGGTCATGGATATTTTAGGTTTACCTTGATCTGAATGACCTACTTCAAACACTTGGTAAAATGATTGAGGTAACTGCCATGTTTTTCTGCTCAACAATTGCACCATTCTTTCTGGCATCTAGCATAAGGAAATCACTCACACTGATCTCACCTTCATTAGCCACCACTGAGGTATCACTGAGTGGGAAACAAATACAATGACATAGCTAGTGATTTCTGCCAACAACATTGTTTATGATGTTTATTTACAGGGATAAACTAGATGAGAACCATAATGTGGAGGTCAGGAACCATACAGAGATAAATGAATTTCTCAAGGAGAAATGTTTCAGAATGCTACTTCTTCAACCAACTCACCCATACCATGCTAGCTTTGTGAGCTCCCATTCTGCTTTTGTGATGTGCCTTCATAGTTTGTACATTAGTAGCCATACTTTTTCACTTATCATAAACCAAGGGTCTGAAATTCAAACCACCTTGATGGCTGTATGAGTGTATTTTTGATGACCCAAGGGTGGTACCACTTTGTGATGCCAATGATTTTGTAGACCACAAGATTCTGCTTGTTTGAGATCCATCTTAAACAGAGTTATTTATAGGCCACTTAGATTTCAGTGCTCAGTCACAACCTAAAAAGCACAATGTGGAAGAACCAGGATTTCAAACCAGTAGCTTTACAAATTTTGATCAGTAGATTGGCTTATAAATGAATAGATTTTTATATTGGCATAAATTTTAAATGTTTTAAAAGAGGCTTTATAACAAAACAAGTACACTTTTGCACTTTCAAGGTCTATTTTGTGACATAATTCTTTATTTTCCTCTTGTTTATGCTTATTCATCATATACATTCCACTTTTTTCTGTCTTTTCTTATATTCATTATAATTTGTGTTTTGCTCAGCCCTTCATTCATTTTAGTTTTTTATGTCTACTCTTTTACTGGCCAATGCTTAATCACCTACCTCTGTGTATTCATCTGTTTTATGTGCATTCCTTTTATTTATTAGACTGACAGGTGAAAAAAAATGCAACTTAGATTACTAATGGCAGTCTTAATAATACTTATTCAGAAGATAAAGATAGGCAGAAATATATTTAGGTACATAGTTATAATTAAATTGTTACTGCCATGGTGTATGAATTCTAGAGTATTATTTTAATATTTGTTTAGCAAAACATTCATGGTTAAAAAATTTTCAAAGCTTTTTCAGAGATTGAAAAGATTATACATGTCCAGATTGGCATGAAAAGACAAATCAGTCAACAAATTAGTTACTATAAAGAATATAAATCATTTTATGTTAAGATATCTAGCAATAAACTTAATATTGAAGAGTTTGTTTCAGTAAAGCTGACTGAAACGTTTCAGTGAGGATCTTGTAACTTCTGTTCAATGATAAACACTATACAGCTTTTAAAAAAAATTACCAAGACATTAGAAAGAATAAAAAATGTTATGAATAAAGTTGGTGTTCCATTTCATCTTAATAAAATTCTACTGCTCAATTTCATGCAAAGTCCACAGTTTATATACTATTTATTAGCTAAACAAAAACCTGTATTTAGTGTCGGATCATTGTATTATAATAAGTGCAGTACACTCCAATATAGTGACCTCTTTTGCATGTATTATACTGCAGTAACTTCTTTTGTTACTGAAATAAAGGATATAGCTTACTTTGATTTCTTCTTGTTGGGAGATGACCTTGTAACAACCCCTTTGGTTGAATAACATAGTGACTTTATATTAGACTAAGGTAATTTCACACTGGAAAGTTACTGTTTGTCCATATGGCTTGTCTGTAGACACTGCCATCACAGGGCTATTTTTAGGCATGAGGTCATTATGTTTGGCATAGCATCTGCCTAATTTGTAACCAGCTGCTGTATTTCCAGCACATCAATGCATAATCTATCAGTGTCTGTATCCATTCCTCATCCAATCAGTGTGTGTGTATCCATCCTTCAGTCTATCAGTGTGTGTGTATCCATCCTTCAGTCTATCAGTGTGTGTGTATCCATCCTTTAGTCCATCAGTGTGTGTGTATCCATTCCTCATCCAATCAGTGTGTGTGTATCCATTCCTCAGCCAATCAGTGTGTGTATCCATCCTTCAGTCTATCAGTGTCTTTGTGTCCACCCCTCAGTCTGTGCATCCAACCATTCAGTCCTTAAATGATAATAATGAATGGTGATCATATTATTCACTTTGATGTTTTACTAGGATAGAAGAGAACTAAGGATAGGATCAGGGATGCAGCATCTCCTCACACCCACCCACTCACCTCCCCCACCCACCCCCCACACCCACACATCCCAGTGGCAGGAAAGAGAGGGAGGCACAAAAAAGTGATGATGCTTGTAATTACTTCCAAATCAGATACAAATGGTAATAAAATTCTGATTGTAAGATGTTGATATCAATAATGAAAGTATGAAATTAATTTACTATGGGGCTACATTTATGCAAAAAGAAAATTAAATAGTGTTTAATAATCATTATATAATTTTCAGATAACTTTTGAGGGACGCAATTACAATGCTACACTTGAGCTAGACACCATGACTGCAGTTGTAACAGACAGTGGAAGCTCCAGTTTTACCATTAGCACCAGTGCAAGACGATTGTCCACAAAGTCTTATGCAGAAAAAGCCAAGTCATCTGCAGAGGACAGCTTCAAGACTCAATGGAGATGGTTCTACATGGATGATTTTGAGATCTGTTGCTTATTGGAACCAGTAAGTTCTCACTAATGTGTGAAATAAGATATGCTCTGTAATATATTTGGCCCAATTGGAAATGTCCTTTCATTATCAGACTGGTTATCAATTTGATCAGTGGAAATAACTGTAACATGGACCATTTTTAAATAAAGAGATGTGGGATTGTTTTAAAAACTTTCACCAAACTTGTAAATGAAATGATATAGTAAACCAGTACATGCAGTCTCTCTTCTTCCTTCATTAAAATGGTTTATGTATTTATTAATACAATGGTGGATTTTATTTTATTTCCTTTGGATAATATGTTAGAAAATGACTTGCACCAACAATTGTTTTACTTGTCATGGTGCAATCTTTCAGGCCTTGGAAATTATTAATTGATTTCTGTAAATGCTCAGTTAAGTATTAGAAGATTTTAGAAAGGAAACACATATTACTATGGGATTCATCTAAATTCCCATTTGGCTGACATTCTTAGGACAAATATATTGGAATATTTTCATTTGTACCCAAAATACAATGGTAAGTAAATACATACATTTCTTTCAAGCCATATGAATTGTTGTGGACCCAAATTATTGAAATGTAACCTGTCGTGTGTGTGCATGCACACATGCGTGCATGTGTTTACATGCATGCACAAGTGCATGTGTGCACATGCATGTGTATGGGGGTGTGAAGAGAGGGGGGTAGAAATAAATGAGAAAAGAGATATGATTATAAATAATTGGATAAAGAAAAAAGATGATCCCATCTGAATTGGAAAGAAAGTTACAGAATTAGACAATATTCTCCCATGTAAAATCTTTGATATTGTATGATGCAGGACTGAAATTTGTTTTGAGTAGAGAGTGTTAAAGAACTCTTGATTTACTTACCAATATCCTTTTCGATGCCTCATCTTACAATAACCTTTAACCTAATCTTCAAAAAAAACCATTCATATGTGTGACAGAGAAATGTGTTACTGTGGCTGTGAATGCAGCAGTTTGTGTATTTATTACCTGTTCTGTTCTTTATGGATCTGCCATTATAGTGGAAGATACAAGGACAGATAATGAATAGAAAGATTATATTTCTAAATTACATTGCTAAACTTATATTTCTCTAAAGTTTCTGCATTTCATGTAAATTTTCCTTTCAGTATTTCTCTTATAATTGAAAAAAAAAATAGAAAACTAAGGGATTTTCCCTTTTTTATTTTACTGATCCTTTATTGATTGTATTTTAGTTTTAACCAAATGTGTTACTGGCCTTTTTCATCAAAATGCAGACTTTAGGTCCTTTTGGTAACTGAGAACTGAAAAAAGATTTGTTGCTAAGTCTGGCATCAGCCTGTTTGATTTCCACATATTCAGGAGAGAGAGACAGACAGTTATGTGAATTTGTTTATGCAACAGTTTGATATAAGCACTTTTAAAAAAAACTTAAATTTTCCAAGAAATATGAACTCAATCTCAGATTGTAAAAACTCCTAAAATTTAATGTATAGTATTTACATAATGATTCAATACATATGTATATGCCAAATTTCACAGGCAACAATTTCTCTCTTGGTTTAAAAATTATCTAACTGTTATTAGTGTGTATTTCCCCCAAAGACCAGTTTTCATTTTACAAGTTATATGCATTGATTAGAACTGTTGTCATATGTGGATTAATTGTAAAGTATTAAATATACTGTATGCCTGTAGGAACTGTAGGAACAATACCAATATCTTTTTTATCTGTCTCAAATTAATTGTACTGAATGTGAACATATAGTTAGGTACCAAAACTTTGGATTTGTGTTCTTTGCTGTAATCAGATCTGGTGACAGAATTATAACTAACATAAAGATGTGAAAGATTTCAGATTGTAACAGCTACTAAAATCTAACATACTTAATTGTTTATTAGTATTTGATAACTGTTTGAGTTCAATTTTACAGCAATCGTTTTAATTGCATTTCATTCTTTGATTCTATCCCAGATGAAATATTACATACCCATCTAATGCATGTTTATGAATGCAGTTTTACAGTGAGCGATCTTTAAATGCATTTTCTTCTTTGATTCTATCCTGGTTGAAGAATTGTATAATTGTCTAGTTATTAGTGTTTATTTTATGCCACAAATTATTTGAGTACTATTATCATATATGCATAAATTGTAAAGTATTATATGTTCTGTGTGCCTACAAGAGAAAGTTCTCATTAAAGCCAACTCCCAACCCCCAAACTAGCTTATTAATACAGATGATAATCCAATTCACCTGTATAATGAATATCTTCATATTTCCACCCATCTCAAATTAATCATACTGAACTTAAACAGTGGAGAGAGAGAGAGAGGGTGGGGGGTGGGGTGATATTTATCACAATAACCCAGGGCTTGGGTTTATTACTCTAACATATTTCATATAGAAAATAATGATTTTCTTTGACTTTTCTCTTCGTATTAAAATGTTTGTTACCTGTTGAATCCAGGAATGCATCTAGTCTGTTTTGTATAGAATTTGTAACTTATTGGAACCTATCTTTTTCCAAAATAAATAATAATAATAAATAATAATAAAAAAGTAATGAAAACCACTTTGCTTTTATATTTACTCATCAAATTTTCTAGTGTAGCATTGTTGTCAAGATGGCATGGATGACTGTTGAAATGGAGGGCATTCTAAATGGAATGGAAGGAGTTAAGCTGGTCGTGGTTTTCGGCATGAAAGAAATGTTGGAAATTTTTTTTTTAAATTGCCAATTTCATTTTAATATAAAGTCAGATAGATGTTCTTTTTTCACAAGATTTTAATGACAATAAAGAACTATGGTACATAAATAGAGTAAAACCTTCTGCCAACAAAAAGCAGTCTCTCAAGACAGGTAGTCTCTCTTAACAGATCTGTACAAAATGACCAGTTTCCAGGAACTGCTCCAGTGGCATAGTGGTTAGAGCATTCACCTCGGATGTGGGAGGTCATGGGTTCAATCCCTGGTTGAGTCATACCAAAGGCTTACAAAACTGGTACTAACAGCTGCCTTGCTTGACGCTCAGCATTAAGAGGTTAGTGTTAGGACTGGTCGGCCTGGTGTCAGGATAATGTGACTGGGTGGGACATAATGCTACATGTCTGCAGCATGATGCCCCAGTGCTAGACATCACTATAAACTGCCACACTGCAGACATTGATAGGACAGAAAAATTGTTAAAGCTATGTTAAAAATTATAAACACCACTACCAGTTTCCAGGGTTCAGTTTCAGAACAACTTAAAGAAATATAACCACAATTACTGTACATGTATTCTTTCTTTGATTAATAGTTCTTGCAAAAATATTGTATGCATTCATATGAAAACAAAATTATATAGCAATAAAGATAGATCATTAAACATGAAATCACATTTGCATTTGAAGATCATATGTACATGTAGTACATGTATTTCTGATTTCCTCCTTTAACTTTATAACTCCCTAAATTTGTTAATTGCTGTTTTACACTTTTTCACTTCTTTCAGTCACAATAATTATTTTTTCCAGTGTTAAAATTTGCCTTTTTTACTTGGTATATGGATTACACTTGTCTGGTATATTAAAACAAAAAATAAATCAATAAAAGTTGTGTTTTTATTTATATTATAACTTCATTAATTTCACTCATCATAAAAAAATTGAGAATATTCTGAATGAAGAACTGCTGCATAGGAGTAGCATTTCCCATTTCCAAGAAAACAGGCGGGTTTCTTTAATTTGAAACATTGCTTCATAGATTAATTATATTTGATAATGAACATAGGCAGTGGACCAGTCTGTACTTGTAAAGAAAATGGTGACAGATATTTGACTTAATTTAGGTGTTGACTAATGGGTGAAAATTCTTAGAGCAGATGGATCTTTTTAAACTTCCAAACATATCTGATCAGACAAGGGATAATTGAACACCATTTTAGAAATTTGTAAAGAAGAATATGAGAGGGATGCAACAGAGCAATTGGATTGAGGACAGAATCTGTGGACTTCACAGTCATTTGGCAAAAGTTGTTAACATGTAGACTAGTTAAAGTGAGTGTTGAATATAAATAATTTTTCAGTATATTTTGTGTTTGTATTCTGATTCAAATCCAATTGGATTTTACCCATTTGTACCAAGCATTTTGACCTAAAGGTCCAGGTTAGTACTAACAAGAATGTGTGTGAGATTTGGATTTTTAATGTATCTTTAAGAATTTTTCAGTCATATCACTATGATGTCAGCATTGTGGCAGTTTATAGTGATGTCTAGCACTATAGCACCATACCACAGACATATAGCATGATATCCCACCCAGTCATATTATTATGACACCAGACCCACCAGTTCTAACACTAACCTCTTAATGCTGAGCACCTTGTGAGGCAGCTGTTAGTTCTATTTTTATAAATCTTTGGTATGACTTGGCCAGGGTTTGAACCCTTGAACTTCTGCATTCTAGACAGATGTGCTAACCACTAGGTCACCGGATTGGTAGTAGTACTAAAAAGAAATGACATATTTTATACCATGTACTGTAATTAAGGTATGTAATGTATTAGCTACAATGTCATATACACATTATGGGTACTAATATTAGTAATAGCAATATATAGATTACACTTTCTATGCTCAGATTACTCATGTTTTCATCTTATACAGCTCTCCGGGTTGGCATGTATGGTACTGAATATGTCTTGTATTTTAATTTCTTGAATGAAGTTAACATTTAGAATGTAGCTAGAATGCAACCCTTTTTCCTTCAGCATTTTGAACCAACATTTGTTCTGTCAATCACCCAGATTTTTTTCTTTTTTATCTAATTACTAATTAATGATTTTATGCTTTTATTGCTTGTTGGTAATCCTTTTTGGTCCTTTTTGGTCAGTATTATACCAGAGTGAAGGCATTTATGCATTATGTTCAGTTTTGACAAGCTACAAAGTTATTAAGCCAATCTCTAGTCTGCAGTAACAGAAAATACAAGTTCATTTTGACAGCTTAATTTTTGCTGCCTGTTGGACTAGTAGAAGCTTCAATGTAATATAGCAGGTATTGTATTGCTACAGTTAAAATGTATTTTTTTTTGTTGTTGTAAAACTTATTTTAATTATACTATACTTTAATGTGTACTAGTTTTGCCTAATTTCTCTCCCCAATCTGATGACCTTTTTTAATCTTGGTCATTCGACTGTATGCAGGATTCATGGATGAAAAGCTGCTGGTTTGAATCCTAACGTATCAGCCAGGATAAGCTACAGAAGTAAGCCAAATCAATGAAGGACGCTATTCTAAATAATTAAAGTACCTAAGGTTGTGATCAAGCTGCTTTTCATTCTATGACATACTGTTAATCGGAGCACCAATTACTAATTGAAGGAAGGAATTGACCTCAAACTTGAATTAGTGCTTGGGAATTGATAGCAGGGTAACATTATGTAATTTAAATTTTGTTTTACCTCCCAAAAAAACCACAAATATTTCATCAAATCACTCAAATTTGAAAGCCTTGAATATAAATATACAGTATATGGTCTATTTTCAGGGACTGCTGCAGTTTACCTTGGAACAAAAGTTTGCACAGAAATGCCAGGACACCTATCTGTATAGCCGTGAAAACTATAAATTCAAATACCGCATTGACTTCAAAAGCATGGAGCAGATAAATATTGAAACAGGAATGAAGCAGAAACTTTTACGACGTCCCTTGTTTGTGTCAACAGAGGATGTGATAACTAAACATTAGTAAGTTTGTTTTACAAAATTGTATTCTGCATCAAACATTGAGTGACTGACCATATTCATTAATTGTTGTTTTAAGATTTTTAATTTCATAGAGTTAGAGTGAAAGGAAAATTACTGTTCTTGCATTTTTGGGGCAATTTCATTTAAATATATGTAGGTGAAGGAAGAATGCAATTTTATTGCTGTTGCAAGTTTGGGTCTGTACCAAATTCTTTTTTGTGTATTTATTTTCGTCCTTAAGTGGGCATATCACATGTAGATTTGTCCATCATTTATATTTACTAAACTTTGTTAATAGCCTGCAACTAGGGTAGGTATAACCCTGTTGGGGTCAAAAGATTAAAGGTCAGTGGGAGTAAGATATAACCCTTTTGGGATCAAAATATTAGAGGTCAAATGGGGTAATGTATAACACTATTTGGGTCAAAAGATTAAAGACCAGCTGGGGTAAGGTATAACCCAGCTGGGGTCAAAAGATTAAGGGTCATAGTTGATGTGACTCAGATAAAAAAATTCTGCACAATAATTTTTACTTCACAGACCTGGACCAAACTTTGTGTTTAGCTTGTACCATAATGGCAGTACGTCTAAAACACCAGAAAAAATGTATCTTTTGTGATGCAAGATGTACTGGGTATATGCATATAGAAAATATCACCTCTTTGATATCCTTACAGTTGTAGACTCAAAGTTGTCACAACAAAATTGGCAGGATCACCATGTTGCAGTGACCAGCTCTTGTTAAGACACGGTATCAGTAAACGGTTATTGTCATTGTGTTATTATTTTGCAATTCATATTTTCAAATTTCTTCAACAAGAAATAAAATGAAGTTAGGCAAGACTTTTGTATATCATGGGCCACTTTGAGTGTAATGTGTGACCTGTGCTAGTGTACAGTACTTATATATTGTGCCTATATTATATTAGTGATGCAAGTGATCCTAGAATGTTATGTAGTCTATATGAAAAAGATGTACAGTGAATATTTATAAATATATTAAGCATATTATCAACATATATTCATGTAACTCATACATTAAAGAAAGACCATAATATAGGTTATATATATATATATATATATATATATATATATATATATATATATATATAGAGAGAGAGAGAGAGAGAGAGAGAGAGAGAGAGAGAGAGAGAGAGAGAGAGAGAGAGAGGTGTCAAAGGTCAAGGTCATTGCAATTTTTAAAAAAGCATCGATTTTACAGAATAATTTTTTGTTCTGAAGCAGGTCCTTGATAAGTCTTTCCTGGATGACATCCATGTAGGATAATTAAGATTCACATATGAAAAGTAATGATTCATATGCATTTAATTTTGCATTTTAAGTGTCATCATATGTGATTTTTGAACAGATGGTAGGCCATAACAATCAACTGTTTATGGCAAGTTTCATAATTCTTTCCATAGAGGTACCCCTAGAAAAAGTCACACTGTGGAATAGCCCTTAGTTAAACTAGGAACATAATATGATCTGTTACTTTAGATTTGATTACTAGTTAAATTTACTGTCAAACAAAATAGGTGATATTGAATTAACTGAATGAAGTAAATTTAAGATGTATAGCTTACAAGATAAAACATGGTTGGGTTCAAAAAGTGTAAGGTGAAGGTGCTTAGAGCACTTACAGGTGCTTTGATCAGTCAAGAAAACATCGAACATTACATGTGCCATGTCCATATATTTGTATATACATGGTCAAAGTAGAGAGTATTTTTTGCTAATTTATTTATAGTCATCCAAGCCCCAGAGATTGCTATTTGGCAAGATAATGTTCTCTGGGTACAGTGTCAAATGCTAAAATTTAGAATATAAATTCTGGGCATAGACCTATCGAAAATAGGTGGAGGTTTTGAATGTTGATAAAAACTGGTTATATAAACATTCACTTGCTAGAACATAGATCTCCTTATGACTGAAGTTTGTGCAGTTAACATTTTTATTGTACAAAAAATGTTCACTTTTTGATAATCATTCTTGTATTCACACATGTTCAAGTTCCTAAACATTATCATGCAGTATACTGTTGCATTTATAGCATGACTTAACTCTCCATCTCCAGGACAGGGCCTGGAGTAAGTCTAAAAGAATGATAGGAGAGTTATAGAATGGAAAATGGGATAGTTTAGAAAAGTACTAGGTCATTCATCCATTCGATACGGTTTTGGAACGGGTTTGGGAATCATGGAATGGGAACTAAATTGGATGATGGATTAGAAGAAAAATTTATATGGGAATAGACTGCTTTTATATGGATTAATAGTTTTATGCACATTTTGATCTAATTAAAAATCTTTTCACACTTTATCTTTATAATTTTTACAGTCCTGAGAAGATTGATGTCCCAACTGGTATTAAAGTACCTTTACCAGTTGGCTGGGTTCCATGGGATCTAGCACATGCTTTTGAACTGGTGGAGCTGAAACGAAACTCAGCTGAATTTAAAAAGATTGAACGCTCCTTCTTGACCACTCTTAATCCAAAGGAATTTCGTACCATCTCTATCTGTAGAGTGCAGAACATGGAGTTACGGATGGCTTACAATGGGTTAGTATTACTTCTATGACATACTGATGGGAACTTCACTTTATTTTAGCACTCCAAGCTGTAAAGGCAAGTGAACTTATGGTATGGCCCACTATCGTGCATCATGTTATTCATCAACTATTGGTCACCAATTGCATGTTACCATTCTGGAATTTATATTTCTGATCCATTTCCATTAAGAATTCTGATCAGTTCGATAATGAGTTAGATCAGTCGATATTAATGAGGTGATCTTGCATCCGATTGGTTAACGATAATATCAGTCTGGAAGACATATTGAATATTTTATATGATTAAACTTCAGACATATGCTTCCATCACTAACATCTTAAATGAGTCTGATAATGATCAAGATTCACATACATAAAGGAAGTGATTTTGAATCTGATTGGCTGACTTGGTTACCATTATACTAGATGTTTGATTTCTGGACCAGTTTTGATCTTTAAAAGCTGTAATGATTAAGATTAAGGATGAATGCTTGTGTCATAAAAATCTTTGATCGGTTTAGTAATGAGTGATATGTATACATATTAATCAGGTAATCTAGCCGCAGATTGTCTGAGCCTATTACCACTCTGGAAGCCACATTTTTGGTCAGATTATTATCAAACCTCAAATATGACATACCTGCCAGAACACATGGAGATGATCAAAAGGTATGTCAGAGTTTTTGTAAGAGTTATTGCCCTTTTCAAATTAAGCTGTATTGTGATGTATCACTGAATATCGTGATTGCAACTAGTGTCAGTTTTCAGTGGATCAGCTTGAAACTGTTACATGTTTTGGTCATCATCAAAAACTACATATATAGACAAAGCACCATGCCCATGGAAAATTTTTAGCACAGCTTTTCAAAGACCAGAATAACTTTTGCAATCGGCCTACATCTATTCATTTTTCATGAAATGTTGTGTATAATGGCTACTCCTGATCTACTTGCAAGAAAGTCATGAAATATGTCTTACATTTCATCTTGAGGTCTGATTGGTCCTGAATGTCACTACAAGTTAGTAGGTCAAGATCACATCAATGAACATAGCCACTATCCATGTATGGCTATAATTTTTGAACCAGTTTATATAATTTAATAGCCTATTATATTACTGAACTTAATAGAGTCCTGTATTTTTGTAGCCACACCTGTTCTTCATGTTCACAACAAAGGATAGCTTCACTTTTAACTCCTACAGATATTTTGATGAAACTATCCCAGGTCCACACCTTATCCATCATCGCTAACAAAGTTTCCAATAACCTATCTACAGCTTGGCTTCATAAGCTAATATTTATGTGCTTTGGGTCTGTGAATTTCATTGGATGCGGTGGCAAGCCACTGCATCCAATCGAAATTAAGTTGTTCAAATTTGAACACTGTTCCTAGTGATCAAGACAAGGGGAGCACACAACTTGAATGGACTTATAACAATTTTCCATGCTTTTTAAAATATCTTTCACGCAATACACCACTAATGGCTTCGCTCTTGTACATAGTCATACTTTTGATGTTAAACTAACAAAATATTTCTTTTTGGTCAATTGCCATCATCATTTTCAACCGATGGACAATGCAACTTGCTGTTGGTTAGTTGGCATTACATTCTAAGGGAAGCAACACATGAAATATAACAGATGTCACTAGGACAAATCACTGATAGAGCTGTTTAATCTGCCAAGGTGTAGATATAGTTATCAGAACTTTGGCAAGTGACCATGCACCTTATACAACAGTCATCCATAGTTCAGAGGTCAAGCTAGTAGGGAAAAGGTCATTAAACAGTCATATCATGTGATGTTTCCTGTACTCTTTTTATGATGAGTAAATGCTGGTCTGAGTGTGTTCATCACAACGGCAGAGGAAACCTAATTCTAAATATATAATTTATACACAGGTGGCAGGAGAGTGAATTGGTGTCATTAAGACTTCTAAGGATATCTTGTTCATTGTAAATAAACAATACTGACAAGACCAATATTATGGCCATGATAGCCATCTTGAAAATTCTGATATGACTACTCCTTTTAAAGGTATAGTCATATCACTTTACTTGTATTCAGCTGCTTCTGGGTGAAAATGGTGCTTACCTGAGACAGTATCCTGGTATATGTTTTTTTGTCTATGGCTATGGTATTAAATAAGAATGCTGTTAAATATTTATATAATTGGCATGTGATGTACCTGTCTGTTTTGATAGCTATGTATTTGTTGACACCTGTATACGTTAGACCCTTTAGTGTTTAACACCATCATATAAAAAGATATTTAAGATGACTTGAAATAATTGTTCATTCATGTGTGTTTCTGGGCATGGACACCCTTTGTTGTAATTATTGCAATTTTTATTGCAGTACTTTACAGCTTCTATAATACTTAATATTCATTATTATTATTTGCTTTGTAATTCATTTCAAGATTGGGGGGGGTTGTTGTAAGATTTTGTAATTGTTGCATATTCTGTCATGTGCTGCAAACAAAGCAATAAATGTTCTGTATTTTGTCTTTGTGTTTCAGGCAGAAACAGAGCATGAAGATCAACTTGGAGAGAGCCGGTCAGACTAAAGAAGTAGATGAAAGGAGTCTATTCCATGGCACTGACTCCCTGGACACTGTGCAAGGAATTTGCACTAACAGTTTTGACTTTCGTCTTTGTGGCAAACATGGCACTGCCCTTGGGAAAGGGGCTTATTTTGCTCGAGATGCCAAGTACAGTCACAGATACACAAATAGTTCCAATACTGCAGCAGTGAGGTACATGTTCCTGGCAAAGGTCTTGGTAGGGGAGTATACTACTGGTTCTGCCAGCTACTTACGGCCCCCTGAAAAACCAGGAGGTACAGCACACCAACTGTTTGACTCGTGTGTTGACAATGTAGACAGCCCTGCTTTATATGTGGTCTTTGATTTGAAGCAGTGCTATCCAGAATATCTCATCTGCTACAAAAGCTTGGAAGAGTTTCACATAGAAGAGGCAACCTTGATCACGCTGCATGAAAATACCACACCTACTGTCATAGAACAGATTCAAACTTTATCAATACTGGATCAGCCGATTGAACCTGCATTAGAGATCCATAAGAGTTCATCTTCAGTAGAGAAGGGCAATGTCTTGTCTATGTTTGATCCATTTTACAGTCCTGAACCACATGAGGGGACTTTTTCTTTTATAGACAGTTCCAATGACAATATCAGCTCTCATTCGGAAGATCTGCCTTTCTCTTCCTTTCAAAGGTCAGCTAATGCATCTAGCAGCCAGACGGTATACCCGACACAAGGCCATGGAGTAGATGACATTGTGTCTGGAGTTAAATCGGCAAGAAATCCCTCTGCTGAACAAGAAAGTTGTTGTATACAATAAATTTGTTCTGACCCTGTGTGTTAGTTTGTTAATTCTAGACTTCAGTTTGAAAATACTTCAGTATAATTTTTGGTTTTGCTTAAAAAATTAAGTTACCCTAGTAACTATTCAGTTTTAAATTGATGTTTGATTAGAGCTTGAAACTATAGCTTTTCAAGTTTCTTATTATGGTATAAGGAAGAAACAGAAGGTAAACATTTTGACAGATTTCATAATTTAGTCATGGAGAGAAAGTTGCATATATGTTCCACATTGTAAATGATATTGCAGCATGGTTTGTACAGCTCTGAAAAGTCAGATGTTTTGTATGCAAATCATTGGATTTAATTTAAAGAAGGGACTATATGAACCCATATTAAAACTATGTGTCAATCACAATTAATATTATTGCATTTGGTACCAGTTTATTTTTGAAATGCAATTATTTGTTTATATCTCTGAATTCCATTTATTCATTCCATTAATTCTTTTAGTACTGGCTGATTTCCATTGGTTCTTTCACAAGGCCATGGAGTAGATGACATTGTGTCCGGAGTTAAATTGGCAAGAAATCCCTCTGCTGAACAAGAAAGTTGTTGTATACAATAAATTTGTTCTGACCCTGTGTGTTAGTTTGTTAATTCTAGACTTCAGTTTGAAAATACTTCAGTATAATTTTTGGTTTTGCTTAAAAAATTAAGTTACCTTAGTAACTATTCAGTTTTAAATTGATGTTTGATTAGAGCTTGAAACTATAGCTTTTCAAGTTTCTTATTATGGTATAAGGAAGAAACAGAAGGTAAACATTTTGACAGATTTCATAATTTAGTCATGGAGAGAAAGTTGCATATATGTTCCACATTGTAAATGATATTGCAGCATGGTCTGTACAGCTCTGAAAAGTCAGATGTTTTGTATGCAAATCATTGGATTTAATTTAAAGAAGGGACTATATGAACCCATATTAAAACTATGTGTCAATCACAATTAATATTATTGCATTTGGTACCAGTTTATTTTTGAAATGCAATTATTTGTTTATATCTCTGAATTCCATTTATTCATTCCATTAGTTCTTTTAGTACTAGTTGATTTCCATTGGTTCTTTCAATACTAACTGGGGACTTTGTGTTGAAACGATTATATATTTCATTGTCTGATATAGTAGTTAAAAAATACTATTTTTTTATATTTTAAGTGATATTTTTAGCGAAATTCTTTCTTGAATTTTTAGTAATAAGAAAAGAAATATGATTGAAAACTAGTGTGTGTATTTGTAGTGCATTAGTTTCAAGTTTAATGTTGGCACAGACTTGAACAAATACTAAATTAATACAGGACTTTCAGTTTATGACTGTTACTTGTATTTTAAAAAAAACATTTATGATTGCAATAATTTACACAGCATCCTTCTGTTGGATTATCTACTTCCAGTTTGTCTGTATCGAGAACATAAAATGAATCCTTGTCATGGTAATTTTTTATGAGGGCTGTTCCATTAAAACATACATGGGACCCAGGGATAGCACTTTTAAAAACATCTATCTCGGGGTGGTCTTGATTCAAAATTTCTTCTGTCCCAGGTTGTTTATTCAATAAAATCACTTCTATTGGTGGTTGGTATATGTCTGCCAAAAGGGGCAACCTAAACATAATAAAAAAAAACTTCCATTTTAGATACCCTGTTATTAAATTCGTATTTTATGTGATACATGCCGTACTTATTCCTGTCAAGAAAGCCTACTTCTTTGAATGGACAACATACTATACATTGTCATTGGTCAACTATAAATAGGTCGGGAAAGCCTACCATATGATCTGTATTTGTAGCTTTACTAATCACAAACAAGGTGAGAATCTATGTCTTTATTTTCTCAATCATAGGAAAACTAGCAGATTTTTTAAAATAATTCTCCTTATAAAATTAAAGTGTAAATTCTGTGACATTAATTTTAGTCGTGCGAGACTTGGCTTGAATCATTTGGATTTGATGCAAGCTGTGATAAGAACCTAATGTAGCCGTATTGTGACATTTATGGCTGTGAAATGTTTTTTGACAGGAGAATAAGTCGCTATTTGGTTGAGAAAGCAAAGCCTTGAGAAATAATTGATAGCCTTAGAAGTAAGTTCTGTTATTTTTTCAGTAAGCTAATCCAAAAGTGTTAAGAGGCTAGTTAAAGTCTGTATAATTCAATTATTATGAACGTTGTTGTCATAGATTCATTTCTGTTGATCATGGTTCTGTATGCCTTATTATTTATAGCTGGGAAGTGGTCTAAACAATACTTTAAAACAGCATTCATTTGACATCTTTATTTCAAAATATATTACCAAAATGATTTCTTACATCATTGTTAAAATGTGTTCCAATCATTCACAGATAAAAGACAATAAAAATTAATAGCATCACCATGTGTGTAACACCAGGTATGGATTGCTCCCTATATTTTGATGACTTTTTAATGTTACTGATCCAAGCGCATGCATGCAATCAAAAGACTATTACAGCAACATGTCTACAAGATTCAAAATTGGGCCAATACTAATGGTTTCAAATTCTCAAAATTAAAAACTGTATGCAGTTTTGTCAGTTACAAAGACATCATGATGGACCTAAACTCATGCTGGAAGGAACACCTAATCTAGTTATATCCTGATGGACAAATATTGTCAGAAATTTATCAGGGCTATTGCCCATAATTGTAGGTTAAGAATAGGACCATTACATTTCCTCCAGTCATTTTTTTTTTCTCAGTTGCTTCCCTGACACATTTGACAAAGAGGCAGAAATTGTATATGTTCTTTCAAGTGAAATGTAAATATTATAAAGTTTCATTTTATACTTTTGAACTTAAACTATTAAACACAACTTTAAATTAAAATCCAATCTATTTATAATAATATAAGCTCGTAAATCAGTTTAAAGTTAGACCTGTTCTAGTTTATTTAATTCTGTTAATTCAATAATTAAGTATTTCTTCTTATGTTTGAATTCATTTTTTGGGGTTAAAAAATGTACCCAAGGTAGACTGTGAAGCCATCAGTCTTGTTATAATAGACCATATGTCAGAGAAATATGGGAATGAATAGATGAAAAAGAATGTTGCAATGGGAATTGATCGTGTGTCTGACAGTGATGTTGATGCTGCTTATGACGATGATTATGATGATGATAATAAATTTCATGCTCAACATTTGTCAGCATTATAAAACAAAGTAGATAAATTGATGACTTTAATGTAAATTAAAAATAAAAAATAACCTTGTATGCATGTTTTTTTTATTGTATAAATTATACATTGTTTTTCACTTAGTAGATCCATAAACAAAAAGGACCTTATATCAGTCAGAAGGACCACCATTTTTCAAAAGCAGGAAGTCCTGCAGATTTCCTATTTAAAAACATCAGCGTCAAATACTGACATAATTGCATTTTTATGCTGTATCTTGAATAAAATAATGCTTAGACTTTGCTTTCTATGAGTAAAATATTTTCCTAATATATCCCACCGCCCCAACGAAACCTCTATTGGTGGATGATTTTGTTGTTAATTTGATTCTATTGGTGGGTCCTGAAAGGCCTAAATCACGTCTATGGGTGGCTATCCAATTTCAAAACTGCCTCTAATGGAACAGCCCTTAGTAATGGCTTGATTTTTGTTGTAAATAAACAAACTCAATCACTTGCACAGGATTAAAATGAAACAAACGATTCATAAAATGTGAGCTTTTTATGATCTTTACAATAGTAACACTATAACCAAGCATGACAAAAGCAAACACTGGGGATTTCATGAAGGAGTCTTTAATCTCTAAAATATAATTTCATATCATAACCAGCTGGCAAATCGGTATTAATGCGCCCATTGCTCATTAACTTGCAATAGTGGAGTCCATGAAGATTAGCCACAGCATAGCTGTGGTGTATAATATTTAGGGAGACCCAAAATATGATTGAAAGAGACTTTAATCTCTTTGAAATGACAATTGAGATCAGATCTAGCTGACAAATCTGTATTAATACACCCATTGCTTAATAACCTGCTAGCAGTGGGGTGTGCCTGACAAGACCTGTAAACACATTGATTTAATCTCTGGTTTGATTCCCTGAAATAATGATTTTAAATGGCACAAACATTGAATAAATCTGTGGTTTGAAGTGGTTAATTCCTTAAAAATAATGATTTTAAGTGGCACAGTACACTTTTGCTGATAAAACAGGGCAGTAATTCATATGGTTTGTATTGATGAAAACAGTGCAGCACGGTTCTGGAACAGTTCATTCAGATCCATAAAATAAAATTGACCGAAAAGAAAGAGAAAAGATTTTTATTTTGTTAGAACTTGCAGTAAATTCTAAAATGAATCACTAATTTATGAAGAAAAATCCTTTGATTAGCTATAGGCAAAAACTAATGAGTTGGTTTATGGGGTTGAATTTTAGCAAACAATTTAGCTCACCCATCATCTAGATGATACTCTCCACCTTTATTGTCATCCAATAGAAAAGATTAATCTGTTAATTAACTCTGTTAATTAAAGTTAGACCTGTTCTAATTAACTCTGTTAATTAACTTGTGTCATTGAGGGCCATTAAGATCTTATCATTTGACAAAATAAATCCAGCATTGCCATGCAGTAGGCAGTTAATTTGGTTATTACAGAAGAACTCAAGAATATCTCCTCAGCAGTCATTTGACTCTTTTTTTTTTTTTCTTTTTTTTACATTTGAATTATAGTACTTTCACTAATTATGTCATTGTGAGTCTTAATTCTTTGGGGCCCTGAGTGGCTGAGTTGTCTAAAGCGATGACCGTTATGGATCACTGCAATCTCACCTCTGCACAAGTTTGAGTCCAGACTCAGCTAACATGGGTAAGTGAGAAAGCCTGCCAGTAGTTTCTCGTGGATCAGTGGTTCTTCCTGGGGTTTTCCAGGGTTCTTTCTCCACCATTAATACTGGCTGCCATGTATAGCCTATCTTGTGCTGAAAAATGGTGTTAAACCCTATAACAACAACAAGTCTTAATTCTTAATTCATAGTACATGTAATGGTAACACTATAATAACATTACTATCATGGATATGGATATTATAATGCTACTAAATCTTGTATTCAGTCACTTTGTTTATAAGATTTCCTTAATATCAGTACAGTTTCTGCATCCAAGAAGTATGATATCAGATTTTTCAATAGGTGATAACTAGAGAATAATATTAATATGAAAAAGTTGTTTGATCTGTGAGTTAGACCATTTTTTTGTAAGTAGTAATGATATTGATTCACAAAGCATCCATGTTATTGCCTTGCTATTTTTGTAAAAGTATACCTAGTTTGATCATATTCTTATAAATTATAAAATATGTCTATATATAATTTTTTTTGAATATTAATGGAATTTTTTTGCATGAAGTTGTGGGTTGTTTTTTTTTTCTTTTGTTTTAATTTTGTGTGCATCATTGTAATTTGTGTGTAAATATACATATAGAAAAGGTTCACGAAGAGTGTTAGTTTATACATATTATTTTTAATATTAGTAGTAGTAGTAGTAGTATTATTTTGAAATTTGTGGAAGTAGTCTTTGAACTTAATCAAGACTGGCCTTAAAGGTATTTAGGGGAATTCCCAGAAATGACATAATTAGTAGATGTTTTATATAAACATGTGTTGATGTTTCACTGAATGGAGGTAATTGTGTGTGACCACTTTATACAAGTTTCTTGTATGAAAAGGTTGATGAGGTGACAGTGATGACAGGTTATGTATTGTTACATGTGCATGGTGCATGTATGGTATAACAGAAGATTTCCTGCAGTTAAGGAATTATCAACTTATGCAAGACATTTGAAACAGAGATGCAGTTGAGTATGTAGCTAATCTTGTATTTCTTTTTCCTTAGAGAAGCACAAGATAAACCAAAGCTGAAATGCAGATGTTCTTTTTTGCAAGGCCATACACAATGCACCAGCAAGTCTTAATTGTAAAGACATGAACAACACACTAGCAGGTTCAGCTAACTAGGGTACATGATAAAGCCGGCCAGTAGCTTCTCGTGGGTCGGTGATTCTTCCTGTTTTCCAGGGTTCTTCTTCCACTATTAACACTGGCCGCCATGTATAGCCTATCTTGTGCTGAAAAATGGTGTTAAACCATATTGTAATAACAACACACCAGCAAGTCTTGGCTGAGTATGGGGACACACTAGAATGTGAAGTCGCATACGATGCACTAGTAATTATTGATGGCAAAGCCATACACACTGACAAGTCTTTGAGTAGTAAGGGGGCATTATAGTGTGTGAAATCATACATAACACTTCAGCAAATCTTAGGGTAGTATGGAGATATTTAAATGTGAAGCCATACATGACACATCATTAAGACTTGGGTAGTATAGAGACAGGCGAAAGTTTAGTTACAAGCTAATATTGAAGTGTTATTTATACATTGGAATAATGAAACCATATTGTAATATGTATACATTTGAATGCTAAGACATAACACAAGAAGTATTTTTAGAGTTATATGAAGACATGAATAGTATTGTAATTATATATATAAGGTCACATTTTTTATGTTTTCCTTTATTTTTGATATTGGAATGTCATTTTTTTAATCATATTGATTGGTAAATTATAGTTTGATCATTATTTATCTTTGTTGGGTTTGATCTTCCATACATGATCAGGTTAGATGATTAGTCAAATCACACTTGTTTATGCTTATTGGAAAAGCTTTATAAGGAGAACCAAAAAGATTGAAATAAATTTAAGAGTAAGCTTTAAGCTGAAGGAAGATTATTTGCAGAGTTTAATTGCATTACTTTTAAACAGCTCATGTGTGTATTGGTTCAATGGGATGGAACAGTTTCAAGGTGATGGAGTTTGTTTATTTTATGAAAAGGGGATTGAATTACAAAGGGATAGTAACAGGCTGGGACTTCAGGAAGAAGCTGTACTTAGAGATAAAACTTTAATCAGCTCTTCCGTGAAATGGTTCGGAATGGATGGAATAACTTCAGTGTAATGGAGTTGATTTATGAAAGAAGGGTTTGAATTACAAAGGGATAGTAACAGGCTGGGACTTCAGGAAGAAGCTGTACTTAGAGATAAAACTTTAATCAGCTCTTCCATGAAATGGTTTGGAATGGATGGAACAGTTTTAAGTTGTGGAAAAAGGGAGTAAATTACAAAGGGATGGTCACAGGATGGGAAGCCAGAAAGAAGCTGTACTAAAAAGGTTTATGTAAAGGGTTAGAAGTGACTGTTGTTGAAGTTGTACTGCATCTTAAGTTCATGTCGGTTAGATATTTTATAATATGAAAAATTTTGGTTTGAATAGAATTGAGTTAAGTTGATTTGTGATGCAGCAGATCAACTGGATTACATAAATACATGTAATTTGTGCTCTATATCTATTTATTTAAGAATTAAGGTTGAGAGTGGTTCAAACTAACTCTATTATATGTATATTGAATGCCAGAAAAAGACAGAAAACTCTAGGATGAATGTTTTAGCACATCAGTTGTAAATTTGTATTCAATAGCATCTGTCTCACAATCAGCAAAGGAAACATTTTTCTTGCAAACATTTTGGATATTGCAAAAAAATAGGAGAATGTATCATTGTAAAGCGTACCATATGAACTGACTCATAAGTCAAGTCAGATTGCAAACAAGACTGACTTTTGATTGCATTATGAGCTGACAGGTTCAAGTCTGTGTTTTTTATTTTACTGATTACTTGTAACAGAGTGCTTAGTACCAGATCTGCCAGCATGTAGATTGTACGTCTGCAGTTTCCAGTTGGACTCATGAACAAGTATGTATTGGATTTAAGAGAATGATTAGTAATTTCTCGATGTATAATTATTTGTTGATCTGAAAAATAATTAATACATAACTATTCTTTTATTTGTTGATCTGAAAAATAATGCATAACTATTCTTTTATTTGTTGATCTGAAAAATAATGCATAACTATTCTTAAAATCACAGAGAAAATAATATTTTTTTTTCTTAGTACTTGGAGTCCCATACAATTGTGAAAGAGAATAATGCATCTCAATGCATTTTTTTTCTTATGGCTGTAAATTTGCACAACATAAATTGTTTGCTGCAAAAAAGGAAGGATGGTTTTAAATTAGAAAATTTGATCATGCATCATTTTAGTCAGGGAAACATTTTGTCTTTATCTTTTAAAAAAATACATAAATATACAGTATTTTTTATTCATGTTTTATTTTGAAGAGTTTCTGTTTGATATATTTTTCTTCCATTTAATGTCATAAGGACCTGAAAAGGCCATACAATGTTTGGGCAGTATTATTGCTCAAGGCAGATGAAGGTGACAGGTGTTTGGATAGTTTATCCAGAAGTGATTTGTTTGGTAACTAGGCAAAGGTTCATGTTTTACAAAAGAATTTAGCTTGAAACTAGGATATTTATAAACTACTTGCAATTATAGCTAATACTTATCCTTGTACTAATGTAGTTATTTTAATTGATTTGTAACGGATGTAATTTTCAAGAGGCCTTCCATAAAGTTTAATCAATCTCTAGCAATTCTGTAAGTTTGGTTTGGCTTTGGATAAAGCACAAACTTCACATTGTTTTCTACTCATTCAGGACATTGGTCTTTGCTCTTACACAAACCATAGCTGACCGTTTTAAATCCCAACAGCAAACGATCAATAATTTTGTTTACTTAGACAACCAATAAAGTGTAGCTTGTCTCAGGTAATGGCATACATTGTAATCATGAGTGGAATTCTGAATTTCATTGGCTAATAGCAGCCATCAATCAAAGCTTGTACCATACATGAAGTCGAACTTGGGTTGCAAATTTTGATCTATCCCATATATGATTAGGTTACACATTTGGCAAAAATCAAACAACTTTTTGCAGCATGCTGGGGAAGTGTTGGATGAAAAAACATAAGATTGAAATGATTCCCACCCACCCCAAAAAAACAACAAACTGTTGTAATGGAGGAGAATTTTGTTTTTAGTTTCAATTCCTGCCCATTATTCTAGTCCTTCTTTCCAAGTGTTTGGGATGGGATGGAATTGTTTTACTGTAATGGAAGTGGTTAGTTTAAGGGAGTAAATAAAACATGAATGGTTACTGGATGGGAAATAGGAATCGAAATGTACTAGAGAGGAAGTTAAATGATGGGAGGTGACTCTTATTGAATTAGTAAACTTTATGTTCCTTATGATTATTGTATTTGTATATCATTAGTTTTTCAATTTACTAGATTATAGTATGTACTAAGATTTTTTGTTTGCAATAAATGTTCATTCCAG
Organism: Potamilus streckersoni; assembly: GCA_016746295.1. Classification (NCBI taxonomy): domain Eukaryota; kingdom Metazoa; phylum Mollusca; class Bivalvia; order Unionida; family Unionidae; genus Potamilus; species Potamilus streckersoni. Next base: position 4,793,807 of record JAEAOA010001385.1, on the reverse strand, counting down.
TAGTAGTCAGATAGTATATCCACAATATATATATTCCTTTATTAATGAATAGATGTTTATGTGACCATAATTGTACATGTGCTACATGATAAAGTTGAGCTCACACACACACACATATATATATATATATATATATATATATATATATATATATATATATATATATAAAGAATACAAATCATATGGCGAATAACAACCCTCTCAAGCGTACTGGATCCACCAAGGGATCACGTTTGTCAGGGATTAATTAAAATAGATGCAATAAACTGACGACGAACAGTACGAAACTAGTAACTAACTAGCCTAAGCGCTTTCGACTCTTAATGAGTCTTTTTCAAAGGCAAATACAAAACATAGTTACGACAAACAAATAAACACAAAAACGTTGCGTTTGTAAACCTCTACATTTCTATCTTCACATGTGCTAAAACTATAAATACAACCAGCTTGTATAGACTAGTTGCGGAAACTCAACTAGTCTATACCGCAGTCTAAACTCAACCGCAACTAGTCTATACAAGCTGGTTGTATTTATAGTTTTAGCACATGTGAAGATAGAAATGTAGAGGTTTACAAACGCAACGTTTTTGTGTTTATTTGTTTGTCATAACTATGTTTTGTATTTGTCTTTGAAAAAGACTCATTAAGAGTCGAAAGCGCTTAGGCTAGTTAGTTACTAGTTTCGTACTGTCGTCAGTTTATTGCATCTATATATATATATATATATATATATATATATATATATATATATATATATAAACTAAACAACACCAACACATAGAATGTGTGACTGGTTTCACTGTATTGCTTCATCAGACTATATATATATATATATATATATATATATATATATATATATATATATATATATATATATATATATATATATATATGCTTCATATATACACTAAAGCATTTTTCCATAGTAGTCAAACATACAATTGATATTAAAATAATAATGTAATTCCACAGGAAAATGTAAAATAAATGTGCAAAAATGTGTACAAAATAAAGCAATATAAAACTCTTATACACATGAAAGTTCATCTGCAATTAAAGTTTCTTTTCCCTAGATGTGCTGAAAGTCATTGTTGTGTCCTTGCAATGTAAAGCTCTATCACAAGAACTTCTGGTTTTTTAGTTTTCATTTTGCAGATGAAAGTAAGGAGGTTGTGATCACTGAGTACAATAATTGAAGAAGGAGCAGAATTAATATACTTCACATTGTCGTAAAGCCAAACACTCTTGATAGCGGAATAAATTCTCTGATGTTTATTTAATCTTTTATAGAAATAGCTAACTGGATAATTCATGAACTTTTAAGAATGGCAAGTTATCAAATGCCTCTTGACATTTGTTAGACCAATAAAACCTGGACTTAATAAATTGGTTAAGGGCTTAGCAGTTATGGAAAAATTTGATCACAATGTTTGATGATATCCAGCCATACGCAAGAATTCATCAGTAGCATCAGGCACAGAGAATTCAGAGATAGCTTCAAGCTTAGTTACTAAACTCTTGACTTGACTTTGTTCCACAATATGTCCTAAAAATATTATGCAACCTTGGCAAAACTCACTTTTACTAATATTGGCAGTTTTTTCTCACTCAGTTGAATGAAGAATTTCTAGATATTATCCATGTGATCCTTTCAAGTGTCACTGTGTTTAATGACATTGCCCTGAACGCATCACAGCCGTCTGTGCCAGATGTTACTATATTCATTAAGTTCAGGAGTGTTTTAGTAGAATTTTACATGCCAAATGGCATCACTTTGTATTGGTAGGATCCATCTGGAGTTGAAAAAGCTGAAATTTATTTTGCTCTTTCTGTAAGTGGAATCTGCCAGAATCCTTTTGACAGGTCAAACTTGGTGACATTTTTTTTTCATTTTCAATTCTGTCAATACATTCATCAATTCTTAATATTGAAAATGAATCTGTTTTCTTGGCACTGTTCACTTTTCTGTAATTAATGCACATATAAAAATATTTATTTTTTTGGCACAATAATACAATGTGAACTACAGTTACTTTTGCTTGGCTCAATAAAGTCATTCTCCAAAAAAATATTCAATTTCTTTTATCAAACATTCCTGCATGAGCAGATCCATCCTGTAATGGTGTTGTTTACAGAATTAGAATCTACAATTTCAACAGCATAGTAGTTTTTGAATGTTCAAGTTGAAACGTCTGGAAACAAATACATGTACATATATTTACATATTTCCTTTAAATCATTTTTTTTCCTGTGGCTATAGATGTCAAAGTTTATTGCCAGTATCTTTTAATATCACAGAATTTTGAAGACTGATTGAACCAGAGTCGTATCAGTCAAGTTGTATGATATAATTTCAATCATCATTGTGGGGGACAAAAACAAGTACATTTATTGAATGATTTACAGAACTATCATTGATCAGTATACTCCTTTAGTATATTTACATGGCTCTTGATGGAATAATTTTTATTTCCGCCTCCAAGGAGTGTTGATAATAATTTAAATCATTTATTTTTAATTTTATACAATCCACAATGTCTTACTATTATAGTTTTGACCAGTCTTAATTGCATTTTTGAATGAGCAAACAGAAAATTATTGGTTGCCACTCCACAATCAAAGATATAATCTAAATAATTAATGTTGGATTCCTCTGTCAAAATGTACAATGCACCACACATTAGCTGGCATTATATATTGCAATCAATTCATATTACACTCACCTGTGCCATATACTGTATTATGAACTACTCTGTAAATAAATCCCTCGTTGTAGATGCTTTATGTTTTGGATGATTAAATTTGTTTCTAAATGAACTGAACCAGATGTTTCGTGGACTGCCACATACCAGATGCTTTGCCGCATTCCCATTTAACTTTTTTAAATACAGTGCTTCGGATTTAAGTTAGCCATAGGCGCCAGACAGGGTCCTTGCCAATACCAACCAAGTTACAAGGCATAAACTGTTTTCTTTAGCTGGAAATAAGAATGGCAAGAAATATACAGTTTTACAGTCTGAATTTCAACAAAATGTATTTTCTTAGTTCTGCAAGTCCGAATTACATGAACGTCATGGGTTTGTAAGCTTGATTACACATTTCGAAATTGTTCTGTAATTTCTACAATATTCCAAGTGCAACTACTTCCTCCTTATCCAAGTGCAACTACTTCCTCCTTACTTCAATCAAAATCAAATAAACGTTATACTCCATAGTCTTTGTGATAATTGGAATTGAAAGAATTCATATTTTTTCCTCATGATTCCAAACATTCAATGTCAGAAGAGAAACATGCTTGCAGATGTCAACATGCTGCTGAAATCCGATGTACCTCAAGTATAATTGTGTTACGTGTCTAGGCCAGTACACAGTAACAAAGAAAAGAGTCAAACCATCAAGCTTTGTAAATTTTAACAAATAATGTATTTGCTCTAGAAACACAAGGTAAATATATGAAAAGGACTTCGGTTTATGAATCTAATACAAAATTATACCCGAGAATTAATAAGTCCTGCCAATAAAAAGTCCTAAGTGGATCACAGATCGAATACTGATGAAGTTCCAAGATGAAAAGCAACGACGTCTTTTATAATCTTTTTTGTGTTGATATGTCAACAGTTTTTTTGTTGAATCATCAAGAATAATAATTCGACCTTAGAATCCGAATAATTTCCAATAGATGTCTTTGTCCAAGAATTCAAATCAGCACGTGTTTTCCATGGAGAATAAGTTATTAATGACGATAAATATAAAAATTTAAATCAAACTAGCAACAACACAAAAATGCATTTGAGTTTGAGCTATGAAAGGTATTAATTAAGACTGACTAAAACTATCATAACATGTATTAATAAACCCATCTGACACGTAAAACAAAGTCCCGTATGAGGGTCAATCCTCTGGGAAAACCTAATTGACACGTTATTTCACACGTAGGTCAGATATGACCTTAACTGAAAATCGGTGATTTTTTTTTTTTTTTTTTTTTTTACAGAAAATGAATTTGGAAAAACAACATTACAGGTGTTATTGGTACGAGATCTGGGTCACCGATTGATACAATATAAACAAGTTACGAGTTTATCACGCTAAAAAAAAAACTGAACTGAACTTTTCTGAAAAAAATGTCAAATCTAGGGAATAAAGTTATCATTACAATAGCATGTAATGGAATAAAATAGCAAAAAATAAACAATTAAACTAACAAACAAGTACTTAATTTACATATACGTAAGAATTGGCACAGATAAATCCAGTCCATAATCACGAAATTTTGTAGACTCAATACAAATACCAAAATCTATTCATTCCAGATAAAATTGAAAAATTGTTACAATGCGCATTCATTCACGATATGCCTCCAAATTTCAATTTATAGAGACCAAAACGACATTTTCTTTCTAAAGTTATGTCCAGCGCGCGACTGTTCAAATTTATTTGGGCGGAGTTATTTGCACATTTATAATGCTTTTTTTTTCTGTAATGAATCTGAACTTGTGTATTTAGTTTAAAGTACGGCATACATTCAGTTACTTTGTTTCTTGTAGTGTATTTCTATTTATATAATTAAGCCTAGGTAGAATTTTTTTTTATAAAGAAATGAGCATATAATAAAAAGGTTACTGAATTTGTATGGGAAAATATGACCTCGTTTCGTCGGAAGGATAACTGCACTCCTATGGTCGTGCAGTATTTCCATCCCAAATACTCGTTAATATTCTCCGATACAAATGCAGTAACCTATAAATGTTGAGATTCGATGCTGTTACATGGACGTTAACTGGGAAAGAGTATTCGCACGGCCACCGTGTACATAATTTATTTAACTGTTTGTGCGGCTGTCGACAAAAAGCGTCCTGAAGCTTATGTTGAACGTTGTGTTAAATCATGCCGACTTCAAATAAAATGTATCTTATCCTATATGATACGCGAAGGGCATCTGACGTTCTTGCGTGTAATTTAATAAGAACAGGAACAGGATTCTGATATTAAATCTGGGAATAAACATTTTTATAAAAAATAAACTCAATTGGATGAGATATTCTAGATATGTTTTACTACTACTACTACTACTACTACTACTACTACTACTACTACTACTACTACTACTACTGAGATGCGATATACAAAAAAAAAACCTTTTGAACATTGTTAAATATTACATTGTCTTAGAGATGAAATTGGGTCAAACACTCCTGGATATTTCTGAACATTCTACTTACGAGGGAAATTAGAAAGATTAGAAATCTATAACAGCAACAACAACATATATATTTTAAAGTCTATATTCTCCAAAGTTATTTGGAATTAGTTCTACGCATGACATAATGTTAGTAATTTATTGTATAAATACAGCAAACCATTTTTTGAATATGAACTGGCTCAATTTGGGAAACCTGTACCAGCTAAACACAGGAGGTGATTCATCCTGTGACGCGTAATATTAAGATTTTCCTTCTGCAACATTGTTTAAAAAGTGGACAATTTTGCATTTACAAATCCAGAGATTCAAAGAAGGAACAAAAATATTACATTTCAAAAATATATACAGCTGCTTCGTTAAACGACTTGCTCAATACAGCTACCAATGTTCTTAGAGTGAAAAGAAAAATACATTATGCGGATTTACCTGTAAAGGATAATGTTGGATTACAAAGGCGACATGATCTACGCTCGCAGTGATTAGGTTTTGCAGGTTTGTACACATTAAATTTAGTTTTAAGGTAAGCATATTTCCATACAGGTAGTCACGCCAGATGTTAGATTGCAAGCAGGAAGAAGACATGCCAAGTCACAGTTTAGGGTTCATCATAGCGCCGTATTCGTTTCTGCAAATGTATTTGTAACTCACCTAGACCTATAACCAAGATAGTTTATGGGACCCAGCATCCATCGGGTTTCGCCCGTCCATTGACTATTGTTGCCACTCTGTAGGCCATATTTGGATTCGATTTTGACGGAATATGGATACGAAGTGGAGTCGTATGTATTAGGACTCTCTGGTTGGACCGTACAGTTTCTGAATAGCCATATAATCATCATATCATTTAACCAATTGCGCTTTGGCTGATGCTGAGCATCCGACATTACATATTTTTAAGGTATTTAAGACTTTTCTTATTGCTTGTGAAACAATTTCCATAAATAAAAAATGGATTTTTTTAATTCAAGCTCGCAGCTGTTCGTATCATTCCTTACAATTTACTTGCCATACATGTACTATATTTAATAAGTGTTTATTATATAGTACATGTATGACAGGTAAATTGTAAGCAACGATACGAGCCCCTGTGGCTTGACTTTGAAATCAACGTGTAACAATCGTTTGTGAATTCATACGCTTCTGCTTAATTACAGGGGTATTGCAGGTCCAATGACAAGTTCAGCATTGCAACTGAAAAAAAAAATATTAACGAGTCTCATTTTTATATATCACTTTGTAATTACTCGAGCACAATGTAGACTACTCCATTTTTAGAAAATGCGAAGACAATATCAATCACTTACGCTTTGATTTAAAACAAAAAACATACAAGCAATGTAACAAATTGATTTTAAAAAAACACAAAACCTCCAACCCACAAAACTCCCCCCCCACCTCAGATCTGCTTTTTGCTTGAGTGCAAAATGACAACTCAGATTATACGCTGTTAATGAAAGAAGACGGACGGACACCTTAATGCCTCGTCATCTACATATGACTTTACAAGTAAAAAGAAGCTTCGATTCACAAATTAATGTATGGAGTCCGAAAATGAAAGTAAAACAGCATTTTCGCGGAATTAATTTACAAAACTGAGTTTCCTGGAGAAAAGGAGTAAAATTATTTCTTCTTAAAATTGATCTGGAAAATTTGTATTAAAAACTATAAGAATTTATTGTTTTTAAATTGATGGTATATAATTGTTATGCAGTAATAATAATCGAGCAATTAAAACTGATTCCGAAGACAAATAATATGATAAAATCCTTTGGTGCACAGGGTTATTCGATATCGTGGTACGCATAGATTGACAGGCGAGTGTTTCATGTCATGCACATTTGTGACATAATTTAAGAATACTGAAAATGAATGTATGAGAGAAGAAATGTATTTAACTTCCTTTTCTAAATGCTATGGTAACAAAGCTAAAATAAGGGGACATAACTCTAAATTAGGCTTTAATTGTTTCCCCTGATGCATTGTTACAGTAAATTTTGTCATCTCAGTAATTAATGTGATGGGTCAGTTTTTTCTTTTAGTTTTCTTTTTTTCTTTTTGGAGAGAGAGAGAGAGAGAGAGAGAGAGAGAGAGAGAGAGAGAGAGAGAGAGAGAGAGAGAGAGAGAGAGAGAGAGAGAGAGAGATTTATTTCGTCGGAAGTGAGAATTAATCTTATTGTAGCAGACCTAAGTACAATCCTATAACCACATGGTAGATATATATGGAATTAAAAATACTTTTTTATTGCACTGGTTTTAAAATTAGGATAGGCAGGTCGGCTTTTCTTATTCTTTTAAAATCGTATATAGTTAATGTGATTTTTGTATCTGTGTTTTTGTTTTAACAAAGGGGGTGGGTGAGTTGTTGTTCGAGCAAGGGTTGGCAATAAGAACAGATTATATGCCTTAGCATAGAGATAAATACAACTAACAGCTATATCTACCCGATACTCTTTTTCCTTTATCTGTTTGTGATTTTTTTAAGGAGAAAGTGCTAGGGTTGGCAATTAACAGACACATCCACCTGGTGCTAAATCTGTTGGCTTTTTCAGTTGATGGCATGTCCTTTGGTTGAAAATTGCATTAGTCTTCAGTATTCTTTGATACTGAAAATTGCTTGAAAATTGGTCGAGAAAATATTTGTTGATTCTGAAAATGTGAAATTCTATCATACTGAAAAATTACTTAAAAACTGGTTGAGAAAAATGTGTTTTATGTAGAATACTACTATATAATTTTTTTTCCCTCGTGAACATTATGCATCGGATGCTATTGCTTGGGGAAAACAAGAAGTGATGTTGCTTGGGGCACACAATGAGAGCTATTGCTTAAGGCAACCGTGATGAAAGCATCATAAAAAACAAATGATTGAGTGCTGTTGCTTTGGCATTATTGGGGATTATATCTACTTCCAGAAATCAGTATTTATATGCCAGTTGCTATGCATTTTCGGTGACGTTAAGTTATGCATTAGCTAACATTTGGAAGAGAAAGGAGAGACTGAGATGGCTGCCATCTATATTTGAACTAACTGGGAGTGGTGACTCTGGATCCTCACCTTTTGCATGTGTAGTTTTCAGTATCGTGCTGTCTTGACTCAAATGACTATCGTGCTGCATTGATTCAAATGACTATCTCGCTGCCGTGACTCAAATGACCATCCTGCTGCCTTGACTTATATAGCTATCCCGCTGTCTTGACTCAAATGACTATCATGCTGCTTTGACTCGAACATAGAGGAAATGTTTGTCAACAGCTGTTTACGGACTTTGTTCTTCCTCTTAAGAATAGGCTTTGTTTTTAAACAAGAGAGAGAGAGAGAGAGAGAGAGAGAGAGAGAGAGAGAGAGAGAGAGAGAGAGAGAGAGAGAGAGAGAGAGAGAGAGAGAGAGAGAGAGAGAAGCAATAGATGCTATTGCTTATGGCAAAAATACGTGCTATTGCTTTGGCAAACATTGAGTGCTGTTGCTTTGACTAATATTGAGTGCTGTTGCTTTGGCAAACATCGAGTGCTGTTTTTTTTTGGCAAACATCGAGTGCTGTTTTTTTTGGCAAACATCGAGTGCTGTTTTTTTTGGCAAATATTTAGTGCTGTTGTTTTGGCAAACATTGAGTGCTGTTGCTCTGGCAAACAATGAGTGCTGTTGTTTTGGCAAACATTGAGCGCTGTTGCTTTGGCGTTATTGGGGATTATTTGTACCTCCAGAAATCAGTATTTTTATGCCAGTTGCTCTGCATTTTCGGTGACGCTAAATTATGCATTAGCTAACATTTGGAAGAGAAAGGAGAGACTGAGATGGCTTCCATTTATATTTGAACTAACTGGGAGTGGTGACTCTGCATCCTTACCTTTTGCATGTTTAGTTTTCAGTATCGTGCTGTCTTGACTCAAATGACTATCGTGCTGCCTTGACTCAAATGACTATCATGCTGCCTTGACTCGAATATAGAAGAAATGTTTGTCAACAGCTGTTTCCGGATTTGGCTCTTCCTCTTAAGAATTGGCTTTGTCTTTAACCAAGAGAGAGAGAGAGAGAGAGAGAGAGAGAGAGAGAGAGAGAGAGAGAGAGAGAGAGAGAGAGAGAGAGAGAGAGAGAGAGAGAGAGAGAGAGAGAGAGAGAGAGAGAGAGAGAGAGAGAGAGAGAGAGAGAGAGAGAGTTGTAATCAAGTTATATTATTTATCTCGATAAGAACGCTTTATAGAGCTGGGTAATGTCTCAGTCAATGCCTTATGCAGTTGAGAGATGGGTTGAAGAACGTGAGTTTCTTAGCGACACTAAAAACTTAACAGTTGATCTGAGTGAGTCTAGCCATACTTATTATCTCGAAATTCATGTTGATTATCCAACGTCGCTGCACGGTTTACATAATGATTAACCGTTTCTGCCAGAGAAGATGATCGTTGATAATTCAATGTTATCGTCAGAACAACAATTGTCAAATTGTACTGTGGAGTACCTTGCACAATACCAAAATAATTCCGAATTTGTTCAATAACGTGTCATTACAGAAATCTGAAACAAGCTCTCGATAACGGTTTGGTATTAATTAAAATTCATAAGATACTTTGCCATATATCAAGTTTAACAACGATACAAGAACTGTAGCGACAAATGACTTTGAAAAAGATTTCTTTAAGCTCGTAAACAACTCTGTATTTGGCAAGACTATTGAGAACATTGAGAAACGAGTAGATATTGAAATCGTTAATAATTAAAAACGTTTGAGCAAATTAGTCGCCTCGGATACTTTTGCTGGATCTTTTCATATCAGTAAAAATTTAGAACTTGTTAGCATGTATAAAACAAATCTAACGTTAAAAAAACAATATTTGTTGGTGCCAGCGTTTTGGAAATCTCAAAGTTGCTTATGTACGAGTTCCATTACGGTTTTCTTAAACGAGGTTGCCCAAAGTCAAGATTACTTTTCACCGATACTGATTCACTCATTTATCAAGTATTTACCAATGATATGTACGAAGATATTTACACGCATAAAGATGAGTTCGATCTATCAGATGTTAGCAGACACTCGCCATTACACGATCCTAACAATAAAAAAAGTAATGAGTAAAATGAAAGATGAAATTTGTTTCAGGCCGGTCCTCGAGTTTGTTGGACTGCGCAGCAAAATATATTCGGTTAAGACTGCTGACAGCAAGGAAACTAAGAAACTCAAAGGAGTAAAAAAAAATATTATCAAAGATAGCGACTACGTTGATGTTTATAGAAATTCGTCAAAACATTTCGCGACTATGTACTCGATAAGATCTTATAAAAATCAACTTAAGACTGATAAATCGAGAAAACGCGCTAACCAACTTCGATGACAAACGTTACTACATGACGCAGTCAGATGATGGAATTAGTACACTCGCGTTAGGCCATTATGAGATAAAAAAAAAACATTAAGTTTTCTATTTTCAATTCACTCATCAATACTACTGCAATATAATTCCCAAACATTTTCAATTTTGCTTCTTCTTCAATATGTTTTTCTGTAGCACATTTTATTAAATTTACTTAAATCATCTTTCAACATTTCTATAGTACTTGGTTTTCCTCCGAAAGGCATTTTGATGACATGATCGAGTAATTCAAATTTGACATCTCTTAATAAACTCATCTATCTCTCTATTTCACGTTGTTTTTTTTTTCTTATAATTTGTTGAAACGATGGTTTAAGACTATTAAAATTTGCTCATATATATATATATATATATATATATATATATATATATATATATATATATATATATATATATATATATATATATATCCATTTCTACGTTTTTTCATCATTTAAGTTTCTCGCGATATAGCAAATCCATGACGAGCCATCTAATCTAAAAATAAGATTATTAAATGTAATAAGATCATTATATACAATGAAACGTAGTGCGGCAATTGCTACGGAATTGAATTTGTTTGTCTAATTATAAAATTAAACATAAATACTTTTATTTGTTTTTAATTTATTTATATAATATATTTTTAATGATAAACTCATCCACGAGCTTTATTTGTCGTTGTTCTCTTATAGTCTTCTTCATTGTTGGTTTAGGATTGTTATAAATATCTACATATGACTTTCCAAGTAAAAAGAAGCTTCGATTCACAAATTAATGTATGGAGTCCGAAAATGAAAGTAAAACAGCATTTTCGCGGAATTACTTTACAAAATTGAGTTTCCTGGAGAAAAGGGGTAAAATTATTTCTTCTTAAAATTGATCTGGAAAATTTGTATTAAAAACTATAAGAATTTATTGTTTTTAAATTGATGGTATATAATTGTTATGCAGTAATAATAATCGAGCAATTAAAACTGATTCCGAAGACAAATAATATGATAAAATCCTTTGGTGCACAGGGTTATTCGATATCGTGGTACGCATAGATTGATAGGCGAGTGTTTCATGTCATGTTTCACATCTGCGTTAGGATAACTCATCTGCTGATTTCTCATCATTGGCTGTTTTTATCTTATAACAAGTCCTTAATGTTCCATCAAGGTTATAAATAAGCTTATGCAAACCAATATGTTTTTCATCTACTTGCCAACCAAGTGACGCGTATAATACTGACTTAAATTCCACCATGATCTTATCTATCAGATTAAACGCTATCACTTTTATACGTTTTGGGAAAACGATTTCTCCTGATTTTGTTGTGTATGATTTTATTGGTACATATGGTTTTGTTAAATGAACAATACATACTGATCTTGTCAACCATTTTATTTAAATACTTTAATAATTGTAGATAGAAAATTGTTTAATATAATTTCTTGAAAAATAATACTATAAATAAGCTTAATTTTACCAATTTTCATAGTATTTTTTTTATATAATTGTTGATTTTGGCTTTCTATTATTTTTCACGAAATTCGAGAAAAATGTTATCATAAAATCGATAAATAATATAAAAATGTTAGTATAAAGGTGCTGAAAATTAAGGCTTTTTTATCTAATTGATTTTTGACGTTCTTAGGCTTAAAATATGATTTTTTTAAAAAATGGTCTTGTCATTTTTTTAGGATTTCCATAATGCGATATAACCGGCATTTTATTATACTAATACAGTTTATTTTCATTGCAGTTAGAGTGCATTGACTGCATCTAAAGAAATGCCTCAGAAATATTTGCAACTGAATTCGACCTTGTAGCTACACTGGTTAAGTTTCTCTTTGATTAGGTTGAGCATCTTGAATCATTTGTCTGAGCTGTCCTCCTGCAACTGTACTTTGTGGAAGACGGCAACAGCTTTTAGAATTCTACCAAAAATGTGAGTCAGTGTGTTCATCTTGAGAGCTTTTGTTGCAGCTAGGTTCAGATTGTGAGCAGTGCATATTATATATTGTGAAATTTAGTCTGTTGCTTAAATTGCTGCAATTATTACCTATTTGATAATGTATTGATGACCAAACGATGTGGGGTAGGTATATGCCATTGAGTTTCTGCATCAGCTACAAAATAACTAATGCAGCATTAGATCCAATGTGATTTTCTGGTATTGTCCTACTTTGTAGAATATAGAAACAAAGTTCCCATACTGATGTAATAATTATCATGTCATTGTCCAGTATGTAACTTTTACTCTTGATTGTCCAACCATCTGTTGTCAAGTTTACTTTTGAAATATTGGATAAATTTTATGTCCAGTTTGATTATGCTGTAAATGTCAGTAATTTGTTTCTCAGAAACAATTCCTGTTTGGTATCACATACCGCACATCTAACATTGTAACCATCCTAATGACCCTGTTGTTTGTGATGACCTTGAAAGGCCAGTATCGTGTAATATTGCTCATGGTGCTGATGTAATTGGTTTGTGATTGAAAGACTTCATGTACCTTCAAATGTCAGTTAAAAGGCAGGGTTTGACCCCTAAACTGATTTTTCAAGATTAGTTTGGACACATCAGACAAACATCCTTATGATAGACTGAATAAACTGATAAATAGACTGATAAACTGGGGACAACATTCACCAATGTAGTCCCTGCTAATTTTGTTGCTCTATAAAAGCACATATGGCTTACTGCCGGAGATTGATCAACTTCACCAATCTGGCTATGTTTAAAACCATAGTGATTCAATAGATCATTATTTGCCCACATATTGAATTCAATAGATCACTCTTTGCCCACTTGGTTCAACCAATCACTCCTAGCAATGTACTGGAATCAATAAATCACTCTTTGACCACTTACTGGATTCAAAAGATCACTCTTTGCCCACTTAACAGGATTCAATAGATAACTCTAGATAACTCTTTGCCAAATTACTTTAATTAATAGATCACTCTTTGCCCACTTATTGAATTCAATAGATCACTCTTTGCCCACTTGGTTCAACCGATCACTCCTGGCAATGTACCAGATTCAATAAATCACTCTTTGACCACTGACTGGATTCAATAGATCACTCTTTGACCACTGACTGGATTCAATAGATCACTCTTTGCCAACCTAACAGGATTCAATAGATCACTCTTTGCCAAATTACTTTGATCAAAAGATCACTCTTTGCCCACTTACTGGATTCAATAAGTTACTCTTTGACCACTTATTGAATTCAATAGTTCAATCTTTGCCTACTTACTGGATTCAATAGATCACTCTTTGCCTGCTTATTTTTGATGATTGACAAGTAACTATCCTAGGACAAGTGTTTGATTATGATGAATGTATTTATTAACATTATTTTTGTAGTAAATAAAACTAGTTCCACTAAACCAGTCTACTGTACAGTTAGGGGTAAAATACCTATATGGATGACTTTTTACTGATATGATTTGTGATATGGTTCCATACCAATGTTAATATATTGATACACTCCTATTGTTAATTGTTGCTGTATCTGTATAGGTAAAGAATTGAACAAAATAACTAATAGGAACAGGAGCCAGTTGGAAGTCTAAGCATTTGTCTATAAACTATGAATCTAAATATCACTGACCTTTAAGACCTTGATCACTTCAAGATGGCTGCCATGTATGGATAGTTCTAACACAGCTCCACACAATTCAATGAACCTTTTGTAAAAACTGGTGTTAAATATGCTAATACCAATTGCCATAATTTATGCTGTGGATTATGATGATATTAAGGTAGTGTGAGTGAAATTTAATGTGCACACTTTCATATTTTTCAAGCAAATGTAGAATCCTGTTAAAACATAGGATTTAGGTCATCCAAAATGGCTAACAAAGTGGATTATTTTAAATTGAACTACATCTGCCAAATCTGAACTTCATATGATACCAACTAAAACACATAATACAAGTTTCATTTTTTTCAAAAGTTTTTGGATATGTGCTAGTCATATATAAGGATTCCATATGATACTTTCTATCACTGTTATGAACAAGAGAAAGGAAAAAAAATCAGAAGCATGGAAACATATTTAAATACCAGCCTTGTAGGTTCATTTCTCAGCACACTCAGTTCAACATTTTCTGCATCATTTTCTGGCTTTAATATGTCTGATACACTTGAAGATCAGATCAACACAGATAATCCCATGCAAGAAAGTGATGTACAGAGTGAAAATGAAAACAATGGTGCAGGTGAAGATCTGGAATTATCCAATATGGCTGATATGTATCCAGAATTCCTGAGGGTCAAACAAAATAAGTACAGTATCACTGTGCATATAGATCCACAAAAGTTTGAGTTTGTAAATCATATTCTGGATTCAGAACTTTGCATGACTTCATGCAGTGCAAGGGTTCAAAATGGTATTATATACAGAATACAAGAGTAAAACACTGTGACAGCTACACTGTATAAAACAACATCTGTCTTACACATACAAGAGCTGAACTGTTTCAGATGGTTAGACTATATTGTCAGTAAATGTAGACAGGTTGAAAATACCCATGTTAAAGGCAGTTACATGCTGACATCTACACCAGTAGGTAGATGTAATTCCAAACATGAAACTTCTAAAGTCTCTGACCTTTATGACTTGGGCAATAAAATTAACACCCCTACAGAGTGTCAGGTAATGACACCCTCCATAAATTATTATGACCATTGCATTGATGGTTTAAACCATACAGATTTCTCCATGTGTGTACATCAAAAAGCAATTAGAAACTTGGAGGCCTAAATTAAAGACTTAAAGCTACAGTTACATGCTATTAAGTCATCACAGGGGAGGATTAATGAACAAGTAACTTCATGTGAAACAGCAATTCAGACAGACTCCCAAATAAAAACAATGTCAGATGCTCAGACACAGACAATCCCAATACCAGCCAAAAGGAAATGTAAAGGGACCAGGCAAATAACAACTGGGATCCATAGTAATATTGCATTGCAAACAAGAGTATCCCCTTCTGAGTCAGGTGTCACACCTGCAACTACAATAAGTATACACCCATGTCCCTTCAGTTCAGAAAAGTCTGCTGCATGCACCGACAATGGCACTTCCCAGTGCTCAGACAAATGTGTCAGCTAAATTAACTCATATAATGGAGACCCCCAGTTCAATACCCCTTCCTCCAAGAGATGTGTCTACAATACAAACCAGAGTCCAACACAAAAAATCACAAGCCAGAAAAGATAGGTCTCTAATAATTGGCTCATCAATACTGAAAAGTATAATACCAAGGAGACTTTTTAAAACAGATGTACAGACTCTAAGAGGTGCAAAAATAAATAGTATCACGGAAAGACTCATGAATACTGACCTAACTAAATACAACCAAATTATTATTTTAGTAGGTGGAAATGATGCCAGGGATTGAAGGTCACTAAGCCAAATCAGGACAGATTTTGAAAGTTTACTATATGCTGCTAGGTACTGCAGTCCAGATACATGTAAAATAATCATATCAGGCCTACCACCTCAGTGTTGACACCAGGGTGAAAGAAATCAATGATCTAATAATTGACCTATGTGAAGACTTCAACCTACAGTACATTCCTCAATACACATATTTCTTTCTTCAGAAACAGGATATCAACCTAAGTCTCTACCACAGAGACAAAATTCATTTAAGCAGAAAAGGAACCTCTCAACTACTGAGAAATATCAACATGTATGCCCCTATTTTCAGACACTATAATGAAGAGTACTGCATCTACTGTGGGGAAACAGGGCATATGACATCAGTATGCCATCATGGCAAACAGATTGAGTGCTTCAGATGTCATAAATTTGGACACAAACAAAGACTCTGTCAATCAACGTATTATATATACTAGGAAGTTGGCAAAGAGGAGAATGCCAATGCTTCATCCATAACAAATCAAAATTTACCTAGAGAGACTCTTGACTCTAAATATCCAATGAACACTGATGTAAATGTAAATGTCAATGGGTTTTCAGGGTCTGTATGTGACTTTAAAGATGCTAATATATATGAACATTTAAGTATGGAAATAGAATGTAAGAATGATAAAAGTAATATGGAGACAATCTACAGGGGTAACCCATTGCATGACATACATATAATTGATATGAAACTAAATGCAAAAGGGTTTAATGTAGGTCACTTAAATGTACAGGGTATAGTTGGAAAAATAGACCAAATTAAGTTAATGTTATCTTCCAAGGAAAATAATATAGCTGTGTTAGGACTCACTGAAACCAAACTAAATGCTAACCACAATGATGATCTATTTCATTGTCAAGGCTACAATAAACCATTACGCAGGGACAGAGAGACAGCAGGGAGAGGTCTTGTTGTATACATTAGGGAAGAGTTAAATGCAGAAAGGCGACTTGACTTAGAGTCACAAGAAATTGAGAGTATTTGGGTGGAAATTTATCAAAATAATGCAAAATCATTTCTAATTGGTTTCATTTATAGGCCACCTTCCTCCAAAGCAATTTGGAATGATAACTTTTTGAGACAAATTGAAAATGTTCTTGCACAGGATAAAGAAACATATATACTTGGTGATATAAATAAGGACCTTCTCAATACTCAAATAAGGAAAAACTGGACAGAATTTATTGAATTATTAGGCCTAGTACAGATGGTAAATGACCCCACTAGGGTTACAGAAACATCAAGCACTCTTATTGATCACATTTATACCGACCTACCAGACAATGTAACTTGTGTTAACATACCAAAAGTTGGTCTTAGTGACCACTATCCTACTTTTTTGACAAGGAAAATTAAATGCAAGAGAAATAAAAAAAATACACACAAAACTATCACTTACAAATCATTCAAAAATTTTAATGAAAAACAATTTCTCAAAGACCTATATGAAGCTCCATGGAAGATGATCCAAAATTTGGATGACATAGATGAAGCTCTGAGGGTGTGGACTGACTTATTTATGGATGTAGTCTCTAAGCATGCACCACTGAAAGTACATCGCGTATGGAATGAAATCCAACCTAATTGGCTTACAACTGAAATCCTTGATGCTATGAAAACAAGAGACCAATTTAAGGCTATGGGAAATCATGCACACTATAAAGTATGGAGAAACAAAATAACAAATATGATCAAAAAAGCTAAACAAAATTATTATCAATCATTGCTTAAAAACAAAAAGAGCGACAAAAACTGCATTTGGAAAGTCTTCAATAAACTCACTGGAGGAACACACAAAGATCAGATAAATAAAATCCACTCACTTCTGGTAAATGACACCATAGTCACTGATGACAATGACATTGCAAATGTTTTCAATGATTTTTTTACCAACATTACCACAAAGTTAAAAGAACCAGTGATTGAAAACAACTTTATTGAACTGAAAAAGTTCTGCAGCAGCAAACTCTCTAAGGAGGTATGTTCCTCCATCCCACCAGTCTCAAAAAACTTTGTTAAGAAATATCTCAGTGAACTTGATACTAAGAAAGCTACAGGACTTGATCAGATTGGTCCACGACTCATTAAATCTTCTGCCTCTGCTATTGTAGATAGCATAACATTCATAATCAATTTAAGTATTGCATCCTCATCTGTCCCCAAAATATGGAAAACTGCAAATGGAAAACTGCAAAAGTAGCTCCTATTCACAAATCTGGTCCTAAGGATGATGCTGATAACTACTGGCCAATCTCAATGCTACCAAACTTGTCAAAATTGATTGAAAAGCATGTCCATGATTCATTCATATCATATTTGACCAAACACTTTCTGTTATACCATAATCAATCAGGCTTTAGACAGAAACACTCATATGAGACTGCCTTGATCTCCCTAACTGATAAATGGCTTCAAGCACTTGATCAAGGTAGAATAATAGGTTCTGTATTTGTAGATTTCAGGAAAGTTTTTGACATGGTAGATCATGAAATCCTTTTGAAGAAACTGAAAATCTACCAATGTGATGAAAGCACAGTTAGATGGTTTACTTCATACTTAAGTGAGAGAACACAACATGTTTATATTAATAATGTTCTGTCTGAACCTGAAACAATTAGATGTGGAGTACCACAAGGCTTAATTCTGGGTCCATTACTGTTTATTTTATTTATTAATGACCTACCACTTGTACTAAAGGACTCAGTATCATCTACAGATCTCTATGCAGATGACACAACATTGTCAGATATCCAAAGCACAAAACAAGAACTCAAAATTTCTTTACAGAATGCCTTAAACAAACTAAAATACTGGTGCACATGCAATGGCATGGTGGTTAATACTGGTAAAACTAAAATATTACTTATCTCAACACGGAAAAAAAGAACAAAACTTGACAGCGATGAACTATGTCTGACATGGAAGGATAAAAGGTTGCAAATGGTCTGTCATGATAGTCTACTTGGTGTTTTGGTAGATAATAATCTATCATGGACTGAACATATCAAACATATCAGTAAAAAAGTCAATTCAAGTTTATGGCTTCTCAGTAGGATAAGACACTTTCTTCCGGAAAAGCATAGAAAACTATTTTATAACAGTTACATACAACCCTATTTAGACTACTGTAATACAGTATGGGGTAATTCAAATGATAAAAACTTAGCAAAGCTGGCACATCTCCAAAAAAGAGCTTTTGAGTTAATATCAATCCAGAAAGAAAGCAAGGAAAATTTAGTTGGTAAGTTAAAAATACTACCTATTAAAGACCGAATCTGTTTAAGAAAAGCCAAATTAATGTACAGGATAGCCAATAATAATGCTCCTGAATATTTACAATCACTATTCAAGTATAGGCTACCTGGAAATACTCCCCACCTGCGATCAATGTCTACCAAACATTACAAAATTCCCAAACCAAATAAGGAATTATTTAAAAAAAGTTTCCAATACTCTGGAACTTTGCTCTGGAATAATATTAAAGTTGAGATTAGAAATGCCCACTCTATTTCCTCTTTCCAAACCCAGTATATACAATGGCTTCAGAGATGCAGCAAAAATAAGTAAATTCCTTTGAATGAGGGCCTCAAGGTAGATTAGTTCTTAACTAATTGAGTTACCCTCTTTAAATAAAGTCATAATAAAAGGTGCCATTAACTTTTGAGATTGTATTATATATTGTTGAGATTTTTAAATGAATGGCTACTGTTGTACCTGTATGTAGTGCCCTGTTAAGGGAGAACACAGGTGAAAAGAATATTTCTTTAAGGAGAATAATGAAAGTAAACAAACTTACATTTTTAAATTAAATTTTAATTTTGTTTTCAGTTTTTGATGGGCTGCTGACTAACTACTGGACTGTAAACACAAGTAGTCACCTTAAAGAATTAGAATACATCATGAATAATTGGACGTGGGATGGACAACAGGGCAAGTTTGTCCCAGTCGATTCAGGTAAATTATACAGATGCAAGACTCTAGAAAATTTATTTATGTCATTTTGTATAATAATAATAATAAAAATAATAATAATAATAATAATAATAATAATAATAATAATAATAATAATAATAATAATAATAATAATAATAATAATAATAATGATGATGATGATGATGATGATGATGATAATGTTATCATCATTATTAATATTATTATTTTTATTGAAGGCAATATGTATAGGATGCATCCTGTAATTTTATTGCAACTAAAGTCTCTGAGTTTTTTTTTAAAAAAAGTAGTTTTTACCCCCTGTTTTAAGCATTTGAATTGTTTGTTGCTAGAATTGTTTGTATCTTTTTGTGATCTTTTTTGAAATGTCTTTACTTTTTCTATTTTCTCCTTTGGTGCATATTTACTTTTTCTGGGAGGGGTTTGTCTTCCTGGGAATTTTGACAAGGATCATGCCTTTACTCACATTAGTGACCTATCTTTTGCAAAGCATGAGAAAAGGTTTCAATATTGATCAAAAATTTATTTGTTTTCTTACAGTTGACAATGACTGAAACAAAGCTGTTTAACCATTCTTATTTTCTTCCTGTTCAGCTTACTAAAATGCCAATGGCTATTATAATTTGCGTATCATATGGTATCTTACTCCACTGCAAATATTTTACTTTTGCTGATTGCCTTGTTACCTCTCAATTTACAAACAACCAGATTAAATTTGTAAAATATTTATTGCCGAATATATCCACTGGTTTCAATAACACATCATCATTTTACTGTTTTCTACCATTAAATATATTTGTTTTGGTAGACATATAGCAGTCACTGTTCATAGCAACCATTCTAAATCTTCTCCTCACCCCCATACATAACAAATTTCCTATATAAAGGTTCTACAAAGTCAGGAGTTTCATGACCAGACAGTGGCTTCACTCCACTGTAAGACATCACTAGTGTTTATCTACAGAGACCCATTCATTGTATGCTTTACAATGAAGGCATTGCTGTGATGAAGGAGTATCAAGTGACTTGATCTTCAGACATTTTTGATCTCATTCATACTGCATTCTCCTGTCAAAGAGAAAGTGTAACTCAAAGATATCATGTGTCGAACTGAAATGTAGGTCACAGGTCTTATAATTTATGTATAGGGTCAAAGCACTTTGCTTGCTGGGTGGTGGGAAAGTGGACAAGATATCACTGAATAAATGGAGGTCACTTTTTGTACCACTGTTATAAGGATAATTGACATCTTCATATATCTGTTTGGGAATTTAAAAGCTATCTCCATAGAAAAAGTTTTTCTTTGCTAATATGATGAGTTACATTCCTTCTCATTATAGTCATTCAATATTTAAAACCTGTCTCTAAAAACAGGTGATGTTTTGGTAAATGGGTGGCAAAGAAAAGCCATATATGGCTTCTCTTGATTTTCCGTTCATCACAAGCATTATATTATTGCTTGCACTAGGTGACCTTTGTTTTTATCAAGGTGAGATGAGCTAATCCATAATGGTAATCTACTAAACAATATAAATTTGTTTCTCTACTACACTGATGGCTTGAATTCATGATGCACACCTCTGTCTTTGAAAGAAGTCTCTTGGTGAATAAATTAGTGACTTAAGTGAATATGCACTGTGCCATGTATGTAACTGAGGTACATGTGATGGAGAAGGTGACAAACTTAGGCCATTCAAGAGATTTGCAAAAGTTGTTCAGGTGTTTTGATATCAAGGATTTTCATTTACCATTTAACATGCAAATAAACACAAATTCTCTTTCTCTAAATATGCACATCATTCA
This sequence comes from Potamilus streckersoni, assembly GCA_016746295.1. Lineage (NCBI taxonomy): Eukaryota > Metazoa > Mollusca > Bivalvia > Unionida > Unionidae > Potamilus > Potamilus streckersoni. The sequence continues at coordinate 4,772,072 of JAEAOA010001385.1, read as the reverse complement.
ATATACTTGTTACAATGTAAGTGTTCTTTCACAATAATTGTTACTTTTTATTATGTGGGGGCCTTGAGTGGCAGAGTAGTCTAAAGCACTGACCGTTACAGATCACTGCCATCTCACCTCTGTCTGAGTTCGAGTCCAGACTCGGCTAATGTGGGTAAGTGAGAAAGCCTGCCAGAAGCTTCTCATGGGTCGGTTGTTCTTCCCTGGGTTTTCCAAGGTATTCCTCCACCATTAATACTGGCTGCCATGTATAGCCTATCTTGTGCTGAAAAATGGCGTTAAACCCTACAACAACCAACCAACCAACCAACCAACCAACCAACTTTTTATTATGTCCCTATATGTAGCACCAGCAGTTTTAGTCTTTCTTGGTAGATCATTGCCTGGATTATATTTGAGGCAGTTGTCATTGATATCAGCAATCAGTAGCTGTGTTATTAGCAACTGAATTCAGGTCTCTTCAGGTGTCATTGTCAAATGTGTTATGACTCTATGGTCATAAACTAACTAACCAAAAGAATCAAAACTAACACATTTTGTAAAACTAAGATATAATTTAATTATCAACGGTATACAATGAAACTTTAACAGGAACTTTCTGTATTGTGAATTAAATCTTGAATAATCCTATAAAGTTCTACTGAAATACAAAAAGAATCAAATTTTCAAAGTAAAATCTCACATTTTTGAATGTGCTGGTCTGCCAGAAGTCCTAGTGTATCAAAACAGCATTGTCCAGAACTCCTTTGAGTAAATTCACAATAGTTCCAGAATAATATTTTAGTCCAGTGAGCACTTTGTAATTGCAGTGAATAATATAAATAAATGTTTCCTCTTCAGTATTATCTAAACACAACATTAAATACTTCTGCAGACTGATGCTACAACAAGAACAAAGGAAATAAGATTGAATAAATTGATACAGGCATAGAGTCCTAAATGCAATTTTTTCCTACTCCTTGCATTCCATTTTACAAATACCAAATATTGCAAATGGACCCAGCTGACAAACCCATTCAATGGGAAATAGCTTTGTTCTTCTAAGAACCAACCTGACAGCATAACCTAATATATGGGGAAAAATGCAAATTTGCAAACAGGTTTTATTATTAAAAACTTCACAACAATTATTTATAGATTATTTGCAATCTACAAGCACTCTTAATATCCTAAAATAGAATATATACTTATGTACAAATATTAAATATGTAATATCTTTTTTTAAAATTGAACAAAATTAAAATTAAAAATGAACAAAAATTACTAAAATATAGATATCCATAATGATATCAACAATTAGGAGATGATGTGTCATTACTGAAACCTGGTGTCTTCAGGAGTCCTTGTTGATATCAACAATTAAGAGATGATGTGTTATTACTGAAACCTGGTGTCTTCAGGAGTTCTTGTTGATATCAACAATTAAGAGATGATGTGTCATTACAGAAACCTGGTGTCTTCAGAAGTCCTTGATGATATCAACAACTAGGAGATGATGTGTCATTACTGAATCCTTGTGTCGAATCAGGAGTCATTTTTTATATCAACAATTAGGAGATGATGTGCCATTACTGAATCCTTGTGTCTTCATGAGTCATTGTTGATATCAACAATTTAGAAATGATGTGCCATTACTGAATCCTTGTCTTCATGAGTTATTGTTGATATCAACAATTAGAAGATGATATGTCATTACTGAATCTCAGTGTCTTCAGGAGTCATTTTTGAACTCTACAATTAGGAGAGTATTTATCATTACCAATTCCAGCTGTTTTTATGAGTCAGCCTGATCTAGTCTGTTAAATGAATAACTGCATGATGTCAAAATTTTATTTCATTCACAAACACTTGCTTATAGCATAAGTTCTGTTCTTCAAATCCTCTTCAAATACCCCACCCTTCCTATATATTATTAATTACCCCCAACTTTAATGAGTTCTATTTATCCAGCACAGTAAGTGGTTCAACAGAAAGACTGCAACATGTGGTGTTTTAAGCTACTACTTGTTTTAGACAGTTGAATCTCCTTTTTTTCTACCTTTACAGTTTTTTATGATGAAACTGCAAATGACATGGAGCATATTATTGTGCTGCTGTCTGCCTGTCTGTCTGTCTGTGTTCATAAAATACAATTTATTGGAATAAGACAAAAAAACTATCTGACTCGTGTCATGACAATTTTGCAAACATTTAATGGATTATATTTTTAGGAGATTGCCCCAAATTTTCAATTCTTAGCATACTTTTAAATTTTGAGTTTATGAAGCGCTTGAGGTAGGCATGTGAAATTTTATAGACATATTGACATTTATATGTAGGTGGCCTTTCAGCTCTTTACAACAAATTTCTGGTTTTCTTTGCACATTTATTTATTGTCTGGACTTGAGTAAAAATTTTGTAAGCACAGTGTTAAGCCAAAGCCATTCAAAGTCAAATGAAATATGGTATACATTTTTGTATGCATAGATAGATGAACTGATTATTATGTTTTTGCACCTTTTTCTTCAAATTTTGTTGAGGTTTGAATTTTTGTAGACTGACTATTTAGGGATGTGCAGTAGAGATGTTCATATTATTGCAGAAGCTACTTGACATAGACACATGAAATGTCACAGCATTTTTTGGTATAAAAAGATGGTCTGATTATATTATCATGTCATTTGAATATCAATTTTGTTTTAAAGTTATCTTTTGTTTTCAACTTTATTAGACATATAGTTTTTGTTTAAAGTGCAGTTGTACATTACAACACAAATCTAGTTTGCATAAGATGTCATCTTTTCTATACATTTTTTTTATCCATCATTCCCAACCGTTTTCTCATGATATATGCCCAGTCTGATAATATCAGGAAACATTTCTGTCAAAGAATGAAAGTTTAGTTTTATTTTTTTGACAAGGTGTGAACTTGATTCAGCAACCTATCTTGGGTGTGCTTAATTCAGTCTCTTTGTTTTGTTTTTTTTTTCCTTTTATGAATCCTACACATGTCAAACATAACTTTCTTAGATCAAAAATGAAAAGTAAGAGTCCTTCACAAAATGTTGTTTTGATACAGGATACAGGATAAATTTAAATGTGACAAAGCCGCTTACATGTATAATACAAATAATATCTGCATGCTGTCATGTTTATCAAAAGAATAAAAAGTACACTTTTAATTAGGAGGTAAAACATGCTATAAGAAATTTGTACAACTATTAGGAGATGCATGCAATTTTTCTTAAGGACAATAGAAGATCAGTGATGGATCTGTGTGGGGCAGAGAGAGAGAATGAACACTTTATTAGACTGAAAACATTTCCAGATTAGTCAATAGTGTGATAGGCTAATGCCTTAGGCTGATTTACAAAACAGATTGGAATTATTATATGTGTGAAGTTGATTGTGCTATTTTATGGAGTCAGAAAGTTAGGATTCCTTCTCTATTAGAATTAAATAAATTGAATTTGTATTGGCCCTGAACTGCATTTTGACCATAACAACATTTTTCAGTTATAACAGAAGATCATCTCAAGGCAGCGTCTTTAATTGACCCAAGGATTGTTTATCTTCTTCACCTTTTATGAAAGGACTGCTTGCCAGTCAAAAATTATAAGACTGGAGCATTAATAAGATTTTGCTAACTTGTCCATTGCCCAGATTAATTTGAAGAGTCTTTACAGTCTAATTAGTGCTAATTAGTATGACTTTAATAAATTAGATTAACTTTATAGACCCGGCAGCAATCAATCTTTGAAACATAAGCATTATATAGGTCTGATCCAGCTTCATATAGGAATCTCATTCATATTTGTCAGAATGAGAATTTTTATTTTTTTGCAGATAGCTATAATATCATTCTTCTTGGCTTTAGACGGAAAATCAGATCCATATGTATTTGGGCTTCAAATCTTCTTCAGTTAAAACTGGCTTCATGAAAATTTTATATATGCTAAATCAAACATTTATGAAATATTGATATGCCCCACCACAATAATGACATATTTTATAGTGCTAATATTGTCCAACTATTCTTTACATATTTGTTATATTTTGCATTGGGAATATTACACGCACTGTAGTGGACCATTCATGTTACACAAGCACTTTTCTAGCTGTTGCTATTTTGGAATTTTTATGATTCTCAAGAACATCTGAGATGGTTTCTTAACACTTGGCAGTTACAAGGAATGAAAAAAAGAATGAAATGATCTTGTTATTTCTTACAAATTCATTTCAACCAGAAGAGCATCAGTCCATTCGATTAGATTTTCCTAAACATTAGATGTAAATAATAATAAATTCTCCTTATAAGATGGACCAGTACCAGAGAATTTAGTTGATAGAAAGTGTCTAAAATGTTAGAGACAATGTGTTATAATGACAACCCAGAGTAATATGTATAGGAACAGAAATAGTACATTCAAACATAAAAGGTATCAACTTTTGTAGCTTAAACATTGATGATGTATTACTAAAGACCAAAATATTGAGAATTTCTCATTTACAAAATCCAGCAAGATGCTCTTTCATTATCTCAAATTTGTTAAATGACACCAAGGTAAGCTCATGACATTAAGTGTAGACTGGTCCCAGTTGATATCATCAACATCAGAAATGTGAATGCATATACCATTTCATCCAATTTATTCACTACCTGTTTCACAAATCATTTTTTTAACAGCTGGACAAACAGGAATGCCACATGGTTCATTGAGGAATGACAAAACTCCTCAAAAGAAAATTCTGCAAGACCCAGATTATCAGACAGACAGAGAACCAACTGAACCTCCAGAAGATAATGAAGTTTTTGAGTATTTGATAAAAGAGGTGAGAGGTCCTATATCTGTGAAAGAGATAGCAACAAAGAAGCTATTCCCAAAAGATTTTGATATTACAAGTTGGTTTCGTAGTCATCAAAGACGATTTGTTATGTTTGAAAACAAAGGGAAGAATTATCATTTTATTGTTCCCTTTTACAGAGAAGCAACATTTTGCTTTGATTTTAATCGTCTAGGCAAGAAAGAAAAGTGTGACAAGTCTGATTGTCCCCATGCACATATTTGCAAGGATTTTATTGGTGGTCATTGCAAACAAGGACAGAAGTGTCCATTTTCACATAACTTTTATGACAGGGAAAATGCTGGTATGATATCAAAGCTGGGACTGGATGACTTTAGTAATGAAGAGATACGTCTGATCTACAGCCTTCGGTTCCCTCATGTTTGTGGCCAACACACTCCAACTCGCATTTGCCGTCTCCCAGCTTGTGCTTATCTTCACATTTGTATAAACAATCTGTTCGGCAGATGTGAACATGGATCTGATTGCAAATTGAGCCATACTTTTGAAACAGAACACAATAAAAATGTTCTAAAAGCCTTCCAGTTAGCACATTGGAATGAGCCATTATTGAAGAAAGTGATTTTCTTGAATGCCTTCATCAGTAAAGGAAACCCAGATCCTAAGGATATCTCACCTTATGGTTCCAAAGAATCAATACCAGACAAGAGAAGCATGTCCAAGACTAAATTGTACAGAAGAACAGACAGCACCAGCTACCTTCACACTGAGCAGAAAAGTGAATGTCATGGTAGAAGTAGGTCTGTCGATGCTAGGAAGTTACACAGAGGATCTTTAGCCGTTCTCTCCAATGAGAGCCATGGGTATGACAGTGATGATAAAGAATGGATAAATAGCAGAAAGGAGGAGGTAAAACCTTCATCTAAAAAGAGGGACTTGCAGAAAGAGAGGATACACAGGGAAGAGGAATCTATTGGAAGAACTGGCTCACTGAAACCAAAGTCTGACAATTTAGAAACAAATGATAGAGACAGAAAAACAAAGGGACTGAGGCCAAGAAATAAATTAAACAATGAAGAAGAAAAAACTTCTGCAGGTTTGTTTATTTTATACTGATTATTATTAAGATATATTTCTAAAAGAATTACAATAAAATAATAAAAGAGACAGACAGTCATATATATAATAGTTATGTTATAAAAGATATACAATTTATCAATTTCAGAAAAAGAAAAAATTTGTAGTTGTGCATTGGTATTAAGGTCAATAGGATACAAATTATCTAAATCTAAGTAAGTTTTTTTTATGAGTCTAGTCATGTCTCCATGTATAATATCCACCAGAATGAAAGAAAAATCTAGCAGATATTGACTACCGGAATTAAAATGTGTTAAAACATTAGAGGAAAACTGATGACCTCTATAATTTTTTATACAACAGCTATGATTATCCACTCTCCTAGAGACTTGTTGAAGTGTTTGTCCAATATATTGCATATTACATTTTTTTACAGGTTCTCAAATAAATCACATAAGTTGATACTCAGTTAGTGTTATAATGTAGAGAAAATACATCTTCTGTCTTGATTGAACACATTATTGTAATCCTTGTTTCTTGGTTGTACATGTTATTGCAATCCTTCTGTCTTGATTGTACATGTTATTATAATAATTTATTTTTTTATTGTACTCATAATTGAAATCCTTCTGTCTTGGTTGAACACATTAGTGAAATCCTTCTGTTGTTGTTGTAGTGTTTAATGCCCTTTTCAGCACAAGATAGGCTATATATGGTGGCCAGTATTAATAGTGGAGGAAGAACCCTAAGAAAACCCCGGGAAGAACAAGCAACCCATGAGAAACTACTGGTAGGCTCTTTTGTGTACTTGTGTTAGCTGAGTCTGACACTTAAACTCATGTAGACAAAGGTGAGATGGCAGGGATCCAGAACAGTGAGTGCTTTAGACCACTCAGCCACTTGGGTACCCCCAAAATCCTTCTGTTTTTGTTGTACGCATTATTGTAATTCTTGTCTTTGTTGTACACATTATTGTAATGATTCTGTCTTCATTGCATATATTATAGTAAACCTTCTATCTTGGTCATACATGTTATTCTAATCCTTTTGTCTTGGTTGAACACATTATTGTAATCCTTCTGTCTTGGCTGAGAAGCCCAAAGTAGCCGATTGGCTAAAGCACTCACCTCTGCATGGATTTGAGTCTCTGGCTAAAAAGCCAATGTGGTTGCATGAGAAAGCTTGCCAGTAGCTTCTCATGGGTCAGTGGTTCTTTCTGGGGGTTTCCCAGGATCTTCCTCCACCATCAATACTGGCCTGCATGTATAGCCTATCTTGTGCTGAAAAATGGTGTTAAACCCTACTACTACTACAACAACAACAACAACAACAACAACAACAACAACAACTACAACTGTCTTGGTTGAACACATTATTGTAATCCTTCTGTCTTGGTCATATTTTTTATTGTAATCCATCTGTCTTGCTGGTACACATTATGGTAATCCTTCTATTTTGGCTGTATATGTTATTGTTACTGATTTTTTGTTTTTACATGTTATTTGCAATGATTCTCTTGCATTGGAAACCTGCACTTATGAAAATTCTGCATGAGTTTGAACCCTAATAATCCTAATGGTACTAATGCCAAACATCCATTGAAGAAGACAAATATCAGCATTAAACTCTACAATGTCACCAGCCAAATTTCATTCTACTGTGTCATCAGCTAAATTTATCTAACAATGTCATAAACATCAACATTAAAACAGTAGTAAGTAAAAGTGAGAAAAGAAAAATATTTGTATAAGGACTTGATTGATAATGTGAAACTATTGATTGAAAAACAGATGTTTTTTAACAATGATATGTGATTCATAGGCACTTTAACATTAATATGTGATACAAAGATACTTTAATATAATATGTGATACATATAAGGTACTTTAATGTTGATATGTGATACAGAGATATTTTAACATTGATATGTGATACAAGGATAATTTAACACTGATATGTGATACATAGGTACTTTAACATTGATGTGTGACACATAAGAACATGTACTTTAACAATGATATCTGATTTACAGGTGCTTTAACATTGTTATGTGATACAACTTTAAGGTACAAATGTTAACTTTAACAATGATATGTGGTACAAAAGTACTTTAACACTAATATCAGATTCAGAGGCACCTTAACATTGATATGTAATCCAGAGATACTTTAACTCATATTTGCCATCACAAATAGCATTCAGATCTAAATTCCATATAGTGATTTATGACAAGAATGACTGTCTCTCTCTTTTATCCTCTATCAGTTGTATTTAGACCAAGGTGCTTCAAGCATGGAACTTTTTGCAGGATTCTGACAATGAAAGTCCAAGGATACATTACTTCAGCAGATATAAAAATCTGTAAATAAATTTTGAATATTGAAAGTATAAGACTAGCTACTGGCAGTAGGCACTATCACTGCATAGAGCTATAATTACCACTTAGTATAGCTAAACACTTATATTTTATGAAATACTAAAAATCATTTGCAGTCTTTTACATTGCTTAAAGTACCATTAAACTACACATAGTAGTTAGTACATATGGTTCACACTACAAATAGGTGGTACTTTTATAAGCTCTTTCCTCGCTGATGATGGATGAATTTTTAAAGCAAGTGTCAGTAAGGGACATTATATTATGGTTCTTATGCCATCATTCATCATACATCCATTATCAATTGTGGTTTCAAACTTTGGAGAAAAAAAATAAACCACTGAACCAAGTTTTGTGCAAACTGTAAGCCTTTCATATTTTTACCTGTGATGCTGATCCATGGTCAGATACGGACACTGTGATCAAGAATAGAACATCTTAAAGACCTCTACATGCTTGTGAATTTAATTTGATCAGAGCTGATAGTAAGCATCTTGGAATGAAGACCTTTTAATTTTATACTGATGATGCCATTCAAATTTAGCTGTAATTGTTAAAACTGAAATCTTCTCTTTTGTCAATCAGTAATTGCTATTTTCATCTTCTCGTAAAAATCCATTAGACCAGTTTTAACCAAATGTGGCACAGAATATAGAGGCTTAAAGAGTTTTAAAATTTGTGTGACTGTAAAAATGACTGCAATAATTAAAAATAGAACAAAACTTAAAATTACTTCTTTTCCAAACTTACTGAATACAATTTAGTCACATTTGGGAGACAGCATATAGATATTATGGCCTTTCAGATTTTTACAAATGACACTCAGATTCACCATCAAATTATTGCCATGCTTACTAACATAAAATAACCTCTAAACAATATTTCCAAATAGAATTTAACCAAATGAAACAGTAAACATTTTCTCACGTAGACCATTCCACGAATGAAGCTGATCTGTCATCACTTATAGATGTAAATAACTAAAAATAACACCCAACAAACTATAAATGACCTTTTCTCCAAAACCACTTTACAATCTGACTGATATGACAGAAATATTCTTACTCAATGCCTTTAAGATTGATGCAAATGATACTGTTCCGCTATTAAATATGACTAACAGTACCATATTTACTAGCTTATAAGTTCAACTGCAAGCTGCACAGACCTAGCTCTTCTGTCACATAAAGTGCCAGCACATCTGGATCTCTGTATGTAAGAATAATCAGTAGAACAAACAACATAGACACTGATCAGCAGGTGCATTAATCTATGGCATATATTGAACTTTGTTGTTTGCATTTTGACTAAACTTATAAGTGAGTAAATATGGCAACAGAATAAGCAGAAACATATACACACAACTTAGAAAAGACATTGAACAGGTTTTTGAACAACCTGCATTGGGTCTTTGAATTAGAGGGGATGCACATCTTGATGAGTTTTGCATTCGATTCACAAAACTAGGTTACTGTGAAACATTTTATGCTTCACTAATTTTGGATAAATCTTGTTTTATTTAATGTCTCCATTTTTGTTTACATTAGAATAATAAAATTTGAAGATTGTATTTATCTCACCATTATAACAAAGAAGGCTACTTATGCTTACATTTCACATTTTAATGGCTACTTATGCTTACATTTCACATTTTAATGGCTACTTATGCTTACATTTCACATTTTAATGGCTACTTATGCTTACATTTCACATTTTAATGGCTACTTATGCTTACATTTCACATTTTAATGGCTACTTATGCTTACATTTCACATTTTAATGGCTTAACTTTTGCATGCAACTTATAGCCAAATAGTTGTTGGTACCCTGAATAAATACTTTTTCACCAGTAGTCATGCAACTTTATCAAGGAATGCAAATTGATGAGCAGTCCGATGACAATGTAGATCACTGTGTACCATGTCTCAACTTTCACTGATGTTTGTTCGGTCTCAAGCTGGATACCAGAATCATCAAACTAGATGATTATATGCATCTCTTTATGGCCAAAAAATCACTTTGACTTTCACATTTTACTGAACTCTGTTTTTGCATTGAGTTAGTGATCTTGTGGATTTTCTTCCAGTGCAATATTGTTGTACCTGGAGTCAAGAAATTTGGTAAGAAGCTGTATCTAGATGAGTATTACACTCTCACTTTAAAAGTAGGTCACTTTTGACCAATATTTCATGACTTTGGGTAGTTTCTAGTTTTACTATTCATACTTAAATCATTAAAGTGGATGATTGTATACATATCCCTTGAGTACCGCATACAGACAAAGAAGGTCACTGTGATCTACATTTCACATTATACTGCCTTAGGTTAAGTTTATTCATAAAGCCCCTGATTTGCCTGCATGATATATGCGTACGATCCCATCTAAAATCATGTATCCTTATTTATATTCCTTCAATTCAGTAGTAGGTGATTATAACCCATAATTTACATTAAGTGACTTGGGGTTACTCTTTGTGTCTGATGCTTATGTCTCTGGCATATGCAAGTGACTTGGGGTTACTCTTTGTGTCTGATGGTTATGTCTCTGGCACATGCAAGTGACTTGGGGTTACTCTGTGTGTCTGATGGTTATGTCTCTGGCACATGCAAGTGACTTGGGGTTACTCTTTGTGTCTGATGGTTATGTCTCTGGCACATGCAAGTGACTTGGAGTTACTCTGTGTGTCTGATGGTTATGTCTCTGGCACATGCAAGTGACTTGGGGTTACTCTGTGTGTCTGATGTTTATGTCTCTGGCACATGCAAGTGACTTGGGGTTACTCTTTGTGTCTGATGGTTATGTCTCTGGCACATGCAAGTGACTTGGGGTTACTCTGTGTGGTTATATCTCTGGCACATGCAAGTCTGCTTTGCAACAGAAGAAGCTATTATCAGCACAATGATAGCTGCATAGTGTCAGAAGTTAAAATGCTAAAATTATAAAATGATTCAGATGTGAAGAGAAAATTTGTTTCTTCAAAATAACACCCCACAAATCAAACATGAGGCTAACATTTTGAAGATATCTGAAAAAGATGATTAATTTTGATGATTTCAAAAAAAGCTTTAATGAATATCATCATTTTTATCAAAGCTAATGTTATTAGAATAAATCATCATAAACTCTAAACGAATGCAATTATAAAACATTTTTTTGTTAAGAGTACTTTAGTCTGGACTTGTTTTCTGCATGATTAATAATGTTTACAGTGGCTACTGGTCACTACTAAAAGTAGACTTTTGGTATGTCACCATTGATGAGGGCCTGGATGTAGATCAACAACAATAATATTAATAATAATAATAATAATAATAATAATAATAATAATAATAATAATAATAATAATAATAATAATAATAATAATAATAATAAAAATGACTTTATTTAAAGAGGGTATCACTATAAACTGAAGAATTATTATTATTGTTGATTATGCTCTGCTTTCCTGACACACTGGTATTCTTTCATGACAGGTTTTATTGTATCCACAATCTGATTTTGCTTTTTCGTTGCAAAAAACAAACTTTCTTTAAACATTCAAAACAAAGTAGACTATGGTTCATGGTTCTTGTTATTTGAATGTTGTAGATTCAGGCCTGGAAACAGATGCTGCTCAGTCCATTTCAATCTGCGACCTTTATCTTGTTGACAAGTGCAAGACAGCTACCTGTAAATTTCATCACCATGACAGCATCAAGCTGCCATATATCTGGCAGATTAAAATATTTAATTCATGGCTGACTCTGGATAAGCTAAAGATGATTGAGGTAGAAAAGGCATTTTGTAAGAAGAATTATACCATTCAGACATCAGTGAGTATACATGTTGTATTTTTTAAACATCAATTGGTGACATTAGGGTCAAAAAGTGTCAGGCAGGACATGTTGTCACTTTTACAGAATATTTTCAGTGATTTAAGTGATTTTGTATGCATGTGCAATGCATCACTTAGAGGAGCAAGACTGAGAATCAAGAATCCTGTTGGTGTTAGAACTCTGGGTCAGACTGAGTATAAAACAAAGCTTGGTGTCAAAAACTGGAAGTATAAGCTAAAAATGTAGGTGTCTCTCAATGCACAGATGAGGCAAAAGGGAAAAACTGCATGTGCAAGGTGTTACAATTATCTGGTCTAGAAATTTATCATTCTCACTAGTGCTTACACATAAAATCACTTTTATAGTCAGCACTGATTGTTTATATAGGCCAAATGCAAAAAATAGATTATCTAGATTTTCCCCCAGTTCAGCAAAATTGTTTCTGTTTGAAAGAGAATTTTTGGATTATAGTGTATACTTAATTATATGTTTGCTCCAAGTATTAATTACGATGTCTTACATCTGCCAATTGTGATATCTTACATCGGCTATCAATGTTGGCTCCAAGTGCTAATGGCATAGTCTTACATCTGCTATCAATGTTGGCTCCAAGTGCTAATGGCATAGTCTTACATCTGCTATCAATGTTGACTCCAAGTGCCAATGGCAAAGTCTTACAGCTGCTATCAATGTTGGCTCCAAGTGCTAATGGCATAGTCTTACATCTGCTATCAATGTTGGCTCCAAGTGCCAATGGCATAGTCTTACATCTGCTATCAATGTTGGCTCCAAGTGCTAATGGCATAGTCTTACATCTGCTATCAATGTTGGCTCCAAGTGCCAATGGCATAGTCTTACATCTGCTATCAATGTTGGCTACAAGTGCTAATGGCATAGTCTTAGATCTGCTAACAGCATCATCTCATATCAATGTTTGCATTTGGATCCAGCTTATATGCAAGTAATGTACAAAACATGCCAAGAAACTGAATTTATAAATAAACTAACATCACAAGCTTCAGGAGACAGTTGAAGGAAATCATGGTACTAATTCAGTTCCCATAGTAAACCTATGCAAACACCATGATATTAAAAATTCAATAATTTAAAATTTTGGGGAGATCATGACCAAACTTAGATTTATCAGTATAGATAAAACCTGAAATTCAGCTTTTGTGCAGAGGAAAGAGTTTGAGCCGCAGCATTTTCTGAAGCTGCATATGTTTGAAACATATGCTTTCTATTCCACACCAAAGAGTTAGGTGCTAAATTTAGTAATGAGCATTCCAAACTCAAGAATATTAAAGAACTGAAATTCCATCAATAAAACAATGTCTCTTTTTGTATTCATTTTTAACTAGGATAAGGTCTCAAAAGATTCTTTTCCTAAAACATTAATACATTATTAACCAATCCTGGTCACCCAAACCCGTATATACTCTATTTAAAGTTCCCTCATTTCTAGGCTGGTTCCCATTTTTCAATACAATTAATGACCATCTCTATGTACATGTATTATTACAGAAAAAGAAATTTCAAATGACAAAAATTGCTCCCAGAGACATATTATAAAATTTAAAACTAAACTAAGGCAGACATGAGTCCATTAAAATGCAAAATATAAAGTTTCGGAACATTCACTGAAATAAATTAGTGGGATGCAAAGTCAGGTCATCCCCATTAAGCATGGTGGAAGAGACCTAAGTGGTGATATCTGATGAATTGTATCAAAACACAACTAGGAAATATCATATTGCTTACTATAATTATTCTATAAATGGTCAATTGTATACATTTTATATATGTATTGCTTAGATATGAACCAAAGTGCAAAACACTCCACCCAGCATAGTCAAATCTGCACCACCCTCCCCCTTCTTAGAAACAATTGGTATTCTGAATATGTGTTTAATATCCCACTGAAAGTCACTCTTTGGTTTATAAAAGGTATTAATTTTGTTTGATATTCACAAATAAAACCATATGATTGCATTTATAGTAAAGTTAATTGCACTTGCATAAATGGAGTCACTGTATGGCTTGAGCTGTCTTTAGGAATTATGGTACTATTTCAGTTCCCATAGTAAACCTATGCAAACACCATGATATTAAAAATTCAATAACTTAACATTTTGGAATGCTTATGACCAAACTTATATTTATCAGTATAGACGAAACCTGGAAGTCAGCTTCTGTGCAGAGGAAAAGATATGAGCCACAGCATTTTCTGGAGCTGCATATGTTTGAAACGTGCTTACAATTCCACACCAAAGAGTTAGGTGCTAATTTTAGTAATGAGTGTTCCAAACTCAAGACTATTAAAGAACTGAAATTCCATCAATAAAACAATGTCTATATTTTTATTCACTTTCAACTAGGATAAGGTCTCAAAAGATTCTTTTTCCTACAACATAATATTAACCAATCCTGGTCAACCAAACCCATATATACTCTATTTAAAGTTCACCCATTTCTTTAAGGCTGGTCCCCATTTTTCAATAAAGTTAGTACCAGGTGTCCTGAAAGTTTAATAATGCAAACATATTTTTATATCTGCATTTGTGTAAATATATTGTCATAAACATTCCTCAGGCCACCAGTCTCTGTGTATCCATCTCTACTTCCATCTGTGTCTGTGCTTCTATCCATCTCAATCCATTAATGTGTCTATGCAAACATCCAAATATTCATCCTTCAGTCCATCTGTGTCTGTGCAACCATCCATACATCCATCCCTCAATCCACCAGTGTGTCTATGCATCCATCCATCCATGCATCCCAAAGTCCATTCATGTCTGTGCTTCATCCGTTCCTTAGTGTCTCCATTCATCAGTGTAATGCATCATTCATTCCTCAATGTCTCTTTCCATCAACATCAGGGTATGTGCATCATTCATTTGTCACTGTTAGTCTATTATTGTATCTGCTTCATCCATTCCTCAGTGTCTCAGTCCATCAGTGTATATGCATCATTCATTCCTCAGTGTCTCAGTCCATCAGTGTATATGCATCATTCATTCCTCAGTGTCTCAGTCCATCAGTGTATATGCATCATTCATTCCTCAGTGTCTCTTTCCATCAGGGTATGTGCATCATTCATTTGTCACTGTCTGTCTATTATTTTCTCTGCTTCATCCATTCCTCAGTTTCTCAGTCCATCAATGTATATGCATCATTCATTCCTCTGAGTGTCTCATGCAGTCCATCATTGTATATGCATAATTTATTCCTCAGTGTCTCAGTCCATCAGTGTATATGCATCATTCATTCCTCTGAGTGTTTCATGCAGTCCATCAGTGTATGTGCATCATTCATTCCTCAGTGTCTAAGACCATAAGTGTCTGTGCATGTGTCCATCCATCCAATTACCTATCAGTATTTTCATGAACTCCAAAACTAAATGAGGAAAGGTGATCATTCTTTACTTAGATGCGAACAAAGTTTAGGATCTTTGACATCCACCCCTAATTTCCCTGGGTAGAATGGGAGAGTCAGTATACTTATAATTGCTTCCATCTCAAGCAAAAATAGTAATAAAATTCTGATTACAAGATGTCAGTGATGAAATTATGTTATTATCCTGTTGCTTCCTTTATGCTAAATACAGCTGCAATGTATGCAGTATAGTCAATATATAATTTTCAGATCTTTTACGAGGGCCGCAATTACAATGCTAAACTTGAGCTCGACACCATGACTGCAGTTGTAACAGAAAGTGGAAGCTCCAATTTTACCATGAACACCATTGCAAGACGATTGTCCACAAAGTCCTATGCAGAGGGAGCCAAGCCATCTGCAGAGGACAGCTTCAGGACTCAGTGGAGATGGTTCTTTAATGACTTGGGGAGTTTTTGCTTAATGGAACCTGTAAGTTCTTATCAGCGTGTGAGCAAAAATATGCACTGAAGTCAATATGTTTGTAACGATTTGTTCAGATTTTCATTACTGACACAAAATGTTTATTATTTGGTATGATGTGATTATGATTTTTATCATAGCTTTAAACAATTTTTCAGTCATATCGCTACGATGTCTGCAGTGTGGCAGTTTATAGTGATGTCAAGCACTGGGGCATCATGCTGCAGACATGTAGCATGATGTCCCACCCAGTCACATTATCCTGACACCAGGCCGACTACTAACCTCTTAATGCTGAGCATCAAGTGATGCAGCTGTTAGTACCATTTTTGTTAAGTCTTTGGTGCAAATGTAAAATATCTTTGCTTGTAATATATATATATATATATATATATATATATATATATATATATATATATATATATATATTGTGTTTACTCAGTCCTGTGTAGATGGATATTGGATATGAGGATTAGGACAATTTACAGTAAATCCAGTGGATTCACTCTCAGATTTTATGACACACTACACTGAGCTTACTGAATTCATTCCATGAGTAAACAAAAACAAACCAATGGTATATACCATAAACCTTACCATGGCAGCTATCAATTTCATACTTTTACCTGTACAAGCCATCAATTTCATAGCTGTACATGTAGTAACACTATCTGTGATATCCTAGCTAGGCATATGCACAGGTCTGCTTTTGATTAATGATGGGTATCATACCATTTCTCCACATGAAAGACTGTACAAGGTGGTCAGTAGCTTTGGTGGATCAGTAGCTTTGATCATGTCTATATTTACCTACAATCAATTACATACATGCATATATTTACTTAACTATTTTCTGCATTAGGCAGTACATTCAATGCTCTTCCCCATTGTGAGTTTGGCATTGTAAAAGTAGAAATAACTGCAACACTTGCTGGTTGTGGAGTTTATTAACCAACAGGAAACATGCTAGATTAAAACTAGATACAAAGACTCTATGTGACCCAGGCACATTTTTTCCTGAATGAGTGAATGGGTGAGTGAAGATTGTGCATGAAGATTGAGCTAAACTCAATCACATGCAAAATCAGAATGAATAAGGTGTTGTTCAACCAGAGATGAGAGGAGCCAAGGGCTTTTGTTAGGTGGTCTGGGATTAATGTTAGTGCCATCTACTGTATGATGCACTTTGTGCACTGTGCTCACTCACTCATTCACTCATTTACTCATGACAAACACCCACTGAGTGAGTTGTGTATTTCATAAAAGTGTTTGGTATCTTGGTTACAAACTTTTCTTAGTTCTCTTTAATTTCCATACTATTTACAAACCCTTTTTTGACAAATTATTGAAACCAAATGTTTCTTTTAAAATGAATATATAATGGTTGCTTCCTGCTCCACTGTGTATTATTAGCAGAGACATCAGAAAGGACCATGGTAAATTATGCATATTAGGGAACATGCTAAAATGGCTTGTGATAAAAAATCCAGATCAATTAGCATTGTTTTGCATTTTGGAAATATTCATGTGTACTTTGCTCAATTGATATACTTTGAAGAGTTTTGCCAATGATCTGCTTTATATACAGTGTGATCCCACTATAGCGTGCTCTGTTATAACACAAATTTAGATATAACACAATTTTGGCATGATTACTGAAATTTCTTATACATGTATTTTTCACATACACAAATTTTTTTAATATTAAAAGTATAAAAGTAACATGTTAAAGGTATTTTTATCATTTTTTGGGAATAAATAGATCATGTATGAATTCTAATACAAGATGATCATGGTATGCAATTTCATATACATGTATTCTTATTTGTATGTGTAAAATGTTTTTTCCTCTTAGAAGTACAAAAAATAATGTGTAAAAAGTTTATTCAGGTATCATGCTGGCTTCACAAATTTCTGAAATTGCAATTTATTGTCTTTACTTTGCAACAAAATATACCATCTGGTAAGGTTTTTGTTACATTAATTATTGGCCTGTTAAATTTGCATAATATACAACCTTGGGTTTTGAGTAATGAATTTCAGAGACACCATGAAAGGAATTCAGACTTGAAATAAAATGCACTGGGAATTATTTATTGGTAGAGATACAAATTCTTTGTTCATACTGACAAACCATCTTGACTAGTACATTGTTATATATTATTTTGCTTATTCAGACATCTGGCTTGGGTAATATAAGCTTTGAGATATCAGCAATTTTTTTGTGACATAACCAGAGATCAACTGGATAAGGCACTGTCTCATAATGAATCAAATAGTGTCAGACTACTGAATGCTCGCTGGTAACTAATATATTTATCTAGTCTGACTTTGTACTGAATGCTCGCTGGTAACTAATATATTTATCTAGTCTGACTTTGTACTGAATGCTCGCTGGTAACTAATATATTTATCTAGTCTGACTTTGTACTGAATGCTTGCTGGTAACTAATATATTTATCTAGTCTGACTTTTTATGTGGATGGTAAATAAAATTTCTCTTCTTTTTATACATAGAATTAAATCCTTCAGAATGCTCACATTTTCTGTAGTAATCCCTCTCAGATCAGAACACCTATTGGCATTTTTTTTAAATTTCTGATGCATGTGTGGAAGGCAGCATGACTTAGCTACTTGTTGGTTTATCCAATAGTTATTCTAAAGGGACTAGTTACAATTGACCAACCTTTAAAGGCATGAACAATAACTGCTTCAATCAACCAAACAATGGTTAATTCTTTTTGTTTTATAAATGTACAAAGAAAATGGATTACCTTTGATGCACTGATACAAATACTATACAAAATGTAAAAAGTTTAGTCTTAATCAATGTTCTAAAATTATTGACTTTACCACTACAATAAGAAATTGACATCTCTTTGGCCCTCCAAAGCTGTCCTTTAGTGGTAACTTCAATAACACATGCACCCTTCATCAAAGAAAGCCAACTATAATCTTTAATAATAATAACAAATCTTTCATCAAAGGAAGTCAGCAACAAATTTAAATAAAAGTAACAGAATCTGATGGATTGTTGTATTTTCAAATATACTGGAACACATTTATTGTAACATGAATTTAAGTACATGTAGCATGAAAGCAACTATAGCTAATTGCTATTTGATACCATTGTAGTAAAAATTGTTTAGTAAAAATCAGATATAGATAAAAACGAGGACTATCAATTATTTTATATATTACATTATTTTTGTTTTCTAATGGGATGTGAGTTATGAATGAATTTGATAACATGTGATATATACTCAAATTTGTGGATTTATTATATAAATGTACAATACTTAACAGATTCTAGATTGTCATACATAAATTTAAGTTGTCCATATACAAATATTTTTCTGACTAGTTTCTAATCACTTAATCAAAAGGAGTAGTTTTGATCAGGTTCTATGGACCCTAACTACTGTGCTGTAGTGTTACAAGTCACACTGTAAGTGCTAACTTTATCACCTGTTTCAAAAATAATGGATGAATTTGAATTCTCAGCCCTGTCATTTTCCATAGTTATCTTGTTCATATACATGCCTTCTATAATTGAATTGATGTTGTTTCCTCAGGTGTTTACATTACAATTGATTGTGAATTCCCACCAGAGACATTACTCAGTTAGTAACTGTAGTTCCTAGAACAAAATAGAATATGATCCCAGTCTGATGTTTTCGTTACTTTTTTCATTTGTTACATTCATTCTGTTGGACTTGGTGTTGTCATTATATCTTTGGGTGATATTATCATTTACATTGTCTTTTGGCTTAAGTGGCTTTAGTCAGTTAATCTTTGGTATTGTGTTTAATAATTTCTCCCTTGGCCTTTCACCTGTTTCCTGTCTAATTTATTAATTTTAACATTTGTATACTTGCTTGAGGTAAGTGCTTCTTTATGATTATCCTTTTATTAGTCAGTTTTATGGTAAGCATTACCTACCCCATCCAAGTGGCTCAGAGTGGTCTAAGGTGCTCACCATTATGAATCACTGCCTGCCATCTCACTTCTGTCAGTGTGGTTTCAAGTTTCTGGCCACTTTATGTATTTGAGAAAACTTGCTTCACAGGTATCAGTGGTTCTTTCCATGGTTTTCCATGGTTCTTCCTCCATCATTTATACTGGCTGCCATGTATAGCCTATCTTATGCTGAAAATGGCATTAAACCTATAGCAACAACAACAACCAACCCCAAATTTGTCCCAGTTGTTAGGTATTGAAATTTCATTCAGCTTCAGTGATTGCCACAAGCACTTGGCAAGTATGACCATTAGAAAGCTGTTTAGGGCAATGAAACAACCCACCTCCTTGTCATTCATTGTGTGCTTGCAATGATGGACATATATTCAGTCATTGATGTAGTGTTCTAGAAACAAATCTATATGGTAATATAGATTTTCCCACTGCTGGAACAGCATGATAGAGGTCAATACAAGATTGACACATAAGGCGCAAGATGTAGGGCAGACAAGCAAGTCTGAGTTACAGTTTGTATGCTATGGAATAAACATGTGTTTGTAGAAACAGGTCTTTTCCTCTCTGATTACAAAACTGAAACATTACAATTGATTTGTGTGCTGATTCGTGAATGCAAAGTTGCTGGTTTGAATCCTACCATTGCATTAGCCAGGATAAACTATCAAGCTAACGAAACACCTTAGAAGGAAAATATTCAGAATAAGTGCAGCTACTATAACATGAGACTGTGATCAATTTGCTTATTGTTCTAGGACATAAAACTATAACTGCTTATCATTATACAACATACAAACAAGGTTGGGATCAAACTGCTTATCATTCTATGACATACAAATAGGGTTGAGATCAAGTTACTTATCATTCTGGGACATAGCACTATGCCTTGGATCAAGATGCTTATCATTCTAGGATATAAAACTAAGGCTGGGATCAAGTTGCTTATCATCTCTAGGACATACAACAAATCTTGGATCACAATGCTTATCAATGTAGGACATGCAACTAATTCTTGGATCAAGCTGTTTATCATTCAATGACATACAACAATGATTTGGTTCAAAATGCTTATCATTATAGGACATACAACTAAGGCTGTGACCTAAAGCTGCTTATCATTCAAGGACATACAGCTAAGCCTGGGATCAAGATGCTTATCATACTAGGACATATAACTATGGCTTAGATCAAGATACTTGTCATACTAGGACATATAACTATGGCTTAGATCAAGTTGCTTGTCATTCTAGGACATACAACTAAGGCTTAGATCAAAATACTTGTCATATTAGGACATACAACTATGGCTTAGATCAAGATGCTTGTCATTCTAGGACATACAACTAAGGCTTAGATCAAGTTGCTTGTCATTCTAGGACATACAACTAATGCTTAGATCAAGATGCTTGTCATTCTAGGACATACAACTATGGCTTAGATCAAGACGCTTGTCATTCTAGGACATACAACTATGGCTTAGATAAAGATACTTGTCATACCAGGACATACACCTATGGCTTAGATCAAAATACTTGTCATACTAGGACATACAACTATGGCTTAGATCAAGATACTTGTCATGCTAGGACATAAAACTATGGCTTAGATCAAGATGCTTGTCATACTAGGACATACAACTATGGCTTAGATCAAAATACTTGTCATACTAGGACATACAACTATGGCTTAGATCAAGATGCTTGTCATTCTAGGACATACAGCTATGGCTTAGATCAAATTACTTGTCATTCTAGGACATACAACTATGGCTTAGATCAAATTACTTGTCATTCTAGGACATACAACTATGGCTTAGATCAAGATGCTTGTCATTCTAGGATATACAACTATGGCTTGGATCAAGATACTTGTCATTCTAGGATATACAACTATGGCTTAGAGATAAAGATGCTTGTCATTCTAGGACATACAACTATGGCTTAGATCAAGATACTTGTCATTCTAGGACATACAACTATGGCTTAGATCAAGATGCTTGTCATTCTAGGACATACAACTATGGCTTAGATCAAAATACTTGTCATACTAGGACATACAGCTATGGGTTAGATCAAGATGCTTGTCATTCTAGGACATACAACTAAGGCTTAGATGAAGATGCTTGTCATTCTAGGATATACAACTATGGCTTAGATCAAGATGCTTGTCATTCTAGGACATACAACTATGGCTTAGATCAAGATACTTGTCATACTAGGACATACAACTATGGCTTAGATCAAGATGCTTGTCATTCTAGGACATACAACTATGGCTTAGATCAAGATAATTGTCATACTAGGACATACAACTATGGCTTAGATCAAGATGCTTGTCATTCTAGGACATACAACTAAGGCTTAGATCAAGATGCTTGTCATTCTAGGACATACAACTATGGCTTAGATCAAATTACTTGTCATTCTAGGACATACAACTATGGCTTAGATCAAATTACTTGTCATTCTAGGACATACAACTATGGCTTAGATCAAATTACTTGTCATTCTAGGACATGCAACTATGGCTTAGATCAAATTACTTGTCATTCTAGGACATACAACTATGGCTTAGATCAAGTTGCTTATCATTCTAGCATATAAAATTTAGGATGAGTTCCAACTGCTTATCATTCTAGGATGTACAGTTACAGCTGGGATCTATCATTCTAGGACATAAAACAAAGGCTGAGATCAAGTTGCTTATCATTTTAGGATATAGAAGTAGTTGGGACTCTAGTTACTAATTGGATAAAGGAAATGAGCTTAAAGTGGAGGCTTGTATCAAAAAAGTGATAGCAATGTAATACTATAAGGTAATTATTGTATAATTAAAAACTGTTTTACCTCATTGAATCTATATTTTTTCTCCAAATAGCTCAAAATTAAAGTGGTAATTAAAACCCATGAATATATATGCACACTATATTGTGTTCTTTTCCAGGAATTGCAGTTTACCTTGGAGCAAAAGTTTACAAGAAAATGCCAGGACACATATATGTTTTGCCGTGAAAGCTATAAGTTCAAATACCGCATTGACTTCAAAAGCATGGAGCAGATAAATATAAAAACAGGAATGGTGCGGAAACTTTTACGACGTCCCTTGTTTGTGTCAGCAGAGGATGTGGTAAATAAACAGTAGTAAGTTTGTTTTAAAATTTTTTATCCTGTATCAAAAAGTGAAGGACTGATAACATTCAATTATGCTTAAGACTTAATTTCCTCAAGTAATAGTGAAAGGAAAATCACTATTCTGTGTTTGGGGACAATTTCATATAAACCTTTTTTGAGGAGGGGAATGCACTTTCATTTTGTTGTAGGTGGTTAGAGTCTGTAGCTATTTCTTTTTTGTATATTTTATTATTCCATGTGGCATAGAACATTATGTTATCCATGGTGCTGTCCACATCTACAGTTATAGACGGCTTGCATTTGGGGTACAGAAGAAACCTATTGGTTTGGGTTAAAAAAATCATAGCTCATAATGATGGTCAATTATACTGAAATAATAACAGCAGTTTCCTCACAAGAACATTAATTTCCATGACAGACTCTGACTGGAAAGTGATTTAAATAACAGTTCAGAAAAATAATATAAAATGGGGCTATTTGTGTTTTTAAGTGTTACTAGTTATACACATATTTTCACAAACATCAAGATCTTTACACAATTTGTCGCAATCATTTTTACAGTCCTGAGAATATTGTTGTCCCTACTGGGGTTAAAGTACCTTTACCAGTTGGCTGGGTCCCATGGGATCGAGCACATGCCTTTGAACTCGTGGAGCTGAAAGAAGCCTCTGATGAATTTAAAAGGGTGGAATCCTCCTTCCTGGCCACTCTTAATCCCACTGAGTTTCATATCAGCTATATCTATAGAGTGCAGAACAGGACGTTGTGGATGGCCTATGATGGGTTAGTATGATGGCTTATGATGGGTTAGTATAATGGGTTAGTATGATGGCCTATGAGAGGTTAATATGATGGTCTATGATGGGTTAGTATGATGGCCTATGATGGGTTAGTATAATGGCCTATGATGGGTTAGTATGATGGCCTATACTGGGTTAGTATGATGGCCTATGATGGGTTAGTATGATGGCCTATGATGGGTTAGTATAATGGGTTAGTATGATGGCCTATGATTGGTTAGTATGATGGCCTATGATGGGTTAGTATGATGGCCTATGATGGGTTAGTATGATGGCCTATGATGGGTTAGTATAATGGGTTAGTATGATGGCCTATGATGGGTTAGTATGATGGCCTATGATGGGTTAGTATGATGGCCTATGAGGGGTTAGTATGATGGTCTATGATGGGTTAGTATGATGGCCTATGATGGGTTAGTATGATGGCCTATGAGGGTTAGTATTATTTGTATTAAATACTGATGGGAACTTTATTTATAACTCCTATTTTAACCTCTCAAATCTGTAAAGGCATGTAAGCTTATAGTATAGCCCTGTATCCATTGTGTGTCACTCATCATCTGTAATACATCATCTGTCACTCAGCAATTGTCTGCTATCATTCTGAGTCCAATTCTAATCCACTTCCATTCTGACCTCTCATTAGTTCGATAATGGCCGAGATTCATGCATATTAATGATGTGATCTAGCTTACATCTGATTGTTTCATTTGCTACCATTATGGATGCCATATTATCTGATTTTTTTGTTACATTTGAAATGCTTTTATCATTAACATTTCGGATGAGTTTGATAATAGCCAAGATACACATATACTAATAAAGTGATTTTGCATCTGATTGGCTGACTTCATTATTATCCTAAATGCTAAATTTTGGATCAAAATTGGATACAATGTGAAATATATGCTTATATCATTAGAAATTGGGATGGGTTGAGTCATGCTTAAGATGCATGCATACAAATCAAATAATCTAGCATGGGATTTGCTGAAATATTTTACAGCTCTGGAAGCTATATTTCTAAATTAATTTTAATTGGAAATTTAAATAAGACAAAATATGTCACATGAAAAATGACTTTTAAAAACTCAAGCCCCATGACACTTGTGTTTCGGAGAACACAATTTTCAGTAATTTTGATAAGAAAGTCAAAATGGGAGAAAGAACTTTCTTGATACCAGGATATATATGTATCAAGAGTACATAGTCTGGGATATGCCCACAACCTGTTTCAACAGTACATAGTCTGGGATATGCCCACAACCTGTTTCAACAGTACATAGTCTGGGATATGCCCACAACCTGTTTCAACAGTACATAGTCTGGGATATGCCCACAACCTGTTTCAACAGTAAAGTCTGTGATATGCCCATAACTTGTATCAACAGTACATAGTCAGTGATATGCCCATAACTTGTATCAATAGTACATAGTTTAGGATATGCATAACCTATATTAACAGTACATAGTCTTAGATATGCTCATAATCTGTATGAACAGTACATAGGCTATGATATGCCCATAACCTATATGAATAGTACATAATCTATGATATGACCATAACCTGTATCAATAGTACATAGTCTGGGATATGCCCATAACCTGTATCAACAGTACATATTCTGAGATACACCCATAACCTGTATCAACAGTACATAGTGTGGGATATGCCCATAATCTGTATCAACAGTACATAGTTTGGGATATGTATATAATATCAACAGTACAATGTGTGGGTTATGCCCATAGCCTGTATCAACAGTACATAGTCTGGGATTAATTTTCATGTGTAGTTTATACACCTGATTGTCAGAGGTGAGTAAAATGAATGCTAGAGAGTGCAGTTTACATACTTAGCTGACAGTAGTTAGGTGATGATTAATTACATAGGTATAGTGCACACATTGGAATTAGCTAATTTCATGTAAAATTACTGGGTAAGTCAAAGTTTATAAATCTTTACATTGTCTGAGACACTTTCAATGATCTTTGATCCATTATAACAGGTTGAAGGTCAAAGACTATGATAAAAGAATTTTGTACAGTACTTAGAAGTATTTTCTGAACAGGTGAACTTGAACATGTAAGGATATAGTTTTGTTTCCAAATTTTATATATTGGAGTTTCTCAAGAGATGGTTTAAGTAATTGGTGGTTCAAAAAAGTAAAGGGGTAAACCAAGTAAACTTGTCAAGGATTCCTGGGAACCCTTTGATCAGTAGAACACCAGTCCCTCTGAGTTACCTTTGTTAAAGACAAGATCATGGTTAATATTTTGTGGCTGTGGTGGTAAATAGACTTGCTGAATAGGCTTCGGATTGGTCATTACTTGATTGTTTTGATATCCTTGTTGCCTACCTCACACCAGTACAACTTATATCTTGTAGTTTCAATTCCCTTTAACCATTTCCCTCAAAGAGTGTATGGATTTTTAGCCCTTCGATACACATGTAGCAAAGTTACCCAGTGCAGTCCACTACACACAGGCCTGTTAAGCAGTGATGTGTATGTTACATTTAACAGCAATTTTAACCATTTTAATTTTTGGTACACATATATTATTTATGGAAAGATTTAAGAGCAAAATACAGTTGTTATAGCTGTATAATTATTTGTCACAAAATAAATTTGTATGTGTTTTATTATCTTGAGAGAACTCATTCACTATCAAGTCAGTGAAGCCATGTGATCAACCGCTATGGCAATTTCACATACTCGAAATTTACAAGTTCTTTGTCTGTGTCTACATCACTAAATCAAATAAGTATCCATTATTACGTTTTGGGACTGTTTAACTGTTGGCTATTTTGTCAACAGTGACGTGGCAATAAATGTTGATTTTTTTTTTCGTCATCGTGTTTCATTCAGACAAGTCAATATATGTTTGGTATTTTGTTATTGTGTTTCAGGCAGAAAAAGATCAGCTTGGAGAGATCTGGTCAGACTAAAGAATTAGATGAGAGGAACCTCTTCCATGGCACAGACTCCATGGATACTGTGCAAGGAATTTGCACCAACTGTTTTGACTTCCGTATTTGCGGCAAACATGGTGCAAAATATGGGAAGGGGGCTTATTTTGCTCGTGATGCCAAGTATAGTCACTGCTATACTAATCATTCCAGTGCTACAGCTGATAAGTACATGTTTTATGCCAGGGTCTTGGTAGGAGAGTATACTATTGGTTCTTCCAGCTATACACGTCCCCCCGAAAAACCAGGAGGCACAGCACATGAGCTGTTTGACTCATGTGTTGACAATGTTGAAAACCCTTCCATATTTGTTGTATTTGACTTGAAGCAATGCTATCCAGAATATCTTATCTGCTACAAACAAGAACTACCCATAAAGGAGGAACACTTGGTCATGAGACCAAGCAAAAATACAACACCTTCTATTCCATCAGCATCTAGTATGCACAGGAGTTCATCACCTGTGGAGACACACACAGCCAGTGGTTCACATTACAGCCCTACATCTCCTCTGAGTATGTCCACCTTGATAAACAGTTTCAACAACATCACTATCAGCTCAAGCTCTTCACATCTACCTTTGACCGACCCTCCTCCAGAATCCTCTCGAAGGTCATCTGGTGCATCTATCAGCCAGGCAGTATACCAGAAACATGGCTTTTATAGAGGTGACACTAAAGGAAATACTTAATTACAAAAGGTACTCTATCAGAGTTGGTGTATTTTAAAGCAGTAAAGTTAATATGGCCATGTTGTTTTCTTGCATTGACTTTGGTTTGAAAATGTTTCCGTATAATACATTGCTCAGTCTTTGGTGATATTCTGACAGTTACAATAGCAGGTACTCGATATTTATGTCTAGAAGTCAGGTCAAACTGCAAAAACAACAAAGATCTTGATACTTGATATGCCGTAGCATGATGTGCCTGCATATCAGTGTCTGTGTTGTTTGTTCTAATGATTACTCATAACAATCTGCACAGACCTAGATCTGCCAGCACATTATGAGACAGCAGATCTGGATCTGTGCAGTTTACAGTTAAACTTGTCTTATAAGTGAGTGTATATGGTTTTAATTGCTGCAGTTTTAAATTTATGCTAGATTCATCATGTTAGATTGAAGCTTTAAAATAGCAAGAAGCCTTGAATTTTGTGATCATAGTTTGATCTGACAAAGTAAGAAAAAGACAGGTAAGCATTGTGATATAGATGTCATCCATACTGGCAAAGGAAATAAAGTCACATATGCAGTTCTGGACTATCATACACAGGAAGATAAGGGTCTATGTGGTTTGTTTGACTTATCATACCTAACAAACTACATGGACCCAAATCTGTTATCTGATTATGCAACAGCAGATCTGGGTCTGTAGAGTTTACATATGACTTATATATGAGTTTATAAGGTTGCTTGTTTATTTGAGGCCAGTAAAATGTATATTTCACAGAATTTGTTTGAATATTTATTTTGGTATGTAGTTACTGAAAAACCCATCAGTCAAGTGACATGCACCTTGTGTGAACTTGACTCCAAACCATGCTAGACCTTAGTTACTCAGTATGTACCTAACCCATTTTGCAAATCATTGGCTTAACCTTGCTTTCTCAGTGTGAGATTGACTCACTTTGCATACCATTTATATAACTTAGTCTTTTTTTACTTATTTTGTATGCATTCATCTGCATATCTATCTTTATAAATGTGAATATTCAAAACCACTTACTAGATTTTGATCTTTGGTTCTGTGTTTTTCATGTTGGCAGTTTTCGTTTCTTTGATTTGAAGCTCCATCATGTATTGTAAGTTACTTTCTGATTGGTTTGTGCATGAGGTGTGTCGAGCTCAGGATGAGTATATAAGTTGCATGTCTATCTCTGCCAGAGCAAAAGCCCATAAGAATAGGATATATTTAATTTTTTCTACTTTTTAGGTCTTAGCACAACATGGGATGTGGGCTTCGACTTTCTTCCTTTGATTGTAGTTAGAGAACAGTTTTAATTTTATGGTTAGGTAATAATAAACCTTTTTCCTTTATGGTCCATACATATGTAAATTTCAAACTTGAGATGATTTAGGGGACTGGGTTTGCAATATTATTAATGGAGCCATGAACTGGCTATGTTTCTCATATTTTTATGATATTTATGCTCAGATTTGATTCTAAACTATAATGTTACATTTTAGGAAATACAATTACACTTTCTTTTGTATCTGCAATTTATACACTTAAATCATAAACATGATTAGCTGTTCTGATTTGACTGAGTAAAAAAATAACATAAAGTTAGGGGAGGGTAAAACATTCATGATTATCTAATGACAATTGCATGGCTTTGTACAATGTATATTTTCTTAAAAGACCGTTTATAAGGGCACAAAATATGAATATCTTGGTGGCATTAATTGATTTTGAAATGATTACAGATAATTTCAAAAACTAAAATTTTAGCATGCTACTTATGTCATATAATATCTGTTGCATAAAAAATAAAATAATTTTTTCAGTGTTTAAAAAATAATCTGCACAAAATGTAACTGCTAAGTTTAGGAAGTGAAACCACACAAAAAAAAATAAAAGACCCTACATTCTTCAGATTTTTCTATATGGAATTCACATCTTCAGGATTGTTGATATGGAATTCACATGGATACAAAAATGCACTAAAACTATAATGCATCATGTACCTGTAATGTACTTATGTGTATGTGTGCACTGCATTTGACAAGTTGACAAATTTTACTGATGAGCTCTGTGCATGAAAAACATCACATGGTAGAATTTTTAGTAACATCTGTTACTTGGCATCTCTTTGTACAGATGGATGTGAGCATAGGTTACAATTATGGAAAAGGTTTGTTGCATCTACATTTACCTGATTGTTTCAGGCATATGTTATTGTAACATGTTCCAAAGGAATCCACTGTGCAGTTTATCATAGATTAATAGCTGGACAGAAACTTCTTAATTCTTGTGTCAGTATTTATCAGAAGAAAAAAAAAAAGGATACTTCACCCATTCGCAGTTGATTTCTTGCTTCAGGTTTTAGTTGACCATTTCTGCTTGTCATTATTACTGATGATTCTGGGCAGACATCATGATCATAATAACAAAACAACTCAATAGAAATATATGAAGCCGTTACATGAGCATTTTACATTTGAATGTATGTGTTATATATATATATATAAATATATATATATATATATATATATATATATATATATATATATATATATATATATATCCTGTTAGATTGGTTATATAAAGCAACATGGGTTTCCAGCATTTCGTGCAATTTGTCTGTTCTC
This sequence comes from Potamilus streckersoni, assembly GCA_016746295.1. Classification (NCBI taxonomy): domain Eukaryota; kingdom Metazoa; phylum Mollusca; class Bivalvia; order Unionida; family Unionidae; genus Potamilus; species Potamilus streckersoni. Next base: position 4,741,972 of record JAEAOA010001385.1, on the reverse strand, counting down.
ATTTTTACAGTTTTAGATCTAAGAGAAACAAACTCGTTTCTGCAGTACCAGACAGTGCTCCAAAGATCAAAATAACAGATTCATCTACAGATCATCAATCAAATCCATTCCTACCACCAAATCCACGAGCAAGCATAAAGCAACAGGAGGTTAATAGAATTCCACTGCCTTCTAGCCCCAGAGAAAAGTGTTGGAAGACCATGGACATATAGTGAAATGGATGAGATTTAGTTGGCTTAGAAGCTGGCATGGAGCAGAATAAATGTTCAACTTCTTATCAGAAAAGTTTATATAATGCTGAAAGCAACACCCCCACTGCACCTAAAAAAATCACAAAAAGGTACTAAGGTGGATCACAAATGATTAAGAACTCCTTCATTTATTAAGTAATACGCTGAAAGAGCTTCATAGACATATTGTTGTACTTTTACATACTGCTGCTTGTGGATGGATAAAGCTCAAAGTGAATGGAATGATATGAAATTATATGTATACTGTAAATACTGACCAGTTTATGCAACCACAGTTCAGCTGTACATGTAATTTTAATATTTGTAATAATAATAAAAATTATAATTGAAATTAAATCATGATTGTAAAAAACATTAATTATACTGTAAAAACTGTGCTCAATTATGAGTGAAATTCAGCTGCAAATAACATATACCTTAGAGCAGTTTGGGTCTATGTTGTTTGTTCCCTAGACTACTCCTAATAAACTTCGCAGACCCTGATCAGCTGGCACATTAGGAAATAATAAGTCTGAGTGTGTGCGGTTTGGAGTTGGACTTGATATATAAAGTTAATTAAGAGAATGATCATTGATTTTTCTGCTTTTAAAAGATATTTGTACATTGGAGTTAAGGTATCAATGCAAAATATTTTGCTTTAAATTACAGAGAAGACAGTAGTTTATTGTTCCTAACATTTTAAGCTCCACACCATTATGAAGGAGAATCTCACTTTTTATTTATTGTTTTTGTTTGTAGTATTGCTGAATATTTGATTGATGTATTTAGATGCTTGACTTATTTACCCATAAAGCCTAGAAACACAGGTTTCAAAAAATTGTAAAAATTATGTGGTTGGTTTTTTTTTGGCTTTGATACCATTTTTTAGTATATGATAGACTGCCAGTATTTTTGGTCGAGGAAAATAGCAGGAAAACCCAGGAAGAAACACAGACCCACCCCACAAGAACCTGCTGGAAAGCCTTCTTACATGTATGGTGCCTGAGCCAAGACTCAAGCCTAGACAGGCAGAGGTGAGAGGTCAGTATATGCGCTCCCTATGCGTCATTAAAACCAGGCTAAGGGAGACAACTGTGCATTGATGAATCTGGTATCTGTAAAGTTTATGTTGCTTGGAATTTAGTGGGATTTTTTTGCATGCAGACCAAGTATTTTGTAAATTTCTTTCCATGTTTATAACATATTTTTCCTCTGGTCTATCAGACTTGTTATTAAATTAGGCATCTGATTTTGTAGTGTATTTCTTATATATACATGTGTGTGTAATATACATGTGTGTGTGTGTGTGTGTATTTGTATACTTAACTATTTAATCTGTAAAATATTATATGAGTACAACATTGACATGGGTAATTGACACCTTAGAAAAAAAGAGAATATTCCACATTCACATTAGCAGAACTGTTTCTTGAAACCAGTTTTGTAGCTGGAGACGGAATCCTTAAGTAAGTAACAATGTCTTGTAAGTGTATGGTTAAATTTTCATGTACGTTTTAGGACATTTGTAGTTGGAGACGGTATCCTTAAGTAAGTGACAATGTCTTTTAAGTGTATGGTTAAATTTTCATGTAAGTTTTAGAACATTATGGAGGCTGAATAATACTGTGACGCTGTAAATAATGTGATTTTTATTGTTTCTTTAAATTTTAAATTTTATTTTGTTTCTGATATTTGAAATTTGTGTTTAAGTGTTGTTACTGGTAAATTATAAAGTTTATCTTTATTTATTGCTGTAAGGATTGATATGCCTGATATATAATCATGCTGCACAATTATTAAAAATCAAACCCAACTTCTGTCGGCACATTGTTGAAGCTTTTCAAAATGCTCTCCCCACCTTTAGAAAAAAAAACTTTGACATGAAGGATAATATTTATTAGAGTTTCCTTTAGTCCCCATTATTTCAATCATTTCTAGAGTTTCTGTTAGTCCCCATTATTTCAATCATTTCTAGAGTTTCCATTAGTCTCCATTATTTCAATCATTTCTAGAGTTTCCTTTAGTCACCATTATTTCAATCATTTCTAGAGTTTCCTTTAGTCACCATTATTTCAATCATTTCTTAAGTTTCCATTAGTCTCCATTATTTCAATCATTTCTAGAGTTTCCTTTAGTCTCCATTATTTCAATCATTTCTAGAGTTTCTGTTAGTCCCCATTATTTCAATCATTTCTAGAGTTCCAATTAGTCACCATTATTTCAATCATTTCTAGAGTTTCCATTAGTCACCGTTATTTCAATCAATTCTAGAGTTCCAATTAAGTCCATTATTTCAATCATTTCTAGAGTTCCAATTAGTCACCATTATTTCAATCATTTCTAGAGTTCCAATTAGTCACCATTATTTCAATCATTTCTAGAGTTTCCATTAGTCACCATTATTTCAATCATTTCTAGAGTTCCAATTGAGTCCATTATTTCAATCATTTCTAGAGTTCCAATTGAGTCCATTATTTCAATCATTTCTAGAGTTTCTGTTAGTCCCCATTATTTCAATCATTTCTAGAGTTTCCATTAGTCTCCATTATTTCAATCATTTCTAGAGTTTCCTTTAGTCACCATTATTTCAATCATTTCTAGAGTTTCCTTTACTCACCATTATTTCAATCATTTCTTAAGTTTCCATTAGTCTCCATTATTTCAATCATTTCTAGAGTTTCCTTTAGTCTCCATTATTTCAATCATTTCTAGAGTTTCTGTTAGTCCCCATTATTTCAATCATTTCTAGAGTTCCAATTAGTCACCATTATTTCAATCATTTCTAGAGTTTCCATTAGTCACCATTATTTCAATCATTTCTAGAGTTCCAATTGAGTCCATTATTTCAATCATTTCTAGAGTTCCAATTGAGTCCATTATTTCAATCATTTCTAAAGTTTCCATTAGTCACCATTATTTCAATCATTTCTAGAGTTCCAATTGAGTCCATTATTTCAATTATTTCTAGAGTTCCAATTGAGTCCATTATTTCAATCATTTCTCGAGTTCCAATTGAGTCCATTATTTCAATCATTTCTAGAGTTCCAATTGAGTCCATTATTTCAATCATTTCTAGAGTTCCAATTGAGTCCATTATTTCAATCATTTCTAGAGTTTCCTTTAGTCTCCATTATTTCAATCATTTCTTAAGTTTCCTTTAGTCTCCATTATTTCAATCATTTCTTGAGTTTCCTTTAGTCTCCATTATTTCAATCATTTCTAGAGTTTCCATTCCTCCCAATTATTTGACTCATTTCTTTGAAATGGTTTGAAATGGAATGGAACCAATGTTCTATATCATTATCATATGTGGTTTGTTCAGAGAGTAAATTACACAGGAATAATTACAGGATGGGAAATCAGGATGCTGCCCTATGTAGGAGCTGGCTTTATGATGTGAGATGGCTGTTATTCATATTTGTGTAATTTATGCACTTTGTAATTGTTGCATATGCATAATGTCATTTTTTAATATATTTTGCAATTATCTTCTAACATTCTTATCTGAAATAAAGGTTGATTTTCCAGCATAATGATATCCACACATGTGGATGCACATTTCACTAGTGATTACCAGCCATTCTCATTGCCATAATAGTAATTATGCCACAGATGTAGACAGTGTATATATGGAGATCTTTGAAATAGTTCTTTGATATACAGTGAAATATAGTTTGAATATATTTTTGTTTTTGTTTTATTTTGCATTGAACCGCTAGTATAGATAATAAAATACCATAGCCCCACATATTAGCTAGATATTTTGCCTACTTCTAGGTTTAACCTATGAAGTGATACCTTTGAGCATGATGTGATGCTTATAGGCCTAGTCTGATTCCCGATACAAAGGGGGTTTGCAGTGACGTTACTGAAAGCACATTTTAATTACTGAAAGGGTAATGCAGGGATTTGTAGACATAACAGGGATCTAGCAGTATTGCCAGTAGAAGAAATGTTCCAAAGTATTGATTTATATTTGTTGATCATGCAATTTGACTGACTGTCACTGTGACTGTTGCTTGTACTGGTATGTTCCTTCAATAACTGCTGTTGCAAACTGGCCATAATAGCTCACAGTGACTTGCATCATTCTTAGATAGAGTGCATACTGTCGATTAAAGATTGGTTTTTGATTTAATCTACATGCAATTTAGGTGCTGGGGATACTGCAAAATACCACACCACTAAAGGGGTGAGGGTTGGTCTCATATTGTTGCTTAGAGCAATTTACCTATTAATGAAATGGGGAACAGATAACATACCCCAGGACAACATCCATTTACCCCTAGAAATATAGGACAGGATTTTCCCCTTCCCCCCCTGTAAAAGTTTATCCCCTTTTGAACTTTATTTAACCAACACAAATATAAATCTTTAAGGTTTCTAATGATATATGGTCTTTTTAAATGCACATGTTTTTCACCTTACTTTTATTAGCATCATTACACACATGTTTAATCCATTGCATTAAATCCTACAGCTGTATTTTAACACTTGCATATTTAAAGTATAGAATAAAATCTCCACAAAGAAATGAAGTATGGGACATAGTCCCCCTCTGCCAGTACTAGTATTTTCTTAATGTCAGATGCCAGTACTAGTATTTTCTTAATGTCAGAGATATATTATTCTATTTTGAAATGAAATATGGGAAAAAAGAAACTGGAAATATGAATATATAATTTAATTATGAAATTTCATGTTTATTCAATAATATTATGGCATGGATTTTATGTACTTCACAAAATAATTGTCAAATAAGTAAACTCAATTCTTAGTCCATCTCTATGATATGAATTTTCTATTTCCAATGGATATAGTATATAACATATGGGTTATTATATATAATTTGTTGATTAATTGTAAGCAATAAATATGAGTGTATGTGGTGCCAGGAATGATAGGATTTCTCACATGACAGAAAAATGGTAGTAAGATTTTAGTTGTAAGTACATGTAGCGGGAATTTTTTATTCTGGTTGACTGATAGGGTAACTAGATGCCAAACTTTAAAGAATATCTCTCACACTTGGCAGCCCATATTTCCATTTCTCCCTAGATTAAATTATACTTGCTAGTCTGACTGTGCTTACTCTGAACTCTGTTTTTTGATGGATACCGCTTTGTTGGCCTAAGTGGTTAGAGTATCTGCCTCTGATGCTTGAGGTAGTGGGTTTGAACCCAAGCTGAGTCATAATAAAGACACATAAATGGTAACCGCAGCTGCCTTGCTTGACGTTCAGCATTATTGCTAGATATCTAGCATTGCTAGATATCTCTATAAACTGCCACACTGCAGACATCATAGCAATATGTAAAAAATGTTAAAGCTACATTAAAAATGTGAATCATACACATACAAACATTTCCTGATGGAATCAAATTCTGACACAAGCATGTGGATGTGTTTGCTAGTTCCATTTTCATATGCTTTAGTTGGATGAAATGTGAGGGATGCCAAAGTCAGTTGTAGTTGGAGTATCAGTGCTCACAGAAACATTTTTCAGACTCTGGCCTAGTGCTGGTGACTTTTTATTAAAAAAATCACAAAATCTGTCTTCAGTTTCCACATGATCAGAATTGCCCTATTTTGTAAAACTATTATGTGTCACACAATGTTGAAACTGATGTAGTTCAAATATGAAAAGAAATGAATGAAATCATATTAAATTGAATTATGTGTTTTTTCTGATCTCATTATATTTCAAATAAAGCAATGTTTTCCTCCAGGCCCTGATGGCAGCGATTGTCCAGTGGTTGATAGTAGTTTCTACCTAGGTGGCACCACTGCTACTCGGGTCCATTAATCAGATTACCTTTGTAGTTACCTTTGATCAGGAACAAAGAAAACACTTCCTAGATTACATTATGAAGTTAAAATTTATTTAATTATGTAGATTAAGTGATGCTGTGTGCCTGGGTAGTGTTAAATGACAGGAAAATAAGTAGTAAAAGTACATATTGAAAGAATGATAGGACTAGTCAAAACATTTAAAATTTTAACAAATCCTTTGACTAGCATGGAGTCAAAATTGCCATCAAAAGAAAAAACATTTGTTTTCTGTGGTGGAATTTTAGAACTTGTATTGTTTCAAGACATGCATAAGTGCTATTTATCCAATATGTGTATATTATATTATTTGCTTGCAGTGATGGTTTTGAAAAGGATGTGCTGGAAATAAATAGGATTAAAACAGTTGATCTTTAAGTCTATTATTTGAATTCAGATATTATAATATATATATATATATATATATATATATATATATATATATATATATATATATAATATTATTATATTGGCTATAGATACAATGATCATCATTCACTTCAAATACAGCTTGTAAAAATGTTTGTCAGGAAGCTTCGATTTGAAATGGGATTCTTAAAAAATTTAAACTCTTTGACCATTTCAGTTATGAATCTTTCATTCCTGTAAAAGTCAGTGTACTTGATGTCCATGACTTGAAAGTTATAGGCTGCACACACAAAATAAATTTCTGTGCACCAGTACAAAAGCGTTATTCTTGAATTTGTAAAAGATAGTCATGGTTTTCATTAAGAAATGACTCTCCCTCTATGGAAATAGATGTCTACTTTTAAGTTTTAAATATATTTACAAAACCATCTGGTGATGCAACCAGAAATGGAAAATCTTTAGAAACCACAAGTCTGTAGGGATGTACTGAATTCACGAAGTTTGCCATGTACCTCTGTATACTCAACCTCAGTGTGACCACCACATGTTTGTGCCCATGTTCACTAAGTGCAGACTTTACATTTGTGACAATGTTAAATGATTTGGCTAACTTGGTGCTATCTGTTCTGTCCATTGGCTTTTACATTTTCCAAAACACTTCCTAGACTGAATTGCGAGGTTAACATTTCTTTAATAATCCTGAATATATTATATGGGAAGTTTTAAATGACACAAAATTAAGTAGTAAAAGAGTACAAATCAAGATAACAATATGTCCTGCCAAAAATATAAAATTTTAATAATGAACAACTCAGTAAATATTTGGTACTAATATTTATTAATTTATATCTGGTTGCAAGTTTAATCTGTACATCAATACAAAAATTTAAAAAGTAAAATGGAGCTTAATTGGAAAATACACTTTTATGTAAACTGTTCAGACAGTGTAACTTTGAAGTCCCTCTGAAGTAAACTTGACACATCTGCATGTTAAAAGAATACAGATGTGTTTAAAATCTTTAATATTTCACTTTACGGAGATACAATTACACTTTCTTTATAAATTAGTACTTTGGACATGGTGAGTGTTCTCGACCACATTGGGATCTAAAAATAACTTTATAAGCAACTTTTTTCTGAAGAATTTCTACTTTAGCTTCCATTAATAACATTGTGTAACATGTGTTAAAAGATATATGTATTTTGACATGCAAACGTTTCAATCAGCTCATTCTTTCATCCTGATATTCTTGCATTATTTTTTTAGTTTTTCTAATGAATAATGTTTTTTTTAATTTTAATTTTAATTCCATGATCAGTAAAAAAAACATACTTTGGAAATGTACACTTTCATGTGTGTATAGCAGCTGCTGGACCAGTAGTAGTGGTAGTGATGCTGCCTATGCATTTTCAGGTCAAATAACAGACCACTAGTGTTGATATTTTTTATTGTTGTTCGTAGGTGCCCCTTAATATGTTTAACCAGTGTTGCATTACAATAGTGTAAGCATGAGCAAAGGACAGTTCAGTTATTATTCATCAAACTTAAACTCGAAATATATTGAACAACAACATAGAAATTTAAACAAGACTACCCCCCCAAAAAATCAAAATACTTATTCATGTGATAGTAGTTTTTTAGTCAGGTTTTCTTTTCTATTTCATATTTGCCAAAGGAAAACTGATTTTTAATCAAAGACTCTAAAACCTTCATAGACCCATATTTGATCCCTTTATTACTCATTCTACCTAAAAAAATTCCACATGTGACCTACAGTCTCCATATTGAAACAATAAGGTTTTCTATTAACAGCTTGTTGTGTTGTTTTTATTAGCTTTAATCACATTATTCTGTCATGCAGCATTGCACTGGTTGCAGCAACTGCTGGAACAGTTCCAGTATTGTGTAGACTAGTACTGGCTGGTTTCTGCAGTGCATGTGTGTAATGTGTACAAATACATTTTATTTATTAGTTTTTTCTAACAAATAAAATAAATCAAAAGTGGTAGAGTTCAACTGTAAAAGGGTATGTGAAAAACAGAGCCTTAAAAATTGTATTCTGTCTACTACCAAGTAGAATCACAAGTGAGCACCAATTGTGGGTAACCTTATCTCTTCCCCCATTCATTGGACATATGCTTCACTTTACAGAAAGTTTACAGTTTGCAATAGAAGTATAATAAGGAGACTCTCATCATAAAGGTGGAGGGTTGTACATGGGGATAAATGCTTAATAATGCTAGCCTTTCAATGATATGAAAATAAATTTATACATTTCTGTCCTACTGCCAGTACAATCACAGGCATATAAAGGTCAAGTGAGCACTAATTATGGGTAACCTAGGCAATCTGTTCCCTATTTATTGGTCACATGCTTCACTTTCACCAACATTTACAGTTTGCAATAAAAATATGATAAGGGGACACTTGTCATAAGGAGGTAGGGGCTGTACATAGGATAAATAGTTAACAATTACTGGTCTTTCAACAACATAAAAATAAATTCCACAGATCATCAGCACAATAAGAGCTTTTTACAGGCAAATTATGTTTTTTTGACAAGCCTTATATGCACTTCATTTAGAATGCAGGCAAGCCCAATCTGAAGTTAAAGTGGCCCTGAGCATCAGTCTGTCCATTTTTGTTTAGCTCAGAGTAATGTATTATTCTTTAATGAAATCAAGCAAAATATAATGATGTTGACAAAAGGTATTAAACACCTTTATTTTGTTAAAGAAATTTATGTCTCAAAAACACCATGTTTCAACCAACATCAATTGAACTAAAAGTTTGATTCTGCTTTTTATTAAAAAAGGCTAAAATAATAAGCATTTCCCATCAGCCAATATTCCCTATTTTTCAATGCTGACCCTAGCACTTTTTCTTACCACCAGGATTTAAAAAAATAAGAAAAAAGTTTGTTTTTTTTAAATTCCCAAAATTGATTTGTGCATCTAGTCTAGCGCATCACTTGATACGCTTTATACATTATATATACTAATCATTATCATATTTATAACTTTGAAAAAATAAGATCCCTACATACCTAAATGTACCTTAATTTTAAAATCAGCGCAATAGGAAACACACAATTGGTAGGGTGAGGGGGCCTTAGTTCAGTGGTAACAGTTAAAATTACTGCTTAGTATTTGATTTTAGGAAGAATTTATATAATTAAGTATTATTATTTATATAATTAAGTAGGTTATTAACCTGATGTTAGTGGGGGTTTGTGGGGAAGGGGGGCTGTTATATCTCTTGTTGATGTTTGGTCATAATTAATTCAGCTTTTGTATGACTGTTGATGTTCTGAAATTTATTACATTCAAAGTTGAATAAGTACTGCTGCAATAATCATAGTGAACACAGTGCACAGTGACAGTATTTGCATGGACCTTAAAATTATTATGAACAGATCAAAATAAACAGGAAATAATAACCTTTTAAACCAAAACCTCTTTCACCTCTAGTCTGGAATAGTTATGGAAGTTCTACCTAGGATTTTTCTTTAAAGTCATTAACAAATATGAAGCCATGTATTAACAAGTCAATAACAAATATGAAGCTATGTATTATCAGCAATGTGTGTAGCAACATATTTTATTACCCAGGGAAACTAGTTTCTTAGAAATTAGGTGAAAAATCCAAGGCATAGATGCAATATTTTCAGCTTATACTTAATACAGTACAGACTGAACAAAGCAAAAAAATTGTATGAACAAGAAGCAATTCTACTTAGATGAAGCCAGAAAACCAAACTGGCATACACAGCTGGAAGCAATTTATTAGATAGCAAATACAACTGTATCTACCTGAGATACCCATTTCACAATTAATGCTTGTGTAATACTAGGCATTTCAATTGAATTGCAAAATTGATGATACATGTATGATGGATATCCAAGAGAAATTACAAGTACCTGCAATTACAATATGAAATTTTATTTAAAAAATGCCTCCCATGGGCACATGATGACGGGCCCCACCCTTTTTTCTATGTTGTGTACATGCATATCTTCAGGCTTTTAACCTTTGATTATTACTGTTTTTAATTGAATTCATTTTACAAAGTAATGACCGCATTAGTTACAAAACTGTAGATGCACAATTTCAGTTCATTACATAAAAGATAGTATGGCTTGGTTGTTGAGTATTTGTAACATCTTTGAACTTAAAGGCCAGTGAGGAACCAGGCGGTAATGGTGGGGGGGAAGGGTGCTTTCAATTGGATGTTTTGTTTTCCTTTAATTCAAGATAAATTTGTTTTTAAACTAATTAAATTTGTTTTTAAACTAATATATACATGTATTTTGTTGGTTTCTTTTTACCTGCACTGGTCATATACCAGAAGAGATTTTGGATGGATTGTTGACCATCTTCAGTAGTCTATCACTTGTGTGTTTTAACAGAAGGTTGTTGTCACTGCTTCTCCTAAACTACTTATAACAATGACATGAAACTTTACGAACATGTTCCTCCCAGGGTCTAAAAATGGTGCTTCTCAGACATCCAATATGGTGATCACAGTATCACCATTCTGTTTTTGCTAAAAGAGTTCACATTATGTCTAGCTGTCCTTAATGAAAATGGTACATGTACCACCAATATTGCTGCCACTGACCATCTGGAAATTATTGTTACTGGTACTTCTCCTAAATGAATGGCCATATCAGCATGTAGTTGTATCTAAAAGAATTATTCTGCTGGCAAGTTGGTTCTTGATAAAATGGTGTCAGTCTGACTTCCAAATGACAACCATCAAGGAAATCTGATTGGATGTCCATGTCAACACGGGGTTTTCACCAAGATACTTTGTATAATATCTAGATGGTCCTAACTAAAATGGTGCTGATTCGATATCCAGTATGGTCACTACATCAGACATCTTGAAAATCTTGACGTTGCTACTTCTGAATTGATGGTCATATCAGCATGGAGCTTTTACTAAAATACTTCTTGGGCTTAAATGACTTTGGTACTGATAATAAGTTCAGTATGGCCACTACAGTAGCCATTTTTAAAATACTGTTATTTGAACTGGTTGACTGCTTTAAGCTCCATCTAGTCTATGTAGATGCTTGGTCGCATGTACTCTTCCTTCGGTGCAGTCTGGTGAAGTACATCAGTTTTGTTCAGGCTGAATCCAAGACCAAAGAGCTGGCAAGCTTCTGCAAAGCAGGATGTTGTGCGCTGTTGGTGGCTTTCGTGTGGAAACATGGTTGTCGTCGTCTGCAAAGAGAAGTTCTCTGATCAGTTTTTTCAAGGTCTTGATGTGGGCTTGAAGTCACTTTAAGTTAAAATGGTTGCCATCAGTACAAAAGTGGATTGAGATGCCATCTTCGTCATTAGGGGAGATAATTCATAGGGGGAGATAATGCATGATAGGTCATCATCCATTGATTCGTTTATTTGATACATAGTTGTGGTGGTTTTGTTTTTGACACCATTTCTTGCCACAAGATGGGTTATACATGGTACTCAGTATATCTAGTGGAGAAAAAATCCGGGGAAGACCCACTGACCTATAAGAATCTACTGGTAAGCTTTCTCACGTAACCACGGTGACCGAGCCCAAGACTCAAACCGCCATCTCTGGCCAGAGGGGAGATGTCAATGTTCTGTAAAGACATTATATCTCTTAGTCACCGGAGCCCATATTTGTTACATAGACTATACAATATCAATTTTTTTGAAGTACATATTGTTTTTACATATTGGTCATTATAAGTCAGTGTGGAGAGTTACTCTTCAATGCAGAAAAACTAGTTTCTGTTTGCTTGATACTGGAGAGTAGGGTTGAAATCATCGTCGCTAGCCAAGGATCCCATATAATAATCATATCTACATCTGAACCTTGGCTAGCAAAATGGGTTGGAATTGGTCTCTCATGCCACATACAATTTGAATGAATAATTAATATCTGCCTTATATGGGCAAGGATAATTTGATTGTTAGAGTTAAACAATGTAGGCGGCCTATACAAAACAGGATGAAAATCCATTAAGACAAGACTCTTTCAGTATAAGAAAAAAATCGAACTGAAATAATGAAAAAGTTCATTTTTTACATTGTCCACAAACGAGTATTGTGCCATATCAAACAGTGATAGGTAAGGTCCCACCTATCTACTATCCATAATAAATATATCTGTAAATTACATACTTTGTGGGTTTAACGTCATTTCTCAGCGCAAGATAGGTTATATACGGCGACCAGTATAACTGGTAGAGGAAAAAGCCGGGAAATCCCCGATAAGAATTCCCAACCAACTGTAACTACTATGGCAGTGATTAGTAAAGGCGAACGCTTTATATGACTTGGCCACCCGAGGCACTGTGAAAAGTATAGCAGTCAACATTATATTGAAATAAAGCAACAATGCTTAAAACATTCAATACATGCACTAGCATATGCACATGTTATAAAACTTTTACGAAAATGATTCTTCATAGACTTTTATGAAGATTATTTATCACGAACTTTGACGAATCTGAAGAATCTGTTTTCGTAAACACTTAGCAATGCTCTACTCCTTGGCCAGAAGGGAAGATAGAGAGAGAGAGAGAGAGAGAGAGAGAGAGAGAGAGAGAGAGAGAGAGAGAGAGAGAGAGAGAGAGAGAGAGAGAGAGAGAGAGAGAGAGAGAGAGAGAGAGAGAGAGAGAGAGAGAGAGAAAAAGGGTGGAATTCGGACTCTCTCAAAGACAAGGTGTCATGTGTAATGGTGTCGATACGGCTACATCTTTTTTTTTACTTCAATATCGTAAAATATTGCACGATTCTGAAAATGTAAATTTAACTGAGAAAAAATGAGAATATAATAAATTATAGGTTTTAACAGAACTCGTCTTCACAAGTGGGATTTCTAGCAACGGCACTCTAGAAGCTAACAAGCCTGTAAAAATAAAGTTTACCCCCAACGGAGTTCTGGTTTCGAGATGCTTGCACGACTGTTATCCTTGACGATTTCAAAGGTCACAGGGCTGGACAACCAAACTGGTTGCCACTTGTTTTAGCATTTTAATACCGATATGTTCTGACATTGTATAAAAGTGCTGTCGCATTTTCAAAAAAAAAAGCTTTAATGCACATATTAGTCACATACAGTTGGCTCCATTAACCTGAGCGTGTTTCTGTTTGTAATTTGGATTTTTAACGTAACTAACAATTTTGCAGTTATATCACTACGATGTCTGCTATGCACTGGGGCATAATGCTGGAGACATGCAGTGTCATGTTTAAGTCACACTAATCTGACATCAGCGAAGGTTCCGATAACCCATGAGCGATCGAACAGCTATATTGGTGCTTTTGTTCGACCAGTCCTAGCACTAACCTCTTAATAATAAGAATGGTAAAAAAAAATACTTACAGTTTTACATCCTGAATTTCCTCCAAATGTGCTTTCTTAGTTCCGCAAATCTGAATTACATGAGCCATGTCATGGGTTCTCAAGGTTTATCACAGTTCGAAATTGTACTGTAATTTCAACTACATTCCATGTGCAATGACATCCTGCTTAATACACTCAAAATGAAAGAAACATTATATTCCAAAGCGTCTCTTTGATAATTGCAATTGAAAGACTTCATATTTTTCCCACATTATGATTTCAAACATTCAATGACAGAACAGAAACACTCTTGCAGATGTTATCAGGCTGCTGAAATCCGATGTAGAATTGGCACAGATAAATCCAGTCCATAACCATGAAATTTAGTAGATTCGATAAATATACCAAAATCTATTTATTCGAGATGAAATGGAAAAGTTGTTGCTATGCCATTTCATTCACAATATGACACCAAATTTCAAGTAGACCAAAACGTCATTTTCGTTCGAAAGTTATGTCTAGCGAGCGATATAAATAAAGTTCAAATTTATTTGGGCGGAATTATGTAAGCATTAATAATGTTGTGTAGCGATGAATCTACTCTTGTCCATTTAGTTTGGAATATAGCATACATTCAGTTACTTGTTTTTTGTAGATTTTTGTTTATATAATTAAGCCTTAGTTATAATTAAAAATATGAGAAAATAATATAAAGGTTACTGCATTTGTATGAAAAAATATGAAGTCGATTTGTCGGATGGATATACTGCACTCCCAAGGTCGTGCAGTGTTTCGATCCAAATAACTCGTTCATATTTTCCCATACAAATGCAGTAACCTATTAATGTAGAGACTCGATGCTGTGCCATGTTAGCTAAATGAGAAAGAGTATTCGCAACGCTACCGTGTACATAATTCATTAAACTGGTTGTATGGCTGTCGATGAAAAATGTATTAGAGCTTATGATAAACGTTGTTTAAAATCATGCCGACCTTAAATAAATCGTATCTTATCCTACCTGATACGGGAAGAGCATTCGTACGGTTCTATAGCAATAACTAGCTCAATACGGACGACAGTAGAGTTTTCCTTTTTTAATTTTTGTTAATGTTTATTCTTTTAAAATTGAAAATATCAAACATTCAGTCATTTCTTAAATCCAGATATATTCTTTGTTCTGTCTGAATACCTTTAATGTCAAATTTGCAAGTCGTTTTCGTTAAAACTAGCACAATGCTGCATTCCGTCATTACACGGGGATCGATAAATATCAAGGGGATGGGTGTTGGTTGATCTTTGAGATGAAACCTATGACACAGGTATGAGTGGTGAAGCCCCTTGAAACCCTGATATTTTAACATTTTCATGGCAAGGTTTTATCCGTCTAACTAGATAGAAAACTTTCTTTAGGAAACGTTCTGTTTTTCACTTGTTTTATGGGGTTTTAGGATTTAAATGCAAGGACAGTGGGTCAATAAATATATAACAATGTCATTACAGAGCTGAACACACACAACCTCCTAATTTTGTATGCAAATGTGGGTGAAAAATTATAAATGTAAGCATGCCATATTGTTCGAGAAGATATTTATATTAATGTCCACAGTCAATAAATAGCCCCAACAAGTGAATCTTTCTCATTATGTAATGCATTTCCGACCTTAAATAGAATTATTATATGTCTATGCTAACTGATACTCTTAATTTTTATTTTAAGGAACTCGTGTGTTTGCTGAGATCTGATTCAATGTGATTCAAACTAATTCGGACTCGCCACTAATGTATTGTCCTCTTCGGTCGCCGCGCAAATAGTCTTTATGTCCAAAATTAAATTTCTGAGATTGAGTGAGTGTGTTTCGATATATATATATATATATATATATATATATATATATATATATATATATATATATATATATATATATATATATATATATATATATATATATATATATGTATGTATGTATGTATGTATGTATGTATGTATGTATGTATGTATGTATGTATGTATGTATGTGTGTGTGTGTGTGTGTGTGTGTGTGTGTGTGTGTGTGTGTGTGTGTGTGTGTGTATGTATGTATGTATGTATGTATGTATGTATGTATGTATGTACCCTTATGCACAATAAATATTTTACCCTGTTTAATGCGAGAATCTCATAGACACTAATTTAGCCCCCCCCTACTATTCACATATACATACTAAAATGAACAGTGGTTGAGGTAAAGTGTCCCAAAAAAGGCATCGACCTCGTAACAAAATTGGCTGTTTTAGTTCTATTTCGAGTCTAGAAAAATCGTTGTTGTAGCTGTTCTTGTGTTGTTACAAATATTAATATATTTGTAATAAACATGGAAGGGTAAATCTGGTCAAGATCAAAGTAGAATTGAGGATGTTATCAGTATTTTTTGTTTGTATATACCAGTGAGAATTTTATCTCTTTTTTTTTTTGTTTGTATATACTAGTGAGGACTTTATCGTTACTTTTGTTTGTATATACTAGTGAGGACTTTATCGTTATTTTTGTTTGTTTTGATTAGGCTTAGGCTGAAAACACCAAAATTATACCAGCTATCTCACCAAATTTTGACCGAAATTCTAAAAATCTAAGAAGATGTGGGATTTGACAAGTTTTATTGTATTACAAATTTATGTACTACATACATTGCAATTCAGTAAGATTTAGTGATCGAGCATGCAAACGCAATGTCCTGAAAAATTTAGTTAAACATTTTTTTATTATAAAAACTGACTTTCTTGCGTGAGATTTAATAAAAGAAGGAGCTGGATTCTGATATAAAGTCTGGGAATAAGCATTTTAAAAAAATTCAGTCGGATGAAATAATCTAGTTAAATTTTACTACTACTACTACTACTACTACTACTACTACTACTACTACTACTACTACTACTACTGGGATGCGATATACAAGAGAAATAAGCCCTTTGAACATTATTAAATATTGCCTTGTCTTAGAGAGGAAACTGGGTCAAACACTCCTAGATATTTCTGAACATACCATTTACGGAGGAAATTAGAAAGAAAAGAAATATATAACAGTAACAATATTAGATATTTTTGAAAGTCGATATTCTCCAGTTGGTATTAGTTCCACGTATGTCAAAATGTCAGTAGTTAATTGTATAAGCGGAGCAAACCATTTTCCGAAAATGAATTGGCTAACTTTTGGAAATCTATACCTTCTCAACACTAGAGGTGATTCGACCTATCACGCGTAATATTAGGATTTTCCTTCTGTAACAATTATTAAAAACATGTATATTTTGCATATGCGAATCCAGTGGTTCACAGAACGAAAGCAAAAATATAACACTTCAGAAATTGAGATGCTGCTGTTGTCTTCGTTCACTGATTTCTTCAATACAGCTTCCAATATTCTTAAGGTGAAAAGTAAAATACATTATGCGGATTTACATGTAAAACGTGCTTAGTAAACACAGGAGTGATGTTTTATCAATAATGTACGATGATATTTTGGACATGAAATCCCCTTATCGATGATATCAATGAACACGTCAGACTCCGGTAATAGTAAAAGATAAAGTTAAATACCTATAGCGAGATGATTTAAGCTCGCAGTAATAGGTTTATACCGATTAATCAGCTCTTCACACGTGATGATATGGATTCATCGTCTATCAGTATAAATATAGGTTTGTTGGGTTGATTGATTTATCGGACTATGATAGGTTTGCAGGCTTGAGTCCATTAAGTTTCGTTTTAAGGTAAGTATATTTCCGTATTGATAGTCATGCTAGATGTTAGATTCTGAACAGGAAGAAGACAAGTTAAGTCACCTTTTGGGGTTCGTCAAAACGCTGTGTCCTTTACTGTAAATGTATTTGTAACTCACCTGGCGGTATAACCAAGTGAGTTTATGTGACCCAATATTCATTGGGTATAGTCCGTCCGTTGACGATTGCTACCACTCTGGGTTGACCGTACAATTTCTGAATAGCCATATAATCATCATACCATTTGGACCAATTACGCGTCGGCTGATGCTGAGCATCCAACGTTACATATTCTTATGGTATTTATGGCTCTTTATGCATTGCTTGTTAAGCAATTAATTTCCACATATAAAAAAAAAGTTTCTTGGTTTTGCTTAATATAAATAAATTTAAACCACTTTGTAGCATGATAGACTAGACTTTGTACCTGAAGCATTCAAGCAAACTCAATGATGACCACTCTTGGTATTGAACAAATTAAAAACACTTTATACCATGACAGACCAAACCGCTCCGGTGGCCTAGTGGTTAGAGCGTCCGCCTCCGATGCGGGAGGTCATGGGTTCAATCCCCGGTCAAGTTATTTCAAAGACTTACAAAAATGGTACTAACAGCTGCCTCGCTTGACGCTCAGCATTAAGAGGTAAGTGTTAGGACTGGTCGGCCTTGTGTCAGATTTATTTGACTGGGTAGGACATCATGCTACATGTCTGTGGAATGATGACCCAGTGCTAGACATCACTGTAAAATTCCACACTGCAGACATCGTAGCGATATGACTGAAAAATTGTTAAAGCTACTTTAAAAATCATAATCACATCACATCATGACAGACCACATTTTGTACTTGACAGATCTAAGAATTCTCAATTACCTGTTGTCCAAACTAAGTCACTATATAATAATAAATTAAAATAATAATCAGTGTGAAATATAGCCTGAATTATTTTGTTGGGTACCTTTACAGTGACAGATGATTAAGTGTTGATTTTTTTCAACATCTCGAAGATTTGTATAAAGATGTAAATAGTTATACATCTGAATCAAATATCTCTCATATGTTTTATCTCAGGTAATAGAATTTGTGGGTTTTTTTCATGTTTTTTGTTATGCTTTTGTTCTATTAAAAACGAAAATACCCAAATTATCTTGAAAAGGTGTACTTAGAAAGTGCATTTTTTTTCTATCAGTCCTTCCTAGAGATGGTGTCATTGAAAAATATGAACAACGTTAAATGAAGCAGCTGCATGATTGCGATTATTTGAATCTGCCAAGTACACAGTGGTCCATCATGGTACAAAGTAGTTAATTTTGGTTAGCATCAAGATGCGGTGTCGTTGTCGATGCCACAGCGTCGAGTACAGCAATTACTTCATGGTCACATATTGGCGGGTCAGTTCTTGTCTGTGTTGGTAATGTTGAATGCCAGACGGGAGTGTTTTGAAAGCTGTCAACATATTTTAAAAATTCTTTTGGTGGCGCTAGTCCGTAAGAATAAAAATAAACAACTCCACGTGGATCAATTGCGGATGTAACCCAATGGGTACATGGACCAGAACTTCCATCGAGATTAATGATACAGTTTCAACCTATTTGGCTGTTTTGATAATTGATCGCGCATACAAAACCTATGAAGTTTTTTATGCTTAATGGTTTAGCAGCATCAAGTAAATCAAATTTGGACATGGGAAGCATGATCGATGTGTCCCGAGCAGTCTTTTACCTTTCCCCGTGGACTGACGGTACCATAAATGAGGAGTTCCTGGCAGTCTTAGACCCAATCCGTGAACCGATATAGCTTTTTGTAAGTCTTTAGACCTTGCCCTGCTGCTTTCTTTAATGTATCCCAGTGGCAGTTCCAACAGCACCAAGTGCAACTGCTTTTGCAACAGCCGGTAATTCAGCGGCTATTAATACTGGTATAGCTGCGAGAAGTAGAAATATACCATCCGTCGTGACTGTGTCTGTAATGGCACCCGCAGAAAGATTAAGTCTAAGTATTTGATTGTTTGGCGACATCGAAGTGCCCGAGTTGACGTTCTGTTAGTGACAGTTTATTTGAACCACCTGCGGTCTGTTCTGATTTCAGCAATATTTTTTCACAATCCTTTATGATACTAATTATAGCTTGTTAGACTGACCAGGAGTCAGACTGACACTAACATGATGATATGACATTATAATATCATACACGATTTGATTACATATTTTCCATTGGGGCATCAATGACTTTCACTCGTCCACCATCATCTTCAAGCAACATTTTTTTTGTCTGACAGTTGAACAGCGATTGCTCTTTACTTAGCAATAACACTTATTACCACACGAGCTTGAAAGTGTATTTCATCGACAGATTGTCTAAATAAATCCAGTTGTTCCAGAGAAAAGAAATAAATCTAATACAGCGTTGTAAAATCTAGTTGTGATATTTGTAGACGAGAATCAATATTTTCATCAAGTCCCATGAATGTCAACAAATGATAATATGCACATGCTACACGATTATTTTCAAACTTCGATAATATATCTTCGGATGGTTCTTGATGTCCATTTACTCTCGGTGAAACTTCAGAATTACCAAGATTATAAAATATCATTATACTATGTTCTTGCGAGTTTACTCGTTCAGTATGTTGGAAAGCAACAAATATATGTGGCCGATGTAGTTACACCTTGATGTGATACTATTTTCCCGTGAATACACCATTAATTGTACTTTTGAACTATCTGTGGTCATCGTCAACCAGGATATTGTTCATTTACCACCTGAATCCATAAAAGAGAACAGCTGTTGTTCTTCAGGGAGTGATGGTATTATTCTAGGCATCCACAATGAATGTTTTGCCAGTATTACTTTACCTGTATCAGCAGCAGGTCGCCAGATTGCATTATCATCGGTAGTCTTTCGTACGAGTACAACCGTATGCTTGACTCCAATAATGACCTTTCTGACATTTCTGCAAGATCCAAAGATATGTGACAGTGTAATTGTACAGGAAAATCTTCTGCATCCATCCTGCAGCATTTATCGACCTTTCTGAGAATCTTAAGTTGAATTTGGATATGTACCATGAACAACCAGAGCCACATCCGCGTCGTCAGCAGTGGCTGTGTGTTTTTTTTTTTGTTGGTCGTCTTATGTCATACTGTCAGTTGTCAGGGTGGTTAATTCTATCCTTTACAAACATCAGTAAAGGACTAGTTGATCTTAAATAATCGGAATATTTTACTAGACCCAATATCGTCGTGTCAACGTCGATGTCTTTCGGAATTGATTCAATATTTCTTCGGTGATATACCTGGCACTGTCGAACAACGCCATGATGCTATTTAAAAAAAAAACTAACTCCAACACCAGCTCCATACTAAGTATCATCTGCGCTTTAAATCTCACCCTCTTTTGCAATAAATGCTTCAACGGGTAAGAAATATCTGCTTGTATCCAAATCGGCCTCGCTAATATGGCTCTTGTGCATCATATGAATAATACTGATAATCACGTACCGATTCATCTTTGAGGACTGGCGCATCCATGTCAAATGCGGGACCAGATACACGCTAGAACATCTTTATTATACTTGCTATCGTCTAACACCACTTTCTGCTACAAGACTAGCAGTTAAAATGAAAATACAAGATTACAGAGGCCTGCTCTAACCGACCGAGACTGTCCCTTATCTGTATACGGTGTAATATTTTCCCAAGGCACGTTCGTCTATTGGCTGACACTATGTGAATCAAGTCAAGTCAGTCGGGTGTGTCAAGCGGCGACAACCCCTGCGGCCTTGTAGAGAATGTTGATATCAACTCCGCTAAGTACAACCATAAGATTCCAGTTATCTCTGATCACTTTAGAAATTTGTTTAATTAAATAAGTATTAGATCAACAATAACCATGGAATCTCACACATGTAAATAAGCTCGACAGCGATTAGAGGTAATCAAGAAATATCTAACCGTTTGTGATTCCGTCAAGCAACAACTGCAAGCTCGTCGGGAGTCTCAGGTGAAATTTACATTAGGCGCAGAACAGTTATTTAAACAGGTAAAGATAAGATAAGGATTCTTTATTTCAGTTTGCAAAGTCCATACATCTTAATTAAAATACGGATATAGAGTAAAACATTGTAAACATAAAAGAACAGAATCAAATCCATTTTCTTTCCGCAATTAATAATTAATGTTTAAGATTAAATAAAGAATCTGAATTGAAAGGAATATATCTCTACAGGCGTATTAGTTTATATATATATATATATATATATATATATATATATATATATATATATATATATATATATATTTTAAAAAATATAAATATATATATATATATATATATATATAGATATTATGCCCTGTAAATATATTTATATATTTCCCTGTTTAACACGGAAATTTCTTTGAAGTTAGGTGTCCCACAAAAAGGCAGTTTAATGCCAGTAGACCTAGACAAAACCGGCTATTTTAGTCCGATTTCAAGTCAAAAGAGCCGTTGATGTAGCTGTTCTTGTGTTGTTACAAATAGTAAAGGGGCCCCGAGTGGTCTAAAGCGTTTTCCGTTACGGATCACTGCCATCTCACCTCTGTCTGCGTGTGTTCGAGTCTAGGATGCGGCGAATGTGGATATGTGAGAAAGCTTGCCAGTAGCTTCTCGTGGGTCGATGGTTCTTTCCAGTGATTTCCCGGTTTCTTCCTCCACTATTAATACTGGCTGCCATGAATAGCCTATCGTGTGCTGAAAAATGGCGTTAAGCCCAACAACAACAACAACAACAAATACTAATATTCTTATTACCAATATCAAAGCAAAATAGGACTTTATAATTGTTTTTGTTTGTTTTGTTTAGGCTTAAGCTTCAAACGCTAAAACTCTACCATCTGTCTCACCAAATTTTGACCAAAATTCCAAAATCTAAGTTATGAAATTTGATTTTTTAAAAATAAATTATTGTATCACAAACATATCTACTACATATATTACAATTCAGTAAGATTCAATGTGTTCGACTATGATAATGCAATGTCATGAAAAATGAAATTAAAACTTTTTCAAATTTTAAGAAACCTAAAGAAACTTGACTTTCTTGGGTGTGATTTAATAAGGAAGAACAGATTCTGTTATTAAGCCTAAGAATTAACATTTAAAAAAATAAATAAAAAATTCAAGCGGATGAAATATTCAACTTAAGTTTGACTTCCACTGCTACTTATACTAAGGGGATGTGATATACAATAGAAATAAGTCCTGTTGAACAATACTGCATTGTTTTGGAGAGGAAATGGCGTCAAAGATTCCTAGATATTTACGTGAGAAATTAGATAGGAAACAAATCAGCAACAACAACAATAACAAATATATTTGAAAGTCACTGTTCTCTAAAATTACTTGGAATTAGTTCTATGTATGTCATAATGTCAGTAATTGTATAAATGGAGCAATCAATTTTCCGAAAATGAATTTGGTCACTTTGGGAAACCTGTACAAACGTAACAATGGAGGTGATGCAACCTGTGACGGGTAATATTAGTCTTTTCCTTCTTTAACTTTGTCTATAGCATCTATATTCTGCGTATACAAGTCCAGAGATTCGCAGAATGAAACAAAAATATAACATTTCGAAAATTGATATGCTGCTGTCTTTGTTCACTGATTTGTTCAATACAGCTGCCAGTTTTCTTAAGGTGAAAAGCAGAGTACATGATGCGGATTTACCTGTAAAATGTGCATAGTATGGGTACTATTGGATTACTATGACGAGTTGATTTACGCTCGCCGTGATTGGTTATGAAGGTTTGTAAACAGGAAGAAGACATGCCAATTCACTGTTTATGGTTCATCATAACGTATTTGTAGCTCACCTGCCCTGTATTTGTAGCTCACCTGCCCTGTAATCAAGTGAGTTAATGGGACCCAGCATCCATCGGGTATCGCCCGTCCGTTGACCATTGCTGCCACTCTGAAGGCCATATTTGGATTCGATTTTGACGGAATATGGATACGAAGTGGAGTCGTATGTGTTAGGACTCTCTGGTTGGACCGTACAGTTTCTGAATAGCCATATAATCATCATATCCTTTGACCAATTGCGCTTTGGCTGATGCTGAGCATCCGACATTACATATTTTTAAGGTATTTAAGACTTTTTACCTATTGCTTGTTAAGTAATTCGTTTCCACGTATAAAAAATTGATTGATATTGTTATTCAAGCTTGACTTGGAAATATTATGTAATAAAAATGTGTGAATTGTTACGCCTCTGCTTAATTACATGTGTATTACAGGCACTTGCCGGATTTGGGACAAATGAGTCCCCTTACTTGGGCCCTGAAGGAGGTAGGCCTACACTGGTAGTCAGGCATATATACTCAGGAAATTTAGGAGTAGTTAAAATAGCTACAGACTTTTTGAAAAATTCATCGTAATTTTTTTTCGACAAGACAATGGGTCACTGGCCAACAGGTGCCCTATGCTTAAGCACACGTAAGTACAATGGTAAATTCAGCCCTGATTTTAGGTCCAATGACAAGTTCAGCATTACAACAGAAAAAGACATTAGCGGGTCTTATTTTTATTAAATCACTTTGCTACCTCTCGGACTCAATATAGACTACTTCATTTTTAGAAAATGCCACGTCAATATCAGTCACTTACACTTTGATTTTATAAAACAAAAACGTGCCAAATTCATAAACAAAAGCAAACAGAACAAAAAGGCAACAACACCCCAACAACAACAAAAAAATCAGGTTCTTGCTTGAGTGCAAATTGACAACTCAGAATATAGGCTGTAAATGAAAGAAAGAAGATGGACACTATAAAACCTAATGACCTACATAGTCTTGACTAGCAAAAAATTTGCAACTTGCATGTGACAGTCCGAAAATGAAAGTAAAAGTGTTTTCGCGGAATTCGTTTACAAAACTGAATTTCCTGGAGATAAGGGGTAAGCTTATTTCTACTTAAGAATTTATATTTTTAAAAGTGAAAGCATACAATTGCAATGCTGTAACAATAAGCGGGAAATTAAAATTGATTCCGAAGACAAATAGCATGATACAATCCTTTGCACAGTATTACTCGATATCGTGGCACGTGTAGATTAAAAGTGGAATGTTTCATGTCATGTGTAGTTGGTTTGTGATTGAAAGGCTTCATACACCTTTAAATGTCAGCTAAAAGGCAGGGTTTCTGACCTCTAAACTTATTTTTCAAGATTAGTTTGGACACATCAGACAAACATCCTATAGACAATAACCTGTGGACAACATTCTCCGATGTAGTCCCTGCTAATTGCGTTGCTCTATAAAACACATTTGACATACTGCCAGTGATTGATCAACGTCACCATTCTGGTTATGCTTAAAACCAAAGTGATTAAATAAATCACTATTTACCCTCTTATTGAATTCTATAGATCACTCTTTGCCCACTTAACTTGGTTCAACCGATCACTCCTGGCAATGTACTGGATTCAATAAATCACTCTTTGACCACTTACTGGATTCAAAAGATCACTCTTTGCCCACTTAACAGGATTCAATAGATAACTCTAGATAACTCTTTGCCAAATTACTTTAATTAATAGATCACTCTTTGCCCACTTATTGAATTCAATAGATCACTCTTTGCCCACTTGGTTCAACCGATCACTCCTGGCAATGTACCAGATTCAATAGATCACTCTTTGCCAACCTAACAGGATTCAATAGATCACTCTTTGCCAAATTACTTTGATCAAAAGATCACTCTTTGCCCACTTAACAGGATTCAATAGATAACTCTAGATAACTCTTTGCCAAATTACTTTAATTAATAGATCACTCTTTGCCCACTTATTGAATTCAATAGATCACTCTTTGCCCACTTGGTTCAACCGATCACTCCTGGCAATGTACCAGATTCAATAGATCACTCTTTGCCAACCTAACAGGATTCAATAGATCACTCTTTGCCAAATTACTTTGATCAAAAGATCACTCTTTGCCCACTTAACAGGATTCAATAGATAACTCTAGATAACTCTTTGCCAAATTACTTTAATTAATAGATCACTCTTTGCCCACTTATTGAATTCAATAGATCACTCTTTGCCCACTTGGTTCAACCGATCACTCCTGGCAATGTACCAGATTCAATAAATCACTCTTTGACCACTGACTGGATTCAAAAGAGCACTCTTTGCCAACCTACCAGGATTCAATAGATCACTCTTTGCCAATTACTTTAATCAATAAAATTCACTCTTTGCCCACTTTCTGGATTCAATAGATCACACTTTGCCCACCTACCAGGATTCAATAGATCACTCTTTGCCAAATTACTTTAATCAATAAAATTCACTCTTTGCCCACTTTCTGGATTCAATAGATCACTCTTTGCCAAATTACTTTAATCAATAGATCACTCTTTGCCCACTTACTGGATTTAATAGATCACTCTTTGCTTGCTTAATGGTCACAAGATATTGGTATTTTGATGATTGACAATCATCTATCCTAAGACATTAGTGTTTGATTATGGTGATTATTCTTATTTCCAGTTTTTTTTTTGTAATAAATAAAACTAGTTCCACTACCAGTCTAATATACACTTAGGGGTAAAATACCTATATGGAGGAATTTGTGCTGATATGAAATGTGATATGGTTGCATACCAATACTGATATTTTGATATGTTGATACACCCATATTGTTACTTATTGCTATTTTTGTATAGACAAAAAAAATGTACCAAAAAACTAATAAAAACATGAGCAGGTTGGAAGTCTAAGCATTTGTCCTCTAAACTTTGAATCTAAATATCAAGATGCCATTAACTTTTCAGATTGTTTCATATATTGTTGAAATTTTTAAATGCATGGTTACATAGGCTATTCTTGTACCTGTATGTAGTACCTAGTCAAGGGAGAACACAGGTGAAAGTAATATTTCTTTGGGGAGAATAATGAAAGTAAACAAACTTACATTTTGAAATTAAATTTTAATTTTGTTTTCAGTTTTTGATAAGTGCTGAGTAACCAGAACTGTAAACACAAGTAGTCACCTTAAAGACTTAGGATACATCATGAATAATTGGACGTGGGATAGACAACATGGCAAGTTTGTCCCAGCCGATTCAGGTAAACTATACAGATGCAAGACTCTAGAAAATTTATTTATATCATTTTGTATAATAATAATAATAATAATAATAATAATAATAATAATAATAATAATAATAATAATAATAATATGTTCTATTATTATTATTATTAATTATTATTATTATTATTATTATTATTATTATTATTATTATTATTAGTAGTAGTAGTAGTAGTAGTAGTAGTAGTAGTAGTAGTAGTATATTTAATGAAGGCAATATGTGTGTGGTGCATCCTGTAATTTTGTTGTAACTAAAGTTTCTGGGATTTTTTTAAAAAAAAAAGTTTTTGCCCACAATTTTAAACATTTTAATTGTTTGTTGCTATAATTGTTTTGTATCTTTTTTGTGAAATTTTTGGAACATCTTTACTTTATCTATTTTATTTCTTTGGTGCATATTTACTTTTTCTGGGAGGAGTTTGTCTTCCTGGGAATTTTGACAAGGTTCATGCCTTTACTCATGTTAGTGACCTATCTTTTGCATAGCATGAGAAAAGGTTTCAATATTGATCAAAAATTTAATTGTTTTCTTACTGTTTCCAATTACTTAATACTTTTTAACCTTTCCCACCGTCTACCTGATCAGCTTACTAAAATTCAAATGGCTATTATAATTTGTATACCATATGGTACCTTGCTCCACTGCAAAGTATTTTATTTTGCTGGTTGTCTTTTACCTTTCATTACAACTGGATTAAATTTGTAAGATAATTTTTGCTGCATATATCCCATGGTTTCTATAACACATTGCTATAATCATCAATTTACTTATTTCTAATGTTAAATATGTTTGTTGTGAGAAATATAGAGGTCACTGTTCACAGCAACCATTTTAATTCTTCTTCTCCCCCCCCTCCATGTCAAATTTACTAGAGAAATGTCCTATATGTAATGGTCACATGTCTACTACAGACACAGCAAGGTGTTTCATAACCAAACAGTGGCTTCACTTCACTGTAAGCAATCACTTGTGTGCATCTACTGTGACCACTCATTGTATGTCATTGTATGTGTATCTACAGTGATCACTTATTTTATGTCATTGTATGTGTATCTACAGTGACCACTCATTGTATGCCATTGTATGTGTATCTACAGTGACCATTCATTGTAAGTCATTGTATGTGTATCTACAGTGATCAATCATTGTATGTCATTGTATGTGTATCAACAGTTATCATTCATTTTATGTCATTGTATGTGTATCTACAATGATCACTCATTGTATGTGTATCTACAATGATCACTCATTGTATGTCATTGTATGTGTATCTACAGTGATCACTAATTGTATGTGTATCTACAGTTATCACTCTTTGTATGTCATTGTATGTGTATCTACAGTGATCACTCATTGTGCGTCATTGTATGTGTATCAACAGTGATCATTCATTTTATGTCATTGTATGTGTATCTACAGAGATCACTCATTGTATGTCATTGTATGTGTATCTACAATGATCACTCATTGTATGTGTATCTACAGTTATCACTCTTTGTATGTCATTGTATGTGTATCTACAGTGATCACTCATTGTATGTCATTGTATGTGTATCTACAGTGATCACTAATTGTATGTCATTGTATGTGTATCTACAGTGATCACTCATTTTATGTCATTGTATGTGTATCTACATTGATCACTCATTGTATGTCATTGTATGTGTATCTACACTGTTCACTCATTGTATGTGTATCTACAGTGATCACTCATTGTATGTCATTGTATGTGTATCTAGAGTGAAAACTCATTGTATGTCATTACATATGTATCTACAGTGATCACTCATTGTATGAGTATCTACAGTGATCACTCATTGTATGTCATTGTATGTGTATCTACAGTGACCACTATTTGTATGTCATTGTATGTTTATCTACAGTGATCACTCAATGTATGTCATTGTATGTGTATCTACAGTGATCAATGATTGTATGCCATTTTATGTGTATCTACAGTGATCAGTCATTGTATGCCATTGTATGTGTATCTAAGGTGATCACTCATTGTATGTTTATCTACAGTGATCACACATTGTATGTCATTGTATGTGAATCTACAGAGATCACTCATTGTATGTCATTGTATGTGTTCTACAGTGACCACTCATTGTATGTCATTGTATGTGTATCAACTGTGATCATTCATTTTATATTATTGTATTTGTATCTACAGAGATCACTCATTATATGTCATTGTATGTGTATCTACTATGATCACTCATTATATGTGTATCTACAGTTATCACTCTTTGTATGTCATTGTATGTGTATCTACAGTGATCACTCATTGTATGTCATTGTATATGTATCTACAGTGATCACTAATTGTATGTCATTGTATGTGTATCTACTGTGATCACTCATTGTATGTCATTGTATGTGTACCAACAGTGATCACTCATTTTATGTCATTGTATGTGTATCTACATTGATCACTCATTGTATGTCATTGTATGTGTATCTACAATGATCACTCATTGTATGTGTATCTACAGTGATCACTCATTGTATGTCATTATATGTGTATCTACAGTGACCACTCATTGTATGTCATTATATGTGTATCTACAGTGATCACTCATTGTATGTGTATCTACAGTGATCACACATTGTATTGCTTTGTATGTGTATCTACAGTGACCACTATTTGTATGTCATTGTATGTTTATCTACAGTGATCACTCATTGTATGTCATTGTATGTGTATCTAAAGTGATCACTCATTGTATGCCATTGTATGTGTATCTAAAGTGATCACTCATTGTATGTTTATTTACAGTGATCACTCATTGTATGTCATTGTATGTGAATCTACAGAGATCACTCATTGTATGTCATTGTATGTGTATCTACAGTGACCACTCATTGTATGTCATTGTATGTGTATCTACAGTGATCACTCATTGTATGTCATTGTATGTGTATCTACAGTGACCACTCATTGTATGTCATTGTATGTGTATCTACAGTGATCACTAATTGTATGTCATTGTATGTGTATCTACAGTGATCACTCATTGTATGTCATTGTATTGTATCTACAGTGATTACTCATTTTATGTGTATCTGCAGTGATCACTCATTGTATGCCATTTTATGTGTATCTACAGTGATCACTCATTGTATGTCATTGTATATGTATCTAAAGTGATCACTCATTGTATGTCTTTATATGTGTATCTATAGTGATCACTCATTGTATGTCATTGTATGTGTATCTACAGTGATCACTCATTGTATGTGTATCTACAGTGATCACTCATTGTATGTCATTGTATGTGTATCTACAGTGATCACTCATTGTATGTCATTGTATGTGTATCTACAGTGACCACTCATTGTATGTCATTGTATGTGTATCTACAGTGACCATTCATTGTATGTCATTGTATGTGTATCTACAGTGATCACCCATTGTATGTCATTGTATGTGTATCTACAGTGACCACTCATTGTTTGTCATTGTATGTGAATCTACAGTGATCACTCATTGTATGTGCATCTACAGTGATCACTCATTGTGCGTCATTGTATGTGTATCTACAGTGACCACTCATTGTATGTCATTGTATGTGTATCTACAGTGATCACTTATTGTATGCCATTGTATGTGTATCTACAGTGATCACTCATTGTATATTATTGTATGTGTATCTACAGTGATCACTCATTGTATGTCATTGTATGTGTATCTACAGTGATCACTCATTGTATGTCATTGTATGTGTATCTTCAGTGGTGACTCATTGTATGCCATTATATGTGTATCTACCAATGTCACTCATTGTATGTCATTGTATGTGTATCTACAGTGATCACCCATTGTATGTGTATCTACATTGATCACTCATTGTACGTCATTGTATGTTTCTATATTGATCACTCATTGTATGCCATTGTATGTGTATCTACATTGATCACTCATTGTATGTCATTGTATGTGTATCTACAGTGATCACTCATTGTATGTCATTGTATGTGTATCTACAGTCATCACCCATTGTATGTGTATCTACATTGATCACTCATTGTATGTCATTGTATGTGAATCTACATTGATCACTCATTGTATGTTATTGTATGTGTATCTACATTGATCACTCATTGTATGTAGTATAAACATTGCTTCATGTTGAAGGCATTGCTGTGATGAAGGAGTATCAAGTAACATGATCTTCAGACATTTTTGATCTCATTCATACAGCATATACTCCTGTCACATGGACAGTGTAACTCAAAGATATCATGTGTCGAACTGAAATGTAGGTTACAGGTCTTAAACTTTATGTATAGGGTCAAAGCATTTTGCTTGCTGGGTGTTGGGAAAGTGAACATGTTACCATTGCATAAATTGAGGTAGCCTTTGTACCACTGTGACAAAGTTTGTTTGATGTCTTCATCTCTTTATTTGTGAATTATTAATCTATCTCTTTAGGAAAAGATGTTTCTTTGGAAATAGATATGAGTTAATGGGTCTAGAACATCTCCCCCCAGGACAAATCCCCCCCAACTCCCCCCCAATTCCCCCCGGACATTTTCCCTCTGGACTTTAACCCCCTTCAGATTGGACTTACCCCATCCCCAGTCATTTCCCCCCATGATCATAAAACTCAATTCATTTAAAATGAGATTTTGCCAATAAAATATAAAAACTTATCTTAAGTTATGTTAAAAGAAAAAGGTATTTTAAATAAATCTCAGTGGTGTTAAACAAAGTTAACAGTTTCAAATATTAAAAATGTATTGTTTAAATGTTAATGTTGTAAATAATTAATTTTAAGTATTCTATGATGTCATGATTGTCGAAATCAGTGACTATGTTTCCAATTCTTGAAGAACAGTCTTTGTACTTCTTCTTTGGTTGTTACATCATAATCTGCTGTTAACATCTGGCCTGAGTACTGTACTGAAACAACTACAATTAATTGTAAATGATGGCTAATCCATCTGTTGTTTATCTTATATATACCAAAAATGCACTATAAATGAAGGTTAGACTCAAGCCTCATCAACATATTTCAAAGAAACCTCCTGTTCTACATTCAGTAAAAGCACTAGCAATTGATTGACAAATAGACAATGCCCATTTTTAATATAACTAACAATGTTAAAAAATGGGTGTGAATTTATGTTCACAGCTCATATGTGGTGTCAAGCTACCCTTAAGATCCATGATTGTGTGTGTGTGTGTGTGAGAGAGATTGATATCAGGAGAGTAGATGCGGGATGCGAGTATACATTAAAGCTAAATGTTACTATATATATATATAAATAAAATTGTATAAAGATAATGGGGGCAAATTAATGGGGGGGGAAGTTGTATCTGATGGGGGGTAAAGTACAGGGGAGAAATGTCAGGAGGAAGGGAAATGTTGACGGGGAAAAGTCTAGGAGGGGGGATGTCCGGGGGGAGATATCCTGATACCTGAGTTAACATTCCTTCTCATTACAGACATGCATCATTCAATATTTAAAACTTGTCTCTAAAAACAGGTGATGTTTTGGTAAATGAGTGGCAAAGAAAAGCCATATATGGCTTCTCTTGATTTTCTGTTCATCACAAGCATTATCACCAATGTACTAGGTGACTTTCATTTTTATTAAGGTGAGATGAGCTAATCCATAATGGTAATCTACTAAATAATAAGAATTTGTTCTCTACTACACTGACAGCTTGAATTCATGATGCACACTTTGTCTTTGAAAGAAGTCTCTTGGTGAATAAATTAGTGACTATGTGAATATGCACTGTGCCATGCATGTAACTGTGATACATGTGATGGAGAAGGTGACAAACTTAGACCACTCAAGAGATTTGCAAAAGTTGTTCAGGTGTTTTGATTTGATATCAGGGATTTTCATTTACCTGACTTTTAGCATGCAAAGAAACACAGTTACTTTTTCTGAATATGCACATCGTTCATTATGTACTTGTTACTTTTTATTATGTCCCTATATTTAGCACCATCAGTTTTAGTCTTTCTTAGTAGCTCATTGCCTGGATTATCTTTGAGGCAGTCGTCATTGATATCAGCAATCAGAAGAATTGTTATTTGTACCTGAATTCATGTGTCTTCAGATGTCCTTGTTGATATCAACAGTTAGGAGATGGTGTGTCATTACTGAATCATTCTGTCTTCAGGAGTTCTTGTTGATATCAACAGTTAGGAGATGATGTGTCATTACTGAACCCTGGTGATTTCTGGGATTTTTGTTGATATCAACAGTTAGGAGATGATGTGTCATTACTGAATCCTGGTGATTTCTGGGCTTTTTGTTGATATCAACAGTTAGGAGATGATGTGTCATTACTGAATCCTGGTGATTTTAGGGGTTATTGTTGATATCAACAGTTAGGAGATGATGTGTCATTACTGAATCCTGGTGTCTTCAGTTAGGAGATGATGTGTCATTACTGAATCCAGGTGTCTTCAGGTCAGTCATTGTTGATATCAGCAGTTAGGAGATGATGTGTCATTACTGAATCCAGGTGTCTTCAGGTCAGTCATTGTTGATGTCAACAATTTGGAGATGATGTGTCATTACTGAATCCTGGTGTCTTCAGTTAGGAGATGATGTGTCATTACTGAATCCAGGTGTTAATAAGAGTCTGCCTGATCTAGTCATCTAAATGAATAACTGCATGATGTTGAAATGTAATATTTCATTCACAAAAATTTAAGTTCTGTATGAAACAAAAGGTATGGAGATTCTTCAAACCCTCCTGAAATACCTTACCCTTCCCATATATTAATTATCCAGCACAATAAGTGGTTCAGCAGAAAGAATGGAACATTTGGTGTTTAAAGCTACTACTTGTTTTAAACAGTTGAATCTACATTTTTTCTCTTTTTACACTTGTTTAGAAACAAAAACAGCAGTTTTTTTATGATACAACTGCAATAGCCAAAGGGGGCATATTGTTTTGCTGTCTGTCTGTCTGTCTGTACATGTTCATAAAAAACAATTTATTGTGATAAAACAAAAACTCTTTGAGTCGTGTCATGAAAACTTTGCATATTTTATAATGGATTAAAATTTCAGAGGTTGCAGCAAATTTTCAATCCTAAACATAATTTTAAATGTTCAAGTTTATCAGTCACTTGAAAAAAGCAAGTGAGATTTTGTAGGCATATTTTGATTGATATGTAGATGGCCTGATTTGACTTTCAGATATTGACAGCATTTTTGTAAGCATAGATAAATGAAATAATTATTATATTTGGCACATTTTTTTCTTCAAATTTTGTCCAGTTTTTAATTTTTTTGCACTTTGACTATTAGAACTGCAGTGGAATTTTCACATTGTTGCAAAAACTATTTGACATAGATACAAACAGATGGTCGGGGCCCCGAGTGGCCTAGTGGTCTAAAGCGCTGTCCGTTATGGATCACTGCCATCTCACCTCTGTCTGAGTGGGTTCGAGTCTAAGATTCAGCGAATGTGGATATGTGAGAAAGCTTGCCAGTAGCTTCTCGTGGGTCTGTGGTTCTTTCCGGTGATCTCCCAGTTTCTTCCTCAACCATTGATACTGGCCGCCATGTATAGCCTATTGTGTGCTGAAAAATGGTGTTAAGCCCCACAACAACAACCAACCAAATAGATGGTCTGATTACATTGTCATGCCATAATATCAATTTTGTTTCAAAGATTTCAACAGTTTTCAACTTTATAAGATTTAAATATTTTTAGTTTGGAGTGCAATACATACATTACAAACACAAATCTAGTTTGCTTAAGATGTCATTGTTTTCTTTACATTTTTTTTATCCATAATCCCCAACTGTATTCTCTTGATACATGCACAATCTGATAAAATCAGGAAACATTTCTGTGCAAAAATGAAATTGATAGTTTTATTTATTTTTACATGGAGTGAAGTTGATTTAGTAACCTATCTTGGTACTTGATTCAGTCTGTTTTATTTTATCAAACAACTTTCTCACATCAAAAATGAAAAATTAGAGTCACTCGCAGAATATTGCTTCCATTCAGGATAAATTGGAATGTACCAAAGCTGCTTACATGTATGATGCAAATAATATCTACATGCTGTCATGTTTATCAGGAAACCTCGGACCATGTCCTAGGACACCTTGGACAATGTCCTAGGAAACCTCGGACATCTGAGTATAAAAACCTTGGACACATATCAAAAGTTTTTGTCTGTAAATAGTCACTGTAACCTCAGAAAGTAAATAACCAATACTCCGAGGTTTTTCCTAGGAAAATTTGTCCGAGGTTTCCTAGGAAACCTCAGAAAATGTACAGCCGGGTAGCAGGTACAGGTAACATGCCACAATAAATTTGTATGACTGTTAGAAGATACATACAATGATTCTTAAAAAGAAAATAGAATAATATCTGTGTGGGGCAGGGAGAGAATATACATTAGTAACACTTTATTAGACTGAAAACATTTCCAGATTTGTCAGAATAGTGTGACAGGCTAATACTTCAGAGGATGCATTTACATAGGCTCTTTTACAAAACAAATTGGAATTACTATATGGACTGTTGTTTGTAGTTAGTTGTGCTAATTTTTGGAGTCAGAAAGTTAGGATTCATTTTGGTTTTGAATTAAATTAAATATATAGTGGTCATGAACTACATTTTAACCACAACTGTCATCATTTGTAACACAATGTCATCTCAAGCCAAGTTAGGACCCATTGTTTATCCTCTTCAACATTTATGAAAGGACTGCAGTCAAAAATTGTAAGACTGTACCTATCCAGTAATAAGATTTTGCTGTCATCAATTGCGCAGATTAATTTGAAGAGTCTTTACAGTCTAATTAGTGCTAATTAGTATGACTTTAATTAATCAGATTAACTTTATAGACCCGGCAGCAATCAATCTTTGAAACTTAAGCATTATATAGGTCTGATCCAGCTTCATATAGGAATCTCATTCATATTTGTCAGAATTAGAATTTTTATTATTTTGCAGATAGATATAATATTTCTTTGTTTTAGGTCGACAGTCGGATCCATGTGGTCAGCCACCAGTTGGAGCTCCCAGAGGTGGGGGACAGTGGCCTCCAACTGGCCCTAATCAAGCACCAGCTTATGGCCCATACAGTTGGCCAGGTGGACCTGTTGACCCATATGGTAATTGTTTGTGAATAGTTTCACAGCCTTCCGTTTATTGTTCCTTAAATGTTTCATTGGACCAAAAACATGCCAACAAGAAAATTAAAAATTTTAAAGATATAGATGACAAATATAACAGTTACAAAATATAATAGATTATCTCATGTTGTTTCTTCACCCCAACCTACATCACTTTCAGCTGCCAAATCTAATTCTGACTTGTGTGTCTGAAAACTGTTGGTAAGTCTTAATTATGTGATATATGCACTACGCAGCCATGTGGCTGATGACTTGTATATGATGTACCAGAAATTCTAGGAGAAGCAGCAGCAGATGAATAACCGTTATTATAAAACACAAGACTAGAAATGAGTATCTAAGACAAATATACCCTTTTCAGCATGATTCATTTGAAGAAGGCTTGATTTAGCATGCAAAGATCGAGCTGCAAGTCAAACAGGGCCATAAATTAACTTTGTCAGAAGATGGAAAAAAGGTGAAATTCATGTAAGAGGGCATTCTGTGAATAATATGAACTTCTGAGAGAATGTTGGCATACCTCTATGTTACCTTCATATACTGTATCTGAAATTTCATTAGATATTGTACATAATGGAAATTGTCATGATTAAAGCACATATCTGACCAAATGACTTAACAAATTAGCCTGAATTAGTCTAAACTACACCATCTTCTGCAGATAATCAAATAGGGAAACTGAATTTTGCCAGCCTAGACAGAACCAGTGTCTGAAAGTGCAATGAATGAATTGCTAAACATATTAGGAAAAGGTTATTGAGGTTATTGGATCTTTTTGTTTTAGCAATTTACCTCTGAAGTCCAGGAAGTGAAAATGACCAGGCAGATGTAGCTGGGTTTTTTTTATATGCGCACAGCTGATGCAAGATCAAGCTGTATACAGTCTATAACCCAAAATACACCCATCATTCCACCAGAAAAAGGGAATTTTAAGTGTATTTAACAATATCTAAGATATGAAAGGTCATATTTAATTAGTATAACCAGTGAGGAAAACATTGAAAATTATTTTTCTTTAAAAATTGAACTTGCTGCAAGATATGGAAATCAAAGAGCATCACCTAAGCCTGGAATGTAATGAATTCAAAGTCTTGTACTATATTTGATTTCAAGAGAAAGAATCATGTTTGCAATAAATGTACTTCAGGCACATGTAACCACATGATCCAGGCAGCGTCACTTCACTGGTGAGTATCATTGTGTCGCTTAACTGGTGAACAGCAATGCAGAGAGTTTCAAAACAGCATCAATAAAAATGCTTAAATATTTTTATAATAAATTCCAACTATATTGCCAAAAGTTTTAAAGGAATCTTTTATTGATATTTTCTCCCATAATTATTAATTATGGGAGACAAGTAACAGTAAGTATCTCCAGGGTCAATACTATTTTCCTGTGTTCCTGTCCTTCACATGCATATCTGAAGGGGTAGTCACATGACAATCCTTGATTACTACTATATATGAAGTTCAATCAAAGTTATTAAGATGGAATAAAATTTATCATAGATAATGGGGGAACAGACTGATGCTAAATTACAAGGGCATGACTGGGAAATGGATGGGATGGATTATGTTTTTGCATAATTCATATGATTGAGTCAACCTAGCAGATAGGATTCAAAGTAGGGAATGGAAGGGATGGAGACGTGTTGTAACTCTATCATGGTTGTAAGCTAAGTAACAGAAAGAAATGAAAAATGTTTAGTGAAATCAAACAAATAATGTGACAAAGTACAAAGTGCAAACTTTTGAAACTCAGTGTATCGTGAAATAAATCCAAAATAATCCTAAATGCTCTGTCATAAGTTTGAAAGTATACAGTGGTTTGAATAATTTATAATATTGAATGTGCTGATGTGCCAATAGTCTTTGATGAGCTGATCTGCCAGTGGTCTAGATGTATAAGAATTATATAATCCAGAATGTTCTTAAATTAATTCACAATAATCCCCAAATACTGATTTAGTCCAAATGTCAATCAATACTCTTTCAAAAATTGATTCATCTCAGATTATATCTGAACACAAAAGTAAATAAGTTTTAAAGGAGGAATTAATAATTTCTGTTTATCACATACAAAAACCTAAGACACAATAAAATACAAGGATGACAGTCAGAAATTCATTTCCAGAGCATTCTAAGGCAACACCTTGAACTCAAAGGAACTAGAAAGGATGAATATTCTTAGCACAGATATGATTGTAGCAGATGGAGATATTGGAAGAATGGGCACAGTAAACATATCTGTGATTGAGGACAGAATGACAGATGGAAACATGTTTGATTCTGGGATGAGCATGTTTAACATATCTGTGATTGAGGACAGAATGGCAGATGGAAACATGTTTGATTCTGGGATGAGCATATTTAACATATCTGTGATTGAGGACAGAATGACAGATGGAAACATGTTTGATTCAGAGATTAGCATGTTTAACATATCTGTGATTGAGGACAGAATGGCAGATGGAAACATGTTTGATTCAGGGATGAGCATGTTTAACATATCTGTGATTGAGGACAGAATGGCAGATGGAAACATGTTTGATTCAGGGATGAGCATGTTTAACATATCTGTGATTGAGACGAACAAGCTGATGGGAGTTGGTTGATTGAAGGGATGGGCATATTTAACATATCTGATTAGGACATACAGGTAGATGGAAGTGGGTTGATGAAAGGGATGGGCATAGTTGATATAGATAAAACAGGGATAGGCAGAGAGGACCTAGGACCAGGAAGGGATAGACATGGTTGACATAGATATGATAGGGTTGGACAAACTGGTCAGAGCTATTGGAGGTAGGGATGAGCATGGTTGACAGGCCAAAGAGGTTCTGAAAAGTCTCACTGGAAATTTATTTAAGCTGTGTTGGCCTTCAAAACAATAGGAATCATGCAACAACAAATGCGATGGAATAAAAGCCTTGCTATTCTAGGGCTACCCTAGGTCACCTCAACTATATGATCTTTTAATAATGTGCTTAAGAGGGCTGTGTCAAAGTCTCAATTTACTACTGCTTCATCTGAAAGCTAAGTGCATGCATAGAATGGTCAACATTTTTACCTTGACTAGGCATGTGAGTTAGCATCTCACTTAATCGTTATGATTAGAATATTCAGATTTTTATATAGTAGTGTTTGGTCTTTCAACAACTCTTTCTGAGAGAGTTCACTGAATATAAACATTTTGGCATGATGACCATGACCAGAATGTTGATGTGTGACACTATGTCAAAAAAGAATTTAAAGGCTAATGATTACAGTGATAGTCATTTTAAGTGTGCGAGTGGATGGACTACATAGCAAAACTCAGTTTGAACTGGCCTTTTTAGATTTCGATTTTTTTTACCAGTAGCTATACCAGTTTGAGTCATATCACTATGATTTCTGCAGTATGGTAGTTTTGATGTCTACAAGTAAGGTATCATGCTGCAGACATGTGGCATCATGTTGCGTCAAGTCACATCCTGACACCAGGCCAACCAGTTTTAATACTAATTTCTTATTGCTAAGCACCATGTGACTCAGGCCGATACTAGTACCATTTTTATAAGTCTTTGGTGTGACTTGACTGGGGTTTAAACCCTTGACATCCCGCATTCAAGGTGGACACTTAGGCCACCAGAGCAGTACGTAATGGCAGGCTGAACAAATATCATTTTGGGCCTGCAGGGGATCAAGGTGGAGAGAGGGGCGGTTGCAGGTGGGAAAAAGAAAACATTTTAAAGGCCCTCTAAGTATTGTGGGCATGCTCTGAGGGGATGAGCCAAACTTCCTCTCTTGCACATTCTGAAACTAATACTCGGTTACGGTTTTCAATCTAAATTTATTAATCTGTACTTTCAGTTGACCTCTCTGTAACAGCAAAAAGGGACATATCATTTTGTCTGTTCATATATCAGTAAGTCAGATATCCATTACAAAACCATTTTATCGTGATAATACAAAAACTATTTGATTAACAGCCGTGAACGTTAGCACACTTTATATGGTTGATTGAGAAGATACATGTAATTTGATTATGGTAGATTTTCTGGCTATTACACAATTGTTCAGTTTTATTCATATGTTTGCAATATTTGGACTGTAAAAGCCATGTAAACTTGGGAAAATAAAATATAGTACTGATATATATATATATATATATATATATATATATATATATATATATATATATATATATATATATATATATATGGACAACAAAGAAGTCTTCATAAAAAAATTAATGTCACAAACCATCAACTTGTTGAACAGAAGATATTGCCAGAGGTCAAAATAAGACCATCTCATTGACAGAATGTATCTGTTAGTAACGAGTGATGTTCTTTTGTATGTAGTCCAAAAGTAAGGTTTCAGCTTAAAGCTTGAAGTTTGCATCTGTCCCAAACTGCATTTTAACAAGAGAATTTTTTCATTTATAACAGAGCAGTATTTTACCCAATGATTGATCGTCACCAATTATTTAATGATGTGATTTCTGGTCAGAATGATATGTCTATAATTAATTGCTTATATAAAACTATGAATCAAATGGTCAAAACTAGTAATCACTATATAGTATGTATATGTATTGATAAAGAAATCTTATTCGTATTTTCCAAAATGAGAGTTTTCATTGTTTTACAGATAAATATATAATTATTCTTTGTTTTAGGTGGACAACCAGGCCCGTATGGTCAGCCCCAAGTGGGAGCCCCTGGAGATTGGGGGGGACAGTGGTCTCCAGCTGGCTTTAATCAGGCACCTCCTTATGGCCCATACAGTCAGCCAGGAGGACCTGTTGGCCCATATGGTGAATATTTTGGAACAGTTTTACAGTCTTCATTTGGTTACTTAATACGTAAATATTTCTAATGCCAACAATAAAAGTTCATATTTTAATTGAAAATAAAACTAAAACATTTGCAAAAATTTAGATTACAAATTTTATAATAGCCACAAAAATACTTTGCAGGTAGTTTCATGTGGCCCCTTCACTCTCAGCACTCAACCCTTTTTCTAACCTATAGATGATTTACTAATCACAATTGATTGCTGATTGCAAATCTTTCACAGTAATGTGCTTTATGAACTTAAAACATGTGCCTTGTATATAGTATACCCATCATGTACTTTCAAGTCAGTTTGAGATAGAACAGGCTCAGATGTGGTTGTCCAGCTGTATATATTCCAAGGACGTCTAGGAAACCTTGGACAGATTTTCATAGGAAAAACCAAGGAGTATTGGTTGATGATTTTCCGAGGTAATAGTCCAAGGACAAATTTTTTTATATCAATGTTTAAGGATTTTATTTTCAATGTCTTAGGTTGACCTCAGACTTCCACACTTTTTGTAACTAATATTCCAAGGTTTCCTACTAGGATTCCAGAATCCTTGGACATATTGTCTGAGGTTTACAATCATTCTGAGAATTCCTCAGACATATCATCTGAGGTTTCCTAGAACATATCATCTAAGGATTCTTCAGACATCTTCCTGGCATAAAACATCAGACCAAGAATTGAAGCAAATATTACAAAATATAAGAATAATTTATTTGTTTAACATGTGCAAATAACATTTTAAAAAGGTCCAAATATCATGAATGCCCTTAAGATTCATTCACTGCCAACTTGCACATTTAATTTTGAAAATCCATCTATTTATATCCAGGGTTTTTGATGGTTTCAGCACTTCATTGATTTGTTTGTTTTTTTTTTGTTTATCATCATATCTTTGATACTCTGCCAGAATCAGTCCTGAAAAAATTTTTTCGTTGAAAATATAAAATGTGATGAATTAATAAAACAAATAGTGCACATATAATTACTGTTATTCACAACAGTGAAATCTTGTAAACATGTAAACAAATCATGTTTATAATCTTTTAGTTCTGAAAACATTGGTATTAACCCTTAAAAAGTTATGTTTCTACAATGGACCATTCTTCGATTTTAGGACCATCATTCTAAATTGTTGATAATGAATAGAGTCAAGATTATATTATATTCCTGGCTAATTGGCTGACGAGTTCAAACTTATGTATTCAATCAATAAAATTATACTGTATTCAACCCATAATGATATTACACAATGCTGGTTGTTTATAAAGGTTTTAGAAATTCTGAAATTGCTGCATCTTTATCTTGACTTGAATTGTCTGGTGTTACCGTCTTAGTCTGTTTTGTTGCTATTATCTTTGCAATTTAAGTGGTTTTGGTGCTCATGGACTTGCATCTTGTTTCAACTCCAAATTTTAAAAAAATGCAAACTTTTTATATAATATGCAATAAATTCCAAGCCATTTACTAGTGATGGGAATTGATTATTGTTAATTGCTGAAAACAACTGTGGTTAGGCATGTTGGCCTTTAAAATTACAAATGATAATAATTTTATTTACGTAACCTTACATTTTTGATAAATTTAAGAGATCAGTACTGATACTTGCAATTTTTTCTAAAGAGCGTCCGCCTTGGATGCGGGAGGACGTGGGTTCGATCCCCAGTCGAGTCATACCAAAAACTTACAAAATTGGTACTAATAACTGCCTCGCTTGATGCTCAGCATTAACAGGTTAGTGTTAATGTGACTGGGTGGGACATCATGCTACATGTCTGCAGCATTGATGCCCCAGTGCTAGACATCACTATAAACTGCCACACTGCAGACATCGTAGCAATATGACTGAAAAATTGTTAAATCTACATAAAAAATAATAATCATATAATAATCACATTTTTGCAAATTCATATACAACAGAAAAAATAAAGCATGAGATCAGTATCATTGGCACCATATTTCCTTTTCAATTAGACAAACATAAGAAATCCAATTTAAGTACTATATAATATCATCAAGATATGACACACTTGAACATTATTCATTTTTTTTTTTTTGGTGTGGTCCCTCAGAATTTTCATCATCTGAGGGACCCCCTAGTTCCAAAAGTTTAAAGGTTTTTATATGTAATTTTTTTTTTTGTTTGTGTGCTATTTGTATTATATTTTAAAAAATTTCATTTTTTATTTTTAATTTTGAGTTAGGGTTTCTACACCATTCCTATTCTATTATGAAAAAGACTCCTTATCCCAGGCTGGATCCGGAGTTTACTTCAAGTCTATGATCCTTGCCAAGGATCATGTTGCCCAGTGTTTGCTATATGCTTCTGCTGTTTGTTATGTACGCTGTTTTGTGTTTTTGTAGGGCTGGCTGCATATATCAAATTTTTAAAAGTTGTTCCTTAATTTATTAGGGTTTTTTTATTCGGGAAACCGGTTGTGATATAAGATCGATACCAGTTTCCCGATCCTTGGAACCTCTTTGTATTTAGTGTGTGTTAATAATAGGAGAAGATAGTTAGATAGTAGAGTAGATTGTATATGTATTAAAGACAATGTGAATGTTTAGTGCTATTTTGAGGTGGGGAAAACTTGTACGGTCCATGCTACCCCATGTGAGTCACGTAGCTTTGGCTCCACACCTTGTTCTCCCCCTTGTAAATTCTAATTCTTTTTATATGTAGTTGTGGTCTATAAATTATTAGAAAGATCCCACAAGCATAGTGTATCTATGAACGTATAGTATAATAAAATTTTTCTTTTCTGTAAATTTGATAAAATATATATTTCTATTCTCGTAGTGTTTTCATAATTTTTGTTAATAAAACCTATTATTTCATTATATATTTTGCTATCCATTATACCATTCGTATATAAAAGTTGTGAAGTTTCATTTTTCCCATATTTTGTATGAATTTGAGTTTTAATACTTGATCTTTCTAATTCATTTTTAGGGCATTCTAGTATTAAGTGTCTTTTTTAATCTACCCATTTTCCACAAAGTCTACATTTTGGTAATTTTACAGTTAAATGTCTGTTAAAAGCTGTTTCACCTGTAAGCCATTTATCGTGGAGATAAACATATAACCTACTTTGTATGGCAGGCAACTTTATGC
Source organism: Potamilus streckersoni (assembly GCA_016746295.1). Lineage (NCBI taxonomy): Eukaryota > Metazoa > Mollusca > Bivalvia > Unionida > Unionidae > Potamilus > Potamilus streckersoni. Next base: position 4,698,232 of record JAEAOA010001385.1, on the reverse strand, counting down.
CTGCCCATTTCTTCCATATTATTTCCCAATTCAATCCTGGATTTTTAAACTCTATTTCCTGTTTCTCTTGAATGATTGGTTCATTTAGAATATTATAAATATCATTATTTTTATTCCATAAATTAGTGTTATTTCTATATCTGTATATTAATTCTTTTACTCTTCTATACGCACCAGGTGATTCTAAAAGTTTAACTAGTATATTATTCATATAGATTTCTTTATTGAAGGTACATAAATACCCATATATATATAGATATGTATTGCTTCCCATGGATATTTTTGGGTTTTTATGTAGATTTTTAAATCTATTAAGAATAATTTCTTTCTGCTTTACGCTCAAATTTGGGAGGTCTAATCTCCCCCTAATCTTGGGCTTGCATATATATTTCTTAGATAGTGAATTTTGTTATCCCAAATAAAGCTGATTATTTTTCTTTCTATATTGCCTATCATTGCTTCTGTCAAGTGAGTTGTATTCAAAATGTAGTTCAATTGGCTATTCATATAGGTCTTATCGATCTGTATTTGGTCTAGTAAGTTAATCTTCATTGCGACCAAATCTGGATCTGTTCGATAGTTTTTGTGAGTACAGTTTAGTTCAAAGTAAATTCTTAGTGCTTTAACATGAGATCTAATCAGGTGGTTTCCCCTCCAGTCTCCTATTAGTAAGATTTCCATTTTTTTGTGATTTATTGCTGATCCAGAGGCTTTCCCAAATTTGAAAAATACATCTTGTAAATATTGGAAAGAATATCCATCTCTGGTGAAGTTCGTGCAGTCATCTGCATGCAAAATAGTTTTGAATTCATTTTTCATATTTGGTATTTTGATTCCTTGAATATTGGTATTATTTTTAATGTTTATACTCAAGGATTCTATCGAGATTACATAGAGCAGCATGGACAGGGGACAGCCTTGTCTCACTGAGCGTTGAAGCGTGAATTCTTCTGTTAGGGCCCCAGATGTAATGTTTTTATACATAGCTTTAATCCAATTTATGATATTTACACCAAATCCACAATTTTCCAAAGTTTTAAAACTAAATTCCTGCTCTATTCCTTCAAATGCCTTTTCTTGATCAAATAAAAACATAACTGCTTTTTCATTCTTGTTTTTTATAAGTTCAATGATTGCAGTTATAGATAACGTATTATTTATAATTTTCCTCCCTATTCTCCCACAGCTTTGGTTAAAATCGATTATATTGTTTAAACATTTTCTAATCCTATTTGTTAAAACTTTGCTTAGTATTTTGTAATCAGTATTAATAAGAGTTATAGGTCTCCAATGTTTAATGTCAGATTTATCTCCTTTTCCTTTGTATACTAATGTAATCACTCCCTCCCTTAAAGTTTTTGGCATATACCCATGGAATAAAATATTATTAAACAACAGTTCTAGGAAATCTACTAGTTCCTCCATAAACACTTTATAAAAATCCAATGTTATACCATCCGAACCTGGCGATTTCCCTTTTTTTAAGCTTTTAATAGCATTTTTTATTTCTTCAGTGGAAATAAATTTTTCACAATTTTTCTTATCTGTTAAAAGGATTTGGTTATATTTCATTTGTTCTATATATTGTGCTATAAGTATACATTTTTCATTTTAATATGGTAAATCATTTTACACTTGACATGAAGGGCATATACAATCAGGGTTTGCAAGGTATATAAAGTTGTTTAACAGTGGCCACCATATGGTGTCTTGAAACACTACCTTGTATTTCATGCACTATAATAATTATGTACACACAGTTATTTTAAGATCAATGTTTAAGTCATTCAATATTTTTCAGATTTATTCTTTTTTGAACAATTTTAAAATATGACTTCATTTTCATGTTTAATGATAATACATTATTAAAACCATTACTAATTCTTTTCTTCTAAATTCAACTAATGTTAATGGGTTAGTTTGCTTTAAGCTATTCAAATCAGGCACAGTTAAATAATTATTATTATTAATTATTAATAATTATTATCATTAAAATGTACTATATTCTTGTAATTTACTTCCAGAAATTTGCAACTGAATTGTACAAAGATAAACTTAAATGAAAACAATAAGGTTTACTGAATTAATTCTATACTCATTTCACAGGCACTTGATTACTGGGAAAACTAATGTGTATACTCACCAATTAACACTTAACATGTGTTAATTGTTGAGTGTAGACATTAAGACAATAAATGCAGACTCTAATCCACTTTTCTACAGAGGGGGTTGGGACTGATCTAAGGACTAACACCCCCACCACACACACACATGTTGCATCCCTTTTCCATAAATTCTCTTAGGCCCAACTAATCCTCTTCCCATTGAGCATAAAGGGACAATGGGTGTGTTGTCTCTGTCATGATAAGAGGATGCCAGCTTCAATTCTGGGAACAATATCCTCTTGCAAAGGCCCACTTGCAGTTTCACCAGTCTAATCCAATTAAATGGTCCCAAAATTCAAAGAACCGTCTTAGACATTGTGCACTGCTGTTTGCAGAAGGGTGCTGTAGAGAACATATTAAATGACTAGTCTCAGGTCTTATACTCTTGATTTTATTGATGTCCATAAATGCTGGAATCCTTTGAATAATTTTTTTTTCCTTCAACAATCTTCTGCACAATGAACTGTCCAAAATGGATACCACAGTTAAAAATGCCAAAAGGCCTCCTTGTATAAAGTATCTTGAGTTTTACTTGCACAGGAAGGTTTTCCAGTTTTATGCTCTGCTGTTTAGTCCAACTTCTCCACCTTGAGTGTTTCAACAACTGTTTGATCCACAATAGCCATTTAGAGACTCCCATGGATATGATCTGTCTCACCATTGATTAGTATCATTTTATTTGGCTTGTTATCCATCCTTGAGAAGATGGAGCTTGATCCATCTGATGATTTTATGCAGGTGGGAATGAATATCCTCACAAACCAGATGATCAGTGGATGTACAACTGGACTGACCATCACCCCTGGTCATGTTGGAGGAAAAGAGCCAGCACCCCATAGTAGGATCACCTTAATTTATCATTAATTGAAATATACCTAGAGTTACATAATAGAACCTTGAAATGTTTTGTTAATTTATGTTCCTCCATGATGTGGATGCACCTTTAGAATCATATCACAGTTTTGGATTTTAACATATTAGCTTGTTTCTTAAGTTTAGAGTAATTGCTGTAATTGAACTTCTCATTATCCAGGAATTATAGATAATTTTGTCAGGGGAGGTCACTCTAACTGAGCTTTACATGTGTATTATCTAGGAATTATGGATTGTAAATTGTTAGGGTTTTAAGATGTAAGTGAACCAAATGTTTGGCTTTCACAGAAAAACAAAGCAAGTGCAATCATAGAAATAATGGTTCCTCACTTTCCAGTCTTGGAGGATTTTTGTTATTACAAATACTGGAAAAAATACAATCAGATCTTCATATTTGACACATGGCTGAAGTAAAGGCCACAACGATCCAGTCATGAAGACCTTTCAGTTGTATATAATGGCATTCTGTTACTTAATATATTATTACCATATACAAAGTAAGAACATATTTTTTTTTAAAAGGAAACTTCTTTTCAAGAAGTAAGAAATGGCCAAATGCTTTCAGGCATCAAATATTTTCAGATTTGAATAAATGATGCAGATTCATTGTCAAATATAGCTGCCATTACAAAAATCTAAAACAAAGAGCAATTTAGATTATTTAATTTTAACAACTGCTAAACAGAATTTGACCAAATTTACCAGGAATGAGTTTGGCATGCATGCCTTTAAATTTTGTACAAATGATGAAGTCATTCAGTAGATAATATTGGTCACCATCAAAAAACACTGTGCAAAACCTTTTCTCCAAAACTTTGCATGAGAATTTAATTAAATCTGACAGAAGACAACCATTACAAAAATATAAAAATTCTTGAAACCACTTCCGGAAAACTGCTTCACAGAATTTTTTGGCAAATATTCAGGTATAAAGGTCATTTAAATTTATATGAATGATGGAGGATTATTCACTATCAGATATGAAAAATGTTTTGAAAAATAGATATACATAAAATATTTGTATGCCACAGTACAACAATTGCATATTTTATAGTGTTAATGTTGTCCTACTATTCTTTACACTTTTTGATATATTTTTCAATGGGAATATTGCATGCACCGTGGTGGACCAATCATGCTCAACAAGTGCTTTTCTGGTTGTTGCTTTTTGATATTTTTTAGATTCTCAAAAATATAAGAGATGGTTTCAACATTCAGCAGTTACAATGAATGAAAGAAAGGATGATATGATCTTGTTATTTCTTACAAATTCATTTCAACCAGAAGAGCATCAGTCCATTCGATTAGATTTTCCTAAACATTAGATGAAAATAATAATAAATTTTCCTTATAAGATTCCAGTACCAGAGAATTTAGTTGATAAACAGTGTCTAAAAAGTTAGAGACAATGTGTTATAATGACAACCCAGAGTAACAAGTATAGGAACATAACTAGTACACTCAAACATAAAAGGTATCAACTTTTGTAGCATAAATATTGATGATGTATAGCCAAAAACAAAAATATTAAGAATAGCTCATTTGCAAGAGTCAAAAAATGGTCTTTTATTATCTCAATTTTGTTAAATGTCACCTTTAGGTAAGCTGGTAACATTAAGTGTAGACTTGTCCAAGAATCTGTTATCAACACTAGAAATGTGCATATATTTATGTTTTTAAATATAATGGAGATCAGATAAATACATGTAGGTGATGGAGAGAATTGGTAATCCACAGAACTCTTGTACATTATTCCAATTTATCCAATTTATTCACTACCTGATCTTTTTTACAGCTGGACAAACAGGATTTTTCCCCCAGCAACATGGCCAGAATTCCCTACTAGGGATGCCACCAGGCTATCCATCAAATGTACCAGATGATCTTAACACTAATCAAAACCAGGAAAGAGAAATTAAAATGAGGAAAGGGTATGGACAAAGAGGTGGCCAAAGAAAAAAGAGACAGGATGGTGATCACAGAGGTAGAGGTAGAGGCAACAGGAGAGCACGAGGCCGAGGTGGAAGAAGAGGAGGTAGAACTGATGAAGAGGACCGTGAAGTTGGTTCAGAGTGTGGAAATGAAGAAAATGATGAGAGTGAAGAAAACAATTCTGATTCAGAAGATACAGAGATTGCAGAACAAACCAAACCAAAAAGCCATGAATTTAAAATGTCTTCAGATTCATTGAGGAATGACAAAAGTCCTCAAAAGAAAATTCTGCAAAACCCAGATAATCAGACAGACAGAGAACCGACTGAACCTCCAGAAGAAAATGAAGTCTTTGAATATTTGATAAAAGATGTGGGAGGTCCTGTATCTTTGAAAAATATAAAAGCAAAGAAGCTGTTCCCAAAAGAATTTGATATTACAAGCTGGTTCCATAGTCATCCAAGACGATTTCTTATGTTTGAAAACAAAGGAAAAAATTATCAATTTATTGTTCCCTTTTACAAAGAAGCAACATTTTGCTTGGAATACAATAAGCAAGAAAAGTGTGACCAGTCAGATTGTCCCCATGCACATATTTGCAAGGATTTTATTGCTGGCTCTTGCAAACAAAGACAGAAGTGTCCATTTTCACACAACTTTTATGACAGGGCAAATGCTGGTCTGATGTCAAAGCTGGGACTGGATGACTTTAGTAATGAAGAGATACGTCTGATCTACAGCCTGCGGTTTCCTCATGTTTGTGGCCAATACACTCCAACTCGCATTTGCAGTCTCCCAGCTTGTGCTTATCTTCATATTTGTATAAAGAATCTGTTTGGCAAATGTGAACATGGATCCGATTGCAAATTGAGCCATACTTTTGAAACAGAGCAGAATAAAAGTGTTCTAAAAGCCTTCCAGTTAGCACATTGGAATGAGCCATTATTGAAGAAAGTGATTTTCTTGAATGCATTCATTGGTAAAGGAAACCCAGATCCTAAGGATATCTCACCTTATGGCTCCAAAGAATCAATACCAGACAAGAGAAGCATGTCCAAGACTAAATTGAACAGAAGAACAGACAGCACCAGCTACCTTCACAATGAGCAGGAAAGTGAATGTCATGGTAGAAGTAGGTCTGTTGATGCTAGGAAGTTACACGGAGGATCTTTAGCCGTTCTCTCCGATGAGAGCCATGGGTATGACAGTGATGATAAAGAACAGATAAATAGCAGAATGGAACCAAAGTCTGTCAAATCAGACAAAGATGATGGAGGTAGAAAAAGAAAGGGACCAAGGCCAAAACATAGATTAAAAAATGGAGATAAAACTTCTACAAGTATGTTTATTTTATAGTAATTATCAATAACATATTTCTGACAGAATTACTTAAAAGAATGACCTTAAAGTTTGATGTGGGAATAACTGAATTTGATTTAGTTGAGGACCACTTAGTGCTTTACATATTCTTTGACTTTGCAGGCAGTTAGACTTCTCAGTTTGGACATTATCTTTAAGGTATATGATAGGATTAAAATATTTCAGGATTCCCAAATCATTAAGATCTGAAAGTTTCCAACAGGATAGTCAGTATATATGTGTAATGAGGTACCAGGTATTGGATTTTACATTATTAATAAATATTTCTTAAAACCTTGAGCAAACTCTTTGGTAGTCTCTGGGCCTTTGGTGGCATAAAGTATATATGCAAAAAATTTGGCAATAAAGCCTTGTATAATCACCTGCTTTAGCTTACATGGCCCATTTCAGTTCATCTGGCCCATTTTAGCTCACATAGCCCATTTTAGTTCATCTGGCCCATTTTAGCTCACATGGCGCATTTTAGCTCACATGGCCCATTTTAGTTCATCTGGCTCATTTTAGCTCACATGGCCCATTTTAGTTCATCTGGCCCATTTTAGCTCACATGGCCCATTTTAGCTCACAATTGGCCTATTATAGCTCTTGTGGCCTATTTGACTCATGTATTACGGTAGCTCGTATGACCTTTTTAAAATGATCTCAGCAATGGCCATATGTGCTAATGGGATGTTCCGAGGTGATTGTCATATGATCCATATTCTTACAGAAATGGCTGGAAGAAATTGCATCAAACTTTGCAAGAATGCTCTAAAATAACTGTTTTTAGGTTGTGTTTCTAGCAGAGGTGTGGTTTGTATAAGCAACCATAGTGAACATATTTTCAACTTTGTCCCCAGAACTACTGAACCACTTTTGATCACAGTTGTTTGAATTGTTTCTAAGGAGATGCCCTTTTAAAAATTTAAATCTAGGGTATCTTCCCAGCAAAAGTCTGGTCTATTTGGCATGCATATTGAAACCTGTTTTTACATTGTTGAGACTAAGTCATACAATTTTAGTCAAAATATGAAGGAATGTTTGTAGGACATAGTGTATACAAATTTCAGCTGAAGTGACTCTCCTAGCATTGGTGTATAGGCTTCTATAGCAACCATATTGAGGTCACTCTAATAGCCTGGTGGTTAGTGCATCTGCCTCTGATGCAGGAGGTTGCAGGTTTGAACCCCAGTTAAGCCATACCATAGACTTATGAAAAAAGTACTAGCAGCTGCAACACTAGGTGCTCAGCATTAGGAGGCTTGTGTTAGGACTGTCAGAATAATGTGACTGGGTAGGTCCTGATACTACATGTCTGTGGCATGATTGCCCAGTACTATACATTATTTTAAACTACCACACTGCAGACATCAAAGTGATATGACTGGAAAATGGTTAAAACTTTGTTAAAAATCAGAATCACACATACACAGTACTAATAGGAGCACTGAACCTGATTTGACCATCTTTGGCAGATTGCAAAACTTTTAATCAGACTGAAAATTGACCAGTTGGTATTTTTTTTTACTGCAGACCTATCATGTACTACCAGCACCATACTGTAGGACATTTCATAAATCTTAATTGTTCCTATACATTGATTATTTTTGTTGTTGTTGTTGGGTTTAACGGCATTTTTCAGCACATGATGGGCTATACATGGCTGCCAGTAATAATGGTGGAGGAAGAAACCAGGAAATCACAGGAAAGAACCACCGACCCACGAGAAGCTGCTGGCAAGCTTTCTCACATATCCACATTCACCGAATCCTAAACTCGAACCAACACAGACAGAGGTGAGATGGCAGTGATCCATAACGGACAGTGCTTTAGACCATATACATTGATTATAATGTGCTATTTAATCCTTTAATGTCTGAATGAAAAGTCGTGATGGTCATTCCATAGTGTGAGACTGGTCTTGTAGGTTTTGTACTTTAAACATGATATAGCATTTAAACAAAATTAGTTTTCCCGATTTTGTAAGTGGTACACCTGTTTGTTTATAATAAGACCATGCAGATCTTCAGTATTGTTAGTACAACTTTTAATTTTCTTTATTCTGGTGGTGTGGTGTGGTGTTTATGATTTTTAACGTAGCTTTTAACAATTTTCCAGTCATATCGCTATGATGTCTGCAATGTGGCAGTTTATAGTGATGTCTAGCACTGGGGTATCATGCCACAGACATGTAGCATGATGTCCCACCTAGTCACATTATCCTGACATCAGGCCAACCAATCCTAACACTAACCTCTTAATGCTGAGCATCAAGCGAGGCAGCTGTTAGCACCATTTTTGTAAGTCTTTGGTATGACTTGAATGGGGATCGAACCCATGACCTCCTGCATCTGAGGCGGACACTCTAGCCACTAGGCCACCAAAGCAGTTATTTATTCTGGTAATTGATTGATAGCTGTCATTTGAGTTATTGATTATACAGTTCAGCCTTATATGAGATGGACGTCATCTCCCAAAGATGCTAGTTCCACTGAGCCATCTTCACTTTCTTTGGTACAATGAACTTAAGCTGTAACTTGGACAAAAGCTTCTAAGAGTTTGAAAATATTCCTTAATTCTTTGTTGTACTTTCAGAAGCTAATAATGTGTACTCTGTGAAGAAATACATGTATATATTTTATCAACTGCTAAAAACTGGCCTACTTCATATTTAAGTTGATATCTTGAGCACAATCGGGAGTAGCAATTTTAATCAGCCCATCTACTTTAGACATCCCTTTTTGTTTCTAAAAGCATATATAAAGAAATTTCAATCACTGTAAAGGAAGTTAACAATGATGCTTGACAACATTTTCTCATCATTCACACTGCTTATCATTATACATGTACATAGATCTCTCTGAATGTCAGCTATCATCTCCTCCCCTGGAATCCTTGATATCAGCTGGGAGTGTGTTTAATAGCAACTTCTCCCTGTGGAGGTGTCTGATGCAGATACATGTACATTGGTTGTACATTACCGTGCTAGTTTTGTGTTCAACACAGTTTTTTTGTACACTATAATTACTGTTTCAGATTATGAAACCCTATTTTTTTAGCAAAAAAAAGGCGACTGATTGACCTACATTTCACATTCTAGTGGCCTAGGTAAAATTTTTGCACATGACTTCAGACCAAATATGTTTTGGTATCCTTAGTATACATACTTTTATACCAAGTATCATGACACTTCATCAAGGAATACTTGATGAGCTTTACACCCTCATTGTTGGTCACTGTGAACCATTTTTCATCCTTCACTGACTTTGATCAGTCTTGAGCACTGTTAATGTCAGATCTTATGGATTTTCTTATTTCCAGTGCAATATTGTTGTACCTAGAGTTATGAAATTCAGTGAGAAGCTGCATCTAGATGAGTATTATACACTCATTTTTTACAAAGTTGTCAACTTGTCAAAAAAAATCTATTATCAGCACACTGCTGGCTGCATAGTGCAAGTTAGAAGTTAAAATGCTAAAATTATAAAATGATTAAAAATTCATATGTAAAGGGAACATTTTTTCTCTCCAAAAAACAAAAATTAAAAATGGGTCCAACATTTCATTGTTCAGAGCACTTTACTCTGAACTTGTTTTCTGCATGATAAATAATGTTGCTGCAGTTAGTGGACACTACCAAAAGTCGACTTCCATTATTTATTATCATTGATGATGGCCTCAAGGTAATTGTGTTACCTGCTTTAAATAAAGTCATTATTATTTTTGTTATTATTGTTGTTATTGATTGCTCTCTGGTTTGTTGACTAGTGGTGTATTCTGTCAGAAAAGGTTTTACCATACTCACATTCTAAGTTTGCTATTCCTTACAAAAACAAATGTTTTTAAACATTCAAAATGAAATAGATTCCAAAGTAATTGATAGTAGTTGTTATTTTAATGTTATGTAGATGCAATCCTGGAGACAGATGCTGCTCAGTCCAGTCCAATCTGTGACCTCTATCTTGTCGACAAGTGTAAGATGGCTACATGTAAATTTCATCACCATGACAGCATCAAGCTTCCATACATCTGGCAGATTCAGATATTTAATTCATTTCTGACTCTGGACAAGCAGAAGATGATCGAGGCCGAAAAGGCATTTTGTAATAAGAGTCACACCTTTCAGACATCGGTGAGGACACATGTGCTATTTTGACATCAATTGGTGATATTTAGAGTCATAAATTGTCTGGCAGAATATGAATTGACTTGTAAGAAATATATTCAGTTTAATTGATTTTATAGTCATGTTATGTGTGAGGTGTTACAATTATCTGGACTAGAAATGTATCATTCTAGCTTGTCATTAGAATTAAAATGACTTTTTTAGTCATAGCTAATTGTTAAGATAGAACAAATATAAAAAATAGAATACCTAGATTTTTTTCCCAGCTCAGAAAAATTTTTTCTGTTTGAAAGAGAAATTTTGGAATATTGTTTATACTAACTTATAAATTGGGTCCAACTTTTAGCGGCATAGTCTTACATCTGCTGTCTGTGTTGTTTGCAATTCAAACCAACTTATATGCAAGAAATGTACAACACATGTCAAAAAGTTGAATTTGAAAGTAAACTATCACAAATTTCAGAAGACAGTTGCAAATCTGATGCTAACATTTTTTTATCTGCACTTGTATGAATACATTGACATATACATAACTCAGATCACCAGTCTCTGTGTATCCATCCCTCCTTCCATCTGTGTCTTCATACATTACATCCATCTCAGTCCATCAGTCCCTCCATTATAATTCATCCATACATTCATCCCTGAGTTGTCGTCTGCACATCCATCCATCCATCATCTTTTAGTTCATCAGTATCTCTGTGTATTCATCCATACATTGATCCCTCCTTCTGCCAATGTGTGTATGCATCCATCCATTCAGCAGTGTCTCAGTCCATCTGTGTGACTGTACATCCATTAAAACATCTGTCCGTCATTTCATCAAAATGCATCAGTCAATACATCAATCACTCAGTCCAGCATTGGGTATGTATAACAGTCAGTGTCGTTGTCCATCATTGTCTATACTTCATCCATTCCTAAGTGTCTCCATCCACCAGTGTTTTTTGCATCTTCCATTTCTCTGTATCATCCTCCATCATTTTCTTCACATCATCCTTTTCTGTAAGTGTCTCCATCCATCACTGTATGTTCATCATCCATTCTTCTGTGTCTCAGTCCATAATTGTTTGTACTTCATCCATTCCTCAGTGTTTCCATTCATCAGTGTCTGCATGATCCATACCTTCGCGTCTCCATCTTCATTCCTTAGTGTCTGCATGATCCATACCTTGGTGTCTCCATCCATCAGTGTGTGTGTATCATTCATTCTTTAGTGTCTCCATTCATCAGTGTCTCAGAGTGCATCATCCATTCCTCAGTGTCTCCATTCATCAGTGTGTGTGTATCATTCATTCTCTAGTGTCTCCATTCATCAGTGTCCATTCCTTAGTGTCTCAGTCCATCAGTCTGTCTGTGTATCTGTTCATGAGTGTTGTATAAGTTGCAACCAACTCCAAACTGCAATTTAACCCAGCTTATGAGCAATATGTACAATGCATACCAAAAAGTTGAATTTTTATAAATAAACTAACATCACCAGGTTCATAAGATAGTTGCAATTCTGATGCAGAGATATTTTCATAACTGCATTTGTGTGAATATAATGTCATATATATTCCTCAGTCCATCATTGTTTCTAAGCATACATTCCACCAGGCCAGGATTCCAGTATTTTCCAGCATATTCTTGATGGAGCATGGACTATTGGTCCAAATACACCAGGGTTTTCCACTCTAGATTCTCCAGGGTTTTCCATGCCAATATTCCACAGTTTACTAGCCTACCCTGGACAGGGTCTGGAATATTAGTCCAAATATTTCATGGTTTTCCATGCTAGAAATGTCCAGGTTTTTCCATGCCATTATTCTATTTTTTTTCCATGTTTTCTTTCCATTGTATTCCAGCATATGTTGGAAGGAACATGAAATATTAGTCTAAATACTCCATGGTTTTCCATTTTAAAGTTTTCCATGTTTTCTCCTGGACTACCATGGATAATTTAAAGACAGCTTATCACTGTCTATGCATCCATCCATTCATATATGTCTCAATTAATCATTGTGTCTATGCAAGCATTCATCATCCATCCATCAGTTCATCCATGTCTGTTCATTCATCCATACATAATCTCAGTCCATCAGGTTCTCTCTGTATTCATCCACACATCCATCTCTCAGCCCATCAGTGTCTCTGTGCATCCATCCATACATCAATTCTTCAGTCAATCTGTACGTCATTACATTCATCCATCCATCCATCCATCCATCCATCCATCCATCCATCCATCCATCCATCCATCCATCCATCCATCCATCCATCCATCCATCCATCCATCCATCCATCCATCCATCCATCCATCCATCCATCCATCCATCCATCCATCCATCATCCATCCATCCATCCATCCATCCATCTATCCTATATATATCCATCAGTTCATCTGTGTCTGTGCATCCATCCATACATCCATTTCTCAGTAGATTATATTGCCTTGACAACCATCTATACATGCATCCCTCAGTCAGTCTGTGTTTGTGAATCTGTTCATACATAATCTTGGAGATAATTAGTGTCTTTGTATATTCATCTATACATCCATCTCCCAGTCCATCAAAGTGTCTGTATCCATCCCTTTTTCTATCAGTGTATATATACATCATCCATACATCCATATCAGTTCGTTATAGTGACTGTATATCTATCAAAACTTCTATCCCTTATTTCATCATAGAGCATGGATCAACACACCCATCACTCCATGCAGCTGTGGGTATGTGCAAACACCTATGTATGCATTCTTTATTCCTTTAGTGTCTGTGCATCATCTGTTTCTTAGTGTCACAGTCTATCATTGTGTCTGTGTATCATACCTTCCTGGGTGTCACAGTCAATTAATGTCTGTGTATCATCTACTACTCATTGTCACCATCCATCAATGTCTGTTAATATCCATTCACCAGTTTCTCAGTCCATTAGTGTGCCTGTGCATCATTCTTTCTATTCTTCATTATCTCAGTCCACAAGTGTCTGTTCATCATCCATTTCTCAATGTTGCAGTCCATCAGCATGTCTGCACATCATCCATTCCTCATTGTCTCCATCAGTGTCTTGCCCCATCCCCGCAGTCTGCATTGGAAAGAATGGAAGAGTGAGGATATTTGTGTTGGTTTTCATCTCAAGTAAAAGTGGTAATAAAATTCTGATTGCAAGTTGATAATATCAACAAAGAAAGTATGAAAGTGTGTTATTTTTCTGTCACTCCCTTTATGAAAAAAACAATTGCATTGTATGCAATGTTCGTTAAATGTTTTTCAGATCTTTTATGGGGGACGCAATTACAATGCCTCACTTGAGCTAGATGCCATGACTGTCATTGTAACAGACAGTGGAAGCTCCAGTTTTACCATGAACACCATTGCAAGACGATTATCCACAAAGTCTTGTGCAGAGGGAGCCAAGTCATCTGCAGAGGACAGCTTCAGGACTCAATGGAGATGGTATTTTAAAGATGACCTTGGGAGTTTTTGCTTAATGAAACCTGTAAGTTCTTATCAATGTGTGAAACAAAATATGCTCTAGAGTCAATATATTTGTCAGGTTTTATTTCATATGATCAAATTTCCATTACTGACACAAAAATGCTTATGATAAATATTGCTCATGCAGTTCTATGGAGATGGATATGAGGCAAAGTATTTGATACATTGCTTCCTATGGTCAGTGTACAATTGAGTGTTCAGTCTATCAAATGTAGAGTTAATTGCATGAATGGAACTCTCCGATTTTATTGTCACTCTTATGGGTTTTATGGCACCCCTCACTGTGTTTATCAAATTCATCCCATGAGTAAACAAAAGCAAATCTATGATTATTGCCATAAACATGACCATATCAGCTGTCAGTATCATACATTTAACATTAAATTAACAGCGGTACTACCATCTGTGAGGCTAAACAGTAGGTTAGCTGGAAATATGCACAGGTCTGCTTTTGTTTTGTTGAATAATATGCCATTTCTCACATATCAAAGGCTATGAATATGGCCAGTAGATTAGGTGGAGGATGAAAAAACATCGAATGATGGGAAGTTACTAGTATTGATCATCCTCATGTACCCCCAATGTCCAAATCAAACCCATGCAGACAGAGGCATGATGGGAAAGATCTGAAAAGTTTAGTGCCATAGTCCACTCAGCCAGCTGTGTCTCTTGTACAGGCATGTGAAACAGAAGAATTACCATGTTTTAATCTCTCTTCTGCTTGTAGCAGTAAATTTATCGGGCATATCACTTAATTACACCATTACTTCCCTGTTCATTGAAAAGGTGTATATTTACCAAGAAATTAAAAAAATACCTTTAAAAACTATTGAAACTATCATAGAAATAAATGTTCCTTTTAAAAATGAATATCTAATGGTTGCTCCCTGCTCCACTGTGTATTAGAACATGTAGGATCATAGTATAGGGTAACATGCTAACATGGCTCATAGTAAAAAATCAATGCAAACATTATTTTACATTTTGGAAGTATGCATGTGTACTATACTGAATCAATATACTTTGAGGAGTTCTACCAATGATTTCCTCTATATATCTGGAGACTTCAGCACTAATGCTGCAAAAGGAAGGGAACAGCTTGAAATCTCAGCTCACATCTTTCACAGTTAACTCGACACTCATATACATGCCTGCTATAATTGTATTGCTCTTTGTTTTTCTAGTGACAATTGATGATGAATTCCCACTTTCAGGCTTTGCTCAGCAATACAGGGAAATTAATCAGTTAGTTATTTAAGTTCTTTGAACAAAAAAAAGAATAGGACTGTAGTCTGATGCCTTAGTTACTTTTGTTATCTAGAATGTTATTCTTGATTTCGTTGGACCTGGTGTTGTCATCATGTCTTTGGGTGATTTTCATCATTTACAGTGTCTTTTGATATAATTGCCTTCAGTCTTGTAATTTTCAGCATTGTGTTCAATAATTTCAACCCTTGCCTTGCACCTGTTTCCTGTTTATATGTCTAATTTGTTAATTTAAAGGGTTATAGTATACTTGCTAATGAGATTGATCAAAATCTCCCTCTTCATGTCTCTGCAGTACCATACTAATGGGTCTGGGCATTGCATGTCTTAAGTCAAATTAGACTGTACAAATACACCTTAATACCGTCGATGTGCTGCCCATTAGTCACAATCTCATAATCATGACTACCAAACTGTCCCGAGTCAATACTGACACTGACCTCTTGCTAGATGCCCCTGGAAATTATCACCAAGGAAGAATATAACTATCACAGCAAAGAGGATCCTTCTTGCCCTGCAACAATCACAAATTCCCCATCATCATATCTGGCTTTTATCAAGCATTTATCTGGCATGATTAGTTTTCAAGCAGAGTTGTACAGTACAATGCCCAATCTAGAAAGCAGTTTATTTCAAAGATTTCCAGAGCCAAATGGGGGATTTTTCATGTAATTGGTACAGTATTTGCAGGAAATGAATTGATTTATTAAAGATAATAGAACAGACCTATTTAATTCTTATCAGTTCTCTATGGGTTCCTTTATAGGGTTGGATGGCAATGTTTCAAAATTGATAAATTACTTTGAGCATCTGAGACAAGTGTCTAACTCTTTAATGCAGATGTGGAGCATTTATTTTAGTTCTTTGATCATTATCTAATCCTACTTATGCACTGTTGACTCTTACCCTTAAGACAGTTTACTCTTCAAAGCATCTGGAGTGGAATTGCCTTGTCAGTGGAAAAGGGGTGTTTATTGTTCACCAGTAACAATGTTTCAGTTTCTATTCTTTGTCAGACTGTGTTACTAGCGAAGTATCAGTTATGTTTGAGATCACCTGATCTAGTTAAATACCTTGGTCACAGTCGAAATGAGGGTGATCAAGATAGACTTCTTTATTTGTTTATGACATATCTATTGGTATAAATAACAAATGGAAAAGAATGGGTCAAGCCAGTTTTTTTCTCCTTTTAGCCATCTTGAGCTGAGTTCTTATATCAAAGAGCTTATAAATCTCTCACAGAGATATATTGAGGAATCTTGGGCATTTCTTCATAATGATTCTTCTTTTGATGATGTCTTGACAACTACATTTGGACAGTCTCACTCCAGCTTTTCTTCATTCTCCTTTTGGTTAGTGTTGTACTGGTGTGAAGGGATTTGTATATTATTATGCCCAGTTCATACATGCCAAGTCTCCCAAATTGTCCGGGAGTCTTTTGATTTTCGACCCCATCTTTTGATCTATCTATTTGCTGACAAGATCTCCCAGAAATAAAAAAACTGCCAAGCATAGGTATTCCCAGCTTAAACATCATGCACTACACTGTGCACAACTACTGTAATCTATCAATCAAGTTAGTAGTCTGGTTTCTTGTCTTCTTTCTCTCCACTCAGTTACTCTTTGTAATGAAGAGTAACAAAGTGGAGAGAAGTCAGGGAACTTGACTATCAAGTTATTACAATCAGAATGTTCTCTGCCTTTTTTGTCAAGTCGAGAAATTAACCTCTGCTATAATTTGTCCCCATTGAGAATTATATTCTGAACTACCTTTGCTCACATGGATCAATATGGCAGTGAAAAGAGACACATCACAATTGGAATATCATCTCCAGAGTTCATGAACAGCAACCATATAACAAAATTATTAAAGTTAAAGTAACTATTATTCATTATTGTTATTTACTTAGTTGTGGTACAATCTGCACTTCTGCACTTAACTTATGAGAAAAATAGTCATTACACTAATCTTCTGGATTTGGACCCAATCTCCTTGATTTTGAACACAAATCTCCCGGATTTGTTTCCAGAAAACTTGGCATGTATGCCAGTTGTGTCAGTCCTCCAAGTTGGTAATCTATCCTCCAGTCTGCAGTAGTACCCTACTGACAGCAAATGGTAAGTTCATTTTGATAGGTCAATGGCCTCACACTGTCCTTTTAGAATTGGCAAGGCAGTAATAACCGGTAACATATAACTGCTTTGAATTTTTACTTTGTGGTAAAACTAATTTTAAGTACACAATATTTCCAATTTGCTACTTCTCAAAATTCACTCCCAACTTGAATGTCATTTTTAGTCTTTGGTCGCTGAATAATGTGTGAATGTAAAAACTCCAGTTTGAATCCTTCCGTCAATCAGCCAGGATAAGCTGCTAAGCTAAACAAAACCTTAGAAGGAAGATATTTAGAATTACTGCAGCAACTATGGCATGAGACTAAGACCAGGTTGCTTATCATTGTAGGACATACAACTAGTTGGAGCTCCAGTTACTAATTGGATGATAGCAGTATAAGATAATTTTCTTATAATTAAAATGTTTTACCTATCCAAATTTACATTTGTCACCAAAGAGCACAAAATTAAAATCCATTAATATAAATGCACAGTATGTGGTGTCTTTTTCCAGGAATTATTGCAGTTTACCTTGGAGCAGAAGTTTGCAAAGAAATGCCAGGACACGTATATCTTTTTCCGTGAAAGCTATAAATTAAAATACCGCATAGATTTCAAAAGCATGGAGCAGATAAATGTGAAAACAAAAAAGGTGCGGAAACTTTTACGGCGTCCCTTGTTTGTGTCAGCAGAGGATGTGGTGAATAAACAGTAGTAAGTTTGTTTTAAAAATTTTTATCCTGTATCAAAGAGAGAAGGATTGATAATATTTAATAATGGCTTTTAAGATTTTTTATTTCAGATTATGAGTGAAAGGAAATTTACTGTTCTTGTGTTTGTGGCGTTTCATATAAATATCTTTAGAGATGGGTAAAATTACTTTAATTTTGTTGAAAGGTGATTGGAATCCATACTTATTTCTTTACAGTATATTTTATTTCTCCATGTGGCAGAAAACGTTATGTTTTCATGGTACTGTCTACATATACAGCTGTGGATAGCTTGTACTTGGTTTTGGGGGTCAAAAGATCATAGTTTATAAGTTAAAATCTTGGGGTCAAAAGATCATAGTTCATTGTAAAAAGGTTTTGGGTACAAATATTATAAGTCATAGTTAAGGTTAATTATACAGAAATAATAAAAGTTTCATCACATTAACATTACTTTCCATGACAGACCTGGACCAAACTCTGTGGATGGCTTTCACTTAAGATAAAGAACAAAATAAAATACTTCAGTGTATCAAAGGTCAAGGTTACTGAAAGGAGATAAATTGTTTTGCAGAATAACTTTATTTCCTTACCAAATATTATAAAGTGCTTGCACATAAGGTATGGAAAAGGCCACCTCATTTTGGCATCAAGGGTGAAGGTCATTTAGGTTTTTATGATAAACATGAATTTTGCAGTATAACTTTCATTGTTGAGCAAGTTCCTAGATAAGACTTTATGGATGGCTTCCACTTATGGTTTCCAGAATAAAAAATCAATTGCTTGCTTATCCTTTTTTAAGGTAATTGTACTAGTAACAATAATATATTGTTAGATCATAAGCATACATAGTAACATCGCTCTATTTCCAGGCACTGATGTTGTGATCCCCAAAACATGTTGTAGCAACAATACTGCATAGCAATCTCCTAAACCCATTTAGTAACATCGCTCTATTGCCAGGTACTGATATTGTGATCTTCAAAACGTGATATAGTAACAATACTACATACCTAATTCCACTATCCCCCAAACCCATGAAGTAAGATTACTTTTATTTTTAGGTAATGGTTATGTTATCTCCCAAACTCTCCAAAACCTCATGTAGTTACAATACTACATGCTATCCTCTACCCATGTACATGTAGTAATATTACCTTATTTACAGGCACAGATTTGTGATATCCAAAACCTCATGCAGTAACAATACTAAATAGCCATAGGTGTCAGTGTAATTCTGATTTTTTTATTTTTTGTGCAAAGCCTGAAATAGTAATAATACTACATTGTTAATCCTGAAACACATATTGTAACATTATCCTATTTCCATGGTAAGAGTAAAAGTTTCCAACTGTTTCTTGCTTCCTCCAGAATATAAATGAAAATTCACTTTGGTCCTTCTGATGTGACTTTAAAGTTGTCTTTAATATTAAATATCAATATCACTGCTACTTGCACATGCCTTCTTCACAGTAATATTACCAATCCAGTGGCTGAAGTCATTAGAATATCCTCGGATGCAGCAGTTCATGTGTTCAAACCCTGGCCAAGTCATACCAGAGACTTATAATAATGGTACTAAGAGCTGCCTTGCTATTTGTTCAGCATTAAGAGGTCAGTATTTTGCCTGGTGTCAGGATAATGTGACTTGATGGGACATGATGCTACATGTCTGTGACAATATTGATGACCCATTGGTAGACATCATTGTAAACTGCCACACTGTTTACATCATAGTAATATGACTGAAAATTTGTTAAAATCGAATCACATACACATAGTATTATTACTGAACTTAGATTATCAACAGTGATTACCTTCCTAAGTCAACATTGCCAATCTCCATGCTTAATGTAGTAATGATAGAACCCATCATACTACATTGTGTTGAATATGAAAATTCCATCTGACAATTAGAATTTTAAGTCATACATAAGGATTTGTTAAGTGTTTTATGTAAATGTGTAATCCCAAGGGTACAATTTTCTATCCTACACTAAAGCACAATGGTGGATTCTTTTTCTTAGATTTCTGTACTAAACAGGAGAGTTCAAGTCATGAAGGCATACTTAGAATGAAGCTGTTGTCTTCAAGCTGCAAGACAACCATTTAAAATGTCCTTAATATAACATAAAGCATGCAAAGTTATATTAAATGTAAACTTTCAGTGAGATTTGAAAAACATCTCAACTTGCAAAGAACATTGTCCTGTAGTTAAAATGGCTATAGTAATGGCTACACATAGTGTCTGAATTATGTACTATACAGTATATTGCTTCTGCAATGATAAAGCTATGAACACCAGTCACAAGATGAAGTCTACTTTATTAAAATAATTAATCAAGAACAAAAAAATAAAAACACAGTTTTTGATTAAATTTAATTCAATGTAATTTCCTCTTTCATCTAATTTCTTCTAATTCCAAATCTTCTTTTTCATTTTTAAATTATGACTTCATTTCCTTTTCTTTTTGTTTCCTTATTTGTTTAGCTTCTTCAAGTTGCTGCTTCATTTCTTCATTGTTTCCTTTCTTTCTTTGATCATTCAAAATACTCACCTGCTGCCTGGTTAAAAATGTCAAACCTAATATCTACATCAAATCTGATCAGCAGAGTATCAGTAGTAATGCAATACACATCTTTAACCCAATCAGCAGACTCATAGTTCTAACATATTCAGGTTTTACATCCTAATATATCACTATATCCAAATGTGGCAATATCTGGTAATTGGGTTCAGTCGTTGATAGTGGCAATACCTTCAGGCATGCATTTATTTGTAATGTTAATTCTAACTTTTGGCAGAGGATGTGTCCAGGTAGGTAAATGAAAACACATAAAAATGTGAAAATACAAGAGTCAAAGAAAAAATAAAATGTGTTAACCCAATTAGAGAGATATCTTGGTTGGTTAGAGGCCTCAGTTTGGCGCTATTTACCTTGTATTTTTGTTCTTGTAGGAAGCTTTGTTTTAAAAAAAACTTGCTCCAAAAGATGTAGGATTCATCCTCCCTGCTGCTAGTTATGTGAAGATTTATTAAGGCTCTTCATTTGACAAGTCACATACCCACATCACAACAAGTCAGAATTGTTTTTCAGTTAATGTAGTTTTCAGTTCTAGCATGCATTTTAAGCTTCAAAACAGAGAGTGTGGACACAACTTAATATATATGATACATTTAATTGTTCATCATTTAAAAAAGTTCATGATGATTGTAAATATACTAACAGCTTTCAATTTCTTATGTAATTTCTGCAATATAGCCATTTTTAGAAGGTATAGTTAATTTAATGTTATTCAACAAGTCATGCTAGAAGATAATAATAATAATAATAATAATAATAATAATAATAATAATAATAATAATAATAATAATAAAAATAATAATATTAATGATAATAATAATAATAATAATAATAATAATAATAATAATAATAATAATAATAATGTCTACCAAAGCTTTAGAAGCTCTAAGTGCTTTACAATATTTGATTACACATAAAACATATACAAGAAGACGATTACAAAAACAAACACCATACAATTACAAAACAACAACATGCTGACAATAATTAAAGAAGTAAATATTAAGAAGTAAATATTACTAAAACTTTAAGTCAGTTCTTGTAGTCAAAATAGGTGAGTTTAAAAAAGAGCAAGATCACATGTACATTGGTGAGATGAGATATGTATATTGGACTAAAGTTATTCAATGAAATGTAGCATAGGGAATAGATTTTGTGTGTTTTATTCTGGATTGACTGTGTTGCCAGTGAAAGTTACAGAGCAAATGAAGGTGTGCTCAGCTCTTCATACTTTGAGGATGTTCCAGGCAGACATGTTTTTAAGTTTTTCTGAGTAGATACTGAGATAAACCATACTGAAGTGAAAGTCAAGTCTTGAAAGGACTAAGGAACACAAGTGTTTTAGTGTTGTCAACCAAAAAAAAAACATTACAAATTTAGCTGATGTATCTCAGCTCTAGATAAATTGACTTGCATGTTGAAATGCTGGTATAATAAAAGCATAAAGTCAATAGTGACATCTAGATTTCATACTAATTATGAATTTAATATTAGTATTGCTGATACTTTATTGTTAGACAGAGGTAAAGGTCGTGAATGAGAATTAAGTATCAGGATGGTTTCAATTTTATCATTATTCATAAGCAGCTTGTTATATGCAATCCATGACTTCACATTGGAAATGCTCAGTGGCAAAGAGAGGGTACTCAGTACCCGGGAACAATACATAAACTTGGCACCCCATTCAAGTGTGTCTGAGATAACCCTGTATTAAAACCAGATACCATATAGAAATTTTAAGTACTACTACAAGCATTACTCATTAAAATAACACAAGAATGGAATAGCAAAAAATTGACTATAAAACTTTTAAACGGTAAAAATGATTCTCCCCCACCTCAAGAATTCATAAACATTCCAAAATTGATTTGTGCATCTAATTAGGCTGGTTTTATCCAAGTACTTGAAGTGCTTAGTATATTAGATATACTAATCATTTTGATATATGTTTTAAAATAAATGTAAACAAAAAACATACAAAAATTCACAAAATAGACATGCATCTAATTGAACTGGTTTAGCTCAGTATTGGAGGTGCTTACTACCTTATATATATATATTTATATATATATATATATATATATATATATATATATAACAAAATACAGCATACTTTCTCTATTCCTTTTAAAACATTTCAATAAGAAAGAATTTGTTTTGGTCCTGTTGTATAAACCAGCTCCATGAGACATATTTAAATGCTGTTAAAGTTTGCTATGTACATTCTATATCACAGCTGTATCTTGATGATGAGTCAGGTGAAATTGCATTCTCAAGATTATCTTTAATGGATTGAACTTTGTCCCAGAAGACAGTTGTCAACAGGTCCTGAAGGTTGACCAGAGAGAAGGTTGTAATTGAAAGTGGCTTATATTTATTCCTTGGCATAATTTTGAAGTTACAAAACTTTTGTCTAGATCCTCCTTATAATAAAGTCAATGCTGTACTAAACTTTAATAATTTTTTTGGCATGATTTTGTTGGTGGCTGCTAAAGGATATGGTGGTGTTTAGGGTTTTAGTGTCATTTATTAAAGGTGAAAAATCATATTCTAATTTGGAATCAATGAAATGCTACATTAGGAAATAATACTAGAAGCAAACTTCAGGTTTATACAATTACTAATGGTTTTGAAGATCAAAAACATTTGTACTAAACTGTTACTTTGGAGATAGAGTACTATACAAGGGTAAGTTTGATATTAACCCAGAAGTAAAGCATCATCAGCAAGCAATATCACTTCAACATGGTTTTCAGGTGCAACATTGTATCAATATTACTATATCAACAAAAATCATAAATGCATATAATTAAACTTCATCCTTGTAGTAATATTACTATATCAACAAAAATCATTAATGCATATAATTAAACTTCATCCTTATAGCAATATTACTACATCAGGCTTATGAGAAGACAAAATTAGAGTTCTATTCTCACCTGGAAATTTATCAGGTTATGCTGTAACTACAACTGGATTAGAGACAATGTAGTCTAAGTATTATTAAATCAGGTTTAGAGATCACAAAATCAGTGTTACACTGTTACCTAGCAGATAGGGTATTATAACTACATGGGTTCTGTGATTACCAATATAGTATTGTTACTACATCAGGCTTTGGAGATCACAAAATGAATGTTACACTTTAACATAGAAATAATGAAATATTACTACATGATTTTGGTGTATCAAAATGTATATTATTAGTGCATGATTAGGTTTGGAGATCACAAAAACATTAAAGCACTGTTTTCTAGGAAGAGAATAATTTCTTCTCAGGGAAAAGGTTTATGTTATTACATGGGTTTCAAAATTGCAATGCATTGTTCTTACCACATCAGGTATTGGTGATCACAAAAGCAGTTTTACAATGTTGTGTTACTGCATGACTATGGGGGATAGCAGTTTAGTATTGTTACTACATGTAACATGTTTTGATGATCATAAATGATGTTATGCATTGTAAACTGGAAAAAGGGTAATATTACTTCATATCGTCTTGGAGGATAGTTATGTATTATTTTTACATCTGATTCAGGTTTTGATGATCAGGGTATTGTTACTACATGGGTTTGAGGATCATTGTAGAATTATTATTACGACAGGTTTTGCAGTTTATAAAATCACCTGAGTTGCCATGAAAGAAACTAATGTTATTACATGTATATGTACTTGGTGGATAGCATAATAGTGTTGTTACTATATCAGATTTTGCAGATCATGAAATCATTGCCCAGAAATAGAGTAATGTTACTTCATGTGTTTGGGGGATAGTGGGACAGCCAATGTTCCCTCTAAATTGTGTGTGTGTGGCTGTGCACAAAGCTTGTGAAACCAGTGCAAATTGACATACTAAACCATGTGAATATCAAATGGCACCACACAATCACATATTATTCTACACAATTTTAGTCATGTTTGATGTGATTAATCAGCATTCAGCACTGCCTAATATAAGGTTACCTGTGGAGTGTGCACTGTGCACAGATTTTTATTCTGCTTCTAAACTGTTGCACAAACTATTCTGCACACATGGCTCCAAATAAATTAGAGGAAATGTTTGGATAGGTATGTAGTATTGTTACTATATCAGGTTTCAGAGATCACAAATCAGGGCCTTGAAATGTTACGATATCGGTGGAAGACAGCAGAATAGTTATGTAGTATTGTCATTACATCAGGTTTTGTGAATCATAACATCAGCACCTGGAAATAGAGTAATATTTGTACATATGTTTGGGAATTAACCATGTAGTATTGTTACTAGTCAATTTCCCTTAAAAAGGACCAGCAAGCACTTTCTTTTTTATTCTGAAAATGACCAACAATATAAAAATACTGTATATAGATTTAGATAAGAATAGGTCAGATGTCATTAATTTTATATTGAATAAGAAAATAATGGTTTAAAGGCAATAAATTTAGTGTATTCAAAATCAACATATGTGATGTTTAAACAGATGTGGCCTATAATGTGCTGTTTATGGCAATCTTCATAATTCTTTGTATAGAGGTACCACTAGATAAAGTGGCACTGTGGAATAGCAATTTGCTAAACATAGAACACAATAAGATAACCGACTTAAGACTTGATTATTAGTTTTGACTGTCAAACAAAATAGATAAATAGAAATAACTGAATCCAGTAAATTTTAAATATATAGCTTTCAGGTTAAAACACGGTTGGGTTCAAAACACTTAAGGTGAAGGTACTTAAGGCATGAACAGGTGCTTTGATCAATAAGGAAAACATCAAGCCTTACAATGTGTTATGTACATATAGTTTTATATCTATGTAGTCCAAGTAAAGAGTATTTCATGTTGATGTATTCATAGACATAGTTGTCCATGCCACAGGATTGCTATTTTGCAAAATAATATTCTCTGACTACAGTGTCAAAGGCTAGGTTATTGATTATTAGAGTATTAATTCTGGGCATGGATCCAAAGAAAATATATTACAGAGCTTTCCCTTCTTATAATGCAGTAGATGGGGTCCATAACTACCAACCATGTTATGCACAGAATAATGTTATATGGAGCACTGAGATATATACAGAGCTGTTGAGACTAGTGTAATATCCAAAGATACTTTTTGAAGATTAAAAAGCATACTAGATGTAACACATTAAGCAGATTACATCATAGTTGAAGATCTTTGCAATGGCACCTGTAGCTGTTATTAAGAAATGTGTGTAGTGGTCATATGCATAGCATATGCAAAGTACTAGTCATATGCATAGTATATGCAGTGTACTGGTCATATGCATATTATATGCGGTGTACTGGTCATATGCATAGTATAGGCAATGTACTGGTCATATGTATTGTATATGCAAAGTACTAAAGTCATATGCATATTATATGCAATGTACTGGTCATATACATAGTATATACAGTGTACTGGTCATATGAATAGTACATGCAATGTACTGGTTATATGCATAGTATATGGAAAACCTGGTCATATGCATAGTATATGTAATGTACTGGTCATATGCATAGTATATGCAATGTAGTGGTTATATGCATAGTATATGCAAAACCTGGTCATATGCTTAGTATATGCAGTGTACTGATCAAATGCATAGCATATGAAAAACCTGGTCATATGCATGGTATATGCAATGTACTGGTCATATGCATGGTATATGCAATGTACTTTACTTTTTTGTACATAGATCTGCTCATGTTTGAACTTTGTGCAGTATAAAATCTTTATTGTCCAAACACATTTCAAAGAAAATGTCTACTTTTTTGATCATTTTTTTGTATGTGTACATTTGCAAGTTCCTAAGCAAGATCCTTCAGCATCATCTATACTGTTGTATTTAAAATAGGACTTGGGCTGTTTCACAGGTGTGTTCATGAACTCTCCATCACTGGGACTGGCCTAAGCATGATATAATTGGAATCAGAATGGGAAATAGAATAGTCAAGTAAAGCTTTGGGACATTCACCCATGGGGAGCCTGGAATATGTTTGGACATAATGGTTTCAAAATTTAATGGAAAAATGACTTAGAAAACAGTTAGAAAAATGATTTAAAATAGGATATACATGTACTGTGTTTGTAAGGATTTCTGTATTTTGTATAGTTTTTCTTACCCTTTAATTTTCATACACAATCCAGTTATCAAACTAATAATTATTTAAAAGTATTTTTTCATACATTTGACTTTATATTTTTTGAAAAATCCTTTAAATTATCAGACATAACATTTCTACCAAGATTTACATTTGCAAAAAGATCAAAGATACCATATAGCCATTTCCTTTTTACAAAATTTAATAATAAATTGTTGCTGAGAAAATACAATAATTGATCCATAAGCTCTCATATTGTCATCACAATATCTATTGGTATTATTAACTCAGGACAAAGGCCTTCAGAGAACATAATCCTTAATTATTGTTAATTATTTCTTCTTACCAAGTCAATCACCTTGAAATAAGGTTGTTGCCATAAGAATACAAGTTGTACTTAGTTTCTTGACAACATGGATTCAGATCATTGCATAGACCTACAAGTAGGTCTCTGCTTTTTTTTTTTGACAGTGGACAGACAAAAAAGTCACTGAGACCTACTTGTTGGTCTAATCGTTGCAAACAGTTCACCAATAAATATCCATACAACAGTCTAATCATTGCCATCCTTATTATTTTGCCAACATTACACAACATAACATCTGCAAAGAAGTATGAACTAAATGCAGATGTGCATGTACATTGTACATTATGTTCTCTCTCTCTCTCTCTCTCTCTCTCTCTCTCTCTCTCTCTCTCTCTCTCTCTCTCTCTCTCTCTCTCTCTCTCTCTCTCAAACAAACAAAAATCAAAAATCTTTGAGTACTTTTTTAGTAACTGGATTCTTGAAATGAGAGCAGAAAGAGACAGAAAATATACCTTTATTTCATACATTTGTACTGTTGGGTTGTTGAATAGCATGTGTTCTATAGAACTTGTTCATGTATGATCCCTTTATTTTTAGTACACAGTCAGTATCACAAAATGATAATTATTTATTTTACATTTAATTTTTTTTACACTGAAATTAATAATTATTTTTTTGTGTATGATAAATTACATGAAATATGGTATGAGTTTTATGCATATTTTCACAAACATCAAAATATTTACACAATTTGTTGCAATCATTTTTACAGTCCTGAGAATATTGTTGTTCCTACTGGGGTTAAAGTACCTTTACCAGTTGGCTGGGTCACATGGGATCTAGCACATGCCTTTGAACTTGTGGAGCTGAAAGAAGCCTCTGATGAATTTAAAAAGGTGGAATCCTCCTTCCTGGCCACTCTTAATCCCACTGAGATTCATATCAGCTATATCTATAGAGTGCAGAACAGGGAGTTGTGGATGGCCTATGATGGGTTAGTATTATGGCCTATGATAGGTTAGTATGATGGCCTATGATGGGTTAGTATGATGGCCTATGATTGGTTAGTATGATGGCCTATGATGGGTTAGTATGATGGCCTATGAGAGGTTAGTATGATGGTCTATGATGGGTTAGTATGATGGCCTATGATGGGTTAGTATAATGGCCTATGATATGTTAGTATGATGGCCTATGATGGGTTAGTATGATGGTCTATGATGGGTTAGTATGATGGCCTATGATGAGTTAGTATGATGGCCTATGAGGGTTAGTATGATGGCCTATGATGGGTTAGTATGATGGCCTATACTGGGTTAGTATGATGGCCTATGATGGGTTAGTATGATGGCTTATGATGGGTTATTATGATGGCTTTATATGATTATATGATTACCTCTTTTTTTACCTCTCAAATCTGGCAAGGTAAGCGAGCTTATGGTATGGCCCTGTATCCATAGTGTATCACCCATCATCTTTAAAACTTCATCCATCAGTCAGCAGTCATTTCTTATCATTGCGGAGCCCACTGGGTTCAGGCCACTGAGTCTTCCTGTGCTGTGGAGTTCTACAGACCATGTCACAGACTGGGAACAACTGTCCACTGACAATGTTCCCCAATAAACTGCAGGCTTTGCACATTGTTGATGTTGATTCTTTTAAATGGCTGAACATGCAGTGCACACAATGAAAAAATAATTAATTTTGGAATCCAATCATAATCAACATCCATTCCAACCTCTCATTAATTCAATAATGGCTGAGATTCATGCATATTAATGATTCGATATAAAACGTATCAGATAGATTAACTCTATGAATGCCTTATTATCTGATTTTGATCAAATTGGGAATATATCATTAACATTTCATTTGAGTTTGATACAAATAGACTATTAAAGTTATTTTGCATCTGATTGGCTGACCTTATTACCATCCTAGAAGCCATATTTTGAATCTGAATTTGATCAAACTTGGAATATATGCTTATATCCTAACAATCTTGGACAGGTTCAGTCAAGCTTAATATGCATGTATATAAATCAGTTGATCTAGCATGTGATTGGCTGAACATTTTTAGCACTGGAAGCCATATTTCTGAACCAATTTTGATAAAACTTTAAATAGCATATCTGCTAGGTCACAAAGTGTCACATGAAAAATGATTCTTGGCTTTTAGACTCAAAATCCATGACACAGTTGTCTTTTAGAGAACACAATTTTCACTAATCTTAGTAAGAATTAGTAAGAAAGAGACAAAATGGAGAAAGACATTTCTTGATCTCAGGATATACGCCCTATATCAACAGTATATAGACAGAACTTAATTCTCATGGACAGTTTGTACAGTTAAACAGAGGCATGTCAGCCAGAGATAAATAACTACACAGATTACTTAATTAGCTGACAGTTGGGGTGATGATTATTTCCATAGGCAAAATGCACACATTGGAATAACCAAATTTCATCTAAATTAAATTAAGGTAAGTCAAAGATATGCATGTTGATGAAAGAAAAGTTAATACTCATCATCAACGTGAATGATAATCTGTAAGCCATCTTAAAAATGTATCACTACTTAACATGAAGGGATAGTTGTATCAACATGGGGTTTTCACAAAACACTTTCACCACATGTAATTAGTCTCAAGTGGAAATTAAGAAATAACATCTCCCAAAATTTGACAAAACTTGTGACAGATACTTCCTCACAACAGATGACTATGCAGAAATTTTCCTTTTTAACAATAAATATTACTTTCCTGAAATATTTAGTTGTTTCTAAATTAAAATTAAGTTTATCCAACCTCAAAAATGAGTACACAGACACTGCCCGGTTGTAGATTTTCCATCATATTCCATGAAAACAATGGAAAATGCTGGAACATTTGAGCATGGAAAACACTGCCTGGAATATTTGGACTAACATTCCAGCCCCTTTTTTTGTTTGGCTGGAAAACCCTGGACAAATTATAGCATGGAAAATGCAGAAAAATTCTAGCATGGAAAATGCTGGAGTGTTTGGACTAATATTCCAGCCTCTGTCCAAAGTTGGCTGGAAAACACTGGACAAATGCTAGCTTGGAAAATGCTGGAATATTTGGTCTCATATTCCAGCCTCTGTCCAAAGTTGGCTGGAAAACACTGGACAATTCTAGCATGTAAAACACTGAACAACACTAAAATTTAGCTGAAAAACCCTGAAATTATTTCATGAAAATGAAAGAGATTTTAACAGCAATGCAAGGTTGTGGCAAACCTGTTTTGTAATTCTTAAGACAATGTTATATACCTCCATTTTTCTAGCTCATGAAGTGTGA
The DNA here is from genome assembly GCA_016746295.1 of Potamilus streckersoni. Classification (NCBI taxonomy): domain Eukaryota; kingdom Metazoa; phylum Mollusca; class Bivalvia; order Unionida; family Unionidae; genus Potamilus; species Potamilus streckersoni. Next base: position 4,667,905 of record JAEAOA010001385.1, on the reverse strand, counting down.
AAAGTATGTAATATCAAATATTAAAATGAAAATGTTAATATATGGTGAATATCAATTAGAATGAGATCTTACTGTCACAGTAAAAAGAGAATGTCATATCATAAAATCATTTAATAATCAGATAAAAATAAGAGCATATGAATGGGATCTCTGTGAGCAAACTCTTTATACTTTTGTTATGTCTTTGGAAATGTTACACTAATTTACTTCCATGTAAAAATCCATTTGGGGCAGGATTGTGTCAGTTAAGTTCCCTCTCTGTCACAATGATAACCTATTAGTGAAAACAAGAATGTGTCAAGTAGAATTACTCTGAATCACTTCTGCTAAACAAAATCCTCAGAATAAAATTCTGCATCCTTCTCTGCTTCTGGTGTGATTCAGGTATCATCCACTGAAATGGATTTCAACAACATGCATTATGTAATCAGGAAAAAAATGAGTATTTACCTCATAGGCAAAAACATTTAATTTTTAGTTCATTATTCCAAATTCACTTATCAAATCCAGGAAATATCAGTAAGTGTTATTTAAGATCATTCTTTATTGAGCCCTAAATTTTAGTTTTCTATTCATTTTGAAAGGTCTACGACACATGTCAAATGAATGACACCTGAGAGTTTTGAACAACAAAAATCTGATGAAACTGATTTTGTACCTTAAGACATTTTGAAATAAAATAATGGCCATCTTCTTAGAGGATCAAAAGAATTAAATGTAATAACCCTCTGTACAATGGTTGATTTAATATGCGAGAGGAAAAATACCCTAATAATAAGGGAAATGGGATTCCCAAGCATGTGTTTAACTTTATAATCTCATAACCCAATAGCTGATAGCACTGCATCGATTTGCAAGTATAGCAATAAATAATAATGATCTGCAGAGTTGCCATCTTAATTATTGGGTGAAGCAACATTAGTCATTTTTTGACATATGTAAATTGTAAAAGTGAAAGAGAAAGCTTTTAACTTCACTGCCAAACTAAAGTCAGGAATACTGGCAAAATATGACACAATCTTGAATTTACTTACCAATATTATAACTCCATGATTTTATATTATCTCTCTGATTATAGGATCAGTTATTGCACATATATTGGTTCAGCAGGCATTGAGATTTACCAAATTAGCAATGTAAATTGTGATAATTCAACCTTAAAAATTCTGCCTGTTTTAAAGTGATGCTACAATGGTTGTATTGTGTTCTTTTTACTCAAATATATTACATGTACCGTTACAGTTCATAAACCAGTCTGCTAACCATAAACATCGGACATAACTGCTTTTAATGACTCGATACTGAATTAAGTATCTGTTGTGGAAAGTCACACTTCACCTTGCATGCTTTTATTTGATTTCTTTTTAAAGAAGCAAAATTCACAAAGCTCAATTATTTATAGCATGCTGGCAGAATGGGATGCAATTCTCTCTCTCAAAGAAAAACAAAAACTATATATTTGTAAACTTTATTTAGTAATTAAATAACTGACATTTATTTTTTCTCCTTGCAGTAGGTTGTCATTGAAACAAATATATGACAGTTCTTTCATAACCTTAATGCCAGAAGTTAATATTACAAGATTTACTGAGGTTCATGGCTGTACATTTTCCAAGGTTTCCTAGGAAACCTTGGACAAATTTTCCTAGGAAAAACCTCGGAGTATTGGTTATTTACTTTCCGAGGTTACAGTGACTATTTACAGACAAAAACTTTTTATATATGTCCAAGGCTTTTATACTCAGATGTCCGGTGTCCTAGGACATCGTCCGAGGTTTCCTAGGACATCGTCCAAGGTTTCCTAGGACTTCGTCCAAGGTTTACTAGGACTTCGTCCGAGGTTTCCTAGGACATCGCCCGAGGTTTCCTAGGACATCGCCCGAGGTTTCTTGGACATCGTGCGAGGTTTCCTAGGACATCGTCAGAAGTTTCCTAGGACTTCATCCGAGGTTTCCTAGGACATCGTCCGAGGTTTCCTAGGACATCGTCCAAGGTTTCCTATGACACCTCTGGCAAAAAATGCATCAGATCAACAATTTATAATGAAGCAAATGGTTATTACATTGTTATATTTTTAATTTTGTTTGTCACAAATTAGTCTTTGTTCCATAAACAAACGTTTATCACATAATTGCTCCTTTTACAGTGAATTATAACACATCTAGAATATTTTGATGATATACACAATAATACCACTCATATCATATTGAAGGAAGATTCTACTTATGTACCAAACAAATTCTGCAAAGATATGGCTATCTTTGATAGAAATGGGTATCTGGCAACAATATCAACAATTCTCACCAGTGATCTATACATTGTCCCTTCTTAAAACCTGGAAGTTAATCAGTTTGGAGTTATATAATTTCGAAATCATCCTGGTTCAATTCCTTGTCACATTTAGCACGTCAGTCGCTATTGTAAAGCTCTTTAAAGCAAATGCTAGTCCTGCATATCCCAAACCAAAATTGCAAGCTTATTTTTAAGGTTGCGGCAAGCTGGTTTTGTATGGGATCTGTGTGCAAACTCCTTATACTTTTGTTATGTATTGCTTTGGAAATGTTACACTAATTTACTTCCATGTAGAAATCCATTTGGGGGGAGGATGGTGTCAAATAGATTCCCTCTCATCTGTCATGATGATAAACTATTAGGTGAAAACAAGAATGTCATTAGAAGTACTCTGAATCACTTCAATCTGCTAAACAAAATCCTCAGAATAAAATTTTGCATCCTCATCAGCTTCTTGTGTGATTCAGGTATCATCCACTGAAATGGATTACATCAAACATGTACTATGTAATCAGGAAGAAAAAAAAACAAGTATTTACCTCATTGGCAAAAGCATTTCAATTTTAGTTCATTATTCCAAAATCACTTATCAAGTCCAGGAATCATCAGTAAGTGTTATTCAAGATCATCCTTTAATGAGCCCTAAATTTTAATTTTACTATATTCATTTTGAAAGGTCTACAGCACATGTCAGATGAATGGCACTTGTGAGTTTTGAACAACAAAAATCCTATCAAACTGATTACGTACCTTAAGACATTTTGAAATAAAATAACTTCCATCTTCTTTGAGGATGAAAAGAATTAAATTTAACAACCTCTGAACAATTTTTTATTAGATATGCGAGAGGAAAAATACCATAAGAATAAATGAAATAAGATTCCTAAGCGTGCGTTTGACATTATCATATCGTAACCCTATTGTCAATAACTGATAGCACTTCATCGATTTGGCAAGTGTAGCAATAAATAATAATGATCTGCAGTGTTGTCATCTCAGTCATTGGGTGAAGCAACATTACAAAGTCATATTTTGACATATTTAAATCATAAAAGTGCAAGAACATTATCGGCAAACTAAAGTCACAAAAACTGGCAAAATACAACACAATTTTGAATTTAATCACCGATATTGTAACTCCGTGATTTCAGATTATCTCTCTAATTATAGGATCGGTTACTGCACATATAATGGTTCAGTGAGCAATGAAATTTACTAAATTAACTAGGTAAATTGTGAAAGTTCAACCTTGAAAATTGTGCCATATTGAACGGGGATGCTACAATGGTTTTATGGTCTTCTTTTTACTCAACTATGTTACATGTATATTTACAGTCTGCTTAAAAAAAAAAATATATATATATATATATATATATATATATATATATATATATAGATATATATATATATATATATATATATATATATATATATATATATAGTAAACAGGGGACATAACCACATTTTATGACTCGATACCAATTAATTCTGTCAGGCAGAATGGGATGCACCTCTCTCTCAAAGAAAAACAAAAACTATATATTTGTAAATTTTATTTAGTAATTTAATAACTGACAACTATTTCTTTTCTTCTGGCAGCAGATTGTCCTTAAAACAAATATATGAGAGTACTTTCATAAACTTAATGCCAAAAGTTAATATTACAAGATTTACTGAGACTATATTTGATGGTGCATACATTATTGGTAAATAGATTTACAAGTACTTGTTATCAAATATATTTTTAGTCTGTAATTATCAAGTTAGTCTGTAATTAACTTTGCAATCAGCTCTATATCTTACTGTTTTACAGGATTTTACTAAATGGAATCTTTACCTACTCTTCCATTACCTCACAATGACTGCATAGGTAATTGAGTGTTCAATCACATAAAGAATTTCCTTTATGCCAAAAAGCTTAATATTTTCTCTAACATGTATAATATTTGTAAAAATTGAAAATGAGAAAAAGACATTTGTAGAAAAAGTAATATTTCAGTTTTTGAAATGGTCAAGAAATAATTCATTTTATTTTGACATGATAATAATGTTCATAGTTAATTCAAACATAGAGAAATGTTGGAATAATATATTTTATTTATGTACCAGCTAAGCACAAGTAATACAAGTTCTTAGCATTTTGCAATACTGAAAAGATGATAAAAATAAAAACTAGATTACCAGTAAACATCTTTTAATTTGACAGTGTAGTTTCTTATACTGAGTATATGATCTAGTCACTACATATATTCAACATTTCAAGAAGTACTGATCTCATGCAGAACTGCCCTTAAATTTCACAACTGATTTTTGCAAGCATGTGCAACTTGCTTACATCAAGTACTTCAGATTTTGCATGCTTGCAGATTTTGAAAATTCCTTTTGCAAGCTTGTGCAAGCTTGAAGACTCTGAAAAATTTCTTTTGCAAGCTTGCAGACTTTGAAAAATTCTTCTTGCAAACTTGTGCAAGTACCATTACTAGCTTGCATAACTTCACCTAGCTTGTTGTAAGCTTGCAGCAAGCTTCCTGCAAGCTTGTCATAAGCATGCATTTTTGTTTGGCATGTCTGATATTATTATCTACATGTAAATGAAATAAGAAACCAAAATCTGTGTTCCTATTTGGCATAGCCTGAACTGAGATTGTGTTTATCTCAAATCAATCAATCAACAATAATTCAAAGTTATTATTTAATTCAAATTGTAGACTTGGTAATTGTTTTGGATGACAAATATTATTCATTTTAATAAACTGTAAACAAATGTTCTGAATAAATATACAGAAATCTCTAAGTGCACGAATAATACACACCAAATCCATGTCCTAGCTGAAAATTTTCTAAGTCCACATTTCTGAGCTATGTCCGAGCTAATATATGACAAAGTTCTTCTTTCCTAGGTTTTTCCGAGCTATAAAATGACTAAGTTTTTATTTCCTAGGTTTTTCCGAGCTAAAAATGTACTAAGTTCTCATGTCCAAGGTTTTTCCAAGGTATTTCCTAGGTGTATTTTTAATGTACGAGATGATGTCCAAGGTTTTCCTAGGAAAACCTTGGAAAAACCTCAGAGTCCGAGGTTTTCCTAGGAAAACCTTGGATGTCCGAGGTTTTTTGGTCAAATTTTCAAGCAAACCTCAGAAAATGTACAGCCGGGTTATATTTGATGGTGCATACATTATTGGTAAATAGATTTACAAGTACTTGCCATCAAATATCTGGCTGTATTAAGTTAGTCTGTAATTAACTTTGCAATCAGCATTTATTGTTTTACAGGATTTTACTAAATAAAATTTTTACCCATTCGTTCATTACCTGACAAAATGACTGTATAGCTAATTGAGTGTTCAATCACTTAAGTAATTTCCTATATGCAAATAACTCAATTTTTTTCTCTAACATGTATAATATTTGTAAAAACTGAGAATGATATAAAGACATTTGTAGAAAAAGTAATATTTCATATTTTGCCTTGCTCAAGAAGTAATTCAGTTTATTTTGGCTTATATTAATGATGCTCATAGTTAATTCAAATGTTGGAATAATATATTTTATTTATGTTCCAGCTAAGTACAAGTAATTTAAGTTCTTAGCATTTTGCAACACTGAAAATGTATATTATTTAACTCAAGTACATTATCAGATAATATAAATAAAAGCTAGATTACCAGTAAAATCTTTTAATTTCATAGTGTAGTTTATAATACTGAGTATTTGATCTAGTAACAACATATATTCAGCATTAGAAGTACTGATCTCATACAGAACTGCCCTTTCACAACTGATTATTGCAAGCTTGTGCAAACTACATCAAGTACTTTAGATTTTGCAAGCTTGCAGATTTTGAAAAATTCCTTTTGTAGCCTTACTAGCTTGCACAAGCTCACCTAGCTTGTTGTAAGCATGCATTTTGGTTTTGAATATTTTATGGTCAGGTTTTAACTATTTTTTTTCAGGATATTTTTTGCATACATGTAAAGTTTGTATTACACCAACATTTTTGTATTATGATGGGTTTTGTTTTGATCATGAACATTTAATGACATATGTTTGTACATTCAAAAAATTATGTACTTCTTCAACACTTGTGGTTTGTCTTTTTAAAGCAGGGGTTAAATTTTTGTGTGTGAGCATGTGGTTTCATTTGTTTGTTTAAATTGTGTCCTTCTATTTCACAGTACATGTATATATGTATCATAGGTTTGAAATAACTGTATAGTTTCAAGTTGAAAAATTAGTGTTAGTTATGATTGCTCATTCTTTAGGTACTTGGATCTTGATTGGTGAAGGATATGACAAACTCTAATCAGTTGACCAGAAAGAATTAAAAATAATTTTAAGTACCAATCTTGAAAATTAACTAAGTTTTTTTCAAGGGTTTTCCATGCTGAAATTTATCAAAAAAAATTCTAAGTCCATGCTGTCCAGCATTTTTCAGGGTTTTCCATGCTGAAAAAAACCCAAAGTCAAATATGTCCAGCATTTTCCAGGGTTTTCCATGCTGAAAAAAAATCAAAGTCCAAAATGTCCAGAATTTTTCAGGCATTTCCAGCATTTTTCATGCACAATGTCCAGGGTTTCCATGCTAAATTCTGCTGAATATTTCAATTTTCCAGGGTTTTCCATGTTTTTCCATAGTATTCCATCCTTTACCAGCATGTACTCTGAAAAAAGTAAAGCCAGGAGCCATCCTGAAAATCTGTATGTGGCTTCTTCACCTGCCATTATGCCATGGTTCTGAATGATAAAGTTGTTCATTTGACCCCCAAAATGGCACCTCATCTGACCTCCAAGATGGCAACATAAGGGTCCTTACATAAATCTTATTAACACTTCTACTCCATCAAAATGTGGCATTGACAAAACTATTTGAAAACTGAATTAGTTTAAAATGCAGTAGTGCATGTCTGACCAGCAGCATATCTATACTTTTGTAAAAGAATTTTGAAACCAACCATAATATACCAATTACCAATACTTATATGTTTATAACTCATGGAACTAAATAACACAGTAACTCAAGCAAGCTAATTTTGAACAGACTTTGTGTTTGGTTGCATTCCAATGAATAACCTGACAATGAACACTATAAAATTGTATGGGAATGGTATTGACTTGGGTCTTAAGCTTTACTTGCATGTTAATAAATGTGAACATTAAAGAACACAAATATGAAGATATTAATTTCATTTTATTGAACTCAGTGAAGAATATTTTTTATAATTCTACTTACCCCTCCATAAATAATAGATTTAACTAAACTTTGCATGTTTGCAAATCTTTACAATATCTGAGACAAGTTCATTGATCTTTGATCTGTTTATACAAGTCAAAGGTCAAGGACTATGACAAAAAAAATTATGTACAGCACTTCCAGGTATCTTCTGAACATGTCAACATGAAAATGTCAGGATATAGTTTTGTATCCAAATTTGATATGTTGGAGTTTCTCAAGAGAAAATACCTGGCAATTCAAAATAATAAAAGGATAAAACAAGTAAATTTGTCATAGATTCATGGAAACTCTTTCTGATCAGTAGAGCATCATTCCCATGGAGTGACCTTTGTTAAAGACAAGATCATGGTGAACATTTTATGGCTATGTGGTAAACAGAATTGCCAAATAGGCCACTGATTGCTCATTGCTTGATTGTTTTGATATCCATGTTCCCTACATCACACCAGCACAACTTAAGTCAACTGGTTTCAAAACCATTTTCTTAACCCATCATACCAGAAGAAAGATGTTCAAGGGAGATAGTTTGAGAAAATTGTAGATCTTATTTATGTTTCTGTCACAAGATATTTTGTTGCAATTGTTGCACATTTTATTAGAATTCTTTATAGCTTCTATAATATTTAATATTAACTGATATATGTGTGTTAAAAAAAGAGATGGTAAGAAATAAATTTCAAAATAATTATCCATTATTCTGTTTTCTTGTTGGCTTCACCACTGACAAGGCAATAAATGTAGATATTTTGTCATTGTGTTTCAGGCAAAGAAAGCAATAAATGTTTGGTATTTTGTCATTGTGTTTCAGGCAGAAAAAGAGCATGACGATCAGCTTAGAGAGAGCTGGTCAGACTAAAGAAGTAAATGAAATGAACCTCTTCCATGGCACAGACTCCATGGATACTGTGCAAGGAATTTGCATCAACTGTTTTGACTTCCGTATTTGCGGCAAACATGGTACAAAATATGGGAAAGGGGCTTATTTTGCTCGTGATGCCAAGTACAGTCACTGCTATACTAATAATTCCAGTGCTACAGCTGATAGGTACATGTTCCATGCCAGGGTCTTGGTAGGGGAGTATACTATTGGTTCTTCCAGCTATACACGTCCCCCCGAAAAACCAGGAGGCACAGCACATGAGCTGTTTGACTCATGTGTTGACAATGTTGAAAACCCTTCCATATTTGTTGTATTTGACTTGAAGCAATGCTATCCAGAATATCTTATCTGCTACAAAAAAGAACTATCCATAAAGGAGGAAACCTTGGTCATGAGACCAAGCAAAAATACAACACCTTCTTTGGTAGAACAAAATCAGTCTTTATTATTTCTGGATCAGTCTGTTAAACTAAAATCAAAGACAAACATGCATTCATTGTCAGTAGAGAAGGGAAATGTCTTGACTGTGTCTGATTCACTTAAAAAGCTTAAACAGTTTCCCATAGAGGATGCAACCATAGGTATGCCAAACAAACATTCTGTACCCAGAACTAAGCCTTCAACTTCAGAGGATCAGTCTACTCCATTGGCATCAAGTATCAGCAGGACTTCAGTACCCATTGAAACACACACAGCCAGTGGTCTTTTTGCATTTAGCCACCAGAAAGTATATCCGAGACGCATTGTTGATGAATTTGAGACAAAACATAATCAGGCAAGGTAGTCTATCAGGGGTGTTGTATATTCAGCAGTAAAGGTGATCTGGCACTGTTGTTTTCTCAAATACTTTCACTTTGGTTTCAAAATGTATAATAATTTTGCTCAGTTTTTCATGAAATTCTGTCAGTTACTGTAGGAGCTTTAGCTCTAAATACATGTTTAGAAGTCAAACTGAAAACAACAAAGCTCCTGATCTGACGTAGCATAAAGCTCCCCAATAACAGAGTGTGTGTTGTTTGTTCTGAAGATTAATCCTAAGAAACGGCACAGACCCAGATCTGCTGGTGCTGTATATCATGGCAGATCTGGGTCTATGCAGTTTGCAGTTGGACTCCTCTTATAAGTGACAGGTAAGAATTTTGATAGATGTCATCCATAGGCAAAGAAAAGAAAGTCACATATGCAGTCCTATTATCATGCACAGGTAGATCAGGGTCTGGTGTTGTGTGTGACTTATCACACCTAAGAAACTACATCTGATTATGCAACAGCGGATTTGAATCTGTGAAGTTTGCAATTACATTTGACTTGTTTATGACTTTATAAGGTAGTTGTTGTATTTAAGGCTGGTAAAACTAAATCCTTAATTTAATATTTCACAGAATTTGTTTGAATGTTTATTTTGATGTGTAATGGGAATAACTCATCAATAAAATGACATCCACCTTGGTTACTGAGTGTGAACTTGATTCCCTTCACAAACCATTTGCTAAACTTTGGTTACTGAGTGTGTTTGACTCCATTTGCAAACCATCATTAAACCTTGGTTACTCAGTGTGTACTTGACGCGCTTTGCAAGCCATTTACTAAACCTTGGTTTCTCAGTGTGAGCTTGACTCACTTTACAAACCATCTTTTTAAAACTTTACAGTTTTCTCTTGACTTATTTTGTATGCATTCATCTGTATAACTTTCTTTATGAAAGACAACATTCAAAACCACTTACTAGATTTTGATCTTTGGTTCTGTGTTCTTCATGATGGAAGTTTTAATTCCTTCAATTTGTAGCTCTATCATGTATTGTAAGCCACTTTCTGACTGTCTTGTGTTTGCGGTGTGTGAAGTCTACTGCTTAGGACAAATATATAAGTTGCACCAGAGATATGGTCTGAACATTTTTGCTAAAAGCCTGTCTATCTCTGCCAGAGCAAAAGCTCATAAGTATAGGATATATGTATGTATGTATGTATGTATGTATGTATGTATGTATGTATGTATGTATGTATGTATGTATGTATGTATGTATGTATGTATGTATGTATGTATGTATGTATGTATGTATGTATGTATGTATGTATGTATGTATGTATGTATGTATGTATGTATGTATGTATGTATGTTTTGTATGTAAGTATGTATGTTTGCCCTTAGAGGAGCAGGATATATATATATATATACATAGAGGTATACATTATAGTATCATACTGGTATTAGAGACAGTTATCATAGATATATATTTATAGTGCAAATATAGGTATTGTAGGTATGGTATAGATACAGGTATTACAGGTATACAGTTATAGTATTGATACTGGTATTAGATACAGTTATCACAGATTTATAGTTATAGTGTAAATACAGTTATTATAGGTATAGTATAGATACAGGTATTACAAGTATACATTTATAGTATAGATACCATTATTACAGGTATATATTTTTAGTATAAATATAGGTATTATAGGCATAGTATGGATACAGTATTTATAGGTATATATGTATAGTACTAATACAGGTATTTTAGATATAGTATAGATTCAGTTATTACAGGTATACATTTGTAGTATAGATACAGGTATTATTGGTATAGTATGGATACAGTATTTATAGGTATATATGTATAGTACTAATACAGGTATTATAGGTATACATGCATAGTATAAATGCAGTTACTACATATATGCATTAATAGTATAAATACAGGTGTTATAGGTATAGTATAGATAGAGCTAGTATAGGTAAATATTTATTGTATAGATAAAGTTATTACAGGTATACATTTATAGTATAGATACAGGTATTATAGGTATAGTGTAAATACAGTAATTATAGGTAAATATTTATAGTATAGATACAGTTATTACAGGTATACATTTGTAGTACAGATACAGTTATTACAGGTTTGTGTTTATTGTATAATTACAGGTATTATAGGTGTAGTATTGACACAGTTATTACAGGTATACATTCATAGTATAGATACAGGTATTGTAGGTATTTTATAGATAGAGTGATTATAGGGTAATTATTTATAGTATAGATACAGTTATTACAGATATACTTTTATAATATAGATACAGGTATTATAGTTATAGTATAGATAAAATTATTATAGGTAAATATTTTAGTATAGATACAGTTTTTACAGGTGTACATTTATAGTACAGATTCAGTTATTACAGGTATACATTTATATTATAGATACTGTTATTATAGTGATAGTATAGATGCAATTAATACAACTATACATTCATAGTATAGGTACAGGTATTGGTTATTTTCTTTACTTTTATTTGTGTTCAATCTCACAACATCAGATTCCTATGCTGTCTTTATGTAACTTTCAATACATTTTACTTTAGAACATTGACTTTCAGGTGCATGATAGAATATTGGTTCAGAACTAGACTCACTACAAAAAAATGAAGGCATTAATATTGACTCAGTACATAAAATGTGAAGGGATTAATATTGACTCAGTACAAAAAATGTGAAGGCATTCATATTGACTCAGTACATAAAATGTGAAGGCATTAATATTGATTCAGTACAAAAAATGTGAAGGCATTCATATTGACTCAGTACATAAAATGTGAAGGCATTAATATTGACTCAGTACAAAAAATGTGAAGGCATTCATATTGACTCAATACATAAAATGTGAAGGCATTCATATTGACTCAGTACAAAAAATGTGAAGGCATTCATATTGACTCAGTACATAAAATGTGAAGGCATTAATATTGACTCAGTACAAAAAATGTGAAGGCATTCATATTGAGTAATGTTATTATGTACATTACATTTTGATTGGTTGACAAGGGTGAAGTTTAGAAAACACCTGGCCTGACTACATTGTTTTTCTGCTTATCTTATCTTAGCTATCAGGAATGGTTCAACCATTTGCTGTTGAAACTATTCAGACTTTCATCATTGCATCTCATTTTTGTATTCATGATGGTAAGTCATTGTTGTGTATATTTTAGATCTATGACAACTCTTGTCAAAATAACATTGATGTATCTTTCCTAATGCTTAGTGCTCAGCAATAAGAGGTTATAATACTGTTAGGACTCATTGGCCTAATGTCAGGATAATGTGACTGGGTGGGGCATCATGTTACATGACTGCAGCATGATGCCCCAATGCTAGACATCACTATAAACTGCCACACACAGATGTTATAATGCTATGACTGAAAAATTGTTAAAGTTATGTTAAAAATCTAATCACACAAACCTAATGCTTATATAATTAATTATTGAATATTTACAGTATCCAACTTATTTCGTGAATTTCTTTACTATTAAGCATCAAATTAACAAACTCATAATATGAGCTTTGTTTGCTTTATATTGTTTTTTCTTTTCCATCATTGTCTGTATCATTACTTTTTTTTAGAAACAGCAGAGATGGTATTTATTGCTATAGCTGTATGGATACCTTTTTTGGAAGCAGAGCTGTGATGGTGTTTATTGCTATCGCATGGTGGATACTTTTATTGGAAAAAGAGCTGTGATGGTTTTCTTTGCTGTAGCAGGGTGGATGCATTTATTGGAAAAAGAGCTGTGATGGTTTTCTTTGCTGTAGCAGGGTGGATGCATTTATTGGAAACAGCTGTGATGGTGTTTATTGTTATAGCAGTGTGGATGTTTTTATTGGAAACATGTAATGATGTTTGCTGCATAGCAGTATGGATAATTGTACTGCAAACAGAGCTGTGATGGTGTTTATTGCTACAGCAAGGTGGATACTTTTTTGGAAACAGCTGTAATGGTGTTTATTTATATGGTGGTGTGGATATTTTTCTTGAAAATAGCCATAATGGTGTTTTTGGTTTAGCAGTGTGGAAACAATGTTAAGAGGATGTTCTTTTAAATGCTGGAATAGTATTAGCAGTAATGGAATCATTCAGGCATGACACTGTATACCTTGATTAGTTTTGTTGGAAGCACTCAAGCATGACACTTATACCTTGATCTTTATTGGTGGAATCACTCAGGCATGACACTGTATAGCTGTATCTTTATTGTTGATGTGAAGCTAGGATTTTTAAAGAATACTTGAGACAGTTTGACATAAAAAACTTTGTCATCCTGTGCATGCTTTGTCAGATACGTTCTTTGAAATATTCAAATTTTATTAAGTGAAAAAAATATGATTCCAGTACATTGCTATGAAAAGTCCAACAGAAGTACACACACACACCATTATAAGGTGATAGTCAGACTTCATGAGTTGACATACTCAATCAATATTAGCTAATTTTAATCAAAAATAAAGAACTATGTAAAGTTAGGGGATGGTCAAACATTTATGTTTATCTAATCATACTTACATGGCTTTATCCAATATGTATTTTCTTGCAAGACCATTTATAAAGGGCACAAAATATGAATATTTTTAATATCAAGAAGGCAATAATTGTTTTTGTAATGATTCCAAGTAATTCTAAAAACTAAGAATTTAACTTGCTCCTTGTGTCATATAAAATCAGTGTTTGAAAAATAATGTACACAAAAATTAATTGGAAATTTTGGGAAAGGAAACTGAACAAAAAAAAAATTACCCAATGTTCTCAAGGTTTATCTGTATGGAATTCACATCTTCAGGATTGTTGATATGGAATTCACATGCATCCAAAAAAATTGCACTAAATCTATATGGAATTCACATGCATCCAAAAATTGCACTAAATCTAAATGTATCATGCAACTGAAATGTACTAATTGAATTTGTACAGGTGTACACAGCATTTGACAAGCTGATAAATTTTAATTCACAAAAATAATTTATGAGTTTTGCTGATCAAGTCCCTGCACAAAAAAATTCAAATCTTATATGAATTATGGTAGAATTGATAGCAACACCTGTCATGTTGCATCTCTATGTACAGATGGATTTGTGAGTACAAATTATTTAAAAATTTTGTTGCATCTACAATTGCCTGATTGTTTCAGGCATATGTTAATGTAACATGTTCCAAAGGAGTCAACTGTGCAGTTTAACATATATTAATAACTAGACAGAAACTACTTAATTCTTGTGTAAGTATTTATCAAAAGAAAGAAAAAGGATACGTCACCTATTGGCAGTACTATTTTATGCTTCAGGTTTTAGGTGACCATTTTTGCTTGTCATTATTACTGATGATTCGGGGCAGGCGTCATGATCATGATAATAAAACTTAAAAGAAATCTATAGAGCCGTTACATGACTTTGTTATGTTTGAATGTTTGTTTTAACTAAGTTAGTCACACACACACACATACTCACACACACATACATACATACATTACACACACATACACACACACATACATACATACATACATACATACATACATACATACATACATACATACATACATACATACATACATACATACATACATACATACATACATACATACATACTTACATACATACATACATACATACATACATACATACATACATACATACATACATACATACATACATACATACATACATACATACATACATACTTACATACATACTTACATACATACTTACATACATACTTACATACATACATACATACATACATACATACATACATACATACATACATACATACATACATACATACATACATACATACATACATACATACATACATACATTCATACATACATACAGAGAGAGAGCCTTTTAGAATGGGATACTCTTATAAAAAGCAACTTGGGTTTGCATCGTATCATGTGCAGTTGGTCAGTTCTCATTTTTACCCTTTTAGATCTGTGAGAGACAAAGTCATTTCTGCATTATCAGACAGTGCTCCACAGATTAGAGAAACAGACTCACCTACATATGTTCCATCAGAGCTATTCCTACCTCCAAAACCACGAGCAAGCATTTTAAAGCAACAGGCGGATAATAGAACTCCACTGTACCCCAGACCAAAGGAGATAAGTAGGAAGACCATGGACATGGAAGATATGTGAAAAGGACGAGGTTTGGATTGTTTAGAAGCTGGTGAAGGGCAAAATAAATATTGAACTTCTGGTCAGTCAAGTTAAGATAATGCTGAATGCAATCCCAAAAAATATCACAAAAATCACTTGGGTGGATTACAAGAGTAATGAAGAATTCCTTCATGTATTAAGTCAAATGTGTAAGGAGCTTCATAGATATTTAGTTGTACTTTTACATACTGCTGCTTTCGAGTAGACAAGGTTCAAAGTGAATGGAAATTATATGTATAGCTGTCACTACTGACCAGTTTATGTGACCATAGTTCAGCAGTACATGTAATGTTTATATACATAATAATAAAATTACATTTAAAATTAAATCATTATTGTACAAAAAATTATCTGTACTGTATATACTATACTCAGTTATGACTGAAATCCAGCTGCAAATAACATATACCCTGATCTTCATTTGCATATTGTACCAGAATATTAGGGTCAATATTGTTTGTTTTGTTGATTATTCCAAATAAACTGCACAGACCCTATCAGCTGGCACATTATGAGATGACAAGTCTGGGTTTGTGCAGTTTGGAGTTAGACTAGACTTAAGCAGGTATATAAAGTTACTTAAGAGAATGATCATTAATTTTTCTTTATTTAAAAATTATTTGTACATTGGAATAAGTATTAATGAAAACTATTTTTTTAAAAATTGACAGAGAATATAAGAGTTTAGGTTTTTTACCACTTTGATCACAGTATCATCATGAAGGAGAATAGCACTTGATGAATATATTTATTGGTTTGATATGTAGTTTTGCTTTATATTTACTTGACATATTGAAAAACTTGTTTTCTGTAAAGCATAAGTTCACAAGTTTCACAATTTGTAAAACTTATTTGGTGTTTTTTTCTTTGATTAAAATTATTTTGTGATAGGCAGCCAGTATATTTGGAGGAGGAATATATGAATAATAAACACAGACCCACAAGAACCTACTGGAAAGCCTTATCGCATGGATGGTGCCTGAGCTGAGACTCAAGCCTACGAAGACAGAGGTGAGATGTCAGTGATCTTGATTTATAAGAGAGAATATTCAGCATATTCTAGCCCTATGCACTGTTCAATCCAGACTAAGGGAGACAACTGTAAATGGATGAAACTGGTATTTGTGAAAAGGTGTATTTAAAGCTGTGTTGATTGGCTTTTGTTGGTGGGAGGGTTTGCATGCAGAATAAATGCATGGTAAATTTCTTTTCATGTTTTTACAATATATTTTTTCCTTCTGGCATATTGTACTTGTTTTTAAATTAAGTATTGTGTAGTATATGTAGTTTTATACTTAACAGCTATTCAATCTGTTGTATATTCTGTGAGTATAACATTGACAAGTGTAATTGACACTTAGTAGACAAGAGAATAAACCACCTACTCATCAGCAGAACTTTATACCAGTTTTGTTGTTTGAAAAAGATATTATAGTAAGAAACAAGCTCTTCTAAGTATCTGATAAAATGCTTACTAAAGATTTGGTATCAGGGAGACTGGATAGAACAATAATACTGTAAATAATGTGGTTTTCATTATTTCCATATATTTTCTTTGTTTTTGATTTTAGGAGTTTGTATTTAATTTTTGTTATTGGTAAATTATAAAGCTTAGTTTTATTTTATTTATCTTTGTAAGGTCTGATGTGCCTGATATATAATTAGACTGCACAATTATCAAAATTCAAACCACACTTCTGTCAGCACATTTGGGAAGCTTTTTGAAATGCTCTCCTCACTTGTAAAAAAAAAATAAACCTTGATCTAGAGAAGAATTTTTCCGGAGTTTCCTTTCCTCTCCATTATTTGAATCATTTCTTTGAAATGGAATGGAACCCATGTACTGTATCATATGTGGTTTGTACAGGGAGTAAATTACACAGGAATCACTACAGGATGAGAGATAAGGTAGCAGCCCTGTGTAAGAACTAATTTTATGATCTGCATGAGATCACTTCTATTCAGATTTATATAATTCATGCACTTTATGATTATTACATTTGCATAATGTTATTTTATTGCATATATTTTAAAATATACTTTGTAATCTCTTCTCATATTCTTATCTGAAATAAAGGCTGATTTTCCAGAATAATGATATCCACACAACACATGCAGATGTACATTTCACTAGTTCCAGTGCCCATAATATTATTATACTTTAGATGTAGTCCAGCTTAGGTTATATATATATATATATATATATATATATATATATATATATATATATATATATATATATATATATATATATATATATATGGGGAGATCTTTGAAATAATAATGCAGTATATTGTGAAATATGGTTTGTAATTTTGTTTTCCTGGCTGCTAAGTAATGGATCCTGTTTTTCCAGTATTTATCCCATATTTGGATCTAAATATAGGTGTATGCTTTTCTTATTAAAAATGTTTTTTATTTTAGTAAACAAACTTTAGGATGGGCCCTAGGTTCTTTTCTGTTAGTAAATTTATGAGAGTGTGTGTGTGTGTGTGTGTATATATATATATATATATATATATATATATATATATATATATATATATATATATATATATATATATATATACAGAGAGAGAGAGAGAGAGAGAGAGAGAGAGAGAGAGAGAGAGAGAGAGAGAGTTGGGGGTGGGAGAGCTCTATAAATATTGTGGGTTCTTTCACAATTGATCTTACCATGTCAGTCTTTAGGCACCATATTGGATTGTGCAAAACATTTGCTGCCATCACTGTACCCATCTTCATGATATTCAACTTCTAGTCATATTGAAAAGAAAAACAGAAGATTTAGAATTTTGTCCATCAAATAAAAGAAAACTGAATTATGCCATCATGCTTAAATCTGTGAAACCATCTTAGTAAAAGAGAAAACTTAGTGTTTTACAAATTGAGTAATTGTGATTTTGCAGTTGGGCTTGCTGTTTCATCATCAAGAATACAGGCTGTACTTACAACGTTTATAAATGCCAAAGAAACCTTAATGTAATTCCACTGGAAGTCTATTTTACTAAAAATCCTTTAGAAATAAATCTTAATGTTTTGCTACTAGTGTCGCTGGTCATTTATTTCACACTTTTTCCAGACAAAGAATTACTCATGTGCTAGAATGAAAAAAGCTTAGTAAAAGAAAATAGTGAAGAAATCAGATCATCGATGAAAGGTGGTACATTGAAATTGATAATGATTGAAAAACCAAGGTGTGGAAAAGGCTCCCATAAACAGGTTGTTTCTGAGTTGAGTGTGTTACTTTCATGCACCTTCGACATTAATAAATAAATTATTGTCCTTCTTTACCAATGGTTGTAGCTGTTGTAGATAGTTACATATCATTAAAGTTTTTAAAAATGGTATTTGTTCCTGAAAATCAGTGTTTTTGTTGTAAGCAGTCAAAAAATTTTTTTCTGGTGTTATGTATTTTATGCTTTATATAGACTGAGTGTTTGATAAATTTTGTAGCTTGTTGCTAAATATTGTTTCTCTCTTGCATATTCAAGTTTTTTAAATTAAGCTTCTGGAAGATTATGACATTTTATGGAATTATTGTATAACAGCAAAATTGTTTGTAT
The DNA here is from genome assembly GCA_016746295.1 of Potamilus streckersoni. Taxonomy (NCBI): domain Eukaryota; kingdom Metazoa; phylum Mollusca; class Bivalvia; order Unionida; family Unionidae; genus Potamilus; species Potamilus streckersoni. The sequence goes on along the minus strand of JAEAOA010001385.1, from coordinate 4,648,945 downwards.
AAACCTGTTTGTTTTTTTGTTTTTTTTCTGAAAGGTATGCTAGTGACTAACACAGATCCTTCTGGGATGCTGTACCATATATACTTATCTATAAGAGAAATCCAATTGCAGACTAAAGATCTTGGTCAGTGCAGTTTGTTGAGAGTAATCAGTTGCATTATGCAACGGCAGATCAGGACCTTTGTTGTTTGCAATTTTAAACAACTCATAAGTAAGTATATATGGTAATACTGTTAATAATGTGTCTTTTTATCTCCTTCATGTTTTCTTTTTTTTTAATCTTGGGAATTTATATATTTAACATTTTTATTGATAAATTATCAAATTTATGATTACATTGGTTCCCCTCCAATACAGCCATCCCTTCTGCACCAGGAAAGTGGTCTTATAAGAGTGCCATTTCAAGAGAGGGACTATATTTGTGAGATGTGTATACAGTAGGATTATTTGTGAGATGTGTATACAGTAGGAAAGCTACATATAACTTAAATCAGTTAATATCTTTATTAATTATTAAAATGCTCTTGTCTTAAGAAAAAGATTTATTTCAGGATGACATAAATTAATCGTTCGTATTCATAGGCATGATATGTGAGTGCGATATTGTTACCAACACATTAAAAAACTTTATTTGAGTCTTGGTACATACGCTGTTTCATATTTAAAATAATTATACTTCCAAAGCTCTATCACAACACTGCTGACCCATTTCCTGCAAATGCCAGCATTCATGATATATTAATAACCCTAGTGATACATGTACTTCCACCAACACTTCTTGCAGTAACAAAAACCTGACATCCAGAAACAGATATTGGGAAAGATAATCAGATGGCTTACCTCACTGTAATTCAATATTGGTTTCTGGACAAATGAATAATAAAATGTGGCATTTTGTGAGGGGTAAATTTTACATTTGTGCATTAATATGGTGTCCGCTTTTTATGTTAACAGGGTGGCCTTTCTTGAGGGGTAGTTTTGAACACAAACTACTCAGTGATTATGGCTGTAAAGAGTGGGTGGCCACTGGTCGGGGGGGGGCATTCATGAGGGGGACCACTGTATTTATCTTTGTAAGGTTTAATGTGCCTGATACATAATCAGACTGCACAATTATCAAAAATCAAACCATATTTCTCCCAGAATAATGGGGAAACCTTTGGTGAAAATCAAAAGATTGAAGTGGAAAAGAAAAACAAGCTGTTAACTGGACAAGTATGGTTTTGTGAATTTCCTTTCCTGCCCATTACTTTTAATAACTTTATTTGAATGGAAATGAACCAGTCTACTGTAATGGATGTGATTTTTTGAAGAGAGCAAATTACACAGGAATTGGAAATCAGAAAGAAGCTTTACTTGAGAACTGGGAGATGACTATTATTGAATTTATACAATTCATCTTCTCACTTCATTTACAGTACATACAATTAGTTTTTTATTGTGCTATTTTGTAATAATTTTTTATCCATAATAAAGGCTAAGTTGCCTGAATAGTCAGATGGTGTATCTAAATATGATGATTTAAATTTCATTATTGATGAGCAGATGTTTCTGTGACCATGACTATGTTCATACTGTGGATAAAGTTGAGCTCGAAGTTTCAGAGTCATTTTCTGGTTTTGGTGAACTCAGACTTTTATGGTCATGTTTGGGTTTGGTGAATGATTTTTGTGAATCAAATCAAGGTTTGGGACCAGACACTGGTTCGCGTTTTAGTGTCAAATGATAAATATGATAGAAGTATACAATCTGAAACCAGATGTCAAAAGTGTATCACATGCATTGGACAAGACAATGTTTTGTTATATAGCAAAACAGTCTGGAACCAAATGTCAATAGCCTGTTGCATGGGTTGGATGCAACACTGTTTGTCATTTTAATAGAACAGAATGTGTCATTGTGTTGTGTAGATTAGTTCAACACACAAATGACACAAACTTTCCAATGTGAGGGGATTGTAAACAGTAAAAGGAGATTATGTATTTTCTCCATACATTATTATATATTCAAATGCACTTTATAAAAATATAAATTGATAGAAACGGTGTAGTTGGATTTGTTTCATTATATATATATATATATATATATATATATATATATATATATATGTGTGTGTGTGTGTGCAGTAAATATTGCAGAATAGAGGCAATTGAATGTTTAGTGCATAATATTGTACATATATTTTCTTACATATTTACATTTGTTTCTGATTTAAAAATATTTTAAGTTTTGTTATCAGCATATATCAAGTTTTATCATTAGTTAATTTTGTTCCGTTTTATCTCCTGATGTATAGTGAGGCTGCACAATTAGCAAAAGTCAAAATGCACTTCTCTGAATATTTGATAAAGTGTCTGATGAAAATCCAGTAAATTGAATCACTCTCTAATCTCACATTTCTCCCAAAAGATAACAGTAATAAATCCACAACTGGAGGGTTATGTTCTGAGCTTTTTGACATATATTTTAATCATTTCTTTGAATAATTTATAATGGAAGTGGTTTGCTGAAAGGAATAAATGCAGATTACAACTGTTCAGTGATGAAATGTTTATTGTATGTAACAAATGTAATGCATATTTAAGCTGTTCAGTGAGGAAAAGTGTATTGCATGTAACAAATGTAATACATAACTATTCAGTGAGGAAAGGTTTATTGCATGTAACAAATGTAATACATAACTATTCAGTGAGGAAAGGTTTACTGCATATAGCAAAAAAATGCAGATTAGAGCTATTTAGTGAGGAAAGGTTTATGGTATGTAACAAATGTAATGCAGATTAGAGATATTTAGTGAGGAAAGGTTTATGGTATGTAACAAATGTAATGCAGATTAGAGCTGTTCAGTGAGGAAAAGTGTATTGCATGTAACAAATGTAACATAACTATTCAGTGAGGAAAGGTTTATTGCATGTAACAAATGTAATGCAGATTAGAGCTATTTAGTGAGGAAAGGTTTATGGTATGTAACAAATGTAATGCAGATTAACTGTTTAGTGAGGAAAGTTTATTGCATGAAACAAACATAATACATAACTATTCAGTGAGGAAAGGTTTATTGCATGTAACATATGTAATGCAGATTAGAGCTGTTCAGTGTGGAAAGGTTTATTGCATGTAACAAATGTAATACAGATTAGAGTTTGTCAATGAGGAAAGGTTTATTACAGGTAACAAATGTAATACTGATTATAGCTATTCAGTGAGGAAAGGTTTATAGCAAGTAACAAATGTAATACAGATTAGAGCTGCTCAGTGAGGAAAGGTTTATAGCATGTAACAATGCAATACTGATTATAGCCATTCAGTGAAGAAAGGTTTATAGCAAGTAACAAATGTAATACTGGCTATTGCTGTTCAGTAAGGAAAGATTTATTACATGTAACAATGTAACACCAATTATAGCTATTCAGTGAGGAAAGGTTTTTAGCAAATATCTAATGTAATACAGATTAGAGCTGTTCAGTGAGGAAATGTTTATAGCAAGTAACAAAAATTATATAGATTAGAGCATAAATGAGTTCAAATTTGCATGTGTGAATTTAATGAAGCTTGCAATTTATTTTAATCAGTGGAAAAATGCATTTAAAATAATTAAGTCAAATTCAACTGAATCTCAGAAAGGTTGAAAAACAAATGGAATGTAGTTCAAAAGAATCTAAGCTTGGTAAGGGTAGTATGAATAAAATAAGTGGTACTAAAAATCACACAGTAATTTTATTATGACAATATTTAAACTTCTTTCAGATTTCAGTCCAAGAGTATTTGGTGTCAAGAGCACAAGTGTCTTGTGAAACTACTTAATCAACAATGCATTTTTTGTGAATAATATTTTTACCATTTACCTTTTCAGTTTTTTATTTTTCTTTAAGGTTTCACAAGTTTATTCTGATCAATGCTTGTACATCATTCAAATGTCAGAGCACATGATTATTATTGTCTTACATGTACATGAAATATTATTTGTACCACTATCATGCTTAATACTCTCTCTCTCTCTCTCTCTCTCTCTCTCTCTCTCTCTCTCTCTCTCTCTCTCTCTCTCTCTCTCTCTCTCTCTCTCTCTCTCTCTCTCTCTCTCTCTCTCTCTCTCTCTCTCTCTCTCTCTCTCTCTCTCTCTCTCTCTCTCTCTCTCTCTCTCTCTCTCTCTCTCTCTCTCTCTCTCTCTCTCTCTCTCTCTCTCTCTCTCTCTCTCTCTCTCTCTCTCTCTCTCTCTCTCTCTCTCTCTCTCTCTCTCTCTCTCTCTCTCTCTCTCTCTCTCTCTCATTTGAGAACACACACACACACACTCAGTTCCTGCAATTGTTATGGCACATGTTCTAAAAAAATATAGCATGGGGAAATTATGTACATGAAAGCATGTTTAGTACTGTGTGTACATTAAGTTTGGGAGTACTTATATGTACATGTGTAGTAAAAGTACATGTATAGTTTATATATAATAATTGGATTCATTGAATCACTCAATGGTTTGAAAAATTTTGGAACCACCAACACATGATGTATATTGTGAACAATAACTGGTTTTCTAAAACTATGGAGAATATATCATTAGGACTCAAGACTGATTAAATGGTATCTTATTAGCACTGATTTCTTGCTTTCAGTTTTCATTGAATTGCAAATAAATAGTATTTTTCATTTCTGGGTATTTGTTGTATATTTTTCACTCATCAGTTAAATTGTGAACAATAATTTGTATTTGTTTATTTTTTCCTTTTTATTGTTTAGGTGTTTTTCTGTTTCATGGTGCTACTTCTTTTATTTGTCCATTTTCCCCAAATTGCTTAGTGTGTGTGGTTTGGCATAGTAATTTTCTTTCTGATGGTTGAGAGTGTGTAGTTTTGGGGGTTAAGTATGCTCTCTCTCTGTAATATACATATATATATATATATATATATATATATATATATATATATATATATATATATATATATATATATATATATATATATATATACATACATACATACATACATACATACATACATACATACATACATACATACATTTTACTTTTACAACAAGTGTAAAACTCATTAGCCAGGACAAAATCTCTTCTTTGCTGAGGCATGTGACCATAATCTTCTTCACTTTAATAGATGTGCAAAAATTGGCTTTGACATAGTTGTTAACTGTACAGGTATTGCTCATGTTCATAAGTGTTTTCTGATGGGATATAATATTTTTGGTCTATTTACTTGATGGGATAGAGGATATTGAATATACTGAAAATAAACTGGGTTGGGTTTTGAGTGTAAACAAAATAAATTGGGTTGAGTGAGGAATAGGATATTGTCTTTTAAGTTTTTTTAATTACTGGTAGGCTCAAAAGGGGAGTCTTGGATGAGAAGCAGCTGAATTATTTTATACTAATATTCTCTTGTCATTGCATGTAAAAGGTACCTTTACTCCAACCCAAGCAGATGTTGATCTGTTTGTGTCAATTGGTGTATAACATCTGCTAGCACTGCTTACAGTTTCATTTGGGGAAAATTTGTTTTCTCATATTTGACTAAGACCAACTTTATTTCTGCATCATACTTATGAGGCATATATACGTTGAAATATCCAGCTTTAATTGTCTCCTCAGTATGGGAAGTTTATTGCTTTGGGTATGCCAGGAATGTGCAATTTACAGTGGTTGTTCACACCTCTTTCCAACACCTTATCTCTCATCTGAAAAAAAAAACATAATTGTTTTTTGAGAAATTTTCTCATTATTACTATTAAAGGGTAATCTTACCCACCCCCAGCAAATGTAGCTGTGACTAATAAAAACATTGGTATCAGACTTATTTCTTAGATGAGTTTGCTAACACTTTGCTAATAATGTCCCATTTGCAAATTTGCTTTCTGATATTTTATTGAGACTAACATATATTATTATTAAATTATCTGCTGTTGTTATCTATGTACCAGAAGGATCTTTGTATGTACCAAAAATGCACACACAAGAACTGATACCTCTCTTGATTAAGTTCATATAATGTACAGAGATGCAACATTATAGATACCCAATATAATCAACTCTAGATGTGATATACATTTCACAATTATCAAACTCTGCTGGTGCAGTGACATGGAGAATTTAATAACTATGCTTCTAAAATTGGTGTGATTTGATCTGAAAAAACTGGAGCAGTCTTGAATGAGTTATAGATATGAAGAACAGGCAAATGATACACATTCCCAATTGGCAAGAAACATTATCAAGCTGAACCAGAGCCTAAGCTGTGCAAAGATAAAGTTATTGTACACTGCGACCCAAAAATTACGTGCTTAAACTCTGGTCAGATTTGCAGTACAAGTATTCATTCAGCATTCCACATGATATGATGACATGGTTGAGTTACACAATAAATGACATTTAACGTGGCATCAAGAACAGAAAAACTAAAGATTTTACCGTTATTGACTTCTCCGCGTAGGCAAACTCGAGACCACCCCAACACGGTGTTTCCAAACTCACTTCTCACTTTCATTATTTACCCGGATGGATCCAGGAAAACCCAACTGTTATTAAATCTGACCACGTGATAATCTCACATTAGTCAATTATATTATTGCATCATCTCATGTGTCAAACATCCTTGTTATCGAGTATTTATTTATTCACGGATGCTCGTGTTTCGTTAAAGGCGTAATCATCCAAACATCGAGTTTTTGTCTACAATCATTCAAGCTCAACAATTGACAAACTTGAACCGTGTGTGAATAATCGTGTTGTGTAAGACGATATGATACTTGAACACCAAGACAATACAAGATAATTATTTCTTTAGACTCAAAAGCACATCCATATGTGACACAACGATATTCACACGTACCTACAGTGATCCAGGAAAAGAACAAGATCCTTAATATTTCATATTGGACTTTGTGTGCTGTCTATCTTTCGTGGGATGAGTTGCGAAATATGCTTGCTGAGGTCACAAAGGAACCGTATAATTTACTCACTATCCATTTGAATGCACGTGCAGGGTTTACACAACACGCAGGTTTGAATGCATCATTTTAACAACTATGATACATGAACAAAATGACAACCGCCAGGGTTGGCATTGCAGACTATGCGGACCAGTGCAGTAAATATGTCCAGGATTGAGTGAAACTTTTTCTTTGTTACATGGACGACTATAAACGAGTCAGACATACGCTTACATCGCGACAGACTGCACAGAAAGACCCAGGGAGAGCTTTGAAGTCACGGAAACCACCACTACGATGATGGGAACGTTGTCATTGAATAGCTGTCAGCGATGATTTCAGAAGTACAACAACAGCTACACCCAAGCGCAAGTTAAAGATATCACGACCTAAAATATTTAAAGAGCAAGACCATACAAAAAAAAAGAATATACCAATGTATACTAATGCAAGTTTCGGTGGTTGGGTACATCGTGAGTGGTTTTTAAAAGTCTACAGCAACAGGAAAAAAATTCGCGATGATCTTTAAAATGAGGAAAGTCTACTCTTGAGTCCGAATCCGGGAGAAGAAAACTCTAGTGAAGGTATCAGCAAAGCGCAACGTGTCAATCGATCAATTACGCGACTGGTTAGAAACATTTGTGGTGTCGGTTCGTGTAAGCAACAACACGCCAAGAAGTCTTCTGGACCAGGTGACGTTTTTCCGGTTAATGCACAAATTCAGTGAAGGCATCAAAGATGTATGTAACACCACCGATGACGAGTTATGAGATACTTCACGTGTTAGGCAGACTCGATTGTGCGATGCAGGGTGTTGTTACAAATACAACCCCAAGAGTCACTTTTGTGATTACAACCTCGCAAAGGAAGCCAGAATTTCATGTGTTCTTTTCAACACCAATCACTCGATCGAATTAGCATCGTTGTATTTTTATTGCAGTTTGCCTAATATTCAGTAACACTTGTTTTGTGTTTTCGGCAACTCGCTTGGGTGTTCAGCAGAGGGTGGTCGAGACGATACCTGGAACTTTCTTGGGCTTTCCACGAGGGTGTACGAAATTGAATCAATCAATAATTAGATCCGACGGAGACTTTCGTTGGTGATCGCTAAATACTATAATTTTCATATGCCAGCCCACACTCAACTTTTCCATATCGATCAAATCTCCACAGTACGATGTTGATATCGGACAGTCGTTGCTGAAACGATATCGGTTGACCTGAAGATTAATGGGATTTCAACGGACAAGGAATCTAATGCATGTGATACAATATTGTGCTGGGCATTGTCAAAATTCCATAGACGATTCAGGTCAATATGATTTGTGACTCCATTAGCAGAAGTTACTAAAGCGAAGCTTCCACAATTGTAGTCTCTCAGAATTATCTATTATTTGGGTTTGCCCCAAATGTGACCCCTGAAGTTAACCAAACATTGTATAGACTAAGATATAATAGTATTAAAAGTCAAATAGAAATCAATAGATGGGACCATCCTAATGTGACAAAAAAACTCAAGATAATGAATAGACACTCATTACTGAATGTAATAAAAACTCAAGGCCAGCTTTCAGTCACTGCATTAGCACGGGAAAACACCCTATCACAGACTATGTCGCCAGGCGTGAAAACATTCAGGATTTGGACTGTTTGTATGATAATAAATAGAAGTTCACCAACAAATCCACTCTGTTGAATTATCCGTCAATTACGAGGAACCAATATTAACTAAACTGAAAAGAGTAAAATCTTTATTGTTATTCAACAAAGACGCACTTGTTCATATAGAGTTTTTGAGTCGTGACAAGAATGATTATTTATAAAGTTAATCAATGGCGCAATAAATATGGTTCTAAGAGATCATAATACTAGGCCCCTGAATATACAATCTCAAGAGACTTAAATATTGTTGGAGATACGTTCTACGATTGTATGGCAGTCACACAGATAAAAGATGGTAATTGGTTAGTAGTGCATGTGTTTTGAACCTACTAGCCTGCTGAGCAATTGTACTTTGTGATCACAATAATAAAAGAACTATTTTAGATCCTCAAAATTATCGACTTGAGAAATAAAGAAGAACAGCTCCGAGATAAAATCGCTAAGAAAACTTTAACTCTCGAAATAAAAAGCGTTTTTGTGTTTGTAGATGTTATTTGCGGAATAGCAACACGATCATTATTGGCCTTAGTGTTACTGAAATTGTGGCCACGGCAACATTCAAATACATACCAGTCGAATGTGTTGTCTGAGCTATTTTGATAGGAACTGTTGTCGCAGGCGGTGCTGATAAGATAATTATGTTACAGTTACATTCAGTAATGAGTGTCTATTCTGAACTTACGTGGCGGCACAAAGTAGTCTCAGCACATTTTCCACGTTGTATCAGATGGCAATGGAAATTAAAAAGATTACCGTGGCCGAATTCAAGATAGTGCTGGTTGAAATGGAAAACCACCGATGTCTTTGCGCGGAGATAGTCGTCTCGCAAAACGTCTATGTAAAGCTTTGCTTCACTGACAGAGCAATTTCCACTTTAAACGTGGAATTTTTTTTCAAAAGCCAAGGAAACAACAGATCCTGCGCCGCAAATTATTGTGGAAATTCAGCGTTTGCATGGTAACATTCCTGCGAACGAAGTCCAAGTCGTATGTAGACTCAGATTAAGTAATTTGTCTAACATATGGAATGCACTCCAATATTGTCTAATTGTATTGGAATGCTCTCAAATATTACCCAGCAGTAATAGAATGCTCTTAAATAGTCCTAATCTGTATAAATATCTGGTATTAACTAGAAATCTCTACAGTATTTACTTGAAATTATTACGCCAGTAAAAGCATCTGATATCGAGAAAAGATCTACAGCTTAGAAATGATAGTATTAACTGAGTTTAAAAGATATGAGATTGACAAGAGAGATCTAAAGCCATAATTAATAGTCTCCAAATAGTAATAGCTGGATTCATTGACGTGGGAAAATATAAAAGCTGGAAAATAGAAGAGTATCAGCGGAAGAAAATAGCATCATACCATTACACAGGCTCTTTGCAATTCCAGTGCAAAAATTATCATAAAATACATTATGGAATAACGATGGTCAAAATGAGGCAAATGGTTGACAGAGGGATTGTTAATGATTGTTTATATTATTCCCCTAAAACGTGAAAATATCAGTCTACATGAAAAATGTTTTATAGCAGAATTTAATGATAAATTGCCTAATGCGTTGTAGGTAAAAGTAGTTTGAATACAGAATAATCTAGAGCATATGTGTGTGTGTGTGTGGAGCTTCATAACTGACATGAACAAGAATTGTTCTCCATTGATGACGACAAGAAGCACACAGTTTAAAGTTTAATGCACAAAAACCGCTTTTAATACTTCAGCTTCATACAGAATAATGGAAAATATTCAACAGAGTTGGAAAAGTAAAATTGAAATCAATTTTTATTTCGCGAGCAGATTGAAAAATTTGATAAAAATTCCAAAGAAAATGTATTTAATGCAATCGTCGCGGAGTTGAAAACATATGCTTTCTAGACATATTACTGACTTTCGTGTTCTGGTATTTTGTTCTCATTTTCTTTCTAACAATTCAAAAGGAAAAATATGTCATGCACTAGAATTTTAGCACCCATCACATTCCCGAAGATACAGACATTTAATTGGATACAGTTTGAGATCATTTTAAAAAGACATAAAAATCTTAATATCACCACTGTCAGCACTTCACAAAATCAAATTAATCTTTCACTTAAAAAGTATAGTTGCTTTTTATCTTTACTCGTGTATTAAATTATTTTTTTTCTTCAGAAAATCCCACAGAAATACAAAAATTAAGTAAAAAGGAAAGGCGTGAGTTCTAAGAAAGAGTCTTATAAAAAGCTAGACATTCTGGCCTTCAAAGATAACTATCGATTGGGAAGGTGGTAGACATAATTAATTTTCCAAGGTGTATGGCAGATCAGGACCAAAGTCTAAGCCATGATTCAGACAAGCTGTGCATCAAAAGGTCAAAACCATGATTGCAGAGAGGGTAGGCATAGGCTTAAGTAGAACCCGAATACTGCGCAAACCCATCCAAATACCAATACGATTCAAGAATGGTGGAAGGGTATTAAGAAGAGATATCCAGACTATTAAGAAGAGATATCCAGACTATCCACCTGTATGCACGAAAAGCTACACACTCAGCTGGTTATGATGATGAATCGCCATAAGGAGTCCCAATATGTCCACATTCTAAATCGATTGGCCCTGAAAGCTCGCCCAGAATAAAATCTGGAACTGACGATGTGGGCGAACCGTTTGAACACTATCAAAGTCAAAGCAAATAAATAGCAAAGACGTGATTTTTCCAACCGGCAATAGTAGAATCCGCGTCAAGCTCATGGCATGTTGCAGTACACACAAACAAGATGTTGCCACGATTTATTTCAAAAGAAAATAGCGTGTATCACTGCAGTGTTTCACTACACGTTCAGCACCAAAGACGTCAAAATAAGAATTTCAGTTCAACGAATGGCCGACAGATGTCATTGGACAAAAGTTGTTTGAAGAAGTCTTTCATAAACACTGTGGCAAAAAGCGACCCCGTGTTTTAATAGTTGATGGCTATTCCTCCCACAAATCCTTGGCGATCTTGGAATGGGTGCTTCAGGAAAATATTGATATACTGTCATTAGTACCACATACAACGAATCTTTTTCATTTTACCAGCCAAAAAAATTAACCGAACCTGATCACAAAGTGGTTCTTTTCGGGGCTTATCGAGCATGTATGGGACATGGGAGTCACAGGGCAAAAATCCAAAATGGTTTTCAAGCTTTTGAGATTTTTTTTCAATCACAGTCATTGCTGAGGAAGTATTTTTGCACAGTGATAAACAACAATTGTTTTTCCTTGCAAATGGTGCAATTCCTTGTGGTACTCCGACACCCACTTCAGGGTTAACAGTGAAAACACCTGCCGAAATTAAAGGCTTGGATCCTGAGTCTTCCCCCAGTGGTCAAGCGATAAAAACTAAACCATATATCTTAGATGACGAAATGAACATAGATTAATTACTATCACGTGATAAATCCAGCTTTATTACACATTCAGAGATTGTTTCTGCTGAAGACGCAGGTGAACTACTTCACCAGATCATAGATGGCAGCATCCAAATAGTGTCCACTACTGACAGCAACGGCGTTGAAAGATTATCTCATGATGCAGCTATTCCACAACCGTCACAATGCACGACATGACCTATATCACACCCAGTCTAGCAAACGACATTCACTAAATAGCATGTCGTTCTTGACTTGAAAAAAGTGTGGAAGGATAGCTACTTCAGAGTTTTAAGACCATTACAAACATATAGTCTAGAGCAGTGAAATGCCACAAAATATGGATAATTAAGGATGTGAAATGCCACAAACTATGGATAATTAAGGATGTGAAATGCCACAAACTATGGATAATTAAGGATGTGAAATGCCACAAACTATGGATAATTAAGGATGTGAAATGCCACAAACTATGGATAACTGAGGATGTGAAATGCCACAAACTATGGATAATTGAGGATCTGAAATGCCACAAACTATGGATAATTAAGGATGTGATATGCCACAAACTATGGATAATTAAGGATGTGAAATGCCACAAACTATGGATAATTAAGGATGTGAAATGCCACAAACTATGGATAATTAAGGATATGAAATGCCACAAACTATGGATAATTAAGGATGTGAAATGCCACAAACTATGGATAATTAAGGATGTGAAATGCCACAAACTATGGATAATTAAGGATGTGAAATGCCACAAACTATGGATAATTAAGGATGTGATATGCCACAAACTATGGATAATTAAGGATGTGAAATGCCACAAACTATGGATAATTAAAGATGTGAAATGCCACAAACTATGGATAATTAAGGATGTGAAATGCCACAAACTATGGATAATTGAGGATGTGAAATGCCACAAACTATGGATAATTGAGGATGTGAAATGCCACAAACTATGGATAATTAAGGATGTGAAATGCCACAAACTATGGATAATTAACGATGTGATATGCCACAAACTATGGATAATAAAGGATGTGAAATGCCACAAACTATGGATAATTAAGAATGTGAAATGCCAGAAACTATGGATAATTGAGGATGTGAAATGCCACAAACTATGGATAATTGAGGATGTGAAATGCCACAAACTATGGATAATTAAGGATTTGATATGCCACAAACTATGGATAATTAAGGATGTGAAATGCCACAAACTATGGATAATTAAAGATGTGAAATGCCACAAACTATGGATAATTAAGGATGTGAAATGCCACAAACTATGGATAATTAAGGATGTGAAATGCCACAAACTATGGATAATTGAGGATGTGAAATGCCACAAACTATGGATAATTAAGGATGTGAAATGCCACAAACTATGGATAATTGAGGATGTGAAGTGCCACAAACTATGGATAATTGAGGATGTGAAATGCCACAAACTATGGATAATTAAGGATGTGAAATGCCACAAACTATGGATAATTAAGGATGTGAAATGCCACAAACTATGGATAATTAAGGATGTGAAATGCCACAAACTATGGATAATTAAGGATGTGAAATGCCAGAAACTATGGATAATTGAGGATGTGAAATGCCACAAACTATGAATAATTGAGGATGTGAAATGCCACAAACTATGGACAATTAAGGATGTGATAATTGAGAAAAGAGTAGGAGTGATAATCAAGAGCGTGAAAATGTTCCAACAAAATTGAAAGAATCACTTAAACTTGGTTCCAAAATTGAAGATTTTTGTTACATAAATGAAATATATTAAAATAGTCTAATGACTAATTCTTCATTGCGAAAAGTATACAATGATTAAATCAATCATGATTATTTTCATAGCTAAATTCAAACTGATTTATCTTTTGATGTTAATCAAAAAATTTAATTTGGATATTACCAAAATTGACGATTTTGTTTCACAGTTTGTAGATTTTGGAGTTTTACAGATCCCAGTTTTTAGGAGAATGAGACTCATGATGAGATTTTTGCTTGGATTTAAACCTAAACTAATATATTGCAAACGATCTGTACACGCACACATACACACAGAGGATATCAACAAGATACAAAATATTAGGTAACATAATGATGCAATCCTCTCTGTCTCTCGCTAGATTAGCTGGAAAAGTGTTACAATCTTTATCCAAGGGTCGTATGCTCGATACCCATTCAGTTAACTCCTGTAAACTATCTTGTATCCATGGGCAGTATGTTTTACTCTCATTGCTTCGAACTTAACCTTTATTTATATAAGAATTAAACAGCCAGTATACATATCATTTATAAATGAATATTGGAGAACCTCATTCAGATAGATTATCTCGAAAGCGACTAGAGGCAATTAGAAAATATCTACCCGTCCGTGATATAGTTAAACAACAACTGTAATCTCGTCAGGAATCTCAGTTTGAATTTGCAGAAATTGCAGAACAATTATTTAAGCCGATTGTCGAACCAACACAGAAAATTATTACAGCAACTGAGGCAACACAGCGAGCTCTTGAAACATTGCCTTTTGATATTGCTGGCCTTATTCAAGCTGCTCAACCAGCCCTTAAAAAATGTCCTGCAATAAGTAAAGTTGAACTGTCAGATAAATTTCATGAGTATACTGTTAAAATAATTAAAAATAACATTAAAAGCCTACAACAATTAACTGAGTTTGCTGTGGATAGTTTTGCTAAAAGAAGTAAAGTAATAAAACATGAATACGATAGGGATATTAAAATCCGTGATCAATGGCAAAAGGCATTTAATGGCATAAGTATGGATGTTGAGAGAATTAAAACTAATGATAGATTACATGTTAATGAAATCGTTGATTTAAATCAATTAGGAAAACTAGAAGAAAAAGAATCAAACAGACATAAAAGGCAACAATCTCCAGAACCATTTAAGCAATCACGAGGTGATTATCCAGAATCACCCAAAATATCGAAACCAAATAAAAAACATCAGAATGAATATCACGACAATTTGAATTATTACAATATCATCACCATAACTCAGATTACCATCACCACACCAACCAATTCCACAACTACAACCACTACTGCACGACAACAAGAAGAATTACAATCACAACAACCAGTCAAATAACAGAGGAAGAATATCAAAATCCTAGCGAAACTGGAAGTGGTTTAGGGAGTGGTTTTATTACTTGCCCAATTAACATTCTTGCTGATGTTGATCGGCTAGAAATTCTCATTGGATGAAAATGAGATTCCCCAGATATCATTAATGAAGTAGCTGATATTTGTAAACGATTATTTACAGGTGAAATATGGATATTCATGTATATCGGTCACTAATTAATGAAATTGTTGATGACAACCATAGCGACTAAATCACTGGATTGAGTATGTAATTAAATATAGTTATTATTTAAAAATGATAATGCATAGTACTCAACGTTGACCAACCATGATCAGGGTAGTAAATTCTCGATTACCAGTATAAAAAAAACAATGTACGGAGATGGACTAGGTGATGTTGTTCAGGGTCTATTTAGAAGATTAACCCCAAAAGCAATACCGATTGCAAAGCAACTGGGCATGAAAGCTATTGTTGTTGTTCGTGATAAAGGTTTTGGCGCTGTAGGTGATGTTGCTATTAAAACATTCTCAGCAGTCAAAGATAGAATAGCACGATTAATGCAACGAAAACCTCAACCTATAAATTACCTAGCACTGAGGTAATGCCAGCAAATATCAGTAAAATAATAAATCAAACTGCTAATGAAAAACTAACGGAGTTGGGTAATATACCAATATCAGGAAAAAATATAACCGCTAGTCTGATAGCAGGAAGTGGTCTTCGTGTTAGACGATAGAAAATATAATAAAGATGTTCTATCATATATCTGATCCAGCGTTCGACCTGAATGCACCAGTACCAAGGATGAGTCTGTACGTGATTATCAATATTTAGTCTTATGACCCATGTGTACCTAACGATCCTGGAAGGATTGAACTTCAGGTTCAAGGCACAAGTAGATATTTTTTACCTGCTGAATCATTTATTGAAGTAGAAGGTGAAATTATAAAAGCAGATAATGCCGAATACGCCGCTAACGATAACGTTGGTTTTGTTAATAATGGTATTATATCGTTATTTAAAAGTGCCGCATATATAATTGATGGACGAGAGATTGAGGCTTGTCATAGCGACATCGATGTTGCTACAACGATTTTGGGTCTAGCACGATACAGCGATGATTATTCAAGATCGGATGGAACATCAATGATGTTTGCAAAGGATACAACTGATTTTCCATAAAGTAAAAACGAAACTATTGGTAAAGTAAGAAATACTGCAGGAAACGGAGTAACTCCCGCAGTATTATCGATGAATGCAAATTTCAACTTAGGATTTGCATTACGTAAATCAATGTTAAAGGGTAATAGGAGAGCATTTTCATGTGCGATTCCATTATCACATATGTTTGGATTTTGCAGAAATGTTAGGAGAGTTATTTTCGGAGCTAAACATAGTTATACTTTTTAGAAAAGATACTGATAAAGATGCAATCTGGCGACATGGTGCAGTTGATGCTGGCAAAGTAGTACTAACAAAACTTTCATTGTGGAGGCCAATGATAACTCCGTCAGTATCTGAATAAGTCCGGTTGCTCTCTTTTATGAGTCAAGGAGGCAAATCAATGTTATCATTGCTGACAGTGACCATATATTCTACCCAAAGTAATATTAATGGTTTATTTACATGGCAAATAGCGTCACAGCAAGGTGTTTCTGCTTCAAGACAAATATTTATGCGCTTCAAAATGCTGCACGAGTAAACGATCAAGATGAAAGTATAATGATATTTGACAAACTTGGTGTTTCTGAAGTTTCATTAAGGATAAATGGACATCAAGAACCATCCGAGGATATGTTATTTAATTTTAAACAAAATCATGTAGCACATGCATATGATCGTCTTATGTCGTTTATAGGTCGTGATGCGAACATTGATACTGGTTTACAAATATCGCAGTTAGATTTTACAACCTTATATCTGATTTATTACTTTTCACTAGAACATTTAGATTTAACCAGACAATCAGCATTCGATATAAAATTTCGAGCTCGTGTTAATAGAAATATTGGAGCTATTGATGAATATAGAGCAATAGCCGTTATACTCAGCGATAAATTGATGTTACATGAAAGGTGTTGGTGGACGAATGAGAGCTGTTCATGCCCTAATAGAAAATATGTAACACATAATTACATATTTTATGAATATTATAATATCATACAATTATGTCAGTGTTACCCTAACCCCTGGTCGGGTTAAAAGGCTACAATCAGAATCGAAAAATAACTGGAATGAAAATATCGCTAAAACAAGAACAGATGAGCAGTTCAAATAAATTATCATTGACCGAGCGTCAGTTTAGAAACTTCAATGAATAAAAAAATCAAAAAAAGGCGTTAAACTTGGTCTTTCTGCGGGCGCCATCAACTACATCGCTAAGACCGGTGGTATATTTCCTTTTCTTGTAGCTATACCAGCATTAATAGCCGCTGGAGCCCCAGCTGTTGAAAAAGCAGTGCACTAGGCGCTGTTGGAACTGCTGGTGAAATGGCATTATGGAAAGCAACCGGACAGGGAATAAAAAGAACATCCATAAAAGGGAAGTGGTCTCAGATTGCCAGGGACCCCATATTCATATTACTGAAAGGGTCTAAGACTTCAAAGTTATATATATAATCAAGTATGCGAATGTCTGAACAAACTAAGAATACCATTGACAATTATACATAAAAGCATTTTAAAAAATATCGCAGATGTATGGTTGTCATTGATATAGTTGTTTATTCAGTTTCTGCTCTTGTTGCTGGATTCCGATTATTATCAACGATAACAATGACAGCTCCTGCAATTAAAATGATTAGCGTTTCAGCTTCAACGACTATCGCATGTATTCTCAGTATTATCGCTAAAAAGATAACTACATGCGCAAACGACTATATAATAAAATTACACACAGCAACAGCATCCTATTCTAAACTAACTTCATGTATTTCATTCTATCTCAGTGATGGTAAACTATCCGACGAGGAGTTCGCAACGATAATGAAAACCTACGATGAAGCAATCATAATCACTAATGACAAGAACCAAAATGGAAAAATAAATATTAACACTAATATTAATGTCTAAGTCCTTGCGGTCCAGAAAATTATTACAGCAAATCGTCACTAATACAAAACAATTTATGCAACTACCAGAATATCGAAAAGTAAAAGATGCTTATCCATGGCAACAACAATATAATGATGATATTAGAAAATCTGTGCATTATATAGATAGAACAAAACCTATTTTACAAAAACAATTGTTGGTAAAAAATGTAAAATAATAGTAATTGTTAATGATAAAATAAATTGGTATGCTAATACAATTATATCTGAGCATGACAGTTTACTTAATAATCTTCAAAATTTATTTTTCAAGCATTACTGCTTTTTACATTGATGATTTAAAAGTCCAATAATGGAGTCAATACAACATGTGTATCAAGTTGCTTCAGACTTAGAGTTTATGAATAATATCATTATATCCAGAAAAAGATTTCTACCTCCCTACACTTAGACATTAGGTGGTTGTAGAAAGATTTGCCATATTGCCTGTCGTGCTAACCGTGCAACATTACGTCAAACTTTTGCTGCTTCAGCAAGTTTACTGATCGCTGCCTTGCCCCTCCAATATCCTCTCGGGGAATAATAAATGGATTTCATTATAATAGTTATATATAATTAATTACCAGCCCCGAGCATTTTTTTTTTACCTTTCATGGCAGATTTTACTAAAAAAAAATAGCGAGTTTTTCTCTGAGAGATTTATTAAGTATAGCATTTAACGCAGGAATCAATTTCAGATCTGCGAGATGACGTTGCTGCAAATCTTTACTTTTATACGCAAAATCACGATGATGACATGCTTGATCAATCTTATTTACTGGATGCTCTCTTAATCTTGGTTGATCTTGATCATCAAGTTGTATATCATTTCGAGTTCTTGGACCACAATAATTGCATCCAGGAAGGTGTTTCTCACCGGGGTATCTAACCCATGGAGCTCCTAGTAATTTCCATAATGAAGCGGCTATATCACCACCACGCGCTATTTGCGAAACGGAAATAAAGTTATATCCTTTTCTACCACATTTTACACATTTACCTGTAGTTTCACGTCTTTTATTTTTTGTTGTTGTCGTTGTCAATCCAACGGTGGGTTGGATACTCTGCATCGAACTCAATATAAACTCATATTATTTATTATATGGATATAATTCACTTTTGAGCGACACGAAAACAAGAACCAGTAAAGCACCATCCAACGCTTCCGAATTCCATCAGAATGATCATAATAGGTCCATCTGGATCTGGTAAAATACATTTATTGCTTAATCTGATAATGCAAATGATGAAGTATGACAAATTATATTTAGTGGCACCATCTGTAGATGATCAAAGATGTTACAAAGTACTTAAAGATTTTAATCAAAATGTAAAATTATTGAATCAAGATGGCAACTATATTGTTGATTTTATCACCGATATTAATGAAAACCCATTCGTAGATGACTTAGATGGATTCATTAATAATCTTGTGGTATATGATGATGTGATGCTGGACAAACAATCCAATCCAGCTAGAATATTTTCTCCAGGTAGACATAAAAATACTGACGTGATTTACGCTACACAACGATATACACAAATACCTAAGGTGATCAGAGATAACTAATATTTTGGTTGTGTTTAATGGAGTAGATAATTATACTTTACAGAATATTTATTATACTTGGTGTTCAGGAAATATGGACCTGATTAAATTTAAAAACTTCTTTTCAAAAACACAAGCTGTTCTATTCCGATTTATAACAATAAAGATCCAGATATCATATAGGTCTGGATAAAATCTTTTGTTAATTCACAGCAGCAGGATCAGACAAGTAAATTAAATCACATAAAAATTTGGAAAAAAGAAAAAACGTCATAACTGAGCTAACTCAAACCATTTATTATCAGTTCAAGTTAGAAGCTTTGGTATGTTATTGACCTTGTTTTTAGGTTTCGTGTCAGCCAAGTGGTCTGTTCGCCCTTCCTGCTGCTCAATCTGTTTTAAATATGATTATGTCATACAAAATATTAAAAAGTTCAAGAAAAACATTGCTTAACAAAGTGAAAGCATTGCTAATTAAAATAAATGTGAAATCTAAGCATTTTAATAACAATGGCAATATTATATAGGAATGAACATTCCAATCATGCACGTGTTTAATTACGTGCAATAGCTCTCTACTATGAAAGCTACAGTTCAAATTGTTAAATATTCTTCTTAATCTTGAACATAATTAGCCAGTTGCTCTGTTAAATCATGAAGCTTATAATTAAAGGTGAAAATAACCAATGTTTAAATAATGCGGCAAGCCTGACAAATAAACATGACAAAATGCCGCTTATAGAACTCACAGGGGTTTCCATTACCTATTAACAAGTCATGCATTTGCTATGAAAGAGATTTAATGTTACCGACAGATAAGTAAAAATTTAAGGAGATAGTCAGGGATTTGAAAATAAAATAGCACCCTACATATTTTTATTAAATAACTAATTATGTACATACACATGCATTCAGTTAGTCATGTTGTTATATATTTTGCATAGTCTTTTTGTGTTTGTGTGTCTACATGTGTGTACGTCTTTGTGTGTCTTTGCATGTCTTTGTGCGTCTTTCTATGTATTTGCAGTTTTTTTTAGGGCCGTGCGGAAGTGTCTAAAACAACTTGGATTTTCCGTAAATAAACCAGGTATCGCATGAAATAGACCGTATCGGTCAGATATGGCGGGGTAATCGGTTAATAAAAAATTGGTGGTATTGGAATCTACATTTGATGGCTGGTATATCTAGTGTATTGTAAGAGAACATTGTGTGCTGCGTATGATTCCAATGTCGGACCGAGGAATTCAAACAACCGGGAGGCAATAGCCCCTGCCACACCAGGATGAATTGCGGCAATATACTGTCAAAGGGTCATACGAGAGAATAATACACTAGAGGAAAACATGAATTCTAGACCGTCAGAGGATGAAAATTGTCCCCCGTTCAACCTACAGCTGAAACAGATGGGGTTAGTGTTAAAAGACATATCAGGAGACGGGTAGGTTGCTAGTGTTATTAGTCTTTTGGGTTTTACTTGCCACCCCCACCCGTCGCACTCAATCCACTGCATTCCATGTAAAATAATAATATATAATCTGCGCTCTGATTGTTAAGTAAGTCAAATACTCGATAGTAATCAACACAAAGAAGTTATTTGTTCAGTTATTCATGTTGGTCATGGTTGTTGTTATATTAAGCAGAGGAAATCAAAACTATATGTGCCATTTCCAAGATCACTGTGTAGACGAGCAAGGTGTTCTCTTCTTTTTTTTTTTTTTTGGACAAAAATTTTGGCAGAAGAAGAAGACGGAGAAAATGTATTGATCTATATTGTCTCAGAGGAACCCATTTCGAATAGACCAAGGTGTATACATATATTTTACGTCTTGTTGATTAAAAAAGTTTAATGGTTTACTGATATAGAAACCTTTAATATTGCTTATCTTTATGCAGTGGAAGAGGCATTCCGGCACGTACAAAATTGTTATTACAATGAGGTTGGCAGTATAATGAGTCTAAACACGGGAATCATTAAGTGGGCACTTCTGTATACATTGTGAAAAAAAAAAGTTTTTTATTGGGTTTTTTTTAGCTTGATTCGAAATGTCTACAAAAATTCCAAATTAAACTTGTGTACATTCTAAATTGGACTGAAAATAAAATTTAAAGATGGCCAGACGTCAGCATAAGTTGGGCTTTCCGTCTCTAAAAATAGTGCATGACAAACGGGTAATATGATCACGTGACAAATCAAACGCCCGCTAGTCGCGAACGACGTGAGAGTGGATGTTAATTAATGTGATAATAAAAGACTAAATGATGCTGTCATCGATCGGATGAACTATTCTTAATACATAGAAATGGAATCTCCTTGATGGATAGCAATTTTTATGAGCAATTTTATAGCCGTGAATAAAATCCAAGTCAATTGTTGTATAATGGATTGGGGGCATCTCAAACTATTACCGATTTAAAGTTTACGTTATTAACACACACTCTCTCTCTCTCTCTCTCTCTCTCTCTCTCTCTCTCTCTCTCTCTCTGAAAAATATCTGAACACAAGGATGATCTATGTACCTTTGTAATTATTTTTAGTGAACCTGTGCTTTTCGCAAGTTCAATCACAATACAAGATTATTGATAATAAAGCTGTGTCAAAGTTTTAGCATGGACGAGATAGATGGACAAGATCAAGCAGATCTGCGTGATCACTGCCATCTCCTCTCCGTCCGTGTGGGTTCACAGTAGACCAACAAGTAGGTCTCTGATTTTTTTTTTTTTTATCTGACAGCTGCTGTCAGATATAATAAATAAAAGCAGAGACCTACTTGTTGGTCTAGGTTCACAGATGACCATTACCAAGAAATTTAAGAGTATCTATCAATAAAGAAAGGGATGAAGGGTTCTTATGTTGTTATAGTTGGACGTTAATCATTGATGGACACTTCTTTTTATTGATAGCGAGCCCAAGGGTGTGGGTTCGCATCAAGAGCTCAACCAATTTGATATACCACCAATCATGTGGGTATGTGAAAAAGCTTGCAGTGGGTCGGTGGTTTTTATTGGTTTTTTTTTCTTCCGGTTTATTATCCAACTGTTATCTGTTGCCTGACATGCACTGAGACATGAAGTTGAACCTAAAAAGCACATTGTAAAGGAAATATTTTGAACAGATAAAAACTCAGTATTCCTTTTCCAAAAAATGAAGTGAATTTTATTGAAGTTAATGAGACATTTTAAAATAATCAATTATGGTTCACTAAATAGGCTTAGCTTTATTTTATTTTTTTAATTAAAAAAAAGTATTTTACATGTCAAAATAGATTTAAAGATTGTTCTCCTGTTTGCATTAAACTTGCAGAATACCCATATAATTTTCACAGAGAGAGAGAGTGTGTGTGTGTGTGTGTGTGTGTGTGTGTGTGTGTGTGTGTGAGGTAGGGAAGTGGGGCTAGAATATTTTACTCCCAAAACTACAAATTTCCAGTCCACAAGTAACTTGAAAATTTTCTCACTGTTCAATGCAAGTACAAGGACTCATTTTCTCCATTATAATGGTTGAAAAGAATTAGTTTGTATTGAGGTATAAAAGAAAAAACACAAAATTCTAATTTGAAAGAAATTTCAGGATGATCAAGATAACTGTCAAAATAAGTGTCTAAGATCCATTGGCAGATAGTTTCTAGTTCTTCAAAGATTATTATTATAGAAATATTAAATAATTTTCTTCTGCTTGTAAATTTTTACTAAAATTTATATTATAGTTTTAAAAATGGTAAAACATTTTAGATTTTGTTAATGTCACAGATGCATCATTGCCATGGAAGTTACAGAAAACAACATTGGTTACATTTTAAGAAGTGATTCTGGAGAAGGTATCAAAATTCTTTCTCACCTTTCTATCATCAATAACAAGATACAAACATTTGTTTTTGATCATTACATGATAAACATTTCCTCCAGATCTTTAATTAAAATTGTACCATTTTCCGGGTATATGTGAAAAGTATATTTTCTACCTGTTTGTTTTTGAAGTTTTAATGGCTGCTACTACAGCTGTCAGAAATAGAACCTTCCTAAAATACTAATACTAATGTTTGACCAAACATTACTATTTCTTTAAATGTCAATATGTTTTTGATCTAGTTGTTATGGAAATAAATTTCTATCATTTCCTAAGTTCCTGCAAGACAGGTGATAAATATATGTGATATCTCTTTATTTGTTTCACTTATTTAAACATTATGACTGTCAATGATAATATATGAAAAGTTTTCAAATACTATCAATAGTTAGAGAAAAATATTTGATAATGGGCTGCCAAAGTAGACCTTTTATGAAATGGGTTTTCATGACATAAAAAATACAAATCTACAAATATCTGCATGCATTGATAGAACCAATTACACACATTTGCATTATTGAAAATACAGGTATTTTGATTTTCAATACTTAACTTATATTACATCTGTAAATAACATAACTCTAGCTAAAACATTATTTACCATCTACCCTATTATTAAGATGATCAATTTGTCCTAAAATGTTCCATAAATATGAATTTTTCATTTAACTGTCATGATAATAGGATATATGGTTGTGAGGTATGGAGAAGCATTGAATGGGAAAAGGAAATGTTCAAATAACAACCTGTGCACATTGCAGTAGAATATCTATCATAATTATTATTATTATTATTATTATTATTATTATTATTATTATTATTATTATTATTATTATTATTATTATTAATATAAAGTTTGTTGCTTTTTTGTGTGAATCTGTCATAAGGTAATTTCATGGTATCTGTAATAGCTGAATTTGTTAACTAATCCTTTAGGGTCCTTGGTAGGCTTCAAAGGTCATATATATATATATATATATATATATATATATATATATATATATATATATATATATATATATATATAAATTACCATTATGGTGACATGATTTATTTATATCTTGTAACCTAACTTTGAGCATGTGATCATAGCATGAGGAACATCATGTACAGGAGGCTTTGGGTTACAACCCATAGGGCAAAGTGAAGGAAGGGCATTTTGGGTTACAACCCATAGGGCAAAGTGAAGGAAGGGCATTTTGGGTTACAACCCATAGGGCAAAGTGAAGGAAGGGCATTTTGGGTTACAACCCATAGGGCAAAGTGAAGGAAGGGCATGTTGGGTTACAACCCATAGGGCAAAGTGAAGGAAGGGCATGTTGGGTTACAACCCATAGGACAAAGTGAAGGAAGGGCATGTTGGGTTACAACCCATAGGACAAAGTGAAGGAAGGGCATGTTGGGTTACAACCCATAGGGCAAAGTGAAGGAAGGGCATTTTGGGTTACAACCCATAGGGCAAAGTGAAGGAAGGGCATGTTGGGTTACAACCCATAGGGCAAAGTGAAGGAAGGGCATGTTGGGTTACAACCCATAGGGCAAAGTGAAGGAAGGGCATGTTGGGTTACAACCCATAGGGCAAAGTGAAGGAAGGGCATGTTGGGTTACAACCCATAGGGCAAAGTGAAGGAAGGGCATGTTGGGTTACAACCCATAGGGCAAAGTGAAGGAAGGGCACGTTGGGTTACAACCCATAGGGCAAAGTGAAGAAAGGCCATGTTGGGTTACAACCCATAGGGCAAAGTGAAGGAAGGGCTCGTTGGGTTAAAACCCATAGGACAAAGTGAAGGTAGGGTTCGTTGGGTTATAACCCATAGGGCAAAATGAAGGAAGGGCCCGTTGGGTTACAACCCATAGGGCAAAGGGAAGGAAGGGCATGTTGGGTAACAACCCATAGGGCAAAGTGAAGGAAGGGCTCGTTGGGTTACAACCCATATGGCAAAGGGAAGGAAGGGAATATTGGATTACAACCCATAGGGCAAAGTGAAGGAAAGGCATGTTGGGTTACAACCCATAGGGCAAAGTGAGGGAAGGGCATGTTGGGTTACAACCCATAGGGCAAACTGAAGAAAGGGCTCATTGGGTTACAACCCATAGGGCAAAGTGAAGGAAGGGTTCGTTGGGTTACAACCCATAGGGCAAAGGGATGGAAGGGCATGTTGGGTTACAACCCATAAAACAAAGTGAAGGAAGGGCTCATTGGGTTACAACCCATAGGGCAAAGTGAAGGAAAGTCATGTTGGGTTACAACCCATAGGGCAAATTGAGGGAAGGGCATGTTGCATTACAACCCATACAGCAAAGTGAAGGAAGGGCATGTTGGGTTACAACCCATAGGGCAAAGTGAAGGGAATGTTGTTTTACAATCCATAGGGCAAAGTGAAGGAAGGGCATGTTGGGTTACAACCCATAGGGCAAAGTGAAGGAAGGGCATGTTGGGTTACAACCCATAGGGCAAAGTGAGGGAAGGGCATGTTGGGTTACAACCCATAGGGCAAAGTGAAGGAACGGCTCATTGGGTTACAACATATAGGGAAAAGTGTAGGAAGAGCATGTAATTAGGGTTTCTTGCACTAACCTGCAAAATCAACCAGCTTTGGCTTACATTTCATGGATCATGCTATAATCAAAGTAAATCCAATTAGGATTTCCAATTAAAGATGCTTTATTCATCAGTATCAACTCAATAGCTGCAAGACTTATGTATACACTTTCATACATCTCTGACTACTCATTACAGAATGGTCATACTTAAGGAATTTTGTTTATTTTCCCAGCATTCATGGTACAGTACTAAAATCCTAATCTCTTTTCTTAATCTTATTTGTAATTACAGTTTTTTGTCTTTTTTGTCATATAATTCCAGCTGTTTCCATGGTGGCTGAACTGTTTAAACAGTGACCTTGCTGATACTTGCACATGTTTAAAATTGTCACAACACATTGTATTAAATGTTTATCAACAATCATATAAGTAGTAAAGTACATTGGTGTTCTGGATTAATTCTGGGTTGGCAAACATGGCCTTTTAAGAATGGTCAGTATTAATCAATGACCCAATATGTTGCAATCACCAGTAATAAAAGCAGTGTTTGGCCCAGAATTGTTCTAATTGTGACAGTATTATCACTAATTTGTGCCTTGTTCATTTATTGCACCTTAAGACAATGAAAGGATGTTGGTAGGTACTCAACGAACACATTAAATAAATCATTTAACCATTAATAAAAGGAAATGGTGGCTCATTATCACTTCTTAATGGGTAATTTTTACTGCTGCAATGGATTAATGATGACAGGGTTTTAGTGATCGTCAGCAAAATGACTACCCACAGGATAGCAGATTGGTGTTTTGATCCATTTAAGAGGGAAGGTCATTATAGGGAGAATATATCCCATAATTTTCCATGGTAATAGTAGTATATGTATTGCTCAGTCATGTTGTGTTTCAGGAACTGCTTATTTCGTGCCCTAGGAGACCAGATGGATGGGCATGTGAGGAACCATAACAAGCACCGTCAAGATGTAAGCAGATACATGATGGAACATAAATCTGACTTTGAACCATTCCTTGATGAGTCGGTTACCTTTGAGAGGCATAGTAAGTACTTAATTAATGGTGGACTCAAACTTGGGATACCAACTGGCACCAAAATAGCTACTCTTCTGTATCATATACTGCAATTGGTCCAGAGCAACAGAGATGGGGTGTGTACAATTTGGGTAACATTTGCATATGAGTGGGAATCCATCAGATTTCATTTATATAAGGGACCTGAACAAATAGCCCAGTGTTTTATATTTTGAGTATTTTATTATAATTCACAATGATAGTTAAGGCAGACCATACTTATAATAATGGGCATAAAGTGTGACCATACTGATAATAATGGGTGTAGTCAGACCAAACTAAAAATAATGGGTGTAGTCAGTCCATACTGATAGTAATGAGTGTAGTCAGACCAAACTAATAATAATGGGTGTAGTCAGTCCATACTGATAATGATGGGTGTAGTCAGGCCATACTGATAATATTTGGTATAGTCAGACCAAACTGTTAATAATGGGTGTAGTGAGATTAAACTGATAATACATGTAACAATAATGGATGTAGTCAGACCATACTGATAATAACAGGTGTAGACATGCCATACTGATAAAAATTGGTGTAGTCATACTAAACTGATAATAATGGGTGTAGTGAGATAAAATTAATAATGTGTGTAGTCAGTCCATACTGTTAATAATGGGTGTAGTCAGGCCAAGCTGATAATAATGGGTGTAGTCAGATCATTCTGATAGTAATGGGTGTAGTCAGGCCATATTGATAATAATGTGTGTAGTCAGATCATTCTGATAATAATGGGTTTAATCAGACCAAACTCACAATACTGGGTGTAGTCAGATATTACTGATAATAATGTGTGTAGTCAGGACATCCTTATAATAATGGATCTAGTCAGGTCATACTGATAATAATTGGGATAGTGAGACCAAACTGATGATAATGGGTGTAGTCAGACCAAAATGATAATAATGGGTGTAGTCAGACCAAACTGATAATAATGGGTGTAGTCAGACCAAAATGATAATAATGGGTGTAGTCAGACCAAAATGATAATAATGGGTGTAGTTAGACCATTTTGGCCAGCAAAATTGGCGATGGATAAAAGACCTTGCAACTTATTATTAGGCACTGAAACTCATTATTGTTAATTACTCTTCTTGAATTATATAATTGCTTTGCTTGTCATGTTGATTGATTGAATCTTATAGCAACTTACAATGAGGTTGTCATAACTAGGCAAGGTCATAGTGTCACATTGCCATGCTTCAGTTGCTGGTGTAGATGCAAGGTGCTAGTGTCACATTGCCATGCTTCAGTTGCTGGTGTAGATGCAAGGTGCTAGTGTCACATTGCCATGCTTCAGTTGCTGGAGTAGATGCAAGGTGCTAGTGTCACATTGCCATGCTTCAGTTGCTGGAGTAGATGCAAGGTGCTAGTGTCACATTGCCATGCTTCAGTTGCTGGAGTAGATGCAAGGTGCTAGTGTCACATTGCCATGCTTCAGTTGCTGGAGTAGATGCAAGGTGCTAGTGTCACATTGCCATGCTTCAGTTGCTGGTGTAGATGCAAGGTGCTAGTGTCACGTTGCCATGCTTCAGTTGCTGGAGTAGATGCAAGGTGCTAGTGTCACATTGCCATGCTTCAGTTGCTAGTGTAGATGCAAGATGCTAGTGTCACATTGCCATGCTTCAGTTGCTGGAGTAGATGCAAGGTGCTATTAGACTAAGTGTCACATTGCCATGCTTCAGTTGCTAGTGTAGATGCAAGGTGCTAGTGTCACATTGCCATGCTTCAGTTGCTGGAGTAGATGCAAGGTGCTAGTGTCACATTGCCATGCTTCAGTTGCTGGAGTAGATGCAAGATGCTAGTGTCACATTGCCATGCTTCAGTTACTAGTGTAGATGCAAGGTGCTAGTGTCACATTGCCATGCTTCAGTTGCTAGTGTAGATGCAAGATACTAGTGTCACATTGCCATGCTTCAGTTGCTGGTGTAGATGCTTTATTTCTTAGTATCAGTAAAGATACTGTTATAAAAAAACAGTTGTTTTTTTTTGGAGTTGCCAGTGATATTTTTTATTATGCAAAACACAATTGAACCCAGCTGTGGCTCCCATCAAAAACATTACAACAATGGAGTTTCTGCATCTCCTGACATAGTCCATGCAGGTGGAATATAAGCTGTCACAGTGCATGTCATTTTACCCAATCACATAAAAAACACAAGTTGAAATCTTCAGGCCTCTCCTTCTATTCCTCCTACCCTTTAGTTTCCTCTCAGGCCAAAAAATATTTTCACATTTGGAGTACAATATCAACTTTTTGTCTTCATTCTTAGTAGACAAATTAAAACAGTTTAAGCACATTATTTTATTCTTTCTGATGAACATTTGACAACTCAGTGTTCATTATCTCACCTGAAAGAAGCAGATGAGAGTGTTTATACAATCCTTAGTGTAACTGTTTGCATTGGTCCAGATAACAGTGTATACATAATATACAACCATGCTGCATCCATCCTTTCTTTCTTCCTTGGTTCTAGGTACAGTTTGAAAGTAAAAACGATTTTCATTTCTCTTTCCAGTTGCGAGTATCAGACAGCTTAATGCTCATGTTGGCTTTGATGCTATAGTGGCATTTGCAAGACTGCACCAAGCTTGCATCGTAATCCACCAACTTAATACACCATTTTTACTGGTAAGTACACCACTCCCTCGATAACTCGCAGACATTGGGGTCCAAAAACATCGACTGCGATATAAGCGAGGGCGCGAGTTATCGAGGGACCTATAACAAACAACAAATATAACAATGGGATCGACGCATAGAGAAAAGGGGGTGGGGGCTTGGCATGTTGAATGCTCAATAATCGCGCTAAGATTAACAGTGGATAAAATATCTTTTCATATTGGTGTACTTTGTTTAGTGTTTCCTCACAGAGTAACATTAATTTCAGGATAACTTACAGTATATAGAAGAAATCATCTAAACATTATTCCTCCTGGTTTCCGTTTGCTTAGCACATTTACTTCACACGTTGTGTATTACGTCACTTATTTTTGTGGTGAATGGTATACATTCTAATTTGATTTTTGATCCAAAGTAGACGGTTTTTTTTTTCAAATACAAAAGATCGACACATTTCGAAAAAAACAATGTCGATCGAACGATGTGTAGATTTTTATTGCGGTAGAAGTAAAATGGAAGAAAAAAAATCACAAGGTTTAACCATTACCAACATGAATTTAATGGGTCTAAAAATTTAAAACGACATAAATTAGAACACGATAACACTTGGGGTTTGTGACACTTGCGGTTTGTGACACGTTTGAGAAATATTACTTCAAATTTTAAAAGAATGCAAATTTCACAATATGGATTCTATCTTTACAGGCAATACCGTATTTTCCGCCCTATAAGTCGCTCCTGCGTATAAGTCTTGGTAATTTCTAACTTCGTGTAAGAAATATTATACAATATTTTAAGAATTATATAAAAGTCAGTATTGCAGTAGACTTTGACTTTGCCTTGAGTCGTATTTGAATTGTTGAAAGTCCGTGACCTGCAGCACGCTGTTCCACAATCCATTTTCGTAGATTCTCCTCGAGAACTGGCCAACTTGCTTTGCCACTACGATTTCCCTTCTTGGGTTATTTTTTTTGTTGACCTTAACTCGTCTTCTTTTTTACGCCAGTCACGCACAATCTTCTCGCTTACGTTGAATTTTCTTTCTGCTGCACGATTTCCGTTTTCTTTCACAAATGCTACGACGTTTAACTTAAATTCTGCATATTTTTTTCTAGTTTTTAGTGCCATGATAAATGACACAAATTTAATTTAAAACAAAACTTATTGACTTCCGCTAATATAACAATTTTAAATCATACAACGTTATTGTGAAACTATATTTTATTATTTCTCCATTGTATGAACGGTACGTATTTATATATCGGTCATTTCCACAACCCAAGCGAACTTCAAAGGCACTTTATACGCTACTGTGATTTTAATACATTAACGAAGACATTGATAATTCACCTAACAATTGAAACTGTTCACCAGCCTTCCAGTTATTTTTTTTTTTTTTTTTTATTAATTACTGGTACGTTGAAGTTCTCTCCATGAAGCCAGTCTTGGCTTAATCCAGAGTTTAAAACTAGAGCAATCATCAGAAGAAATATTCCTGTTAAGTTTTTTTTTTCATAACAAGCCATTGCGAAACCAACCGAAAAATGGTTGTGTGTTTTTATAAACTACTATAAAAGTAAATTATGAAGCGCTAAGGTCTCACCGGACAGTTGTTTTGCCAAATTTTCATCCGACAATGACCTATTGCAGAAAAATGATCATAATTTTACAATAAAGATACAAATAAAAACTAACTAATGATTTTTGTTGAAAGGATGCTTGTAAGATTCTGACTAAGGTATTAAGGTTAATTCCTTATGCAACTGGTGGCTTTGATACTGAACCTATACTACCACCAACCCCTCTTTTTTACATTCATTTTTGACAGAAAAGAGCTATTTTCAACCTGTTCCTGTGAGAAGCAGGCTCACAGAGTCAGTATGTACCTTATTGATCTTGAAAGTTCACTAGTACTATAACAAATTAACATACTTTTCATCACCCCTCAACCATGTAGATTTTTAGATATTTACCTCTGAAGCAGACACATGTAAATACGTAAGCCAAGTCGGATGCACATTTGCAGACTAAGTTACGCATTTGATCTCCAGTGCTGGTCTAACTGTGACAGGCAGTCACCAACAAGGCAACCCATTTACAAGCCTAACTCAAAGTAAATGTAAACCACATTACAGATTTAGCTTATGTGTGAGTTTATAAATGCTAGGGTTGTGATAATCAGGCTCATGCCTTCTACCTTAAAAATTAGGGGGGTGTCAAAATACGAAACTATCCAGTGAGACCTTAATAATTTAAATAGCAGTCTGATTAAGGGAAAATCTTCTTATTTTCAAAACATTAGGCAATTTTAAATAAAATGTAACCTTTACATGTGTAAAATTCAAGCTTGCTTGTTTCCTTTTGCTTATTGCTTTAATCGATGAGCAAAAGCCATCAAACAGAGCAACCACTATGACAACAGCTTCAAACTTCATCTATTACTTTCCCCACTGAAACATACCATTTCCTTATAACATGTCAGTTTCATCATTTTTCATTACCAATACAACCTGTATTATTAGTGCCAAGTGATATCAAAGACATCTGACAGCACAAATAATGCAACTCTTCATGAAATCTGAAATTGTAGTGAATAAAAGCTGCAAAGGAAGCCAAGCTGAATCTCTTGTAAAATAGCTGCAGAATGTACATGCTAAGTACTTGAAAGAATAATAATGATGCACAGCATATATGAACTGACCAGTAATCTCTCCCTGATTTAATAAAGAAGGTCATATCTGTGTTAAAAAAGAGAAATCAGAAGTGAATGTATAAGGGAGGAAACTCCTCAGCTAACCCAAAAGTGACTGACCAAAGTTTGTAAACAGAACCAATTCATTTAGGAAACTTCAACAGTGAAATTCAATACCCAGACTCAGCACATCTGCTGAGTAGACATTATGTATGGAAAATGTAGTTTCACACCTCTAAGGTCACCTTTGGGTCATTTTCATACTGGCAAGCTTATATTGTTGCTGAAGATGCTGCGGACAAGTTTATTTTCCAAGTGATTGTAACATGCCTACACTTAACCATAAAGTAAAAAGAAAATCATGCAAAAGAAATCAGGAGAGAAGATAAACACAGTTTAGAAAGGGTCATACAGTTCTTGAAAGTTACCAAAATTCCAATGAAGTTGATTCAGATTCACCTGTTCCTGTGAAAGCCCCACAACATCTGATGTGGCTGACTCCTGATGAAACCTTTGCTGTCAGCCTGGCTTTCAATGTCTCTTCACCAAGTGTGCTACCAAACACCTTGAGGCCTAGAAGAAATGAAAACAAACTGTAAAATGGAAAAACTGCAAATAATTTGTAATTACTACCTTACAATAAGCACGTTGGACAGGCATAATGTTCTGTACACTAAACCATGTTGCGACAAATTTGTCGCTTATTACTAATTGATGCAGTTTCCAAAGATAAATGCAAAATTTATCTGCATGATTTATTGTGACATATATGCAACATGTGTATATTTTTTGACATTGTCACATTAGGATGGTGTAAGAAAAACAGTAAACAATGTGCTATAAGTTTTATTCTCTTCCCTCTGAAATGTGTACAGATCATTGCATATCTAGCTGATGTTTTAGCTCCCAGCCAAATTGTACATGTGTCCACTTTTGCAGTTTTCTTACTTAAAATGTCATGAAATTGCTGCTTTTCAGCAGGTGTTAAATGGGTAGTGTATTTTTAGGCCATTATAACTGAATATGTCTGTAAATAAATGAAATGTATGTGTCGAAATGTTACATCATGAACATATAGGAATGTAAATTCATAATATTAAGGCAATTAGCATTTAAATTATAAGAAATATAGAAAACATGTATTATAAATATTGAAAAATGAATAAGTAAGTGAATTACTTCATTAAACCACATTGTATCAAACTTATTAGGTCTTTGTTGTTCATTAGAAAATTGGATCAGCTGTTAACTCTGACAGTGCTAAGTTAGCTCCCTTCTCTACTAGCATGTACTTATAGGCAAACCTATAGGAAGTGTTTGTTTTGAAATACCTTACTCTGTCAGATTCAAGACATGGAGGTAATAAGGAAATGATTTATGGCACAGTTAATCAAATTTGACAAGACTGAAAAAATGACATGGGTCATTAAGGTCTCACCGGACAGTTGTTTTGCCAAATTTTCATCCGACAATGACCTATTGCAGAAAAATGATCATAATTTTACAATAAAGATACAAATAAAAACTAACTAATGATTTTTGTTGAAAGGATGCTTGTAAGATTCTGACTAAGGTATTAAGGTTAATTCCTTATGCAACTGGTGGTTTTGATACTGAACCTATACTACCACCAACCCCTCTTTTTTACATTCATTTTTGACAGAAAAGAGCTATTTTCAACCTGTTCCTGTGAGAAGCAGGCTCACAGAGTCAGTATGTACCTTATTGATCTTGAAAGTTCACTAGTACTATAACAAATTACATACTTTTCATCACCCCTCAACCATGTAGATTTTTAGATATTTACCTCTGAAGCAGACACATGTAAATACGTAAGCCAAGTCGGATGCACATTTGCAGACTAAGTTACGCATTTGATCTCCAGTGCTGGTCTAACTGTGACAGGCAGTCACCAACAAGGCAACCCATTTACAAGCCTAACTCAAAGTAAATGTAAACCACATTACAGATTTAGCTTATGTGTGAGTTTATAAATGCTAGGGTTGTGATAATCAGGCTCATGCCTTCTACCTTAAAAATTAGGGGGGTGTCAAAATACGAAACTATCCAGTGAGACCTAACAGAGGTCTCGGAAAAGCTTTACAGGGACATAATTCGTTGTTTAAAATAACAAAAGAATCCCGGTTCTGCATTCTGTATTTATTTGAGTACATCAAAAGAACATGACGCAATAGCTGGGCGGCAAGTTCAAAGGACTTTGACTAGCAGCTTGGGTGGGAAAATGTGCTGAAATTTACAATGACTAAATTTAGAGACCGATAGATTCTAACATGTATATGCCGAATAATAAAGGAAATACAATGGCAATCGTTATTTCAATATTTTTTAAATTTATTAATAACAACAAAGTTTAACACATATAGAAACTAAATAATATTTGACTATTTAATTTGATAATCTTATAGTCTAATACTTACGTGTACCGTAAGTTTCCAGCAATTGGCTTGCCCGTATACCGACAGATGCATTTCGTTAAAGCACAGCATCACTGCGCATCAGTCACAGTCGTTAAAAATATTATTTATCGTATAAGTCGCTCCACACGTCATTTTTAAGAAAAAAAAAACCGAAAAAAGTAGCGACTTATACCCCGGAAAATACGGTAATCACCATTTTCGATGATAAAAACGAACTATATTATCAAGGTTAAATTTGCCAATTTACAATTTCTTATCACAACTTTTTTAATGTTTAAGACATTTTAAAATATATTTTCCTTGGAAAAAAATCGGGAGCCATGCCGGACACCGCGTTATAAGCGGGTTGGCGAGTTATCCGGGCGCGAGTTATCGAGGGAATGGTGTATTAGATATTGTTCTTAACTAATACCTTTTAAACATTATTGATATGAAAATTGAACTGCTCTGGTTTTTAATGTGCTTTGTATTTCTGCTATTACATTACCATAGCTTTTGTAAAGACTGTCTAGCAAATGTCAACATTGAGGCAGTTGTAGACATGGAGAAGAACATAGATGGGCAGGAGTGGTAGGCACTTTTTTCTTGTAATTTGTGCATTTAGACAGAAAAACTGGAAAAATACACATGCACTTTCAGTTCATACATTGCTTACATAATAATTTGCCATGTACCCAATGACGTTTCAACACAGATATGTGTAAGGGAAGTTTGGATTTACATTTTACCGCTTATATTTTGCCATGAAGCCAGCAATTACATCTAGTTTTTAATAGTTTAAAACTTACCAGCATGTAAAAAAATTTCCACTAATGTTGCATGTGTACCAGATTGCATATGTTTAATTGGTAAATATGCATTAAATTTTGACATGTATTTTGCTGTTTCATGACTTGATGCATTTGAAAATACCAACAGGCAATAGGGTACCATTGTAGAACAATGAGAGTTTATTTGTGCAGTTGTTTATGTCATAAATGTACTGGAAGTTAATGGAATCTGGATAAATTTCTAATAATAAAATTAAAATATTGAAAAGTATCATTTCTTTTTTACATTTCAGACTGAATTTACAAACTATCCTTTTGGTAAACTGAAAAACAAAAAATACTGATTTAAAACCTTTCTTTGATTTCATATTTTCTCTTATTAGTTGAGTTTTTCAGGTCTGTAAATGAAATTATATTGATAAAAAAAATTTTTATTGTTTTGTTTTCACAGTTTGGTAGCTGTAGAAGCCAAATTATTGTCCCAATTTACATTATGATAATCTAAAACATATTTCTATAGCAATTTAAATGAATTTTGTAAGAAATGTGAATTTTTTTAAGAAATGTGCATGGCAGATAAGGAGATGCTGAATGTGATACAGATAAATGGATAATGAACTACTGAGTATGTATTATTAATAAGCAAAAATGGATTTAGTTTTATGGCATTATTTAGCTGTACATTATTACTAAAAACATATACATGTATATGTTTATTAGCTACAATTTTTGTACTACAGTGTTCTCTCCAGGTCATTATACTGTATTGGTCCAGCTTCACATAAAATCTAATGGGGTTAATGTAACTACCCAGTAATACCTTGGACCCT
The DNA here is from genome assembly GCA_016746295.1 of Potamilus streckersoni. Classification (NCBI taxonomy): domain Eukaryota; kingdom Metazoa; phylum Mollusca; class Bivalvia; order Unionida; family Unionidae; genus Potamilus; species Potamilus streckersoni. The sequence goes on along the minus strand of JAEAOA010001385.1, from coordinate 4,612,366 downwards.
GCTACATCTTTCTAATGGGCTAAATGTAACTACCCAGTAACACTAATGTACTTAATACTCAGTATTACTCTGGACCCTGCTACATCTTTCTAATGGGCTTAATGTAACTACTCAGTAATACCATGAACCCTGCTACATCTTTCTAACGTGCTTAATGTAACTACCAATAATAATGTGCTTAATACCCAGTCATACTCGGGACCCTGCTACATCTTTCTAATGGGCTTAATGTAAATACCCAGTAATACCTGAACACTGCTACATCTTTCTAATGTGCTTAATGTAACTACCCAGTAATACTGTGGACCCTGCTACATCTTTTTAATGGGCTTAATGTAACTACCCAGTAATACCCTGGACCCTGCTACATCTTTTTAATGGGCTTTTAATGTAACTACCCAGTAATACCCTGGACCCTGCTACATCTTCCTAATGGGTTCCAGTATGGAACAGGCATTTACTACACAGTTATACTTTCACATGATCATCAAGATTATTATTTACATTACCTAGCTACTTTTCAGTACACAATATCTTGATTGTACTCTGTACAGTGCTTTTCATTTATAACACTGTTCATGTGAGTCATATACATGTATCCTGTGTTGTACTCTGCACAGTGCTTTCCATTTATAACTGTCCATGTGAGTCATATACATGTATCCTGTGTTGTACTCTGAACAGTGCTTTTCATTTATAACACTGTTCATGTGAGTCATGATACATGTATCCTGTGTAATTGTACTCTGCACAGTGCTTTTCATTTATAACACTGTTCATGTGAGTCATATACATGTATCCTTGTTGTACTCTGTACAGTGCTTTTCATTTATAACACTGATCATTCGAGTCATATACATGTATCCTGTGTTGTACTCTCTACAGTGCTTTTCATTTATAACACTGTTCATGTGAGTCATATTCATATATCCTGTGTTGTACTCTGTACAGTGCTTTTCATTTATAACACTGATCATGTGAGTCATATACATGTATCCTGTGTTGTACTCTGTACAGTGCTTTTCATTTATAACACTGATCATGTGAGTCATATACATGTATCCTATGTTGTAAGAAGACCTAATATTCTGATGGATGTTGTCCTGATAAAGCATTCAGACACAAAATGGAGCCCCATTATTGAATGCTGTAAAATTACATATTTATGAACCAAGACCTAACATAAAATAAATGATAACTTGAATGGGATCCATGACTGTACACATATTATAAGTGGGTCAGTGGTATACTAAGGGGCATTATAGTGGGGGATCATTGTTTTTGTATCTGTATGCATGACCACATTGCATTGAGGGAAGAGTATAAAAAATATTTTATAATGAGCATAATATAGTCAATGGAAAATTAGTATTTCTAGTTTAGCACATTGAAATGTTTGTATTGACATTTTTATTCATATGCATTGGTTCATAAAGAACATAAAGAACAATAAATGAATGCAGTTTACCATCTTCTTCACTGAATGGCCTTGACCTTCCTACATGTAAAAATGTGGAGATGCAGATGTCTGAATACTGTCATCCATAGGTGTTAATTATGAAACTAAAAATGTGTTATAGTGTCACATATGCCCATGCCAATAAACTATAATCATAATCAAGATGCAGGTGAAAATTTATAAGTACTGTATATGGTTGTATGTAAGATGAGTTTAAGTGTAAATTGCACAGACCAAGATCTGTTGTTGCACAATGCACCAATAGATCTGGGTCTATGCAGATTGTTAAGAATAATCAGCAGAACAAACAGCATAGATCCTGATCTGCCAACAGATTATGCAGTGGCAGATCAGCGTCTTTCTTATTTGCAGTTGGACATGAGTTATAAGTGAGTATACATATGTTTTAATTCTTAAATTACACTGAAAAATACAGTAAACAAAATGAAATTTGTGATGCAAGGACAAAGTTCTGAATGAGTCAGGAGTTTAATTCATGAAGTTGGATTTTAAAAAATACAAAAAGTCATGTGCCTTAGATTTTAATATTAAGATTAATTTATAATAAATTTTCACTTTGGGAATTTGTTCTGGACTTTGGAACTGAAATGAAATTCTATACCTACATACATATATGATTCTATACCTACATACATATATGTATGTGTGGACAAGTTAAGTACCTAGTTTAACATTGCATTTTATTGTTGCTTAGAAGGAGAAAACTTTTCAGAGCAAAACATTACATGACATATGAAACTCAGACATTTGAATGTATCATGGATTAGATCATTAAATAACAATATACTTTTGATAGAGTATAGCATCACATATTAAATAGAACAGCAAATGTCATAGTGAATGTGATACTTTGCATCTTATATTTGATGGATAAAGTTTTGGAACTGAAATGAAATTCTATACCTATGTATATGTATGTATGTGTGGACATGTTAAGTACCTAGTTTAACATTGCATTTTATTGTTGCTTAGAAGGAGAAAACTTTTCAGAGCAAAACATTACATGACATATGAAACTCAGACATTTGACTGTATCATGGATTAGATCATTAAATAACAATATACTTAGTATAACATCACCTATTAATAGAACAGCAAATGTCATAGGGAATGTGATACTTTGTCTCTATTTGTATTTGATGGATAAACTTTTGGCATGGCGTAATGCAAGGAAAATTTCTAGTAAGAAAACAACTGAGGATAATGGACAATATTAGAATCTACAATGTTATAGACAATTTGCTAAGGGTTTTGTTAGAAGTTTTGTATATGCATTTATTTTCTAAACCCTTTAATCAATTTTTATCATACTTGGTAATCATTTTTTAAAACTAAGAAAAGTACTTTTAGACCATATTCACTCACCCCTTTTACCTTGGTCTGAAGAGTGCAAGTCTTACACAATTTGCATTAAAGTTTTGTTGAAGATTTTCTCATTTGGTTATAGTTGTTACTATTGATGACGCTATGACAAACTACAAAGCTATGACTGTTCATTATGTGACATAAATGCATGCCACACTGACCACAAAGCTATGACTGTTCATTATGTGACATAAATGCATGCCACACTGACCACAAAGCTAACTGTTCATTATGTGACATAAATGCATGCCACACTGACCACAAAGCTAACTGTTTCATTATGTGACATAAATGCATGCCACCACTGACCCACAAAGCTATGACTGTTCTTATGTGACATAAATCGCATGCCACACTGACCACACAGTCTAACTGATCATTAATGTGACATAAAATGCATGCCACCCTGGACCACAAAGCTAACTGTCATTCTGTGACATAAATGCATGCCACACTGACCACAAAGTAAATGCTTCATTATGTGACATAAATGCATGCCACACTGACCACAAAGCTATGACTGTTCATTATGTGACATAAATGCATGCCACACTGACCACAAAGCTAACTGTTCATTATGTGACATAAATGCATGCCACACTGACCACAAAGCTAACTGTTCATTATGTGACATAAATGCATGCCACACTGACCACAAAGCTAACTGTTCATTATGTGACATAAATGCATGCCACACTGACCACAAAGCTATGACTGTTCATTATGTGACATAAATGCATGCCACACTGACCACAAAGCTAACTGTTCATTATGTGACATAAATGCATGCCACACTGACCACAAAGCTATGACTGTTCATTATGTGACATAAATGCATGCCACACTGACCACAAAGCTAACTGTTCATTATGTGACATAAATGCATGCCACACTGACCACAAAGCTATGACTGTTCATTATGTGACATAAATGCATGCCACACTGACCACAAAGCTATGACTGTTCATTATGTGACATAAATGCATGCCACACTGACCACAAAGCTATGACTGTTCATTATGTGACATAAATGCATGCCACACTGACCACAAAGCTAACTGTTCATTATGTGACATAAATGCATGCCACACTGACCACAAAGCTATGACTGTTCATTATGTGACATAAATGCATGCCACACTGACCACAAAGCTATGACTGTTCATTATGTGACATAAATGCATGCCACACTGACCACAAAGCTATGACTGTTCATTATGTGACATAAATGCATGCCACACTGACCACAAAGCTAACTGTTCATTATGTGACATAAATGCATGCCACACTGACCACAAAGCTATGACTGTTCATTATGTGACATAAATACATGCCACACTGACCACAAAGCTATGACTGTTCATTATGTGACATAAATACATGCCACACTGACCACAAAGCTATTACTGTTTATTTTGTGACATAAATACATGCCACACTGACCACAAAGCTATGACTGTTTATTATGTGACATAAATGCATGCCACACTGACTACAAAGCTACATTCATTATGTGATATAAATGCATGCCACACTGACCACAAAGCTATGACTGTTTATTATGTGACATAAATGCATGCCACACTGACCACAAAGCTATGACTGTTTATTATGTGACATAAATGCATGCCACACTGACCACAAAGCTATGACTGTTCATTATGTGACATAAATGCATGCCACACTGACCTTGGGCTAGTCACATTCATAGAATATTCATGTTCTGGTTTTTATTAAAGATTTTTCATTCACTTACATGTTTTATATCCCCATGAAAAATCTTCTTCATACATGGGATGAATTATTATAGGACAAGACAATTCTGCAACACTCTTTGCTTGCCCCTTTGTGTTTAAATTGGGGCAAAGATCAGAGTAGTATGGAGATTCGCTTTAGGTTTTCATGTAATTTGCTATTTCCTTTGTACTTTTACTAAACTGTATGATGGATTTTCTAAATACTCTAGATTAATCAGTTTGAAAATGATTTATTCTGCTGCATACTCACTCAGCCTTTTGACCTTGAGGTCTAGACAACATGTTTCACAGCATTGCTTAATTCCATCATGGGCTTGACATAGAGGCCCTGACCTTGAACTGTTTAAGATTGAAGGTGCTTGTGGGAACTATTTATTGGATTAAGTTACAATGCAGGACTATCTGTATTGTCTAAATTTTTTTTGGGGGGGAGGGTCTAAATATACACACTTTAGGTGAGATAATTCAAACTCTTAATTGACCATACACATGTATGTTCTAGCCTCATACTTTCTACACCATGACTGTAGCAATAATGTTGATGGTTGTCAGATGTACAGTGTGTACAGACAATCTTGATTTTTGTTGAGACAATTCTACATGTTTTGGTAGAAAAGTGGTCTTTTTTCAGTTCCAATTTGGAAACTTAGAAAAGAAAACCCTTATAATCAGCATATCTGAAAGAATTTCTATGAGATAGAAAGACCTTTAGTAGCGGTTTGTGTACCTCAAGCTTCCTTGACTGAATCAATTCCGGTCTCGTATATGTTGGTCCAACTCAAATTTTGCTAACTTCTTTTGTCTAAAAATATTACATCTGAATAGTTTGAAGTAAAATTTGTTGTTAAAGTTTAAAAGTTAATGTTCACTATATGCAATGAGAAGAAAATTGTATGTTTGTTATTGAATATTTTAAAGAAAATCCTTTAGTCTGTGAGATGGAGAATCTTAATTGTCGGGAACATCTTAACTCCCTAATGGTGGTAAGTCTGCTTCATTCCCTGCTATAGAGCAGCTGTCTTACAAGGGGCTCAGCATTAAGAGTTTTGTGAAAGGACTCGGCCATCTGGTGTCAGGATAATATGACTGGGTGGGGAATCATGTCTGCTACACGATGTCCAAGTGCTTGACATCACTGTATAACTACCACAATGCAGATGTATTAGCAATATGACTAAAAAGTTTTAAAGCTGCATTAAAAATTCAAATTACATATACAACATGCTAAACTGTGAGTGGAGGGGTGTAAATTCATGACCCTTGGCAAGCGAAGATGAATTGGGGCATATTTCCGATTTCATTAGATTAAGTATTAAAGGAGATCTATTTATGAATTACTTATCATTTGTAGCCAGTAGCTGTTTATTGACTGTGTGCAATAGGGCATTGTCAAAACTTTTAACAAAGGGTATACAATGTAGTTTACTGCTAACCTGTATACAAAATTGAATAGTCTTTATGATGACACATCATGGAAACCATGTTGTGGATTACGCATATCATGAACTCAAAATATGACCAGCATAATTATATCCATAATAAATTATGTCTGGAGTTGCGTATTCATTGTGTGTGTTTTTGCTTGGCAAACATTATTAGTATGTGTATTATTATTATTATTATTATTATTATTATTAGTAGTAGTAGTAGTAGTAGTAGTAGTAGTATTGTTGTTGTTGTTGTTATTATTATTTAAATTATTATTATTTAAATTATTATTATTATTATTACAATTAATTTTTTATTTTTTTTTAAATTTAATTAAGTTGTTGTGGGCAGAGACTGAATAAAAATTGTAATATTCTGTGATATGTATTGCAACGTCAGCTTGTTTGTTCAATGAAAATATTGCAAATTGTGTACTTCATTTGAATTAAACATACATGTACTTTATAATAATTGAACATGTATCTCAAAAGCAAGTTTTTAACGTGAAAGCAATGCATAACATAATTGTTTTGACACATTTCTACCCTGATAGCAATGGATAATATAATTGCTTTTGACTTGTACTTTTTTGTCGCTCCAACGGAAATTGGATGAATGCTATAATACAATACAATTAGTTTCATTTTGCATAAACTTTTTACAGCATTTTATTTGTTTATTAATCTCATGATTTGGCTTTTGCATGTGAGAAATGTACTTCATAGAACAACTACTGTTTCAGGATTATGGTCTGAAAGTTTCAATGTATGTAGTGCCATAACTTTGTTTTCATTTTGAATCGAGGGATCTCATGACCCTCAGCCAAGCAGCTTCACAAAGTTTCAATGTATGTAGTGCCAGAACTTTTTTTCATTTTAGATCCAGAGATGTCAGAACCCTAAAGCTAAGCTTCTTCACAAAGTTTCAATGTATGTAGTACCAGAACTTTTCATTTTAGATCCAGGGATGTCAGAACCCTAAAGCCAAGCAGTTTCACATTGCCTACCATGATGGGGACCACTACTCCAGTGTTAGATGGACCAATGACAACACAGAATCGCCAGCAAACATTTGGATAGAGGTATTGCACAAAATCAAGGCTGAGATTAAGAAAATTTGTGTTAATTCTTAAGGACAGATTTAATCAATACATTTCAGAGGAAACATATTTACAAGATCCTAGACTATTTTGTGCCAGCAAGAATACTTTTTAGATTAAATTGATAACCCAGTTTTCTTTAGTAAATTGATAACCCAGTTTTCTATTGTAAATTGATAACCCAGTTTTCTATTGTAAATTGATAACCCAGTTTTCTTTGGTAAATTGGTAACCTGATTTTCTTTGGTAAATTGATAACCCAGTTTTCTTTGGTAAATTGATAACCTGGTTTTCTTTGGTAAATTGATAACCCAGTTTTCTTTGATAAATTGATAACCCGGTTTTCTTTGGTAAATTGATAACCCAGTTTTCTTTAATAAATTGATAACCTGGTTTTCTTTGGTAAATTGATAACCCAGTTTTCTTTAATAAGTGGGAATGGGACTTTAGCCTGTCATTTTGGTAGAGAATCAGACAGTCTGGTAAGAAAATTGTCAGGAGTAAATTGCTAAAATTGGTAATTTTGTTTGATTTTGAAATCTTTCTAACTGAGACCCAGGCCCACTTTTTGCCTCTGAAGACCACTAATAAATTCTTGAAAACCACATACTCCATACTTATGTAGTTATAAATATACGGATAAAAAAATAAATATATGGATAAAAAAAGCAAAACGGTTTGGAGACTATTTAACGAATTAGAAACTTGAAAATCCAAGAACAAGATTGACATTCCATCTCAGAACATTGATGGTAAATGCAAAAATGACCATTTAAAAATTGAAAACTTTTAAATGATCTTTTAAAATTGTATCAGACTACTTGCATTTCAGAAGATTTGTGCTGAAAGGTTATCAAAAGATGATAGATTTGAAATTCCTGAAGTAAGTTCACCATTTGTTTTAAATATCTGCAAAACCTGGATATTACTAGATCAACAGGACTTTGATATGATAGGCAAAAGAATTCTGAAAGTAGCATGACACCTGCTGTTGCCAAGACGATTGCAATCATATGTAATCTTAGTATAATGAATATTTCCATGGGATTCAAAATTCTGTTTCAGTAATTCAATATTTTCTTTCAGTAATTCTGTTTATTTAAAATGCAGAATGTGTTACATGAGTAATATTTTTAGTTCACCTTGGTCTGGGGTAGTGTAAAAGTTATGCCAATATGATTGACTGTTCTCAAGGTCTTTTATCCTATGTGTTAGTCTGAATAAACAATGTTTTATTTTAAAATTTATATAATAGATAGGGCTATGAGCAATTTGGCAAATATTTTACTGCATGTTCAGATTCTGATTGTGTGGACCTGTCACATGCAGTATCACATGGTTTAAAATCAAGGCTTAAGACTGCCAATTTCTACTAGAGTCAGAGCCATTTTAATGTCTCGACAGAGCAAGGTGTTTCTGATTTGTTGTCAGATTGTTTGTTTTTTCATTTGTTTTTTGGATTTACTATTTTCTTCTCTAGGAAACTCAACAGGTGGACCTTTTTATAAAAAAATTCTGAAAGATTTTCATGGAAATTTATTCTGAAATTATTCAGAAACAAAAATTGTCAGTTGAGGAATTATTGCTATTTGTACAAGGACCACATCTGATGTCATCACCTTTCATATTGAAATGTGTTGACGTCATTGAGATTCGAACTTGGATTCTATTAGAACTTTTTAGTGATAGGACCTGTGTTTTTCATTCTTAGGATTAAATTTTGGATTATATTCACAAACATTAAGTCCTATTTTCCAATTTTTACATTGTTTCCTAGGGAAATAAATTATTTTTTTTAAATATATAAAGCTTGTTGACTTCACTCTCTTCTTTTGTTACATTTGTTACACGTAACACCACAAACATTTCCATAATGACCAATCTTGTTTTAGGGCAAATCATGCCTGTGAAAGGACACTTAATATAAATGGTTGACATGTGGCTACTGGCTTTAGATGAAGGAAAGTTAGTTGGGAGTGTTATAGTTGATTTTTGAAAATAATTTGATCTTGTTGATCATAAACATGTCCTAGATAAAGTAAAAATCTACCATTGTAGTGACAAAACTCACAAATGGCTTACTTCATACTTGAATGACAGATTTCAGAAAGTGAGCTTACATAGACATGTATCTAAAAATAACAGAATCAAATGTGGTGTTGTCCTACATGGATCTATACTTTTACCACTTTTATTTGTTACTTGAAATGCATTATCATCAATCACCTGTATGCCAATGATACTAATTTCTCTGATAAACACAGCTGCTAAATTGAATTAGAAAATAATCTTTAAATGGCATTCAACAAGCTTAAATATTGTGCAGGGAAAATGGCATGGTTGTAAATTCAGACAAAACAAAGGCTTCATTAATGAAAACACAGCAAAAACAAGAGCAAAATTAATAACACATGACTAGCATTTTTGGCAATAATTAAAAACTTAAAATGATGTCCATGAACAAAAGTTTTGGTATTCTTGACATTAATTTACTTTGGTCTGATCATATATGTCTCATTGCAAAGAAAACAAGTTCCTATCTTTGGCTACTAAGAAACAAAAAGTATGCCATTCCAAGACAGTACAGTGTCCTTTTTACAAGAACTACATTCAGCCTCATTTTGATTATTATATTATCATTTGTGGAAATATTTCTAATGTTAATATTAAGATAATATTAAAGCGGCATAAGATGAACCTGTAGAATAATACTGGACAGGCAACCAGGAAACATTTTTGAGACAATGAATACTTTAAACATCCTACCTTTTTAAGAACAATTTCACTTACAGAATACCAGAGTGATATGTAAAGTATCAGCTGTCAAGTCCAGTTTACTTGAGAAATAATTGTAAATGCAGAGAAACCAGCAGCACCCAAAACCTTAGATCAGCCAAATATTTCCTAACTCCAAAACCAAAGAAAGAATTATTTTTAAACACTTTTCAGTACTCTACAGCCATTACATGGAATAATATTCCAAAAGAAATTAAAGAATCTTCTAGTATGTCAGCTTCTCCCCATTGGTATATTATTCGATGAAATTTAAATCTCAATACCATTTGATCTATCATCCAACTCCTCCAGATAATGTATGTATGTATGTATGTATGTATGTATGTATGTATGTATGTATGTATGTATGTATGTATGTATGTATGTATGTATGTATGTATGTATGTATGTATGTATGTATGTATGTATGTATGTATGTATGTATGTATGTATGTACACACACACACACACACACACACACACACACACACACACACACACATATATATATATATATATATATATATATATATATATATATATATATATATATATATATGTCAGTATTTGTTATGAAAGTGTTTAACTTTGACTAGTAAACACTGACAGTAACTTCATCTGTTAGTGTGTGTGCAATTTACATGTGTAGTTAACTAGTCTGGTCTGTAATATCTATGTAAATTAATAATATATGTGAAAAGACATGTATGAAATAAATTGTAATTGATTGCACCCGGTATATATCCACACTTATTATATGCTCATTTATTTCTCCTTTAACTTTACATTGCAAGAAACATTCAGTATTTGCCAATATTGCATGCCTTGTGCAGCATTCATACTATATGCATGTGAAAAAAGAAACCATTTTCTAATGTAAACAATTTATTTTTTTTATGAATGAACTAAAGCAGATATTTCATGGACTACCACATACCAGCCAATGTTTTATAGACTGACACATACAAACTGCTTTTGCACATTCGGCATTAACTTATTTGATACAATGTTTAAAATTTAGGCTACCTATTGACACCATACAGGGTCTTCACAACAGCACTCAAGTAATAAGACATAAACTGTCTTCTTTAGCTGGTAATAAAAAATGGCAAAAATATACTTACAATTTTACAGCCTGAATTTCCTCAAAATGTACTTTCTTAGTTCTGCAAATCCAAATTACATGAACCATATCATGGGTTCTCAAGGTTGATCACAGTTCGAAATTGTACTGTAATTTTGAGTATATTCCAAGTGTATTTACATCCACCTTACTGCACTCAAAATGAAATGAACATTAAATTCCACAGCATCTTTTCGGTAATTGTAATTGAAAGGCTTCATAATTTTCCCTCATGATCTGAATCATTCAATGACAGAAAAGAAACATGCATGCTGATGTCAACACACTTCAATATGATTAAATTGGCAGATGCTGCTGGAATCCAATGCAAGTCACTTCATGTAGATAAAACCAGACCATAATCACAAAATTGCGTTGAATCGACAAAAATACCAAAACATATTCATTCCAGATGAAATGGAAAAATTGTTACAATGTGTATTCATTAACAATATTACTCCAAACTTCAATTTTAAGTAGACCAACTTAAAATTTGTCTGGGCAGAGTTATATGTGCCAGTTGTGTAATGATGCAGCTAAGCTTGTGTATTTAGTTTGGAAAACGGCATACAATCGGTTACTTTGTTTATTGTATTATATTTTTGTTAATATATTTAAGCATTGGGAAGAATAAGAAAATGAGCATATAATAAAAAGGTTACTTTATTTGTATAGTAAAATATGAACTTGTTTTGTTGGATGGATATACTGCACTCCCAAGGTCATGCAGTATAACCATCCAAAAAAACTTGTTCATATTTTCCCATACAAATGCAGTAATCTATAAATATATCTTTGAGGGCCCCAAGGTATATTAGTTCTGTTTTGTAAATAATTGAGTTAAGTCATTAAATAAAGTCTTTATTACTTTATTAGTATTATTGTTGTTGTTGTTAGTATTATTATTATTATTATTATTATTATTATTATTATTATTATTATTATTATTATTATTATTATTATTATTATTATTATTATTATTATTACCAGCAATCTAATTTGTGTCAAAATTAATGTAATCTTTTTCTACCATTTCACTTGTTTAAGAAAATAATATATTTAAAATATGCATTTCTTGTGATTGATATGGATGCTAATAAACAGATTTTCCTTAATTGGCAATTTTCATATTTAAAATTCTTTTCTTGTCCAGGTTGAAAACCAAGGGGGCTCAACTCATTTATCTTTCAAGAAAGATCAAGATGGTGAAGTAGGAGCTACAAATAACCTATTAGCCAATAAGCATATGAATGATCCTGATGGCGAAGTAAAAGTGATCACAGATGCACAGAGCCCATTAGTCCAGGAAGTCAGAGAAGCAACAGGCTGTGATGTGAGGCACTGGAATAAAATACCTCTGTAAAAAACAAAAAAAATTAAAGAAAGACAGATGGAGAGGGAGGGATTTCATCTAAGATTGCATTTATATATTTAGTTTTTGGATTGTCAAGAATTATTTTTCCTTCAATACATTAGGCATGTTCAAATTACAAAATCTTTAATATAACAAAATTTTGTTTAAACTGCATGATGAGCCATCCTGCATGCTAGACAGTTTCCTTGTTAATATGTACTTTTGTTAACCCATTAACTCATACAAGCACTTTTTGGCACCTCTACCGCAGTTGCATACAGGCGCCTTTTGGCACATCTACCTGATTCACATACAAGTGTCTTTTGGCACCTCTGTAAACAGCAGCCATTTTGAACGGGTTTTCATAGCGCCACCTTCAGGGAAAATTCCTTATTAGATACTACATTCATTGATGTGAATGACCATTATGTCAGATCATGTGGTCACTGTTTATACTCTGGTCAAAATCTGCTATTTAAAGTAAATAGGTGGTAACCGTGACTCTCCAAAATGGCAGTTGTGGATAATCATTCAGTACTTGCTCAAGTAGAATCACAACTATAAAAAACTTTAATAACTTGGGTAAAGACTCTGATACTGATGTAGACGGCCATTAGTTTTTATAAATTATTAAATTCAGCTGATTTAGTGATGTAGATTCAGACAAAGAACTTATAAATTTCGAGTATGAGAAATAGCCACTACGGTGATCACGTGGCTTTACTGACTGGATGGTGAATGAGTTCTCTCAAGATTTTAAAGCACATACAAAATTCTTTTTGAAAAATAATTATACAGCTATAATGACCATATTTTACTCTTAAACCTTTCCATACATAATATATGTGTACCAAAACATAAAATGGTTAAAATTGCTGTTAAACAGACTTTACTGCTTAACATTCCTATGTGTAACGTACTGTGCTGGTAAACTTTGCTGCACATGTATCGAAGGGCTAAAAAGCCATACACTCTATGAGGGAAAGGGTTAATGGTATTTATCTAGTATTAGTCAAATATGTATATCAAGTGACTTAATTACAAGTCAAATCAGCAGTTTCACACTTGTCAGTGATTTGTTTTACATGAATTAGAATTTGTAATTACTTATTTAATGCAGTTGTATAGTAATTACAGGTAATACAGTTTCATGATTAAGTTCAGTTTTATTCTGGATGAATAACATTGCACCAATAAAATGCATCTTTTATAGGATGAAGAAAGGATATTGAATACCTTGATGGACAGTAGTTATGATGTGGATGCCGCCATTGCCATCATTCTTCAGGAAATGGAGACAGTCAATGGTAAGATGTAAAGAGTTAACTGTTTATTAATGGAGACAGTCAGTGGCAAGATGGAAAGAGTTAACTTTTTTTTAATGAAGACAGTCAATGGTAAGATGTAAAGATTTAACTGTTTATTAATGGAGACAGTCAATGGTAAGATGTAAAGAGTTAACTGTTTATTAATGGAGACAGTCAATGGTAAGACCTTGAGAGTAAACTAGTAGCTGGTTTGTTGTCCACATTTTTATTAATGTGTAATAGTTGTAACAGTTTAATTTAGGCACTTTAATTAACAATTAACACATATCCATATCTTTCCTAACAACAGTTGGGCTATTAATTTAGTTTTAATATGAATAGGGATTACTCCAATGTCATCTCCTTTTGACAAAAGAAACAGCACATTTTTAATATCATGTTTTCACTTGTGCATTTTTCTTTGGGTTTTCACTAAAATACGTTTTCAAGTACATTCAGCTCTCCATCATTATAAAGTGATTCAGAGTGCAACACTATATTGCTGTGGAAGCAATTGATGTTATACATTTAGGTTTATATTGATGTTATTCATTTAGTTTGATATTGATGTTATTCATTTAGGTGGATATTGATGTTATTCATTTAGGTTGATATTGATGTTATTCATTTAGGTTGATATTGATGTTATTCATTTAGGTTGATATTGATGTTATTCATTTAGGTTGATGTAGATGTTATTCATTTAGGTTGATATTGATGTTATTCATTTAGGTTGATATTGATGTTATTCATTTAGGATGGGTTTGATGTTATTCATTTAGGTTGATATTGATGTTATTCATTTAGGTTGATGTAGATGTTATTCATTTAGGTTGATATTGATGTTATTCATTTAGTTTGATATTGATGTTATTTATTTAGTTTGATATTGATGTTATTCATTTAGGTTGATATTGATGTTATTCATTTAGGATGGGTTTGATGTTATTCATTTAGGTTGCTATTGATGTTATTCATTTAGGATGAGTTTGATGTTATCCATTTAGGTTGATATAGATGTTGGATGCCTTTTATTTTTGATGGTTTGTTTAGAACATTATTTTAAAAAAGTCCAAATCACATGTAAGGAGCAGTGTTAATGTCAAAAACATTTTGAAAGCATTTGTCAAAAAGGAATTCCTTTTTAATAAAATGTTTCATGTGTTAATACTTTATGTGTGATATCCAACAGAGATATGTGGAGAGTATCCATTTTTATTCACTGGATAGTGGTCACTTATGGCATAAATAGGCATTTTAATTTTGCAAACATTTTCTGATCTGTTAATATATATATATATATGGTCAATGAGTGTAGCACTGTTTTCAGATATTCATGTTGGTTTATCAATCATTTGGGATAAGTTATATGTCTAGAAGAATTGTAGCCATGTTAGAGGAGGGTCTTTCAACAAATCAATAATAAAGTCACCTATAATGATTGTATCATATTCTTCATTTAGAAAGGCCTTTTCAATTTCAGTTCCTAGTTTATCAACCCAGACAGAGGTGGAACTTGGGGGTCTACATGCAGAACAAAGAAGTAATGGTTTGAATTGAGGAAATGATATTTCAATCTGAATTTGTTTCTATTTTGCATATTTCTAAATGGTCATTTCATTTATAGCTTAAAGATTGTGCAATGTATAGCAGAATACCCCCTCCATTTTTGTTCTTCTTTTCCAGTTCATAATTATTTATACTTATTATATCTTTAGGAATTGTAGAATTCAAAATAGCTCATTATCAGGAATAGCTCATAAGAAATATTCAGAAAAATAATTGTTCAGTATTTCAATGGGGGGGAGATAGCTTCAGATTAAGTCCTATTTGTATCATCAACACTGGAAAGTTGTATTTACTCAAATGTCTGAACATATATGAGGAGTTTGCTGCATTGGATTAAACTTTTTTTATAACAATACTGAGAAACAGTGGTTCTAAAATCTTTGTACATTATATTTGTTGATATTTCTTGATAAACTTTTATTCCTACCTGATTGGCTGACTTTTTTTTTTACAGATGGACAAATAGGAGTTTTTCCCCTGCAACATGACCAGAATTCCCTACTAGGGATGCCACCTGACTATCCATCAAAAGTACCAGATAATCTTAACACTAATCAAAACCAGGAAAGAGAAATTGGGATGAGGAAAGGGTCTGGACAAACAGGATTTTGTCCCCAGCATGGTAGTATAGATCCTCAGAGTTTCCAAGGAAACAGACATGACAACAAAGGCAGTGACCAGGTTCAAGGGGTTCTGACTATTCAGAGTAAAAGAGGTACTGGTCACTTTGTGTTGCATTTTACAGTTATTATACTCTACAGAGAGATGGACATGTATAAGATGAAGTTATTTGCATTTGCTACATGCATAATGGAGAGAATGTTGGCATAGTTCTATGCTACTTTCTTTTAGAGATGTATCATGGATGAAATTGTTTTACAAAAAGGTTGTGGTGTCATGCCAATTCTGCATGTTCTAGGCACACAGCTGATGTTTGCTTCATGTGCTTGAAAACTTTTCTGAGCTCTGAGTCCAAAGTATACTAAACTTTAGCAGTTATTAAAACAGGGAAAACAAATTTTGCAGGAGTAGGTAATACCAGCTTTAACAAGTACATATAAAATCTTTAAAGTTTTTCCCTCTATATTTTGTAGTGCAACTAGAACATCCATATTATTTGGTATCATCGTAAAGCTATATCTGTCTACCTTTCTATAATAAAACCTACTTTATTGTGTCGCACATGACCTTAATTCTACAGAGCTCAGAAGTAGGCTACCACCTCCTGCCCCATAAATGTGCGGTGCTAAGGGTTATTGAGTTAATAAACATTACTGATCTATGTATTAACACCTTACAAACATATTAATAAACATTACTGATCTATGTATTAACACCTTACAAACATATTAATAAACATTACTGATCTATGTATTAACGCCTTACAAACATATTAATAAACATTACTGATCTATGTATTAACGCCTTACAAACATATTAATAAACATTACTGATCTATGTATTAACACCTTACAAACATATTAATAAACATTACTGATCTATGTATTAACGCCTTACAAACATATTAATAAACATTACTGATCTATGTATTAATGCCTTACAAACATATTAATAAACATTACTGATCTATGTATTAACGCCTTACAAACATATTAATAAACATTACTGATCTATGTATTAACACCTTACAAACATATTAATAAACATTACTGATCTATGTATTAACACCTTACAAACATATTAATAAACATTACTGATCTATGTATTAACACCTTACAAACATATTAATAAACATTACTGATCTATGTATTAACACCTTACAAACATATTAATAAACATTACTGATCTATGTATTAATGCCTTACAAACATATTAATAAACATTACTGATCTATGTATTAACGCCTTACAAACATATTAATAAACATTACTGATCTATGTATTAACACCTTACAAACATATTAATAAACATTACTGATCTATGTATTAACACCTTACAAACATATTAATAAACATTACTGATCTATGTATTAACACCTTACAAACATATTAATAAACATTACTGATCTATGTATTAACACCTTACAAACATATTAATAAACATTACTGATCTATGTATTAACGCCTTACAAACATATTAATAAACATTACTGATCTATGTATTAACACCTTACAAACATATTAATAAACATTACTGATCTATGTATTAACGCCTTACAAACACATGAATAAACAGTATTGATCTATTTATTAATACCTTACTAATTGTTAAAAACCTTACATGATTCCAAAAATTTCAGACTTAGTTTTATTTATATTTAGGTACAGATATATAATCTGTGTAATGCAGGAAAAGCCCCAACTTGTTTTTCTAATTGCCTAGACTGTGCACTGTTAGCTCCTCACCAATGTAGCTGGTATATGATAGAGTGTTTTGCCTGTTTTTTTGTCTGTTGCTTTGGTCATTTGTTGAACCCTTATTATCTTGGTCTGTACTTGCATATCCCTAAAACACTGGTAAGTAGAGCCATCCACAAGGTGTGTCATGGTGACCTAAATTTCACATTTGAGTGACTTTTCCTTTTAGCTTTTTATTTATTGCACTGTTAGTATCTTAGCTATATTTTACTTACACATTAAAATTGCCATGTAATTGCAGATAAAATGTAACTATATTAAACCAAAACTAAGCCACTGTGACTCCATTTTTAGGGTCAAGTGACTTTGAATTTTAAACTATTATTTTATTTCATCCCGATATCTTGGACTCAATTTCATCCATGCTCATGAAAATTGGCATATAGCCATAATGACATCCATGTTAGATTTCTAAGATGGGGGGATTTGTTTTCATTCAGGACCAAGTAGACATAATATGTCACTAAGCTGTCTGAATAAAACTGTATTGACCACTCTGGTGACCTAAAAGGTTAGAGTGTCCATCTCAGATGCAGATTCAGTGCCTGGCTGAGTCATACTAAAGACTTTTAAAATTGATTCTAGCAGCTGCCTTGCTAGACGCTCAGTATAAAGAGGTTGGTGTTAGGACTGGTCGGCCTGGTATCAGGATAATATGACTGGGTGGGACATGATGTCACATGCCTGTGGCATAATGCCCCAGTGCTGCACATCACTGTAAACTGCCACACTGCAGACATAATGCAATGACTGGAAAATTATTAACCCTTTACCTAATATAAGCGCCTTTTGGACCTCTGCAGATGTACCATACAGGTGCCTTTTGGCACTTTACCTGATGCCCATATAAGCGCCTTTTGGCAAACAGCAGCCATTTTGAGTGGGTTGTCATGGCGCCACCTTCGAGGAAAACCCCCTATTAGATACAACATTCATTGGTAAGAATGATCATTACATCAGATCATGTGGTCACTGTTGATGCTCTGGTTGCAATCTGCTATTTAAAGTATGTAAGTTGTAACTGGGTTATATTCTCCATTCGACAAAATGACAGTCTCTGATATCATTCAGTACTTGAACCCTTAGTTTTTATAAATTATCAAATTCAACTGATTTAGTGATGTAGACGCAGACAAAGAACTTGTAAGTTTTGAGTATAAAAAATTGCTGCTTTAGTTAATCATGCAGCTTCACTGATTTGATAGTGAATGAGTTCTCTCAAGATTTTAAAGCACATACAAAATTCTTGTTTTAAAGATAATTATACACCTATATCGACTGTATTTTACTCTTAAATCTTTCCATACATAATATATGTGTACCAAAAATGTAAAATGGTTAAAATTGCTGTTAAACGTAACATACAGTTCACTGCTTAACAGGGTTATGTATAGCACACTGTACTGGGTAACTTTGCTACATGCATGTCAAAGGGCTAAAAAGCCATACACTCTATGAGGGAAAGGGTTAACTTTAGCAACGTAAAAAATCCAAATCATGCACACACACATACCATCTTAAGAACAGTGACAATAGCAAGATATTTGTTTAGGACCAACTATATTTATTTATAATAGAAACTTCATGTTAATACAACCATCTGTTGAGGAGCAGTGACAGTAAGATTTTTAAAATTGTGGCCATGTTTGAGGTCATATTATACTAATGTACATCATGTGACCTTTATTACACTTGAACTTGTCTATTTTATGAAAACCTATAGTTACCAAATGTTTTGGTTGGGTCATTGGCCACCCAATTCACACAAAGGCTATCACTGATGGATGCATATCAAAACTAAACCGCTGTCCAAATTTTTAGGGCAGAGTGACTGTATTTTCAACCATTATTTCATCCTTGATAACTTGGATATTATTCTATTCATGAAAAGTAATAACACAAGAAGGGTGACAAAGCCAAGCCACTGTTTACTATCTGAGGTAGTTAACAATATTTTCAACTATTTGTTCCTAACATACTCAATATCTTGAACTCTATTTCACCTACAGTTGAATGTGGATGAATCTAAACTAAATGGGTTAGAGTGATATAGTTTTCATGCTGAGGTGAACCTTCATGTCTTATCAGCTATCTGTTTCTTATACACTGTTTAACCTATACTGATGAAAATTGCAATATGGTAGTCTTGCAAGAAGAGTAACTCAACTATAACTATATGTCAGTGTGACCTAATTTGTGTCTTTGGGTGGTGGTCATATTTTCTGTCATTTATTTGCTAAACCCTCTTTCTCTTTATACTTCTGTTCATATATAGAATAACCAACCTTTGCTTTGATCCTACAGTGATATATGGTTGACTCCACTTGCATGATTAGCCTACATACATACAATGGGGACTCCACTTGGCTGAGCCTACATATATACAATGGGGACTCCACTTGGCTCATTAGCCTACATATATACAATGGGGACTCCACTTGGCTGATTGGCCTACATATATACAATGGGGACTCCACTTGGCCAATTGGCATATGTAATATATATGGGCGACTCCACTTGGCCAAATGGCCATCGAGGCTTGCCTTAACTGAGATCTCTTAAACATCTCACCTCTGTCCACATGAGTTTGAGTCTCAGGCTTGACTAATGTAGGTATGTGAGAAAGCTTACCAGTAGCTTCCTATGGGTCAGACTGGTTCTTTGTGGGTTCTTTCTCAAACCAAATATCCTGGCTGCCATTTACAGTATATATAATCTATCATGTGCTGAAAAATGGTATTGAAACCCTACAGCACCAAAAACAACCAAAATTGTATACATGTATGTTGATGTATCTGACTGTGATACTCTTGTATATTTCAGTAATAGTTCCTTCCTCCATATAGTGTCTCATCTATTAGCTTAGATTCACAACCTGAGTGGGTAATAGATAGGAATAATCTCCAAACCAGTCTGGTCTAATATTATCTGGCTTGTGTTTGCAATGCTTTACCTACCATTTCTTTAGATGCTTCTGTGGTCTTATGATTATACCAATCCTCCATACCATATAAATATTAGAATAGAATAAATAGAATAGAATAGAATAGAATAGAATAGAATAGAATAGAATAGAATAGAATAGAATATAGAGAGAGAGAAAGAGAGAAAGAGAAAGAGATTGATTTCTTTGCAGTTAAACCGGATTTGAAAAACCACTTTTAAGAGAGACCACTTCTGATGCATGGATCTTACATTTCATAAAACGATCATAGTGCTCAGTCTTTACAGACCATTTTGATTTGTTAATTGACTGGTAGTCTTTCAGAACATTCCTATATTCACAATCTAGTTTTGCTTTAATTTCTAATTAAGCACTGCAACTTTACTGTATAGAACTTCATATTATAATAGACTTTTTAGTGGCTGAAAGTACTTGTTTTTTTAATGTTGTGTAGATTTAGTCCTGGAGACGAATGCTGCTCAAACCAATCCAATCTGTCACCGCTCTCTTGTCAACATGTGTAAGACAGCTAATTGTAAATTTTATCACCATGACAGCATCAAACTTCCATACATCTGGCAGATTCAGATGTTTAATTCATGGCTGACTTTAGACAAGCTGCAGATGATAAAGGCAGAAAGAACTTACTGTAACATTCAGGCAAGCACCTGTCAAATAGAGGTGAGTACTAGTCATGATCTATTTAACACCATACCTTGTTTTTCATTTTGGATGATTAAGTGTGATCAAGTTTTGTCTTAAACATAGGGTTGACTTAGGTTCTAAATATCAGCATATCACATAATCCTTTTTCATGAAGAATTAATAACACAAATTTTCATTTGCTTTCCCAGGATTTGCTTTTACAGCCAAGCCAAAACTTTTAAGCATATTAGGTGTCAGAAATTTGGTGTCAACATGTCTGATTTATTTACTAAATGTTAAGCCATTCTCTGATCCTATTTATGTATGTTTCAAACTTGATATGGTGTAAAGACATTAGTGCTGATATAAAAATCCATCTTAAAATCTGACATTTTGATGTTCATTTTTTGGGACCAGAAGTTACAGTTATCAAAAGAAAAAAAAAGGAGTAGTCAAAATAATTGTCAGATATAATAGATACATTTCTAATTTCATGCATATACAACAGTGAAATTGGCAAATAATGTAAAATGTGCAGCAGGTGAAAACCTGATACAGGCACTATATTGGTGTTTTGCACTTTGTAGATCAAAGACAGGTGATTCAGTCATCTTTCACCACACCTGAATTGAACATATGAGAGACACTTTTTTTTTTTCAGATTGATTGCCTTCCTCTGTCCTTTTCTAAGTTATTAGGAACTTGCTGGATTGAAATATTGTTTTGAGATTAAGTGATATATATGTGTTATATATATATATATATATATATATATATATATATATATATATATATATATATATATATATATATATATATGTAAAACTGAAAAACTTTCTGTACTAAAATAAGTCTGTAAGTGGTAACTTGTCATCAGTGCATAGGATATACACTTTGAGAAAATAAAAATGGCAGCATTATTGCTTGGTTGCTACATTAAATTATTGTTGAGCAATGTAAATGTTGTAACCTGAAGCTTGTTGACATAATTGATAAGAAAATAAAGTATATGTTCAAATTGGACTGAGGGCTTCTCTTGACATGTAGATATTTTTTATATCTCAACATTGATATAAGCAAGACAAATTTGGTAGTGATAATAGTCTATTGGATCAGGGATTTGTATTTTCATCAATTAATTGATCCAGCAGCCATCAGTTATTAAAATATAAAAAAAATCAGTTAATTTAATTTTTACAAATTGCTGTAGAGATATTTCACAGTTAGGAGGAAATTACAACACTTGACAGGTCTGTTAACAGTCACAGCAGTTTCATAATTACTAAAATAATCAGCATATTTAAAATAATATAGTTTGTACAAAACCGCATTGTGAGTGATATTCACATCTGTCATTCAGTGAATTTTCCAGTTAATGTCAATAAATGTTCTTAAAAGTAACTTAATTTGCTTCATGCATGAAGTATTTCAACACTGTCTTATTTTATTAAATATTAAATGACATCTCATTAAATATATGCTGAAAAATGGTGGTCCATTTACATCAAATTTTTTATGCTGCCATGACCTGTGGAAGAGTTGATTTATTTATTAAGGACTGATGAGCTTTCCTATTCATCTAAATTTGGCCATAATTAGTTACCCCCTTTGATTTCTTGGCAAGATCAGCAATAGACTCCTCCAGAAATCTGGATAAACAATTGGCAGGTTGTAGGTATGCAGGCCAATCTTTTTTAGCATGTATCAAATAAATAATATTGCAATGTATATCAATATGAATTATATTTAAATCATTCATGCATGAAATAAGTTCAATATTTTTTTTTTTACACTTTGAGACACTGGCATGAAAATTCAGTGAGAAACAGACATGGATATCATTTGCAGTGCTGTGGGAAATGAACATTACAAGGTTTTAATTTAAGTTGAAAATCTTATATATATCTATGTACTGGTATGATAGAATTGTCTGTTTACATACATACATACATACATACATACATACATACATACATACATACATACATACATACATACATACATACATACATACATACATACATACATACATACATACATACATACATACATACATACATACATACATACATACATACATACATACATACATACATACATACATACATACATACATACATACATACATACATACATACATACATACATATTCTCACTAACAAAGCAAACATATATTGATAGAATAAATAAATGGAAAGTGTGATAGGTACAATTAAGAAAAGCCTGTTATGCACTTAAATTAGTCTTAAATATGGATGGAGTGAAGTGTAAACAAGCAGATTATATATATATATTTTCTTTTTCAGGCTCATAATTTTGTAACTGTTAAATATATTTTGATGAAATTTTGCCCAGTTATATATAATTAGAAATCATATGTTGTGTGCCATAACCTTGCCCCATGTCTGAAGGTCAAGGTCACATAAAAGGAAAGATGCTAAGTCTGTGACTTGTGACCTTGTCTGTAGCATCTCTTGAACCACTAAACATATTGTAATGAAACCTCAAGCAATCAAATCTCATGTATTAATAGTATGTAACATACCAAGGTTACACACACTGCCTTAATTTTAAGGTCACGGCAAAAGAATATATAATTATATGTCTTGTATCCATACCTGAAGTATATTGATGATATTTTAATAAAACTTTGTGTACCTGCATATCAAGAGTTCACTCCGTTCCAACAAATGCCATGCCTCTTGCCTCAAGGTGAAGGTCATAGAAAAGGGCACTGTAATTCATTGATGTGATGCCCTCCTGACTCAGTGTCAACATTTTATGTCTTGGCTCAATAGTTCTATGTAAAGCAGCAGTCACATGAGGTTATAATATAAATCACTGTGGCCTATATCTTTATCCTGGCCATCACTTTTAACTCCTACATATATTCAACACTCTTCCATAATAGCATTAAATTCCCTATTTCAGAGACAAATGTCATTAGTAGGGAAAAGGCCATAATGCAATGTATATCACAGCCTTTTGGTGGTGGTGGGGTGACAGACAGGTTGATGAGGGCATTAAGTGGTGAGTGGGATTGAAGAAGTACATAATCTTGCTTATTGCAAGAAGTCAATATCAAATGATAAATTATGCTACATCAAATATTGCAATAAGGGAGATAATCATGGTATGATTTTCAGCTCTTTTTTGAGGGCAGCAGTTACAATGCAGTTCTTGAGTTTCATCCACAAGACAACTTTACTGCAGTAGTAAGCGATTGTGGGAGATCAGGTTTTAAAACTAAGGCTTGTGTGAGACGTTTGACCACAAAGTCTTATGCAGAGGGAACCAAACCATCTTCACAGGACAGCTTCAAGACTCAATGGAGATGGTTCTACACAGATAATTATGGGAGGAGGCACTTGTTGCAACCAGTAAGTTCTCAGTGTATGAAATAAGTTATTGACTGGATGTGTGATAAAGTTAGTAAGACAATCAAAATTTCAGTACTCGAGTTCAACGCTCTCAATGGCAATGATACACAAGTTCCCTACCATTTTCTAAGAATTCTGTCCTCTTTCTTAGATGTCCCTTGCTTTAATTTGTGAACAGTAATTAGTGTTTCATTGTAAACTTATTTTAAATATTTTCATTTAAAAATGAATAATTCATGATAGATAGATATGTGGGTAGGCAGAGCTATTGATAACATAGAAGAATCTTTCACAAACACACATAGACACACATGCACACACACACACACACACACACACACACACACACACACACACACACACACACACACACACAGATTTGATTAGTTAAAAAGACATATCAAAATCTCAAGGTTTTTAAACAGTTATTAATTTGTGAAAAGTATTAAAAGTTTCCTCTTTAAATGTTATACAATCATTATACCTTAGGTTGACTACTACTACCTCACAAATCCATCCCAGTTAACCATTTTTCTAGAAGCTCTACAATTTTAAGTTGGAGCAGTCTTCACTCCAAACTTTTCTTTATTCCACATGGCTGTTTCTGCAGAAATTAAACCTTTTAATTAAACCGAAAGGTTTAATTCATGTAGAAACAGACATATAAAGTCTTGCAAACACTTTTTTGTCTGTTTTATTTTTTTGTCTTGTCTATGTTTTGTATATGCTTTTGAAAAAGACTCATTAAGAGTCGGAAACACTCAGTGCACTTGAAAGGACTGTTATTCGCCATATGATTTGTGTGTGTATGTATATATGTGTGTGTATTTCTTATTTGAATTATGCCCTCTATTTCCCAGTATTCATATTTGCATTTAGCATTGTATTTAAGCAATACTTAATTTTCAAGTAGAAAACTTTCTGAGTTATTTTAGCAATATGATTTGAAAAGAGAATAATAGAAATAATATTGTAGCAAATTTTAACTGAGTAACCAGATTATATTATTGGAAGTGCAAGTTAGTAAAAATGCTTAATCAACTACCCTTAATTAATTTTTAAAATACTTTTATAAAAGTTCACAATAATGGCATTTTGAAAGATTTCTAAAACCATTTGAAACAACCAATTTACATGAGGGCAAATGCATACGTGTATTTAGATCAGACTGTTTGTCCTAATTTCTTTCATGTGAATAAAACATTACTGGAACTATTCATACATAACACTAAAATGAATAAAATTACAGATATTGCTCCTTTATAATCGGTATATGAACTACTTTTTTCCAACTGAATCAACACAGACATGTGAGTGCATCTATTTTTAGAAGGAGCAATTTTTGTAAATGTTACCGCTCACTTTATATAGCTTCATTTCAACAGTCCATTGATAGGATTGCAAATTGTTTTATTTTTTATTTCTCTAGATAATTGTAGTAATTTTAGGCATTGGATAGATAGAAAAGGCCGCGCTTCTTTTTTTGTATATTCACAAATACGAGTCAAGTCAGAAAACAACTTTGACCATACAGCGCTTCTCGCAAATTCCACAACAGCATTGTCCCATACATTTCTGACCTACATAATTTTAAAGTTTAATTTCAAATAGCATAATAACCAGGATTTGCTTTCTATGAATTGTATTTTTTTCTGAATATATGTGCACTATGATTTACGAAAACAGACAATTAAATAAACTTTAAACTGGTACACTTTGATGTATTTCCCTGTTACAGTTTCAAACTTATTTTATGATGAAATAGTGTACAAGAGGCAGTTAAAATGTCCAGATCACCAATTATTTTTAAAATACAAAATAGTTATTTACATACTATTGTAAAAGTTCCCAAACACAAATTTGTATGTTTTTATCATTAAAGATAACATTCGGGCAGTGATAGTTGCTGACTATGGAGAGGGTTAATGGTTAATCAGCTATCAAAACATGCCTGTGAATGAGCAAGAGATTGTTTGTCAATGTAATTGACAACAAAGCTAGGCCTAGCTACTGATTGCATACATTTCACTACAACACAAAACACTAGAACTAACCTGGCTAAGGCAAGGGGGCTCTAACTAGGCAGTCATAACAAAACAGGTAACATGCATTTATGTTGAGTGGAATTTACCATATCTGGATGTAGGGTCAAGTAACTTATGTATGGCTTGTGTCCATTGTGTGTCATGCCTAATCTATCATAATTTGTTGTTTTAAATTGTTTAATAGGAGCATTAATAATAGGCCTGTTATGAATAAAGTGTGATGAACTAAAGATAAAGAATCACAGATTTGACACTTTTATTTTAGGATGATTTTCTAATGTGCAGATCTTAAAAATGTTTGTCAATAGTTTTGATATCATTTTTTAAGATGTACATATGGTTTCTTTTCCAGGAATTACTGCAGTTCACCTTAGAGCAGAAGTTTACAAGGAATTGTCAGGACACATATCTGTTTTGCCGTGAAAACTATCAGGTTAAATACCGCATTGACTTCAAAAACATGAAGCAGATAAATATGGAAACGGGAACGGAGCGGAAACTTGTGCGACGTCCCTTGTTTGTGTCTGCAGAGGATGTTGAATCTAAACATTAGTAAGTTTGGGTTTGTTTTATTTTATTCAGTGTTGAAGATTGAATGAATAACTAATTTAAGTACTGGCAATTTGAGAGGTGTGATTTCATGGATTATATGGGTGAAAGAAAATACTTAAGCATTTAGTGAAAGCTGGAAAATGCATGGCCATCAAATTGCAAACTTAGTTCTTGAGGATTGCCTATTGACCAAAGCAAATTTGTATAAAAGGGTGTGTCATAGGTGTCAATGAAATTTTAAACAATATAGTACAGAAGTTTTGAGTGTTTGGGAAAAACATATATAAAAATTATCATTTCTTCACATTGAGCATTGTGCAATCAAGTTTTTATTGTTCATACATTTTTTAAAAATAGTCTTGTGAAAGATATATAGTGTATACTTTTTATTGTTTAGTTTTTAGGGGGGATGTGGTACTCAGTTTTTGTCAATTTAAGTACCTGTGTACAATTCAAATCCAAAACAGCACAGATCCAGATCTGCAATTGCCAAATGTGCTGGCAGATCTTAGTCTATGCAGTCTTTTGTTGAGTAATCAGTAAAACAAACAGCATAGACCCTGATTTGCCAGCACAGGATATGATAGCAGGTCTTTTTAAGTGTTATTGGCATTTCAACCTGTAAGCAAGATATACAGTATCTTTATCCATGTCTTTTGTAATATCCAGTCTTGTGATCAACAATCCACAAATGACTTTATAGTATGCATATTTTTTCCTGTAACTCAAATACAGTCCTTTCCACACAGTTTTTGGTTAGTTTGAGTGGAATTTTTGCTCTAATTGTTGCTGTCTGTAAAACAATCCATTCAAATTGAAATGAAGAAATAATAATTAAAAATATGATTTCTCACTTCTCAAGAGGAATCAGCTCTGAATGGTTGAGGTAATTGTTAAAACATATTGGATAGTACTACTGTAATGAAAAATATACTGGGCCCTTTTCGATCCTAAAATACATTACTTGATTAACAAATAAATGCATGAATAAATAAACAAATTAAAGACTACGATCGCATAAGGTAAGAGAATTCAACATCTTTGTGTTTATGGATGTGTGTGTGTGTGTGATTTGGATTTTTAACGTAGCTTTAAAAAAATTTCAGTCATTCTGCTATGATTTACAGTGTGGCACTTTTTAGTGATGTCCTGCAATGGGGCATCATACTGCAGACATGTAGCATCATGTCCCACCCAGTGTCATTATCCTGGCACCATGCCAACCAATCCAAACACTCACCTCTTAATGCTAAGTGCCGAGTGATGCAGCTGCTCAGAGGTCTCGATAGGATTTTAAAACTAGGAGTCCAGGACTCCTAATTTGGTAAAAATAGAAGTCCCACCAGCAAAAGTTGCAGTTCCACTAAGCAAGACATCACATACTTTCTTCTCCACTTCCCTCCTGTTGCATCCAAACTGTATGTTCTAGCAACTTTAGCAAAGGTCTGAATCTCATTCATCATTTTTCCATTTAACTCCAAAAATGGGACATGAAATAAATAACAGTGATTGTGCTGGGCTTTGCCATTGTCCAAAAGTGTGATTTTGTTTTACATATTGGCAACAAAATATGCCATCTGGCAATTTTTTGGTGACTACATTTTTGGCTGATAAAATAAGTATATACAGTCTTGAGTTTGAAGTGGAGAAATTCAAAGACACCATGGCAGGAAGCTGCAAACTTAGATATGAAAATTTATTGTTACATAAACAAATCCATATTTCATATTGACAAACCACCATAATGGTACATTGTTATAATCCACATATGTGGAGATCTGACCTTAATATTGTATGCTGTAATAAAATCAAAATAGCCATGCAACTGTCAAGCTACAATCAACCACCTGCAGGTGGAAATGTAAAATGACTACAGTCAACCATACAAGAAGCAAATTTTTAAAAAAAAGACCAAAAGAAAAAAAGAACTAGTTTTATTGCAACTTCATTGAAAACTGATTACCTTTGAAGCATATATATATATATATATATATATATATATATATATATATATATATATATATATATATATATATATATATATACTAAGGAAATTTTTTAACAATTGTCTCAATGGTCTACAATTACAATTATTTGATGTTGCCACAGCAATAACGAATGGATATTTGTTAGGTCCTCCAAAGGGAGCCTTTAGTGGTGCCTTCAATAACACATATGCACCTTCATCAAAGCAAGCCAGCCACCTTTGTTCAAAGAAGTCATCAACATACTCAGATGCAAATTTGTAAAAATAAAGAGCCAATATTTTTTTTTTATATTTTATATATATTTAGTAATTCATTCATTGCACTTTCAAAAGCTGGTATTGTCTAGTCTGGCAAAATTCATTTTCTCTACTTTAAAAGCTGCTAAGGATAGCATACTTTAGACAAATTCAGGTTGATATTTTGAGCACAAGGGAGCAGTCATTTTATGTATAAGTGTAGGTAGATCATTTACAATTTCCAAAAGTGCAATATAAAAAAATGCCAGCCCCATTATATAAAAGTAACACAGAGGTATTCTTTTCACTATGCACGTTTTAAATGCAGACAGCATCACCTTACATACATCACTCTCTCAAAAGTATACAATAACTGGTGAGTGACCCCTTACTTTACTCTTGCTGTAGAATACCTATATACCATTCACATTACTCTTGTTGTAGGATATTTACATACCATTCACTTTACTCTTGTTGTAGGATATTTACATACCATTACTTTACTCTTGTTGTAGGATACCTACATACCATTCACTTTACTATTGCTGTAGAATACCTACATACTATTCACTTTACTCTTGTTGTAGGATACCTACATGCCATTCACATTACTCTTGTGGTTGCATACCTATATGCCATTCACATTACTCTTGATGTAGGATACCTATATACGATTCACTTTATTCTTGATGTAGGATACCTACATACCATTCACATTACTCTTGTTGTAGGATACCTACATGCCATTCACTTTACTCTTGTTGTTGCATACCTACATGCCATTCACTTTATTCTTGTTGTTGCATACCTACATGCCATTCACTTTATTCTTGTTGTTGCATACCTACATGCCATTCACTTTATTCTTGTTGTTGCATACCTACATGCCATTCACTTTACTCTTGTTGTAGAATACCTACATACCATTCACTTTACTCTTGTTGTAGGACACCTACATGCCATTCACATTACTCTTGTAGTAGCCTCACTGGATATCTACATACCATTCACTTTACTCTTGTTGTAGGATACCTACATGCCATTCACTTTACTCTTGTTGTTGCATACCTACATGCCATTCACTTTACTCTTGTTGTAGAATACCTACATACCATTCATATTACTCTTGTTGTAGGATACATACATACCATTCACTTTACTCTTGTTGCAGAATACCTACATACCATTCACTTTATTCTTCTTGTTGCATACCTACATGCCATTCACTTTACTCTTGTTGTAGAATACCTACATACCATTCACTGTACTCTTGTTGTAGAATACCTACATACCATTCACTTTATTCTTGTTGTTGCATACCTACATGCCATTCACTTTACTCTTGTTATAGGATACCTACATACCATTCACTTTACTCTTGTTGTAGGATACCTACATGCCATTCACATTACTCTTGTTGTAGCCTCACTGGATATCTACATACCATTCACTTTACTCTTGTTGTAGGATACCTACATACCATTCACATCACTCTTGCTGTAGGATACCTACATACTATTCACTTTACTCTTGTTGTAGGATACCTACAGGCCATTCACATTACTCTTGTTGTAGAATACCTACATACCATTCACATTACTCTTGTTGTAGGATACCTACATGCCATTCACATTACTCTTGTTTTTGCATACCTACATACCATTCACTTTACTCTTGTTGTAGAATACCTACATACCATTCACTTTACTCTTGTTGTAGGATACCTACATACCATTCACTTTACTCTTGTTGTAGGATACCTTGTAACATACCATTCACATAACTCTTGTTGTAGGATACCTACATACCATTCACATTACTCTTGTTAAAGGATACCTTGTAACATACCATTCACATAACTCTTGTTGTAGGATACCTACATACCATTCACTTTACTCTTGTTGTAGGATACCTTGTAACATACCATTCACATAACTCTTGTTGTAGGATACCTACATGCCATTCACATTACTCTTGTTGTAGAATACCTACATACCATTCACATTACTCTTGTTGTAGGATGCCTACATGCCATTCACATTACTCTTGTTTTTGCATACCTACATGCCATTCACTTTACTCTTGTTGTTGCATGCCTACATGCCATTCACTTTTTTCTTGTTGTTGCATACCTACATGCCATTCACTTTATTCTTGTTGTTGCATACCTACATGCCATTCACTTTACTCTTGTTGTTGCATACCTACATGCCATTCACTTTACTCTTGTTGTAGAATACCTACATACCATTCACTTTACTCTTGTTGTAGGACACCTACATGCCATTCACATTACTCTTGTTGTAGGACACCTACATGCCATTCACATTACTCTTGTTGTAGGATACCTACATGCCATTCACATTACTCTTGTTGTAGAATACCTACATACCATTCACATTACTCTTGTTGTAGAATACCTACATACCATTCACATTACTCTTGTTGTAGGATACCTACATGCCATTCACATTACTCTTGTTTTTGCATACCTACATGCCATTCACTTTACTCTTGTTGATGCATGCCTACATGCCATTCACTTTATTCTTGTTGTTGCATACCTACATGCCATTCACTTTATTCTTGTTGTTGCATACCTACATGCCATTCACTTTATTCTTGTTGTTGCATACCTACATGCCATTCACTTTATTCTTGTTGTTGCATACCTACATGCCATTCACTTTACTCTTGTTGTAGGACACCTACATGCCATTCACATTACTCTTGTAGTAGCCTCACTGGATATCTACATACCATTCACTTTACTCTTGTTGTAGGATACCTACATGCAATTCACTTTACTCTTGTTGTTGCATACCTACATGCCATTCACTTTACTCTTGTTGTTGCATACCTACATGCCATTCACTTTATTCTTGTTGTTGCATACCTACATGCCATTCACTTTATTCTTGTTGTTGCATACCTACATGCCATTCACTTTATTCTTGTTGTTGCATACCTACATGCCATTCACTTTACTCTTGTTGTAGAATACCTACATACCATTCACTTTACTCTTGTTGTAGGACACCTACATGCCATTCACATTACTCTTGTAGTAGCCTCACTGGATATCTACATACCATTCACTTTACTCTTGTTGTAGGACACCTACATGCCATTCACATTACTCTTGTTGTAGCCTCACTGGATATCTACATACCATTCACTTTACTCTTGTTGTAGGATACCTACATACCATTCACATCACTCTTGCTGTAGGATACCTACATACTATTCACTTTACTCTTGTTGTAGGATACCTACATGCCATTCACATTACTCTTGTTGTAGAATACCTACATACCATTCACATTACTCTTGTTGTAGGATACCTACATGCCATTCACATTACTCTTGTTTTTGCATACCTACATATCATTCACTTTACTCTTGTTGTAGAATACCTACATACCATTCACTTTACTCTTGTTGTAGGATACCTACATACCATTCACTTTGCTCTTGTTGTAGGATACCTTGTAACATACCATTCACATAACTCTTGTTGTAGGATACCTACATACCATTCACATTACTCTTGTTGTAGGATACCTACATACCATTCACATTACTCTTGTTGTAGGATACCTACATGCCATTCACATTACTCTTGTTTTTGCATACCTACATGCCATTCACTTTACTCTTGTTGTTGCATGCCTACATGCCATTCACTTTTTTCTTGTTGTTGCATACCTACATGCCATTCACTTTATTCTTGTTGTTGCATACCTACATGCCATTCACTTTATTCTTGTTGTTGCATACCTACATGCCATTCACTTTACTCTTGTTGTAGAATACCTACATACCATTCACTTTACTCTTGTTGTAGGATACATACATACCATTCACTTTACTCTTGTTGCAGAATACCTACATACCATTCACTTTATTCTTCTTGTTGCATACCTACATGCCATTCACTTTACTCTTGTTGTAGAATACCTACATACCATTCATTGTACTCTTGTTGTAGAATACCTACATACCATTCACTTTATTCTTGTTGTTGCATACCTACATGCCATTCACTTTACTCTTGTTATAGGATACCTACATACCATTCACTTTACTCTTGTTGTAGGATACCTACATGCCATTCACATTACTCTTGTTGTAGCCTCACTGGATATCTACATACCATTCACTTTACTCTTGTTGTAGGATACCTACATACCATTCACATCACTCTTGCTGTAGGATACCTACATACTATTCACTTTACTCTTGTTGTAGGATACCTACAGGCCATTCACATTACTCTTGTTGTAGAATACCTACATACCATTCACATTACTCTTGTTGTAGGATACCTACATGCCATTCACATTACTCTTGTTTTTGCATACCTACATACCATTCACTTTACTCTTGTTGTAGAATACCTACATACCATTCACTTTACTCTTGTTGTAGGATACCTATATACCATTCACTTTACTCTTGTTGTAGGATACCTTGTAACATACCATTCACATAACTCTTGTTATAGGATACCTACATACCATTCACATTACTCTTGTTAAAGGATACCTTGTAACATACCATTCACATAACTCTTGTTGTAGGATACCTACATACCATTCACTTTACTCTTGTTGTAGGATACCTTGTAACATACCATTCACATAACTCTTGTTGTAGGATACCTACATGCCATTCACATTACTCTTGTTGTAGAATACCTACATACCATTCACATTACTCTTGTTGTAGGATGCCTACATGCCATTCACATTACTCTTGTTTTTGCATACCTACATGCCATTCACTTTACTCTTGTTGTTGCATGCCTACATGCCATTCACTTTTTTCTTGTTGTTGCATACCTACATGCCATTCACTTTATTCTTGTTGTTGCATACCTACATGCCATTCACTTTACTCTTGTTGTTGCATACCTACATGCCATTCACTTTACTCTTGTTGTAGAATACCTACATACCATTCACTTTACTCTTGTGTAGGACACCTACATGCCATTCACATTACTCTTGTTGTAGGACACCTACATGCCATTCACATTACTCTTGTTGTAGGATACCTACATGCCATTCACATTACTCTTGTTGTAGAATACCTACATACCATTCACATTACTCTTGTTGTAGAATACCTACATACCATTCACATTACTCTTGTTGTAGGATACCTACATGCCATTCACATTACTCTTGTTTTTGCATACCTACATGCCATTCACTTTACTCTTGTTGATGCATGCCTACATGCCATTCACTTTATTCTTGTTGTTGCATACCTACATGCCATTCACTTTATTCTTGTTGTTGCATACCTACATGCCATTCACTTTATTCTTGTTGTTGCATACCTACATGCCATTCACTTTATTCTTGTTGTTGCATACCTACATGCCATTCACTTTACTCTTGTTGTAGGACACCTACATGCCATTCACATTACTCTTGTAGTAGCCTCACTGGATATCTACATACCATTCACTTTACTCTTGTTGTAGGATACCTACATGCCATTCACTTTACTCTTGTTGTTGCATACCTACATGCCATTCACTTTACTCTTGTTGTTGCATACCTACATGCCATTCACTTTATTCTTGTTGTTGCATACCTACATGCCATTCACTTTATTCTTGTTGTTGCATACCTACATGCCATTCACTTTATTCTTGTTGTTGCATACCTACATGCCATTCACTTTACTCTTGTTGTAGAATACCTACATACCATTCACTTTACTCTTGTTGTAGGACACCTACATGCCATTCACATTACTCTTGTAGTAGCCTCACTGGATATCTACATACCATTCACTTTACTCTTGTTGTAGGACACCTACATGCCATTCACATTACTCTTGTTGTAGCCTCACTGGATATCTACATACCATTCACTTTACTCTTGTTGTAGGATACCTACATACCATTCACATCACTCTTGCTGTAGGATACCTACATACTATTCACTTTACTCTTGTTGTAGGATACCTACATGCCATTCACATTACTCTTGTTGTAGAATACCTACATACCATTCACATTACTCTTGTTGTAGGATACCTACATGCCATTCACATTACTCTTGTTTTTGCATACCTACATATCATTCACTTTACTCTTGTTGTAGAATACCTACATACCATTCACTTTACTCTTGTTGTAGGATACCTACATACCATTCACTTTGCTCTTGTTGTAGGATACCTTGTAACATACCATTCACATTACTCTTGTTGTAGGATACCTACATACCATTCACATTACTCTTGTTGTAGGATACCTACATACCGTTCACATTACTCTTGTTGTAGGATACCTACATGCCATTCACATTACTCTTGTTTTTGCATACCTACATGCCATTCACTTTACTCTTGTTGTTGCATGCCTACATGCCATTCA
The DNA here is from genome assembly GCA_016746295.1 of Potamilus streckersoni. Taxonomy (NCBI): domain Eukaryota; kingdom Metazoa; phylum Mollusca; class Bivalvia; order Unionida; family Unionidae; genus Potamilus; species Potamilus streckersoni. The sequence goes on along the minus strand of JAEAOA010001385.1, from coordinate 4,576,544 downwards.
CTTTTTTCTTGTTGTTGCATACCTACATGCCATTCACTTTATTCTTGTTGTTGCATACCTACATGCCATTCACTTTATTCTTGTTGTTGCATACCTACATGCCATTCACTTTACTCTTGTTGTAGAATACCTACATACCATTCACTTTACTCTTGTTGTAGGACACCTACATGCCATTCACATTACTCTTGTTGTAGGACACCTACATGCCATTCACATTACTCTTGTTGTAGGATACCTACATGCCATTCACATTACTCTTGTTGTAGAATACCTACATACCATTCACATTACTCTTGTTGTAGAATACCTACATACCATTCACATTACTCTTGTTGTAGGATACCTACATGCCATTCACATTACTCTTGTTTTTGCATACCTACATGCCATTCACATTACTCTTGTTTTTGCATACCTACATATCATTCACTTTACTCTTGTTGTAGAATACCTACATACCATTCACTTTACTCTTGTTGTAGGATACCTACATACCATTCACTTTGCTCTTGTTGTATGATACCTTGTAACATTCCATTCACATAACTCTTGTTGTAGGATACCTACATACCATTCACATTACTCTTGTTGTAGGATACCTTGTAACATACCATTCACATAACTCTTGTTGTAGTATACCTATATACCATTTACTTTACTCTTGTTGTAGAATACCTACATGCCATTCACTTTACTCTTGTTGTAGGATACCTACATACCATTCACTTTACTCTTGTTGTAGAATACCTACATACCATTCACTTTACTCTTAATGTAGGATACCTACATACCATTCACTTTACTCTTGTTGTAGGATACCTACATGCCATTCACTTTACTCTTGTTGTAGGATACCTACATACCATTCACTTTACTCTTGTTGTAGAATACCTACATACCATTCACTTTACTCTTGATGTAGGATACCTACATACCATTCACTTTATTATTGCTATAGCATACCTACATACCATTCACTTTACTATTGCTATAGCATACCTACATGCCATTCACTTTACTCTTGATGTAGGATATCTACATACCATTCACTTTACTCTTGTTGTAGGATACCTACATACCATTCACATCACTCTTGCTGTAGGATACCTACATACTATTCACTTTACTCTTGTTGTAGGATACCTACATGCCATTCACATTACTCTTGTTGTAGAATACCTACATACCATTCACATTACTCTTGTTGTAGGATACCTACATGCCATTCACATTACTCTTGTTTTTGCATACCTACATATCATTCACTTTACTCTTGTTGTAGAATACCTACATACCATTCACTTTACTCTTGTTGTAGGATACCTACATGCCATTCACTTTACTCTTGTTGTAGAATACCTACGTACTATTCACTTTACTCTTGTTGTAGAATACCTACATACTATTCACTTTACTCTTGATGTAGGATACCTACATGCCATTCACTTTACTCTTGATGGAGGATACCTACATACCATTCACTTTACTCTTGTTGTAGAATACCTACATACTATTCACTTTACTCTTGATGTAGGATACCTACATGCCATTCACTTTACTCTTGATGGAGGATACCTACATACCATTCACTTTACTCTTGTTGTAGGATACCTACATGCCATTCACTTTACTCTTGTTGTAGGATACCTACATACCATTCACTTTACTCTTGTTGTAGGATACCTACATGCCATTCACTTTACTCTTGATGGAGGATACCTACATGCCATTCACTTTACTCTTCATGTAGGATACCTACATACCATTCACTTTACTATTGCAAGCAACACAGACCCTGATCTGTTTGCTATTATTCTATGGCAGATCATAATCTATGTTGTTTGCATTTGGACTCAACTTATAAGCAAGTATATATTGTACATGATGCAATATGTGACATATCAGTTTGTGAATACAAATACTGTTGTTGCTTTCATTGATTTTCTGTGATGATAATGACACATTATAACATTTTAAGAATGTATCAACTTCAGTGATTCAATTTTCTTTTTGTGTATTCAAACTATTTTTCAGAGAGATATGCACTATTTTTTTATGCTAGACTCATCTTCATCATGGGTAAGTGTTGGGATGCACGGGTATATTCACTTAGCAAATTTGCTCATCTGTCCATTTATTCAAAATATTTACAGAATTTGTGTTGATCATTTTTACAGCCCTAAGAAGATAGTGATCCCTACTGGGGTAAATGCCACACCTTTACCAGCTGGCTGGGTTTCATGGGATCTAGCACATGCCTTTGAACTAGTGGAGCTGAAACAAGACTCTGTTGAATTCAGAAAGGTGGAAAGCTCCTTCTTCGCCACTCTTCCAAGCCAGACATTTCAAATAGTTTATATTTGTCGAGTTCAAAACATGGAATTGTGGATGGCCTATGATGGGTTAGTATTATTCAGCATTTTGCACCAGATATTTACAGCAATGTTGTCTCACACTGACCAAAACAGCTTATGCATTGGTCTGTCATCAGTCATGTAATATCCATCAGTTAGCACAAATTTGTTATTGCTACTCCTCCTATACTACTTGGATGTTTGCCAAGAAACTTTATATACAAATTCATCGCAAGGTCTACTTGGGCCTAAATGAAATTGGTTCTGTTCCGACATGCAATATGGCCACCATAATGATAGTCTTGAAAATCTTGGTATCACTACTATAGAACGGATTGTCATGTCTATGTGGGGTTTTCACGGAAAAACTTATGTAGTTGGTTCTAAATGAAATGTTGCAGATCTAACATCCAATATGGCCACCATAATAGTTATCATTAAATCATTATATAGCATCTCCTTTTGAACTGATGTTTCTATTGATATGTGAGTGAGTTTCTCTATATTACTTCTAATGATGTCTAGTTTATCCTAAATGAAAGTAATGTCTCTTGTACAACCATTATGGTCACCTTCAACACCTTATTGTTGTTCATCTAAGTGGATAGTCATATCAACATGGCATTTTCACTGTAAAACTTGTTATGGTGTTGTGTGGGTTCAAACTGAAAATGGCACTAATCCGACTTTTATTTTCATGGCCATGGCGACCATCTTGGAAATCTCATTATTGCTACATATCCATAATTAATTGAATGTAATTAATCTAGTTATTGCTACATCTCCATAAATGATGGATGTAATTAATGTAGTTATTGATACATGTCCATAATTGATGGATTTAAATAATCTAGTTATTGCTTCATGTCCATAATTAATGGATGTAATTAATCTAGTTATTGCTACATGTCCATAAATGATGAATGTAATTAATCTAGTTATTGCTACATGTCCATAATTGATGGATTTAAATAATCTAGTTATTGCTACATGTCCATAAATGATGAATGTAATTAATCTAGTTATTGCTACATCTCCATACATGATGAATGTAATTAATCTAGTTATTGCTACATGTCCATAATTGATGGATTTAAATAATCTAGTTATTGCTACATGTCCATAAATGATGGATGTAATTAATCTAGTTATTGCTACATGTCCATAATTGATGGATTTAAATAATCTAGTTATTGCTACATGTCCATAAATGATGGATGTAGTTAATCTAGTTATTGCTACATGTCCATAATTGATGGATGTAATTTAGTCTAGTTATTGCTACATCTCCATGATAATAATAATAATGAAGTCTTTATTTTATGAGGATGACACAATTAGTTCAAAAACTAATCTCCTTTGTGGCCCTTGATTATCTACATATGTATAAGGAAATATATAAAATACAATTGGGAAACAAATATCATACAGAAAAATTATAATGGAATGGTATCAATAAGAACAATTAACATATGAAGCATTGTGTACACCAATATGCATGATTGAAAACTGTTTTACACACACATACATGTGAACACATAGAGATATTTCATATAATATATACATGTACAAATATGCCACAAGGTAAGCCAATATAGACATTACCTGGATTGCATCCATTTGAAACATCTATGATGAAATGAAGGCAATGATGATACTTCTTTAACAGCTTTAGGTAGACATTTCCAATTGATTGGACCCGAGAAAGCCAAATTATTTTTATACAATTCATTTTTTGGCTTAGGAAGAAGAAAATTATCATGGTATCAATAGACTGAAACTGTATTGATATTATTTGTCCTCTTACTGAACATAGTTGGGCATAGAGTCATTAGAAATTTCATACATATCTGTTGAGTGGTTATCAGCATCACTTTGGTTAATTGATATATGTAATTAATGTAGTAATTGCTACATCTCCATAATTGATGTAAGGAATGTAGTTATTCTACATCTCCATAATTGATAGATTTAATCAATGTTGTTTTTGTAACATCCCTGTACAGTCCTACCCACTTATGTAGATGTCACTTATGTGGACAAGCCACCAATCTCTACAAAAAAGCAAAGTCCTGGTCTCTTGGTCTACTACTACTATTACTACCAAAATTGTAGTAGGTCAACATCAAGATAAAAAAAATAAAGGCACATGTTGACAGAATCTCTTGGTCCCATCTGGGACAAATCCTTTGTTGTCTTATCATTTATGTTGACAAGCTGCCAGTTCCTACCCATTCTTTGTTCAACAATTAGTTGATCTTGCCACCAGGCTTTAATTTTACGACCATTTTATGTCAGCTAGCAGCCAGTTCTGATATGTACTTTATTCAACAATTAGTTGATCTTGCTGTCAAGCTTTAATGTTGTGATCAGATTTTAAAAAAACAGGCACAAAAGCAAGCTTTTGTTGGGTCCTATAAAGTTGGCCTCTCACAGCCACCTAAATAAAAGTAATGAAATCTGATCTGATTCTTGCATTTTCCAAAGTGATCTGTGATTAAAACAGGTTTATTGTGCTGTGAAAGTTACCTATTTCACCTTTTTTATTTACTATCCTTACCAAGGGCAGTGTAAACACAGATTAAATTTACAGTCTTAGGAAACTAAATATCTGACCAATAAGGGACATTGAGGGTTGGGCATCTCATAAAGATGTCTTTGAAAAATTTTTAATTTATTGGGCTGTCATTGTTACAATATTGTATCATACTAATCATTTTCTTTAAATACCTTATTAGCATGTGCTAATGTGTACAATATTATGCCTTCATTAAACATACCAGCCACATATCACTTGTTCACTTTTATGGACTAATTGTCAGGATGACTTCTATAACTATATACAAGTACTGGTTAAATCAACTTGTTGACAGGTTTTCATTTCCCAATGAATAGCCCCATCCCCTTGGTAACCTCAATAAGATGGGAACAGACTAACCAAAATGTAGACCAATTTAAGTACATGTACAAGTAACATGTAAATAACTAATATAATGCCCACATTGAAAAATTTTAATGCTTTTCATATCAGGATGTGACTGATGCAATATTTTATTGTGGATTTTATTACACAAGGTAACCAAAATGTAATTTGTCAATATACAAGTGTCTTTCACACTGGTTTTGTCTTCATGTATACATGTACAGTGGAAGAGTGGTCTAAAGCGATCATGGTTATGGACCACTGCTATCTCACCTCTCTCTGTGGGAGTTTAACCACAGAAGTCTGTAGTTTTATCAATAAAGCATGACAAAATTTCTGACAATATGAAATCACCATAACTGTATTATAATAATATAATAATATAATATTATAATACTGTTAATGTGATTTCATGTTGACAGAAATTTTGTCATGCTTTATTGATAAAACTGCAGTGTCTGGTGGTTTAACTTGCATCTTTTTCTGACTTCACCAACACTTATCTTGACATCCACTTATGTTGACAATTTTTCCTTGGGCCTGAGCATATCAATATAAGCTGGTAGCACTGTAGTTGATAGATGTAATAAATCTAGTTATTGCTACATCTCTATAGTTGATAGATGTAATAAATATAGTTATTGCTACATCTCTATAGTTGATAGATGTAATAAATATAGTTATTGCTAAATCTTTATAGTTGATAGATGTAATAAATCTAGTTATTGCTACATCTCTACAGTTGATAGATGTAATAAATCTAGTTATTGCTACATCTCTATAGTTGATAGATTTAATAAATCTAGTTATTGCTACATCTCTATAGTTGATGTAATAAATCTAGTTATTGCTACATCTCCACAATTGAATGACATAATGACATGGGTTTCTCAGATGAACATCCATCCTTGTAATATATAGTTGGTACTAAATTAACATGATGCTGATCAGAGCTGTAGTCTGTATGCATACACAGAAAGTCTCTTTACACAACAGATATGAACTTATTATGCTTACATTTTTGTGTTCTTACAATCGATGTTAAATTATCCTGTTCACACAACTGATATGAAATTATCCTGTTCACACAACAGATGTGAAATTATTCTGTTCACACAACAGATATGAAATTATTCTGTTCACACAACAGATATGAAATTATTCTGTTCAAACAACATGTGAAATCTTTCTGTTCACACAACAGATGTGAAATTATCCTGTTCACACAACAGATATGAAATTATTCAGTTAACACAACAGATGTGAAATTATTATGTTCACACAACATGTGAAATCATTTTGTTCACACAACAGATATGAAATTATTCTGTTCACACAACAGATATGAAATTATTCTGTTCAAACAACAGATGTGAAATTATTCTGTTCACACAACAGATATGAAATTATTCTGTTCACACAACAGATATGAAATTATTCTGTTCAAACAACAGATGTGAAATTATCCTGTTCACACAACTGATATGAAATTATTCTGTTCACACAACAGATGTGAAATTATTCTGTTCACACAACAGATATGAAATTATTCAGTTAACACAACAGATGTGAAATTATTCTGTTCACACAACATGTGAAATCTTTCTGTTCACACAACAGATATAGAAATTATTCTGTTCACACAATTGATATGAAATTATTCTATTCACAAAACAGATGTGAAATTATTCTGTTCACACAACAGATATGAAATTATTTAGTTAACACAACATATGTGAAATTATTCTGTTCACACAACATGTGAAATCATTCTTTTCACACAACAGTTATGAAATTATTCTGTTCACACAACAGATATGAAATTATTATGTGTACAACAAGTTATTCTGTTCAAAAACCAGATTTGAAATTATATTGTTCATGCAACAAATATAAAATTATGTTTACAAATGGATATGAAATTATTCTGTTCATATGACAGCTAATAAATTTTTCTGCTTTCACAAAAGATATGAAATTAATTTCTTTACAGAACATGAAATTATTATGATTATAAAGTTAATACAGAATTGTGAGATGATCTAACAATTCATAAAACAGACATGAAAATATAGTTATGCTGGACACAATTACAGACTGACAAATGCCTATTGCACTTCCATAGGGCAGAGAGTAAGAAAATGAACCTAAAGATGTCGTTTGTCATTTGACAGAATGCAGTCTTGTGTTTTTAATGACAAAGATGAAATATGTCCATGTTGACCCATCACCTAACATATGTTGTGATAATTCAACACAAAGAAACGGTACTTCTATATGCTTAATCACAAAGCATCATAAATTAAATCATCACTGACTTAAAATCTACACTGATCTTAGTTTATTCCTGCTTTAAAAACAATAACCAATCTTAGCTTAGCTTTGTCCTGTTTTAAAAGCAATAACAAATCCTAGTTTATTCCTGCTTTAAAAACAATAGGTGGACTAATTAGTTGCTCAACATATTTGAGATACCTCTGTTAAACAGAATATCAAAGGATGCCTTATATGGTTATTCTTTGTGACCCTTAACCCCATTAACCTAAACTTTGCCTTCCTTTAAAGACAAGTTTGGAATATTGAATGACCCTGGCTCTAATGAGAAGGGTTGTAACTCATATCTCTTCCCAAATATGACATTTTTCTTTAGAGATAGATTGAAATTACTGGCAAATAGATGAAGACATCTGACTTTGCACTGGCACAAAATTCAATATCAGCTTCAGTAACACAGCTACATTTCCCACCATCCAGCAAAAAAATTTGTTTTGACCCTGTGAGATAAAAACTTAGGGGTAAATTCAGAACTTAATGTATATTTTTTGGAAGAGTTTTGAAACTGAATGTTCACTATAGTGGCTGATGTTCAACTATCGCACTCATAACTACAGCAGTGCAATCTACCCCCCCCCATGATTAACAGAATCAACCCTGCTGTCATTTTGACAAATATTTACCATGTAATGACTAAAATGGGCATCAAAAACGTAATTGTTAATAAAGTTTTGAATTTTTAATTGTTGAATATTTTGTCACTGCAGATAAGACAATAAATGTTGAATATTTTGTCACTGCAGATAAGACAATAAATGTTGAATTTTTTTGTCACTGCAGATAAGACAATAAATGTTGAATATTTTGTCACTGCAGATAAGGCAATAAATGTTGAATATTTTGTCACTGTAGATAAGACAATAAATGTTGAATATTTTGTCACTGCAGATAAGACAATAAATGTTGAATTTTTTGTCACTGCAGATAAGGCAATAAATGTTGAATATTTTGTCACTGCAGATAAGGCATTAATGTTGAATATTTTGTCACTGCAGATAAGACAATAAATGTTGAATATTTTGTCACCTCAGATAAGACAATAAATGTTGAATTTTTTGTCACTGCAGATAAGACAATAAATGTTGAATATTTTGTCACTGCAGATAAGACAATGAATGTTGAATATTTTGTCACTGCAGATAAGACAATAAATATTGAATATTTTGTCACTGCAGATAAGACAATAAATGTTGAATATTTTGTCACTGCAGATAAGACAATAAATGTTGAATATTTTGTCACTGCAGATAAGACAATAAATGTTGAATATTTTGTCACTGCAGATAAGACAATAAATGTTGAATATTTTGTCACTGCAGATAAGACAATAAATGTTGCATATTTTGTCACTGCAGATAAGACAATAAATGTTGAATATTTTGTCACTGCAGATAAGACAATAAATGTTGAATATTTTGTCACTGCAGATAAGACAATAAATGTTGAATATTTTGTCACTGCAGATAAGACAATGAATGTTGAATATTTTGTCACTGCAGATAAGACAATAAATGTTGAATATTTTGTCACTGCAGATAAGACAATAAATGTTGAATATTTTGTCACTGCAGATAAGACAATAAATGTTTAATATTTTGTCACTGCAGATAAAACAATAAATGTTGAATTTTTTGTCACTGCAGATAAGGCAATAAATGTTGAATATTTTGTCACTGCAGATAAGACAATAAATGTTGAATATTTTGTCACTGCAGATAAGACAATAAATGTTGAATATTTTGTCACTGCAGATAAGACAATAAATGTTGCATATTTTGTCACTGCAGATAAGACAATAAATGTTGCATATTTTGTCACTGCAGATAAGACAATAAATGTTGAATATTTTGTCACTGCAGATAAGACAATAAATGTTGAATATTTTGTCACTGCAGATAAGACAATGAATGTTGAATATTTTGTCACTGCAGATAAGACAATAAATGTTGAATATTTTGTCACTGCAGATAAGACAATAAATGTTGAATATTTTGTCACTGCAGATAAGACAATAAATGTTGAATATTTTGTCACTGCAGATAAGACAATAAATGTTGCATATTTTGTCACTGCAGATAAGGCAATAAATGTTGAATATTTTGTCACTGCAGATAAGACAATAAATGTTGAATATTTTGTCACTGCAGATAAGACAATAAATGTTGCATATTTTGTCACTGCAGATAAGACAATAAATGTTGAATATTTTGTCACTGCAGATAAGACAATAAATGTTGAATATTTTGTCACTGCAGATAAGACAATAAATGTTGCATGTTTTGTCACTGCAGATAAGACAATAAATGTTGAATATTTTGTCACTGCAGATAAGACAATAAATGTTGAATATTTTGTCACTGCAGATAAGACAATGAATGTTGAATATTTTGTCACTGCAGAAAAGACAATAAATGTTGAATATTTTGTCACTGCAGATAAGACAATAAATGTTGAATATTTTGTCACTGCAGATAAGACAATAAATGTTGAATATTTTGTCACTGCAGATAAGACAATAAATGTTGAATATTTTGTCACTGCAGATAAGACAATGAATGTTGAATATTTTGTCACTGCAGATAAGACAATAAATGTTGAATATTTTGTCACTGCAGATAAGACAATGAATGTTGAATATTTTGTCATTGTGTTTCAGACAGAAGAGGAGCATGAAAGTCAGCTTGGAGAGATCCGGTCAATCCAAGGAAGTGGATGAAAGGAACCTCTTCCATGGCACTGATTCCCTGAACACTGTGCTAGGAATCTGCACCAACAATTTTGACTTTCGTCTTTGTGGTAAAAATGGCACTTTCTTTGGAAAGGGTGCTTATTTTGCTCAAGATGCTAGGTACAGTAACAGATTCACAAATTTTTACAGCAATACAGCAGAAAGGTACATGTTCATGGCTAAGGTCTTGGTAGGGGAGTATACCTTTGGTCATCCCACTTACACACGGCCTCCAGAAAAACCAGGCAGTACAGCATACCATTTGTTTGATTCCTGTGTTGACAATGTTGACAAACCTTCGGTATTTGTTGTCTTTGATTTGAAACAATGCTATCCAGAATATCTCATCTGCTACAAAAAGCTGAAAGACTTTGAGGATGACATCTTAGTTCCACCAATTCCAACTTTCACTACATTCTTGTTTCCACCGTTTCAGACTTCACCTTTGCAGGGTCAGTCTATTCAACCACCATCAAGCATCCATTTGAGTTCCTCAACACTAGGGAATAACACTTTCTTTACTATGCCTGGTTCTGTTTCTTCATCATTTTACTCTCTTTCTCAGCCCCCTCAAAGGTCCTCTGATACCTCTGGCAGCCAAACATTATACCAGAGACAAAATCATGGAGTAGATGATGTTGACAAGGCAAGTTGCTCTGTAAGTGATCCCTCTACTAAACAAAAAGGGTGTAGCATACAGTAAAAACACAGTGGCCATCTTGTTTCTTTTTTATAAGTTTTTGGCCGAGGTTTGAAAATGTTTCTATGTAACATAGTCTTTGTTCATCAAATGTATTCATTTCAATATCTACAATTTATTGATATAATTTTTTTGAGTACTGTTGGATTATGGCATTAAAATAACATGTTGGCCTTGCATTTTGTAATTACAGTATGTAGAATAAAAATATAATTCCAGATGTTTTTAAAATTTGATTTGTTCTATGCAAACCTCAAAACACGGAATGCATTTTTTTTATTTTGCAAGTATTCATGTACTTTTCTTTCAATCAGAATTTTGGTGCACTTTTAATTCTAAATAAAATGGTATTTTATGTTAAGTCTAAGACTTAAAATTTAGTAATACCATTTTCACAAAATGACATCTAAAAAAGAAATGAGGCAGTCTCTTCAGCTTCCTGATAAAAAAGTACACAGATTAAAAAAAATTATGTGGGGGATTTTGCATGGAAAACTTTGAAGTCATGTATCTTTAATAGTCGAGAGGAAAGGAAATGCATCGACTCAATATTTGTGCATGTGATTCTAATTCAGAATAGAGTACCATTTAGTTTCCATTAATTTGAACTGGAAACCTTTTTGTTCTTGTATTATATGTATAAAATGGTTTAACAATTTTGTCCTGCTTACTGAAAAAATTTATATTTTTGTATTATGGTGATTCTAATTTCATAGTATTTCTAATAGTGTTTATCCAAGTACTGGGTATTGCATCAAGAATTTCATAGAATTCTGCAAAGTAATATAAATATAGAAAATATTTTTATGTAATTCATATGCATGGAACATGCAATTATTATATATAATTTGTATTGTTTGTTGACTTTTCTCAGTTATTATAGGTTATGTATGTATGTATTTTTTAATTGACCTTTATCCAAAATCAAGTTGATGATATACCTGACTTGAGACATTTATTGTGTAAATAACATAACACATAGCCATTATTTCTCTTTGGTTATGGATTAAATATTCAGATCATAAATATTGGAGGTAAACTTGTTTATTTGTATCTGAGTGTAGGACATTAATCTATATCTTACATGGTAATTTAGCAGTCTGATATATAAAATGAAAAGAAATAAAATGTGTAGCTTTATAAAGGAGAAAATGTTTTATTGTAGTGAGTTTTTGTATGATGGGTGTGTTTTTGAAGTACATTTGTTAGTATTTTTGCTTCCATGTTTTCTTTATTATCTTTTCTTGTTGACAATTTCTTATTCCATTATTTTCTGTGCCTCTTATGGGAATAGTTTACTTGCATAGCAGCTTATGTACTGGACAGATGACATTGTACAGTCACTACTCTTGTATATATCTGAATAGGATAAACAGTTAGCAGGAATAATGAAACCAAACTATTTCTTAGTTTCCATGCCCCTTTTGGGGCATTGAAATGGGACATTATTTCAAGATGGCTAAATCCAACTTGCAAGCTGCTGGCATGATAGTACTGATATTTTACACTATGTGCATCATCTCATGTGATCCACACAGGTGCTACATGTAAACATCATTGAATTCTCCAATTTTATTCTTTAATGGTTGTATTTGTGATTTGTATTTGTGATTTGTATTTGTGATATGCATGAACTAGAGTCGATTAGATCAATTGGATGCTATTCAAAATTATGTATAATGTATTATTTCATTCTTTAGGGATCATGTGTTTGATAATTATCAGAGTTAATTATCAAATGTTGGTTTTTCTTGTTGTATTTCTTGATTTTGTTCATCTTAAACTTTTGTTAGTTCTTGTTATGTTGTGCTTCTATGGTATTTCTTGCTGCATTTGCTTTGGGTTTTTTTATTTTACATTCTTCTATTGAATTGTTTTCCCCTTTTTTCCTGTTTGTATGTCCTGTCCTGATTTGTGGCTCTATCACAAAGACTTTTTCTTGTTTTCAGAAAAGAAACCTCTGATGTCCTATAACCTTGTTAATGTCTGCTGATTATTTATCACTATGCTTCCTGTTTGGCTGTTGAGGTTTCTAGGGCATCCTTGTTACACATCTTTGAAATCTCCCTTCCCCATCATGTTACAAAATTCCCTTCTGTTTCACTGTAACTTTCTGCTCTTTTTCCTTTATCAATTTATATCTCTGCGGTTTTAATATTACAACTGGTTTGAAGGCTGGTTCTTTATGCATGTAATATGTGTCATTAACAACTGTGCTCTCTTTTGGACTATATTTTATTGATTATGGTACTTGTTTGTTTCCTTTTTTCACCTGAAACCATACACAACATGCCTGCAAGTATTAGGGTAGCATGGAGACATTGAAATGTAAAGTCATATACTACACACCAGCAATTGGCATGGTAGTATGAAGACATTGAAATTTTGAAGCCATACATAATGTACCAGCAGGTTTTAAGGTAGCATAGAGATATTGAAATGTGAAGCCATACATAATGTACCAGCAGGTTTTAAGGTAGCATAGAGATATTGAAATGTGAAGCCATACATAATGTACCAGCAGGTTTTAAGGTAGCATAGAGATATTGAAATGTGAAGCCATACATAATGTACCAGCAGGTTTTAAGGTAGCATAGAGATATTGAAATGTGAAGCCATACATAATGTACCAGCAGGTTTTAAGGTAGCATAGAGATATTGAAATGTGAAGCCATACATAATGTACCAGCAGGTTTTAAGGTAGCATAGAGATATTTAAATGTGAAGCCATACATAATGTACCAGCAGGTTTTAAGGTAGCATAGAGATATTGAAATGTGAAGCCATACATAATGTACCAGCAGGTTTTAAGGTAGCATAGCAATCTTGAAATGCAAAGTCATACATAGTGCACCAGCAAGTCTTAAGGTAGACATTAGACTTTGAATGTACCATGCTTACTGCACCCACAATTAATTTTAAAATGGTATAAAGACATCTCAGAGACCATCAGTGCTTTAATGCTGTAAAGAAGGTAAATTGTTTTTTAAATGTTCATGTTTTTCTTTGTTTATGATGTTAGTAACATCTTGTATTTAATTCTTCTGCTTGTTTTGTAAAATATATTACTTGTCAGTAATTATCTTTGCAAATTTGTATCTGCCTGACAAAAGAGCTGTTGAATCAAATGGAATAATGCCTAAGGAATAGAAAGAGGAGGGGTTAAATAAGGAAGAAAATGACACATATAAGATAACTGAAAGGCTGGAAAGTGTACATAAGAAGTAACTATGTGTAATTCCAGCTGCACATAAAGAGTTAACTAATTCCAGCTGTGCATAAGAGTTCACTAAATGCTGGAAGTTGTGCATAAGAGATAACAAAAGGGTGGAAGCTGTTCATTTGAGATAATTAAGGGGGAGCAGCTGTTCATTTGAGATACCCAAGGGGGGGGAATACAGACTCATCTGTTAACATAGCATATCTATATATAGTATAAAAATAATAATATGGGACTGGCAAATTAATAATAGTACTCACAATTATTGTGACATTTGAAAATTATTTAGGTGAAGAGCCAGTAAAAGAAGCATTATTTTGAACATTTAAACATCCATATATTTAATGGAATGCAGAGGCAAGCAATTTGGTATTTATAGGAAATGCTCGAGTAAGTAAATTCATCTTTCAGATTGTCATGCACTTGTCTCCCACCACATTGGTAACCTGTATTAAAACTAATACAAATCAAATCTTCAACTTTCATCTGTTGGAGTCAGACTATGATTTTCAATCAATTAATTTCACATAAAACAGACTTTTATGTTCTGAGACATTTTTTATATGATCCAGCCACAAGTCAATATCTAATTGTTATGATATGAGAGTGCAAGCAAAGAGTGTTTCCTTGCATGAGTATGCATGTTTTATCAAAGTGAATATTTTGTACTGATGACAACTTACCAGCTTCCTAGTGGTGTTACTCTCATTAAACTGTTTTTTTTACTTTATTTTTGAGTGGAACTTCTTTACTGAACCTTCCTTAGCAGACAGGCAGTAGAGGCTGCTTACTATATATATATATATATATATATATATATATATATATATATATATATATATATATATATATATATATATATATATATGACAAAGGGATGGATTCAGAATGTTAAACCAACCCCTTCTCTATAGTTCATTGCTAGGGAATGACCTCCTGTGATGTAATTTACCCAATGTGGATTGATAGAAAGAATAATACAGATCTCTGAGCAAGTATATTGAGGAAATAAAACAATGAGCCCCCTTTCAATGAACAAATATAAAATTTAATCAATTTAACAATAGAATTTCAAATGGAAAGAAATCAATTTCTTTTACTACAAAAAGAGAAAATGTATGAACATGTACTCAATAAATCAAAGACAAATTTTACTTTACTATTAATTGTCAGTGTAATAATTCACACTGAGTTGCATCATAGCCTACGAGTCGTGACTTTTGAATTCAACGCTGAATGACCTCATCACCTGTCTTTATCCGGACATCGAATTTTCCGTTCCTTTCTGCACTTCCAACCTTTGTCTAATCGTCTTTGACTTGGAAACCTTGCCAGTCGAAACTTTAATGATTTGACGATAGTATCTCGAATCTAGAATTGGAATTAGGCTGTGGAATTCAGTTGTGGAATTTTCTGAATTGGCTGAGGAAAATGTTTCCTTTGCCGTTTATTCGTTTTCCCACGAACTTCCATTGTATAGTCTATCTACTTTCTGAGACGACTAACTCGCCTTTCTTCAGTCACGGGGAACGTACTATTTGCGTTCGTCCCCCGGAGCCCCTTCTTACTTCTTTCAAGCAAGATTTTGAAGACTGAAGCAACTTTAAAAAGTAAAGCTACTACTTTTTTTTACAAGGTTTACTCCCTTAAGTTTCCATTACCCAATTAGAATCGACTGCTGGTTCCTAAATTTTCCTACGTAGAATATTTGATTAATGAGAATCGGCTAATCATGCCGCAATTAACTTTCCTTTGAACATTCAATTATTGACATGCTCCCCCTTTTTTACCGATGTGAGTTGAAGAGTGTTATGCCAAAACCTTTGTACCATAAAAGATGACTGGGTCAAATTTCATGGAGCATAACCAAGTTTCCTTTGACGTTCAGAGATGAAATGAGAATAATCATATAACTGTGTCTAGCCCTTTCTACTTTAATTATGTTCACTTTGGTACAATTCATTTAATCAATACTTCTAAGAGTTTCAAAATTCGACACATCACAGAGGCCCCCCCCCTTTTAAGAGTAAAATCTGGGATTTTGCTCATCGAATTTTGAAGTTACAGTTCAAGTTTACATATCCTGAAGTGACCTCTTCATCTCAGAACCAACTAACCTATTCATACAATCTGCACCCACATTTGAGTTGCCTCGAATGTAACGTAATTGGACTTGATATTGTTGTAGAAACAACGACCATCTCATTAAAAGACCATTAGTCAATTTAAGCTAAATAAATTGTGCCAGATAAGCTAAAGATTGATGGTCTGTTTTCAAGAATGAACTTTTCCCATATAAATAGCACTGAAATGTATTGTTTCCGACGACAATCGCTTGGCATTCCTTGAATTTTGAAGTTACAGTTCAAGTTTACATATCCTGAAGTGACCCCTTCATCTCAGAACCAACTAACCTATTCATACAATCTGCACCCACATTTGAGTTGCCTCGAATGTAACGTAATTGGACTTGATATTGTTGTAGAAACAACGACCATCTCATTAAAAGACCATTAGTCAATTTAAGCTAAATAAATTGTGCCAGATAAGCTAAAGATTGATGGTCTGTTTCAAGAATGAACTTTTCCCATATAAATAGCACTGAAATGTATTGTTTCCGACGACAATCGCTTGGCATTCCTTCTCAGTAACTTAATAATTACGCTCAGCTGAATTGAGTTTACTACTTCCGTATGCAACAGGAAATAAGTTTCCATTATGTTCTTGCAGTAAAACTGCACCAAGACCCCTGTCAGAAGCGTCTGTACATGACACAAAGTCCTTTGTCACGTCCGGTAACTTAACTATGGCGTCTGACGTCAACCTATTTTTCAACGTCAAGTCTGTCAACGGGCTAGCAATAGTACTAAAATTTGCAACATATTTACGATAATAACCTGCAAGACCTAGAAATGATAGTACTTCCGTTTTGTAGTTGGACGTGCGGCATTCCGAAGCTGATTAACCTTTGTACTGTATGGGGTTAATGTATCTTCACTGAGGGTGTGTCCTAGATACATCTATTTCCGAAATCCTATGTGACATTTAGAGGGTCGGGCGGTGAGCCCTGCTTGTTTGAGTCGCTCCAGAACTTTTCTCAACAAAATCACAATTAGCAGTCGCCAACAACAAATCATCCATAAAATTAGAAACTCCGCTCCCTCTTAAAGGTCCTAGCAGTTTTCTCATCATTCGGGTGAAGTCACTGGGTGCGTTCTGGACCCCGAACGGCAGGACTACCCATTGGCATGTTCTGGTGTTGCGAAAGCAAGTTTCGGACGGTCTTCTTTGCGAACATGAATTTTCCAATAACCCTTCGATATGTCTATTTTGAACATATAAAAGTGATGTAAAATGCTAGAAGAAGACAAGGATGCCCATAAAACTCTTTTGAGACATAAGATACAAAACTGTTGCATTTTTTTGGCCTATTTTATTTAAAAAAAAAAATATCTATAACGTCAATGGAGGCACTAAAGTTGCCATTTGATTTACCATTCCACTGCAATAAAAAAAACTTATTTTGAAAATATGCTGATTGTTTTTGATTTTTTAAATTTTTGTTCCTAATCAGTTTTTGACAATTAAGTGTAAATAATTGATGACTGATTCATGATTCAAAAGTTCATATTACAATTAAAATATTAAAATTAAAATATTATTTATTTGGAAAATCATTATGACGCTAAAATATTCTGACTTAAACCATAAGAGTTACAGAAGGTACCTTTTAACCAATCTGAATGACAATAAAAAAATTATTTAACCTTATTAATATAGTTTGCCATGAATTAATTTAAATCTTATTAAAATATTCCTCTTCTAATTATTTGAGTATCTCCATTAAAGTTTAATACTGACATTTGTAAAGACAATGTAATCACTATTTGCTACGCCAATCCTTTTTATACTCTTTTGCTGTTAATTTTTGGACACATGAATGTGTTTTGGTAAAACAATTAGAAGATATGTAACTCCTAGGTAAGTATCTTATAATATACAAGTTTGTGGCATCGTGATAGAACTATTTTATTTTAAAAGGGAAATATCTCCGACATCAAAGGATGCACCGGAAATTAATACGAAAGTAAATAAAACATTCAGATATGCTGTTTATTTGATGTCACGGTACAAAACAAACCAGTAGATAATGGATGGCTAATATATATGATAAATGTCTCACAATTAAAATACCTCATTTGTGAAAATATATATTACGATGTTAATATATTCTGACTTTGAGTATACCATAATAGTTAAAACCTACTTTATTTTTCTAAAGACATTAAAAATTCATCGTAATGAAATAAACCAGACAAAAATTCATTTAAATTTCTATAAAATCTCCCTCTTTCATACCCATTTGATTGTCTCTATTCAAAGGTTTAACACAATGAGATATGTAAAAGCAATCTGATCATGGTTATTCAAAATTTTCTGGATTCCAAGGTTTAGAATTTCTTCCTTTACTCGCTTTGCTCCTGATCTGAATTGTCTCCGTTTACAATACTTTTTCTCTTTAACTGCGTTTTTTTCTTCTATAAATTGATGTTTGCATATTTTTCCTTTTGTACAAAGTAAAATCGTTTTTTATGCTTATGCTGTTTGTTGATTGATTTCCTTCTTCACGAGATGGCAGATGCTTCAAAACTGTTGATTTCTAGCTTATATCCAAACCTGAAGTTGACTGACTTGCTGCTTGATTTTTAATAACCTTCTGCGACAGTAACACCAATATGTTGGTTTAGGTAAGTATAATAATGCTAATTTCAACATGCAAACCCAGATCTAATTCTTTGCCTGCCCATATTTTCTCTTTCGAGTAGAGTGAAAACAACACGCCAATTTCCACTTCCTTCTGCTGAAGCTGACTTATAACATGCATTTTAGGCCACGAGTCTGAAAACAAATGCACATTTTTCAATTTTAATGAGTCTACTCAATGTGTTATAACAGTGGAATGCGTTATTAATATCATTTGGACTATTTTATTTTAAATCATGGAACTTGTTATTGATATCATCTGGACAGTTTGAGTTAAAGCCCTGGAACTTGTTATGCATATCATTATGACTATTTTATTCTAATTCCTAGAATTTTGTTTGAGACCAATTGATTTATTTGAGTCCTAGAACTTATTATTGATATCATTTGGACTATTTGAGTTAAAGCCTTGGAACTTGTTACGCATATCGTTTGGACTATTTGAGTTAAAGCCCTGGAACTTGTTATGTCTATCATTTGGACTATTTTATTCTAAATCCTAGAATTTTGTTTGAAACCAATTGAATTATTTGAGTCCTAGAACTTATTATTGATATCATTTGGACTATTTGAGTTAAAGCCTTGGAACTTGTTATGCATATCGTTTGGACTATTTGAGTTAAAGCCCTGGAACTTGTTATGTCTATCATTTGGACTATTTTATTCTAAATCCTAGAATTTTGTTTGAAACCAATTGAATTATTTGAGTCCTAGAAATTATTACTGATACCATTCAGACTATTAGATTTTAAAACCTGAAACTTGTTATTGATACCATTTGAGTAATTTACTTTTTATATCCTTCAACATGTTATTTATATCATTTTGACTATTTCATTTTAAATCCTGGAACTTTTTAATGATATAGTTTGGACTATTTTATATTTAATCCCGATATTTTGTTATGCATATTATTTGTGCTATCTGAATGAATATATGATGTAACATTACTGTAGACTTAGCCATAGAATTTAACTCTTTTTGTAAATCTGTACCATTGTTACCATGAAAATCACTTTTATTTCGATCAATCAAATTCGTTCTTTCAGTATCCCATGGAAATTAAAAACTTGTATTGTCCTTTGTACCAGGTTTGAAATCTTCAGTACTTGTCTTCTATGAAAGCATTTCTGGAGCTGTGTTCTAGACCTGACATGTCAAATTGCCGGAATTCTTACTATTTGTCTGTTTATGGCACTGTACTTTGCAATGGGCACATCTGGCTAAAAAGTTCAAAATCAAATAATCATACTTTTAGGCTTCAAAAGCACACTGTACTAAAATTCTTGGTTGCCTTATTGAAGGAGTCTCGCTGTGACACGAGAAAAGATTCATTTGTTACAAGGCAAAACTGTCTGATGAACACCTGTAATCACTTAAATCTGCCAAGAATTCTTAAATTGTTTATTTGTTTTATCCTCAGTATCTATTGGCTCAAACGTTTCGAACATTTATGAGTCGCTTGGCTTCAAAGGTTCATTGGACAATTCTGGAGAATCATGTTGCATGCGTGTTTTGGATAATAATAATAATAATAATAATAATAATAATAATAATAATAATAATAATAATAATAATAATAATAATAATAACTACTGGATCTTTATTACTGCATTACAGTTTAACCTTCAAAGAGGGGTATTACAACTGTACAGAAAGTTTAAAACACAAGAATGAAACCAAAAATGAATACACTCATCAAGGATAAATCTGCAAAAATAAGAGGAAAAAAGTAAATATCAGTTTGAATCATTCTAGCAAAACAAATGTTACAAGTGTTATACAAGTTCATATTAAGTTTGTTTCAAGTATCAAATACCTATGAGAATGTAATCTTGGGAAGAAAATCAGTATATATTTGATATGGATTTTGGACGAAAGTTTTTTTAATGGAAGAATTGTAGCATAACTTCCTTATTAGTCATAGATCCATAACTATTGTAACTGAAATTTTGTAAACTAAAATTGTATTGCTAATTATATTAATAATTTATTGAGTCAATGAGGAACTAAACTGATTTTACAATTACAGATGCAATCAGTTAAAATGCTCAGTAGGTGTGCAATGATTTAGGACTTTGAGCAACTTTGATCATACAGAATTCTGAGTGAATTTAAAAGGAAGAAAACACACTCATGTTTTGTTTAAGTGATCAGTTTTAAATAGAAATGTTCATACAGTAATGATCATGATCACTATTTCATTTCAAGTATATTGTCTTTACTATGAGTAAATATGGATGATCAAATATGACCCAAAATAAAATTTTCTAAGGGTTTACTTGTTTGGTTCCAAAAAAAGTCCTTTGTGAACACTTGTGTTTTTAAAAGGTGTTGTTTAAAACAAGTTTCACAATGCATAACTGAACATTCTAACAAATTCTTAAGCAATTAACTTTCATATATTAAACCGCTGTAAAACAGATAAATGTCTGCAGAGAACTTATGCATGGTCCCTAAAAAGTCCTTTATATACAGTTTATATCTCAGTTGTGTTTACTGCAAAATTCTCGAGTTTAGCAAGGTTCTCTGTGTGATCGGTCTCTAACCTGATTAAAATATGGAAATTTTGATAATAAGCAGATTTAATGGGTACCAATAAAATGACACATTCATAAATCAAGTTACAACTTTCATTACTCTTAAAGTGGGAAATGTCATTTGAAAAGTTCCTTCTTAGCTCTAAGTTAAAGTCGAGAACCTTTTATCCCAAACATTTTAAGTTACAAATTAAATTCACAAATGTACACAATTAGGCTCTGACAAAACTAATGTAAGCTTTGTTAAATTCTCTAAGAGTGTCATGTTCTGCAATCCTAAGCTAACCAGATGTATAAGCGTTGGGCTAGGTTCAGCATGTTTTGAACAATCGCCGCCGGTAGTGTCAAGCGATTATGTAAGTCGCCAGTCTGATACCTCGCACCTATGTGTTATATACATTGGTCGGAAATCAAAGAGGAGCCCACATGATTAACGAGGTAGACAGACAGAACCTTGACAACTCAGTTGATTGAGGAAGGCCAACCGCATCCAATTGGAATTCAGCTAATGGATGTGCCTAACTCTTAGATTCGGAAAACATTAGTGACCGCGCTCGAAATCAGTTAGTACACCCGAGACAGTCACAAAGCACCGTTGTAAGAAATATACTCCGGGAACACTACTCGCGAAATTGGTGGGAATCAAAGGACAAAGGATTGAAAACAAAGAACGGAAGCTTCAAAGGTAAATATTTGCTCGATTCTTGCAAACATTACAGCGCCGGAACTGTAAGTATTGATATAATGATTTACCCAATTAATGAGATTGTTTAGTATGTAAAATTACTTTGTAGTGTTTCATTTATGTGCTTGTTGAGACATGAATTTGAGTTACGTGGGATTATGTAGATTGCTAGTTCAGCAGCATTGATGTTATAAGTCGTCATAGGTTACACCGTGGTAACCAGCGCTTTAATAATGTATATGTAGAATTTGTATTTGGAGTCAGGAAATGATTGATGTATGCAAGATTATATGTAAGCATATATGAAAATATATGTTTGAAAATGTCAGAGTGTAGATATTTGCATATTTGTATATTTTGTATGAGTTGTAATACATAAATATGCTTCTAGTTATTGTGATATTGTCAGTATCATCGAATTATGAGAATGTACTGATGTGAATCAATTATCGTTGCATGTATACGAGTAATCAATATCGTGCTTTTATGATGTTGTTATTATGTTGTTTTATTAAATTGGTTTTATCATACAAGAATGTATGTGCATCTCGGTGTGAACGGTTGTGTGACCGATGAAATTTTATAGCCTTATCTGATGATAAGGTATATGGGTAGTTTGAGGTGAGCGCCTAGGAAAAATAGTGTACCATTCTTTTGTTTTACAGGAAGCTTTTCGGGGAACAACTTCCGGTTAGAGGTAGAGTAATCCAGAGTCTCTGAGAGAGTTTTTGTTGTTGTTGTTGAGCTTAACGCCATTTTTCAGCACACGATAGGCTATTCATGGCGGCCAGTATTAATGGTGGAGGAAGAAACCGGGAAATCACCGGAAAGAACCACCGACCCACGAGAAGCTACTGGCAAGCTTTCTAACATATCCACATTCGCCAAATCCTAGACTCGAACTCACGCAGACAGAGGTGAGATGACAGTGATCCGTAACGGACAGCGCTTTAGACCACTCGGCCACTCGGGGCCCCTCTGAGAGAGAGAGAGAGAGAGAGAGAGAGAGAGAGAGAGAGAGAGAGAGAGAGAGAGAGAGAGAGAGAGAGAGACTGTCGGTACAGTCAGAGTTGATGGATAGACGAGAGAATATGAGGAGGAGAGGTAGCTTGGAGGAGCGAAAGGGGAGGAGTATGAGAAGGAACCCAGAGAGAACTAGACAGAATCAGGAGATGAGTAAAAACTAAGGATTGGGCGAAACTCTCACACTATATTTCATGTGATGAGATAGTCTCAAAGGGTCGTGGAAAGGGACGCATTATGAAGTTCTAGTGATTGAATATTTGATTGTCAATTAAATTGTTATTTAATTTCACCCTTTGTATTTTTATTATTTAACTGTCGGCATTGCTGACTGGGGGCTCAAAACTATATACCAACATTCACTAACTTCTGAACCATAATCGAGCCTGAGTGGGTACCAAATTTAACAAAATTATTTGGAACACCCCACCCTACCCCAAAATCTTACAAACCATACAAGGGTATAATGATCCCGTCACAAAGAACGTTGTCTTTCTTTCTGAATGACCCTTATTTGTGAATCAAGAATCATATTGTAATAAATTTGGAGTATACGCATTTGTTTATAGAGCTCCTTTTTAAGGATTTATTAGATGTTTGTGATTACTTGCTTAATTATGGGAAGTCGGTCCTGGAGAGATATTCTTCAGACCGAAATAATTAGCCAATTACCAGGAACAAATGTTATGAGGTGAAGAGTTTATGAGAGTCCATGATGGCATTGTTTACCTTTGGTAAATTCAGGTCAGAGTCGCATGAGTGTCACTGTCATTCAATAGTCAATAGTCCCTATTAAAGTCTAGTTGTGTGCATTGACTTCTTGACTCTAGGTTCAGTATTTATGATTGGAGACTGGTAAATTACACAATGGAATAAACGTGAAGGGAATGTGACCGTCGTCGGCATGTGAATGTTTATTGATGCCATGGTGGTAAATGTGATGCAATTTTACACGCGCAATATAGCTTAAAACCATGATTTGACTAGCCTAAGGTGGCGTAGTAAAAATAGTTCCCTATATTAGATGGAGTTGAAATGTTTTAGAGCGTGAAATGCTGACGATACGTTATAGAAAGATAATTTTGAGAAACGATTCAGTTGTGTGGTTGACAACTGGAAAGTTGTGACATCTGTAGTCTTGTATTAAAACTTTATTATAGAATGGACAGGTTGGTTGTTGTTGTTGTTTTGGGGCTTAAACACCATTTTTCAGCACACGATAGGCTATATATGGCGGCTAGTGTTAATGGTGAAGGAAGAAACCGGGAAATCCGCGGAAAGAACCACCGACCCACGAGAAGCTACTGGCAAGCTTTCCCACATATCCACATTCGCCGAATCTTAGACTCGAACTACGCAGACAGAGGTAAGATGGCAGTGATCCGTAACGGAGAGCGCTTTAGACCACTCGGCCACTCGGGGTTGGACTTTCTTGTTTACAACAGTTGTTGTATATATGTCTTTGGAATTAGGGAAGCTTATGACTTCTAGCTGAATCGTGCCAGGGTTTGACATCGGTTAATAACAGTACCTGCCTACCCCACCCACAACCTATTGTTACAGTATTTTCATGATCCATTGGTAAAGACCGAGAATGCCCAACCATTATTTCTGTTTGAAACCATGCATATGTGCCTATTGTGTGGATGCAGTAAAGCTTACCATGTAAAAGTGATGGTTATATAGTAATACACACATCCAGTGGCTGATATGGTTGATCCTCTTATTGCTGGAAATAAAAGATGTTCATTTGTAATAGTTTTACCCAATTTCGTGGTAACATCCAAGCACGCGCGCATACACACTAATACAAAACCATAGCCTTTGAACAATTCAAAATTGGGTTGAGTCATATTTATTTTGTCTTCATGTCCAAATGTAATCTATACCTCTCTACCTATTTATCGATTTTACAAAGCAATAATATCTCGTACTGGGGATTTTTGTGCACCGCACAGCATTACTACCCATATAATGGTGCTTGCCCAAGACGATAAATAAAGAAAGAAACAATTTTGCTTTTCCTTTAAATATTGTTTGTTTTTTGTAGCTTTGAATACATAGGGTTACAATAATTTATAATGCTATAAATATTGTCTAAAAATGCTATACTTAGTGGAACAACCCATCATTCCACATATTAATTAATAGAACTAGAAGAAAAAATGTAAACACTATATGTTTCAACTGTGATTTTAGTTTGATATATAGCGTTTGTCACGTGCCATCCTACGGAAGTATTACTAATCCCAGAAAAGAACGGACAATTTAAAGGTTAAATATCTCCGATGCCTCAGTCAGCAAACCCGACGGTCTAGGTGTTAAATATAAAATTAAAAAGTTGAAAGGTGTAACAATTTAATAAATTATATAACGGTATTCAACTATTACAGGACAATTTTTATATGCAATTGCTTCCATTCAATACACGACCTATCCAAATCGTCAATTATTTCATCCCGCGAAATTAAAGGCGAGAGGTTTTCCTTCCCGTATCTCTTCTATGTTACTCGTTTGTAACACGTATTGACATTACCCAAAGTACTTGGAATTACGAATTACGAATTCTAACAGAAGACCTTTATAACATAAGGCATGAATTGTTACCATATTTTCTCGCATAATCTAACAGCATTGAAATGAATTATTTGGGTTTTTGTTGTTTTTTTTTTCAAAATGCCTATTTGGTGGGACTGGATGAAAGTTTCAATCGTATTTACATGATTCGGATGGTACAGATCAACAATATGTAATATAATTTTGTATCGCTGGGAACTGGAAGATTAGTAATTACTATTGGACACTATAGAAGAGGATTGCAAGTATTAGATACTTAAATTCAAGGATCCGTATTCTGGAAATGTTTTAAGGAAAACTCAAACTTTAAATCGGAAATCTTAGAATATTATAGCTTTGATCAAAATGAAGTTAGATTAATAGATTAATAGAACTTCCAGGATATTCTACATTTCTATTTCTCTATTACCTTGCTAATTTTTTATTACGTTAATTACATCTGCCTATAATATCTTAGTTTGTTGTTTTGATCTACAGCTCCAGGTGTGACAGCTGGTAGAATTGCGACTGTTGTGAAAGCTTGCATCAACAATGTGGCAGCTGGATCAACGTTTGCTGCGCTTCAATCTGAAGGTGCAGTGGGTCTAGCTGCGACCACCAAACTTGCTCTTGGTACAACGGTGGAAGCTGTGTTTGGTTCAGCGACGTGTACACTCAATGCAATTCAGAAAATTCGTGGCTAGAATGTTAACTGATAATGTATTATGTTGAAACCATTTTTTGTATCTTCTTTCCTACACAATAACATATTCAGATTAATGTATTGATCCTCGTATGTCTCTCATCAGCGATTCATCTATTTATCTACTATCTTTCATACGTGTATTATCTTTCTTCGTGTTAACACTCTATCTGGGATATAATTAAAATCAGATGAAATCCATTTGGTGTTTTGGTAGGGCCTACCAGTGTACAATTTCAGTTTACTGTTTAAAAAGCACACAATCGTCAAGATATGGATGAGATTGGCACGTTTTGCTTTCAAACATTCTGAAGAAAGAACAAATGCATAGCATATCTCTGGGCCCCACAGGGAGGTGGTCATGAATTTATAGAATACATCTATGTGCAGTCTAGCGAAGTGAATTGCAACAACCTGTACTGCAATTTGATTTACAGCGTTTTTTTTGTGATGGACAAGTGCCTTGTTGATAAATTCTTTTATTTTGATGACATGTCTTTTTACTGTCTAATTTTTAATCATTTTTTTTTCTGTGGCCGATTGGTCTAAAGCGTTCGCTTTATGTCTCACTACCATCTCACTTTCTTTCCTCGCGAGTTAAAGTCAGAGGCTTGGCCAATGCAGATAATGCGAGAAAGCTATTATTAGTTTCTATTAAGTCGGTAGTTGTTACTTGGATTTTCCTCCTGCCATATGTGGATTATATTCCGCTGAAAAATGGTGTTTAACCCAAAAATAACAACTACTGTAATGTTTAAACATTGTGCGATTAGTGTCTAAGATACCACCAACCCACCACCACACATTCTTTCCATTATCTGTATTTTGTTTGCAATAAAATCGTGAAAGTAATTTGCGTAAAAACGTAAAATATAATGTCTTTGTGAGTCCTTGGAGTCTTATGCCATACAAATATTCTTTGAAAATTCGTCGTTGCTTAATTAGTTTAGATCATTAAAGCATACATTATTACACGTATGCCTGGAGTTTGTTATCTTCACCCATCGTTGTCTGGTCGTTGTTCTTTTGTTTGTTTATTTGACACTACTTATCACTTCATAATGATCTAAATTCTTAATTGTTAAAACCGTAAACACTTTACGAATTTTTTTTACAGCTGAGAAGATATTTCTGAAAACCTTTCACATGTCTGTCGTTTTTGAATAGTTGTTTTACATAAAAAGGATTAAACAGTCTTATAAAGAAAGCTGTCTTTTACCTACATGCCGTCTATTTGTCTATATGCATGTTTGTCTGTCTGTCTGTATGTATGTATGTATGTATGTATGTATGTATGTATGTATGTATGTATGTATGTATGTATGTATGTATGTATGTATGTATGTATGTATGTATGTATGTATGTATGTGCGTGCGTGTGTGCGTATGTGTATGTATGTATGCATGTATGTATGTATGTATGTATGTATGTATGTATGTATGTATGTATGTATGTATGTAGAAATGGTAGATTCCAAATGTTTACAAGAAAAAAATCGTTTACTAAAATTATAATGTAGAATGTGGTAAACCCAATGCCCTTGATTCAGACCAATATAATTATATTTATTTCTGTTGATAGGGATCCTAATATTAAACCGAAACTCATAGATATAAAAATAACCGTGTATTAGTTGTTTACAGAATAATAACATCAATCAATGATTTTGGTTTACAATGAACTTAAGTTTGGACATAGTCAGCTACAAAGTACAATTACACATAACTCACAGCATATAATAAATTAAAAATCTAATAAACAATGCAAAATGAATCGATACCCATATGCATATAAGCACAACGCACATCGCTATCTACCTATATATATATATATATATATATATATATATATATATATATATATATATATATATATATATATATATATATATATATATATATATATATATATATATGCCTTATGCATCAAAATATAACATGCAATTAAAGTCAAACCGACCACAGAGTTTATTGTAGTGTTGCTAAAGCATAATAATGGTTTAGATCAACTGTAAATATATTATAATAATTTAATTACCTCTTGCTGGTTTGTCAGTTTTTAGTTTCTATTCCACATTAATTACCATCTTTCTTGTTTAAATTATAAGTGCGTGTTATATTGATATAATCATTATGAAGAAAAATAGAAACAAAAAACCCTAACGAACAGCAAACAATCAACTTATCAATATGCAGAGGTGATTGCAAATAGCCACTAAAGGCAAAGAACTATATTTTGTAGCGGACACACTCGGGGATGTGAGGAGTTCATTCACTAGGTCAATACACGGCTGCCTGTAGTATATCTGAACTCTGTTCAATGGGCAAATATATGTATACGTATGTGATATAAATAAAATATATGTACCGTATGTACGCTGTATCAATGATATACCACTCGTTGTATAAAAGAAAACGAAACTAGTTGAATTTCCTTTTAATGAAATATATATATATATATATATATATATATATATATATATATATATATATATATATATATATATATATATATATATATATATATGTGTGTGTGTGTGTGTGTGTGTGTGTGGTGTGTGTGGTGTGTGTGTGTGTTCGTCCCGGCTGCCCGTGTGATAGCAGTAGGTTAATCTCGTGTTAACTTGTTCATTATATGTATTCTGCTATGTAGTAGACATTAAACATTTAGAAGCTTATACTTACATGTATGTTTCAATTGATGGATCGTATTTGACGATAATTGCTTCTTTGTGAGTCTGTGGTAATTAAAAAGCAAACTTGTTGAAAGAAAATTACTTTATCATTGTTCAGTTGATTTGAATATGAATATTATAGATTGATATGCAATAAACAAATAATTATTTAGAAAACACTATCAACTTTTCAGAAACACTTGTTCACCCTTACTACTTGAATAACTTTGTTGCTGTATTATTTTAGACAAACTTCATTTACAGAACTTCTTCACCAATTGTCAGTCTGACAACTGCTTATATTAAATATATTATGTCATCGCGATGGTACAAACAAAACCTTACTTGTCTGCTAACTCGATGATGACACTCCAGAAATTCTTTCATTTCTGCTTTACCGAGGTTATATTTACCGCCGATCACTGTAAACTTTGATCGAACGTATCTGTAGAAGTTTAGATAAAATTTCATATTAGAGATTTAATATTAGACTTGGAAATGGATTACTTAAGTGACTATAGATATAATAGATTAACAGCAAGCATATGAAAAATGTCAATGATATGGAACTAACGAATTCAATCGTGTATGTAATACTTGACGCCACACAAATAAGATCTGATCTAAAAAAAATTATAAGTTACACATAATGTTCTGCAAACATTTGGCTTTGTTTCGAATCTGGACTAGATTCGTTTTAACGCAATTGATAAACTTGAACCAACGCCAGCTATTATTAGAAAAATAAAACGTGTTTAACGCTGCTCCACGTGAAACTATACCGGTATCTGTCATTAAAAACGGCAAATACGAAATTAATTTTAGTATTCCGCTGTAGTATTTATAAAAGTTTTGTGCAACAAAGCTTTATATGATGATATTTATAATACTGCATTAACGCATCAAGTTCAGATTTTGGAATATCATCCGAAACATGATTGAAATCAATAATTTGTTCCTTCATTTTTACATAATTTTTATTGCACAAGTGTGAAAGTTAGTTCCAAATAATAAATAAAGCTATTTGCGAAATATTGTGTTAGTCAGACCGGCCAGGAAATATTTGTACTTGTCGTATACGTTTGATGCCGTATCATTGTATTTTTCGTATGTTAATACTTCACCTTTCTTCAACCAGCTATTCGAATTAAATTCCTTCAAATAAGAAGGGTTATCTCTATGAAAGTTTGAATCGTTTATCAAACTGTTTTACACGCCTTCAGATTCATTAATAAAACCAAGCATCAGTGCAATTTCATGTAGCGTTAAGTTTTTATGAACCATATATTGCCTAATGATTTCTTACGCTGATATATAATTTGACATTGATAAAATGTAGAGGATATCTTATTCTCATGTAATAAATGACACACAATAAGCTACTTTATTTAATAACTTTTCATATGTTTGCGTAATAATTTTTCCATCACGGCGTAATAATTTAGCAATGATAATTCTCTAGATCACCGAAGTGACGGATATGGAATATTATCTGCTTCACTAACATCATAGTACTGAAAATCCGTTTTTGATATTAACGTTGATTGTGGTTTAACTTATCTGAAAAATGCGTCTTTGTTAAAATCATCAAAATCCTCGTTGATATTTTCAACAAATCTCAATGATTTGTTTACAATGATCAGGTAAATTATTTTTGTAAAGCAATGACATGGTTGCATTGCTGTAAGCTTTTAATAATAACGCTGCGTCTTTTGATAAATCACCGACAACCTTGTGTAATGTTTGCTTGTCAAAGTAATAAACACCAATTTTTTTTTAAATATTGCTCATTTTATAAAGTTGTCGTTCAACTTTTTATCTCTGCATAATCTTTTCTTTTCTCGATGAACGATTTTGCTTAGGTGAATATGTAAATTGTTTACTCGTGTTTTTTCAGCATGTTTTCCACCGTGCACCTGCGCTTACATTAGATCTGATTTACATATTAGATTTAAATTTTCAGGATAAAGCTTGAGTAAATTTTTAAAAATATACTTTTAACTTCATCTTGTTCTTCGCGATACTTCCCTGGGTGACATCATTTGCTTATTATATCAAAATCTTGTATTGTGTTTGCTAGCTGCTGTCCTGGCATACACATAACGCAAACAAAATTAGCTGTTTTAATTATTTAAAATATCAATATCCCAAATTATCTATCTTGCGTTAATTTGGTTTGATGTTATTGACATATCAATACTATCGATCACATAATTATACATCTTTGTCACTATTAAAAGTATTATCGTAAAATATTTTTGCAACAGATATTATTGCTGGATCTGAAATTGTTTATTTTTTATTGTTTAAAAACTTGAATCGTCAACTGTAAATATTTGAAACACGGTTAGTCATGGAAACCATGTTAGAAGTTGGAACAACACTTACTGAGCAGTTGAAACATACACATTGGTTGCAGTATATAGAATTGTCCACGTCGAATCGTTTTCTGAGCCCTCCAACTGCCGGTAATATATTCTGCCAGTAGATGAATTTAATCAGCCATGCAGCTGAAACTTCCAGATAGAAACTTGGTACGAACATTGTATTTTTAACCAGAAGTTTGATCTTTGTCCGTTGGTTGTACAATCTAAGCTACAGGATAAAGTAATTCCAGTAGTAAAAAATAAAACTTGATTTGGATTATCACATGATATTGTGTTGACGCACTAGCAACAAATCCAACTCTGTTACCACCTCGTGCAAATTTGGAAGAAATCCAACATTGTTTTTAATAATTTTGTCACCCCAGTTGAATTATAGTCGGCATATGGTTTCTTTACATGAACAGGGTCAACTGGAACTGCCGAAGAATTAATTTTATGTGTGCCCATTTCAATTGTGCCTGTCATTGCACCGCCGGCAAGAGGTAAATATGTGGCACTAATTGTTTGTACAGTGATTCTTATTCCTGTCTTGGTGTCGTCCACATGTTTGTTATTTGTTGCGTCAGCAGGATTGGCCGGTGTATAATCTGTTGTAATTTTGTTGCCGTTCATGTTGATAGTGTTGATAATGTTTAACGCGCCGGACATTGAATCACCGGACAACTTAACAAAATTATTTTTAACAAGCCTAACATTGGCGAGCTAGTCACAGTTGGCCAGAGTTGTATTATCAAGTTGTGTGTTATAAATTAGCTTGCCGTCCATGTCATTCGAGCCTGTCATCGCTCCATTTGACAAATGTAAGTATAGAGTAAATGCATCACGGAATTGTGCATAACTAACCGCATTAGAATCATCAACAGGTGTTGAATTTACTGATTGTCCAGTTATTTTTGTGTTATTTGTCATTACTAGGTTGCCAGTCATTGTACCGCCGCCTTTTTTTTTTGCTGCGTCATAGAGCGAATATACCTGAGTGTAGCTTGTAGCCTGACTCATGATGAATCTAGTCGCTGGAAAATCTTTTTCTAACCCAATAATTTTGCTCCCGAACATGTTAATATTGTCGCTAACCGTACCACCGGACTTATCTAATTTAATGTTGTCGACGTATTTAAACTGTAAGTAAATCAGTTTCGAATCTGATTACTCTGTTGTTTTCAAATGTCAATGTTGCCAGTGACAACACTGCCAGCTTGCGTGCCAAACTACGTTTACTGGTATATAAGCTGTTTCTAAATCAAGCACTCGATGTTTTGTCATTGACATATTACCCATCTTCATGTCGCCGGATTTCTACAAATAGCCTAACAAGTCTACCTTACCGTCGGTTGTTATAGAGTCTGTCGAAACAGACCCTGTTAATGTTGTTCCATTTTTTGTGTAATAAGTCATGTTTTATTTTTTGCCATACAGATTTATCTGAGATATATATATATATATATATATATATATATATATATATATATATATATATATATATATATATATATATATATATATATATATATATATATATATATATGCGTGCTTAGTCGTGACGGTATATGGGTTGGTGCGTGCAGGCAAGGCGATGGGTGCCATTTACTCGCGGATCTGGGTTCGAAACTCGGTAGAGTACGAATTTAATTTCTCTAACCTGTATGATAGTATTGTTTGTATTAAACTATATATATATATATATATATATATATATATATATATATATATATATATATATATATATATATATATATATATAACAATAATGACAGCCATCGATTCTAAACTTTGAAACTGAACGATTGATTAAACACAAATATAACAACGAACTGCCAGAATGCCATTGCCTTATTGTTGGCCTTTACAGGTTCTGGCAAAACAAATTTGTTCATGAATATGCTGCCCAACGACGACTTTAACTGCGATCGAGTTTATATTTACACAATCCACATCAGGACACGTACGAGTTACTTAACAACACGATGACACATTGCCTGACGAACTTGGTGCAGGTGAGGATACATTTTTCATAGTGCAATCAAAAGATTTAATACCGGTAACTAATTTTTTTTCGATCAGACATAAAATAGTTGTATTTGATGATATTTTGCTGAACAACTTATAAATTAACAAGATAAGATCTTACTTTTCGCTGTCGCGTAATAAGCAAAGTAATATTGTTTATCTTGCGCAGGGTTTCATAACGTCGACAGATTTATACAACGAAATGCTAGTTGCTTCATAGTGTTTCCTGGACTAAAAATATTGATGTAAGAAATATTGCAAATGAACAGTGCTGCAATGTAACCAAGACAAGTTTATTGGGCTTTATCAGCAAGTAACCACAGATAAATACAATTTTTTATATGATAAGCTTGCATGTGCTCCTGCAAAAATGTTTCGTTGTTGCCTTGACAAGTTTTTGTGTGGCATACAGAAAAAAGAATGGATAGAAAAAAATGATTTGTTTAAAAAAGTGTTGCTACCAGAGCCACGAGCCACGTTTGAAGAGAAAGAAGAAGAGCGGCAGTGGCTAATAAAAAAGACGAAAAAAGTGCAAAATTTCAAAAGCCGTTTCAGTAAGTTTTGTACGGCAAACTAGAAGATACAGCGCAATGATTATCAGATGAAGAGCTAACGAAACGCATAGGGAAAAAGGCGTAAAAGGTGTACTTGAAAAAAATATATAAAATACAAACAAAATTTTCGAATAAACAACTGAACCACTCCAAAATTACCTTGAAGAAGTGTAAGAAGAAAAAAGAGCCACGAAGAAAGCATAAATAGTTATCAGTCGTAGAGTTATTATTGATGAATGGACCAGGAGGGCTGATGATAAAAGAAAAGGTTAGGACAACGAAAAATAGACCAAAGATTTGGAACAGACGAACTTGAAGCTTTAACAGACGGACTAAAACAGTTTCGAGCAAAATATAGTTATAATACTGAGCGAATGACGCCGGATAATTTAGCAATAATAGTTGGACTATATAACAGCTATAGAGAAAGTATTATTGCTTAGCGTTATCTTAAAGTTATTGAAAATATACAAGATAACGTACAAGGTTTTACCTATGAAGAAAAAAAATTATGAACTCGATCAGATAAGCTCTACGAAGATCGAACATAAGAACGATGTGACTATGATTTTTCACGTGTCTACATCAACCGCTGAAATGGTTAAGAAATTAGTGTTATTTATATCGTCACAGAAGCAGGTGATGTTAATGCTGAAATTGACATAGAAATTTTAGAAATATCTAACCATTTATGATCAAATGGATCTTTAACATCAGCCAAATAGTCAAGCAAATTCTAAATGTTTCATAACGATATTATTGGCTAACTTTTTGTGCCACTAAAATATAAATGACATCAACAATATTAGTACTTGATTCTTCTCAGAAAATATAAGATATTGCAATTCTTTCTGGAATTATATTCTGCTGATGCGGCTTGAGCCCGATCAAGAATAAGAAATTGGATAAAATAATTTGTTAATTGCTTTTCCGCCAGCAGCAAGCATTGCTATGCTGCTAGAGTTTGATCGAAAACAATACCGATTAGTTGTTGAAACATTATCATTGTCATGGTAGATTTAATTTGTTCATGTTGGAATATCTAGAAACAAGTGTCCATACTGACATAATAGTTGTTTTAGTTCCCTCTTTTGTTGTGGCTATAGGTGCTAACGTTTCTGATAAAATTTGTTAGATATATCTGAATTTTGAAGATTAAAAAGAACCAGTGTCACTACAGTCAGATTGCATGCCATCATTTAAAGTCCCACTGTGTGGGACAGGTACATCAAAATTAACTGAATAATTAACAGGCCCATCTCAACTTACACCTTTAATATACTTATGTGGCTACGGTGTTTCTCTTTCCTCCTCGAAAGAGTGCTAACAATATACTTTGTCACATTTCTTTCTTTTATATAAGGAAGATCACAAGTAGTCTTAAGAGGATTCTGAAGTATGGGCTAGAGTTCCAGGACTCTATCATTATGCTGAAATCTTCTTCCCCATTAATTTATGTCATAATTTGATTTCATTTTGTTTGACTAAGTTAAGATTCGTTATTGCTGTTTCACAAGCCTTTGACAATTTGTACATGAAATCAGATACATATCCAAGAATATTAATCTCTGAATCTTCAGTTGAATAAAGTTTATTTTAATAACTTGAATGGGCCACGTACTAGTTCAAAATGACTTAACCTAATGATTCTTGAACTGAATCCCAAGAGCAGACAATAGCAAATGAACACTCTTGTCCTAATCTTTTCATGTACCAAAGCAATATAAATGAATAATATCTTCGAAACGTTGATGAGATCTTTCTAAAGCCCTTTGACTTTCAGGGTAATAGACAAAATATTTTAACTATTGTCTTGACCCTTGATCAGACTGGATAGATTTGGGAAGATCCAAAAAGTGTACATATCTTTATCAAAGCTTATACAATGATTTTAGTTTAATATTCCTCGAAGGAATCGTCTCTAGAAATCGTGCGAATGAATGGTTAACATGTATTGGTTGCCTGACATAGTATTAGATAAGAAACCGACACTGGCAACCATTTTTCTTCTACATGGTTGGTCTAACGCAGGAATATATTACAAAAGAGATTTAGGTATCGTCTGATTGGGTTTTCATACCGTCTGACAAGTATGACAAGACCTATAGCATTTGGAAACATGACATAACCTAATCTTCAGCCATTACAATGAGTAATAAGTCTTATTGATTCCTAAGTTAGGGAGATTCATAGGCTAGACAAAAACAGTCCTATATATATATGACTTAGGAACAACAATTTCACTATCCACTCATCATCATCGGGTACATCCATTTTCTCATAAAGACCCTATTTGTCAGGAAATACAAAAAACTGGTGCTTGTGTTGCTTTAGTTTCGCTAATAGCCCTCTTAAACAATACGGAGATATCAGGATATTGTATCGGTTCGAGAGTGAGTGATTGTTTTTGTTACCGAGATTAGAAGAAAGAGAATGATTGGTAATACGAAAAACATTGTGATCAATACCGCTTGACTGATCAATACCAAGAGTGGCTTCATCAAAAGACTGGCTAGTAGATGTGGCATCTAAAGGAATAATGTTTTGATTAACATCATTTTCAAGAGTCTTTTTTGCTATAATTCTTGTAACTGCACAAGCAGAATATAAATTGGGGTTTTTATTTTCAATATGCTCGACTTTTGATCCACACAAGGCATATATGGGTGTTGGTCAGTCCGACGACATGTTGGTCAATGTGCGCATCTTAAACCTTTGACCTTTTTTAACATTGTCGTTTTCTTTTGTTTAAAGTCGCATTTTTATACTGTCAATCAAAAACAATTATGGGTACAAAGGGAACGCAACGTTAAATTAACTTAAATTTGCTTAACATATTTTTTCTGTGGCCGAGTGGTCTAAATCGTTCGCTTTATGTCTCACTACCATCTCACTTCTTTCCTCGCGAGTTAAAGTCAGAGGCTTGGCCAATGCAGATAATGCGAGAAAGCTATTAGTAGTTTCTATTGGGTCGGTAGTTGTTACTTGGATTTTCCTCCTGCCATATATAGATTATATTCCGCTGAAAAAAAATGGTGTTTAACCCAAAAATAAAAAGTACTGTAATGTTTAAACATTGTGCGATTATTGTCTAAGATACCCTCAACCCACCACCACACATTCTTTCCATTATCTGTATTTTGTTTGCAATAAAATCGTGAAAGTAATTTGCGTAATAACGTAAAATATAATGTCTTTGTGAGCCCTTGGAGTCTTATGCCATACAAATATTCTTTGAAGATTCGTCGTTGCTTAATTAGTTTAGATCATTAAAGCATACATTATTACACATATGAGGGTCCCCGAGTGGCAGAGAGGTCTAAAGCGCTGTCCGGTACGGATCACTGCCATCTCACCTCTGTCTGCGTGGGTTCGAGTCTAGGATTTGGCGAATGTGGATATGTGAGAAAACTTGCCAGTAGCTTCTCGTGGGTCGGTGGTTCTTTCCGGTGATTTCCCGGTTTCTTCCTCCACCATTAATACTGGCCGCCATGAATAGCCTATCATGTGCTGAAAAATGGCGTTAAGCCCAACAACAACCACAACAACAACAACAACAACAACAATTACACATATGCTTGGAGTTTGTAAACTTCACCCATCGTTGTCTGGTCGTTGTACTTTTGTTTGTTTACTGCTTATCACTTCATAATGATCTAAATTCTTAATTGTTAAAACCATAAAAGCTTTACAAATATTCATACAGCTGAGAAAAAAATATTTCTGGAAACCTTTCGCATGTCTGTCTTTTTCTAATAGTTGTTTTACATAAAAAGGATTAAACAGTCTTATAAAGAAAGCTGTCTTTTACCCCATGCCGTCTATTTGCCTGTCTGTCTGTCTGTCTGTCTGTCTGTATGTATGTATGTATGTATGTATGTATGTATGTATGTATGTATGTATGTATGTATGTATGTATGTATGTATGTATGTATGTATGTATGTATGTATGTATGTATATGTGTGTGTGCGTGCGTGCGTGCATATGTATGTATGTATGTATGTATGTATGTATGTATGTATGTATGTATGTATGTATGTATGTATGTATGTATGTATGTATGTATGTAGAAAACCAAACCATTACCTAATGGAAAATTGAATTCTGGTAGATTCCAAATTTTTTTAAGATAAAATCGTTTACTAAAATTATAATGTAGAATGTGGTAAACCCAATGCCCTTGATTCAGACCAATATAAATATATTTATTTCTGTTGATAAGGATCCTGATATTAAACCGAAATTCATAGATATAAAAAAATAACCGTGTATTAGTTGTTTACAGAATATAAATGCATGATTAGGCCAAATCGGTCCAATCGGCCGAAGGCCGGCCCTAAATATCACGGCATTATTTTCTGCATCTATTATAATTGTACAAGTATTTGCAAATATGACGAGAATAAAGAGATCCAAAGGGCTCGATATTGCCAGTGCATTTACTATCGGTATGTATTGAACAATTGAACGTTTTTTATGGTATATACGGAGACTACGGAAATCCCAAAATGATGCATATATAAGACTACTTGCGTTCCTTGTCAGAGAACAGAAACACTGCATACGATATCAGGTAAGGCTTTTGCACAATACATAACAATTAACATCCTCTTTATCGGGATTTTTCCATTAAACTTTATATCTGGGGTATAAGAGAACTGTAGCTGATAATGAAAGTAGACTGTCACTTCCAAAATCAATATTTTAAGTTGTATTTTTTAAGCGTCTCAAATTTATTACGGCATTTGAATAGCAGACTCATATAGTTTTCTTCTACTATCGACTTTGTGTAATCATATTGTATATAGTGCATTCACGATATACATACACCATGTTTATATACACCATGTTTTATGTCTGTGTATTGATTTCGGATAGAGTCGATTTTTAGGGAGATCAAAGCGGTATGACAGTTTCTCTGACGTGGCTGAAATGGTTGAATGAAATCACACAGATGGCGCGTTTATTCAGACCATTCATTTATATCACATCTTTAAGGCCATCAATAGGCGCGCTGGTTAGATAGCGACTTGTTCACTGATATCATGCTTGTAATGCATTGCATATGGCAATTTAGAGTTTTCATTGTTTTCCTCTGTGTGTGTGTGTGTGTGTGTGTGTGTGTGTGTGTGTGTGTGTGTGTTGCGACTTGTTCACTGATATCATGCTTGTAATGCATTGCATATGGCAATTTAGAGTTTTCATTGTTTTCCTCTGTGTGTGTGTGTGTGTTGGGGTGTGGTCTGAAGTTAGTATACCATACGAATATTTATGTACATGTAATGTCCTCTACAATGACAACTGATTAATTCTGTCACGAACTAACTTAAAATTATTCACTTATTTTATTTATGTATTAAATAAGATTATATTTATGATACAATAAAAACCGGAAAATGTAATATCTGACGTCGACTGTGGCGACCTAGTGATCTAAAGCGCTCTCCTTTACGGATCAATGCCATCTCGACTATGCGTGAGTTCGCGTCTCGTATTTGGCCAACGTGTGTAGGTAAGAAACTTTGCCAGTAGCTTCTCGTGGGTTGGTGATTTTGAATGTGGTTTTCCCCGGGTTCTTCCTCCACCATTAGTACTGGCCGCCATGTATAGCAAATCGCGTACTGAAAAATGTCGTTAAACCCAACAACAAAAACA
This sequence comes from Potamilus streckersoni, assembly GCA_016746295.1. Classification (NCBI taxonomy): domain Eukaryota; kingdom Metazoa; phylum Mollusca; class Bivalvia; order Unionida; family Unionidae; genus Potamilus; species Potamilus streckersoni. The sequence continues at coordinate 4,536,732 of JAEAOA010001385.1, read as the reverse complement.
ACAACAACAGATACAACGTCGACTGTGGCGAAAACGTAATAGCCGATGTTGACTGCAAATGAGAATTTAGTGCAGGCAACCAATGTTGACAGCAAATGAGAATCTAGTGTAGGCGATATGACCTTGTTAGTGATGTTATAGTCTCACCAGGCGAGAAGCTCGTGTACTTCATTATAGCTAACAAAAAAAAAAGTTTGGATAAAGCGATGATATGTTAGGTAGAACTGTGGCAGTCGCGTGTACGATTTCTAGGGACATGAGCTAAAACCTTGGATATCTATTGAAGCCAAATTAAACCGCTTCTAGCCCTGAAAGTTTAAGGCCTGGTTGAGAGACTGCATCAGGAGTTTGTGCTAGCTAGAGAATTTTACAAGGGTGAAACAAGAACGTCTGGACATGGTAGCCCCAGTACACAATAGTTATACAGTGCATAAGTCATTGGATGTCGTTCCTAAACAGTGAATAAGTCATTCAAAGGAGTGCCTATACAGTGAAGAAGAAAAAAAAAACCAACAGAGTGCGTGTTTATGCAGTGAGAAAGCCGTTGGAGGGCAATTTAGAGTACGGAAGCCATTGCTAGGATAATAATTTAATCCAAGAAGTATTGGTGAACCAGAAAGAGTTTTTAAGAACTTTAAGAACAGTGAATGACAGTTAAGAAGGGTTTAACAATTTTTTACTATATGTATTTTTTTCTTTTAAAATTAATTTTAATCATTTAATTGAATGGTCCTAATATTATGTGTGTTGTCTCTACGTTCTGTGACCTGTTCATGTCCTCAAAACTTAGAGCACTGAGAAAATGTATAGTTTTGAGAACATACTAGCATAAAAAGGATATAAATTATGTTCGAATGGATATATCTAAGCGGCTGGATGTTCTGCTTTTTAATATCAGGCAGATAAGGCTTGATACGAGATTACGTAATTTGGAAACCCAAGCATGTGTTCTGATTTCCTACCCCAGAATATTTAATACGGGGGGACGAGGGTGGGGGTGGCGATTAGACAAAGCTCGGAATAGAATGAAAACAAGAATGTTTCTGGTTGAATTTCAGCTCTCCCGCGCGAGACTTTTGAGCAGCTTACATGTTATAGTTAAGACAAAAATATTAGCCGGTTAGTTTACAGAAGGTTTCCTAGTATTACATTGATATCAATCCGGTCAAATATATGCGCTTGTCTGCTGAGGTGTTCAGTTTACAGAGATGCCCGTTTAAGTAAGTTTCACATTATGTAGAAGTGCGCTTGATACGTCGCTATGTTTTACTTTAAGCTTATAAGTCATCGACTATAATTTCTCACTGAATAATATATCTTCGATTTGAATTTCTAAGAATACTTAACATTTATTTTAAAGTAACTACGTGCGAGCTATATATCATTTATCCACCAGCATCATACATCACACATGGTGAAGTAGTGAAGATTATTAGAAGCATTTAGAAAAAAAAGCAACAAACAATAAAAACAATCACCCACATTGAAATTATGTATAAGTAATGAAGTTCCCATTCACTGCTGATCTCACCCATGATTTGACAACTGTTGCTGCTTTTTATTAATCCGCCTTTTAGTCAAAGGTAGCAGTCTTAAGAAATATATATATATATATATATATATATATATATATATATATATATATATATATATATATATATATATATATATATGCAATTAGTGTAATTGGATATTTATTGAATATGTATATGATATAAGGATTAACATGGTGCATATATTTTAGGCTATATAGTGTGATACTATGGCAGATAACGCTTCCCCTGAGACGCCTCCATCAGCAGTTGAAGACATCCATAAATCATGTCCGGTTGATGAGAGTGGAAACGAGCCCGGTCACGATGATGACAGTCCTCGTGGTGAGCAAGACACAGACTTTCCTCCCTTTCCACTTAATTGCGATGGGATTCCTGTAAATTGGAGCCAAGAACCATGTTTGCAGCAAGAACAATACATACTTGTAGAGCTAAGACCAGGGCTGCCGGAGTATGACAAAATTGTTGAAGAATTTTCAAGAATGAATATCAGGGTAACACGAATAGAGAGACTCCAAAATAAAGGACATTTGGAGCGATTTATGGCAGAAGTGGAAGAGATGAAGAAGGACCGTGGAAATGGTAAATATTTGCATTACAACAAGCTGAAAATTATATAATTTGGAAACTTACTGATCCACTCCCTAAGTAATTAAAAAAAATGAATCTAGCAATGTAAGCATTAGTGTTCAAGTTGGTGCTTAACTCAGCTCGACTCCAGTACTCTTTGTCCAAAGTTTTAAACAAGTCGTCATTGTTTAAAATGAAAATCGGACAAACGTTTTGGATGCAGGGCTATAATTTAATATATCGTTGGACGGTCGAATGAGGCAATTTGTTAAACAATGTTCCAGATGAGCCTATGGGCCGCAGAGCTCCAATATGCTTCCACTATCACGGTAGAAGTGCATTATTTTATGTGTATTTCTAAAGCTGTTACTCTAGTTTGTTCAAGTGCAGACACCAAACACAGCGAAGGACAGAATTAAATTAATATGGACACCAGCTTTATCTGATTAGAGATTTTCCTTTTCCTGAACATGAGGAAATTTTAAATTTTAACTAGCAAGCCCCTCCGCTTTGTTCATTTCCATGATTTTATACATAATTGCAGGTAAAAAAAGTTGAAGTGTTATTTTATTGAATTACATATGGAATGTATGAAGTTGGGATATGTACGGGTGCTGGTGTTTTATCAATTCTTGCTAAGCCCTTGGTTATGACATTTCACATTTATTCCTTACGGAATGCTCTACTGCATGTTTGTCACTGTGCGCACTAAAAAGGGCAGTCGCTCTTTAACTAAATGTGTGTGTGTGTGTATGTGTGTGTGATTTGGATTTTTAACGTAGTTTAAAAATTTCCAGTCATATCTCTACGATATCTGCAGCGTTGCAATTTAGAGAGATGTCTAATATTGAGGCATCATGCCGCATACCTGTAGCATAATGTCCCACCCAGTTACATTATCCTGACACCAGGCCAACCACTCCTAACACTAACCTCTTAAGGCTGATCGTCAAGCGAGGCAGCTGTTAGTACCATTATAAAGTCTTTTGTATAACTCGGCCGGGGTTCGAACTCGCGACCTCCTGCATCCTAGGCGGACTCTCTAGCCAATAGGGCATTTAAGTGGCATTAAAGTATGGAGACAACAACAACAAACTGAATGAAATCTTAATGATGAATTGAAATCCTCTCAGGGCGACTAAGCCGAAACTGAAGCACATTTATTTTGGAAAAATTGTCATCTGAATAAAGTTATAATTAAAATACTCTATTTTCTATTTATTTATTTGTATATTTAAAATAATTTAGAGGTGAATATTTTTAATTTTAAAATTATTGAAAAAATTAGCATTACAAACACGACGGTTTTATATTATACAGATCTCATTTTTGCCTACAAAATTTTTTTGTAACGATTCATATCGTTTACCAATATAGTACTTCTAATTGTATATCTGACAGACTCCAATCCAAACATTCGCTACCTATACCATGGCACAAGTCTTGAGAAACAACGCTTATGTGAAAATGGATTGGACCAGTCATCAAGCACAAAGGACAACTTGGGACCGGATTTGTACTTGAGGTAATTCTTTACTGAGCAGTATTTTATAACTTGTTGTAATAAGTTAACAAGTTTAATAGTGATTGGTCCTGATTTGAATGAAGTGAAACTATTGGACCCAGTGCAAAAGAGTAGGAGTCATTTGTCTTAAAACAGGGATTGATGGACAATGAAGAGAATGTGTTAATGACCACGTGCATATCATAATGAACACAATGAATATGCTAATTCAAGTCTATCTAGTCATCTTTTTTTACGCCTTTAGAAGATGATTAGTGACAAAAAACACTGGACACATATTGAATAATAACAAAATATGACGAACAATTAAATATGTAAATAAAAAATTCGTGCATATATAAACAACAGTACAAATTGTTGTTTAATTGGTACGATCCCTCGTGATATAACGTCACACAGTCGAGAAATGGTTCTGGTCATTTTGCAACCGCTACAGTCTCTAGTTCACTGCTGACTGTTCTGTCTCCGATGCTTTTTAAGTGCGTCAGCCATGATTCTCTCCAGAAAGATGTTAAATAATGTGGGAGGGAGCAAATAGCATTGACTGACTCCCACTGTCGTTCTGAACCAGTCCCTTATGCAGCCGTTGAAGTATACTGCACTGGTGGTCTTAACATAGAGGTGCTCTATTACTGTAATGACGTTGGCATTGATGTTGTACCGTCTCAAGGTCGCCCACAAGGCTGCATGACATACCCTGTCAAATGCCTTCTTGAAATCCAGGAAGACGTGGTACAGATTTTGTTGAAGTTAGAGGTACTTCTTACACACTATCTTGATGTTGAGGATCTTCTTAATGGTGCTGCGCTTTGCTCTCATACCTGCCTTCTCATAGGCAATGATTTTTTCAGCCTGTTGCTTTAGTTTGTTCAGCAGTATCCTCAACATGACGTTCTTTGGATGGCTTGTAAAACTGATTGTATGGTGGTTTTGACACTGTTGCAAATTGCCTTTCTTGTGGAGGGTGATGATCAGTGATTGGGTCCACGGCAATGGCCATACTCCTGTTTACCAGATCTTTTGTTTGCAGATGTTTGTGAGGGCGCTAATCGTTGCTTTTTCCCCTGCTTGGACCAGTTCTGCTGGGATGTTTTCCACTTCTGCCGACTTCCTCTTTTTCAGCGATCTCACTGCTGATTCTACTTCTTCACGTAGGATAGGGTGTTGTCATTGTTAGTTGCTGAAGGGACGTTCAGTTCCTCTGGATCTATTGTGGCTTGGTAATTGTAAAGTTCTGATCAGTACTCTGTCCATCTTTTCAGAATGCATTTTTCTTCTGTGAGGGAGTTTCCGGTTTTGTCCTGCAAGGAGGTAAATCGCTGTTTTGTGCTTGTTATATCTTGGACCAGTTGGTATGCTTTTTCGCTGTTGTCTCTTTTCAAGTTTCCTTCAGTGTCTTTGGACTGTTCTTCTATCCTGTTCTTTGTTTGTTTTTTTGCTGTTGCTTTTTTAATACTTTTCTTGTCTTCACGGTTGACTGCCCCTTCTGTATCATTCCTTTTGTTCTTCAGTTCCCTCTTGTCACACAGGTTCAGGACCTTAGATGTGACACAGGGCAACACAAATAGAAAATACAAATTTCAAGATTGATTACTTGAATAAATATTCCATTAATAGAAATGCCACTTACATTACAACATAATCGATACTATGAAGTAAACTTATATTTTAGGTACTCGCTGGATAATTATGAAATAACTAATTAATTTATATCGTTTTCGTTTTTAGACTTTCCTAAACTTTATACACAAATTACACAAATAAAACACCGAGAAAAAAATCACAACACATTCCAATTAGCTGCAGAATCCATCTCGGCTTTCTGCAGCTCTTGCAGCTGACAAAATTCTGATCACATCAGATATAAAGATAGGCACCAAGTAGAATACCAAAATTGTAATGTGACCAAAATAGATCCCTCATTTTTTGTGCATTTGAATACAGATTAGCTTATGAGCAATGATACTAGAGCACGAAGTATTGCAGCGTTGACAATCATGATGTATATGACAAATATTTGAAAGAAAATTGAGCTTTCATTGATAAATTGTAGAGACAATTCTGCTCAGTCCAATAATTTTGTAATGCAGTAGCTCTTATTCACAATATTTTGTTTAAAATACAAAATCCAGGTTACCGAATAAAAATGAGTCATATCAAACATTGTTTGTAAAATGGCACCGATTGTTGCTGAAAGGATATCATCGTCTAAGGTAGTGTTTTCAGAGGGAATTAATCAAACGGTTACTCCAAAATTTGGAATCTTCTAGAAACTTTAACATGTTATTGATATATACCAATTACAGAGGCGTAGAAAGCACTATACCGTTGCGAACACCTTGCCTGATGGGTATAGACTTGTATACATTATCATTTATAGTTACAGTTGCTATCTATATTGTAGCATGATACATTAATTAGAGGGAAGAGTTTGCCATTCATTTCCAAAATTTTAAGTTTTATAAAATATATCTTCTGGCCAAATAGTGCCATACGCTGTCGTCATGTACCAAATTTCGTTATAAACTTTTTATTAGAATTTCAGGGGAGTAATGATAACTTCATTTAAGTTATGAATGGTACAGCTATGCATTTCAGTTTCGTTTGAACTCCTTTCTTTTCAGAATTTAAAAAATATATGATTTCGTCTAACACTGTATTGAATCTATTATATACATATTTTTCAAATAGCATGTACAAAACAGGTAGCATAGATACAGTGCTATAGCTGTCAGAGTCGGTTTTATACTTGCCTCCATCTCTGTAGATTGTTACAATTAGACCGAATTTCTGGTGACATGACATGCAACATATTTTTAGTATCGCATTTAATATAGTCATAATACTTGCATCAGTTTTCAGCTATCAACTCTTAAATGTTCGTTCTGTACAGCATTCATCGCTGGCGTAGTTACATACCTTAAGGCGTTTGATGGATGTTATTTCAGTGAAAGTAAGGTTTTTATTTACTTACTGTAGACTTAGAGAATGGATTCTTCTCTGTATATAGGTGATGAAAGTATTGGATATAATAGTTATCTCTTGTGAATTGCAGGATGTTTCTTCGTCAAACTGTAGTTTGAGTATTTCTGGTCTAGTACATTATTTATCATGTTCAGACAATTCGGATACCTAGCTCTCGTTTATATCAATAATTTAATTCTTTCTTCCTATGCATTAATAGTTTTATTTTGAATTTTCTTAAAAACACTTTGTATCATTGCATTGTTTGTAGCTGACATACAGTGCGCGCTGGGCCTCCATTTATAACGTACATGCTTCTAAACCGTATAATTCTTTGAAGTGCGGGCTCGGCCTATGTGGGTAAGTGAGAAAGTTTGCCAGTAGCTTCTCGTGGGTTGGTGCTTCTTTCCGAGGTTTTTCTGGATTCTTCCTCCACCATGTAAACAATCCGCCATGTATAGCTTGTATTGTGGCGCAAAATTGCGTTAAACCCTACAACAAAAACAATAACAACTTTTCAAGTTGTTTATGAACTTCAGGTAACCAATAAGGATTTTTATATGGACTAATAATCTTTAAAACTTTTTTTTTTATAAGAAGTAAAATAAATTTAACTTTTGTTTTTTGAGCTAATGAAAGGGAATCTAATATTTCTTTTAATGATTTGTCAGCCTCTAGGTGGTAATCTTAAGCTCTTCATGTGTCAATTGTATGTCACGATGGAGAAAGGGAAGCTATATAAAGACATTAGGAATATCTTACAAGTAGGACTCGTAGGTTTCTGCAATAAAGTGGTGTGACCAAAAACGTGTATTCTGATTTGCAAAGACCTCACAGAATTATACGAATTGAAGCAAAATGTTGCCAACAAGAATAAACTCAAGATATATTCTAAAAGGCTTAAATGTGTATCGCAGTCCCTCTCTCATGGGAGCATTATTGAGAGAGCATTGTTTGGGGCAACTAAGTTGTTTCTGTTTTTCACCAGCTGGCGTTGAATTATGAACACCAAGAATGGGAAAAGTCGCCATATCCAGCATTAAAGTGTTTCATGAATTTTAATTCATCAAAGGAATGGAAAAATTATATGCAAAGAGAAACTTTAGAATATCAATACATTTTTAGAATACATGATAAGCGCCAAATGCAAAATATCGAGTGTTTGAGGTCCCGCCTAATACAAGTCATACGAGCAAGTCGATCGTTACCTCGGTCTAGTTGTCTATGCAAATTCTCATATTCATTATTGCCACACTGTTTTTTACTTTAACATTAAAGGCATACTCAATATGTTCAACATTAATGTAGCCTATATAGGTATTAAGTTCAGTATTCAATAATTTATTTGAATGGCTTGCTAACTTGTGTTCACAATATCAGTATCTTATCATATAAAGTCCATTCCATGCGCACAGTGCAGAGGACATTATGCTCCTATGTTGAAAGAAATATGCCAAGCCCACTATCATGCTTTAGTATATGACAAAAGGAAACGGGGTCCCGAGTGGGCTAAAGCGCTCTCCGTTACGGAACATTGTCATCTCACCTTTGTCTGCGTGGGTTCGAGTCTAAGATTCGGCGAATGTGGATATGTGAGAAAACTTGTCAGTAGCTTTTCGTGGATCGGTGGTTCTTTCCGGTAATTTCCCAGTTTCTTCCTCCACCATTAATACTGGCCGTCATGTATGGTCTATCGTGTGCTGAAAAATGGTGTTAATCCCCAGCAAACAATAGGCATGATCACAGTGATCCAGTAATTTGAGTGAGAGACATGATAATAACATACTAATAAAATACTAAGACACCCTGTGCATAACAATAATAACAATATCATCTGGACTGGTGTGTCTAAATTTTAGATTCACAACGGTCATCAGAACTCGTTGTCATAATCGTGGTCGTCCATATTGTTGTCATAATATATATTTATGTTGCTGCTTTAACCATACTGTGTTTTTTTTATAGCTATTGAAAGCATCTGTACCAGATGATCCATTTACTCTACACGCTTTGTTACTGTCATATTTTGAACAAAGATTGTTTATGTCATCCCCTTTGCACGGTTACACACAGCCGTAAGATAAAATAAGATTTTATTAAAAATTACATTCAATTTCTAACTCTTCAGCGGAAATGTACTTCTTTACAATAGGGTGTCTAGCGTTCCTTCTCGAAAAATTCGTATTGTGATGGGATTTTACATTATCATTTTGAAGTAAAATATTATTCATGATCACGAAGATCTGCTATCATGTTTCCTCAGGAAATAATCCAACATGTTTGCATCATGTTACACCAATAAATAGTTGATCATTTCCTTGGTAACAATTAATGATCCCGGTTTTCCCGATTCCTTTCGAATATTCCTTGTTGTCTGTTTTCAAATACTGTCTCAAATACAAAGCGTAAAAAATTCTAGTATATTTTCCACTCATGGCTTGCCTTTGTTTCTTTGAGATGACAATTTATTAGAAATGAATGAAAGTTTCGTGCTCCTTTATTTAGCACTGATCTATCCAGTGGAGTCGTAGCTTCTTTTCCATTGGATAGATTCAAGAACTTGTCGATGTATAACCATAGCTTCTTTTCAATTGGATAGATTTAAGAACTTGTCGATGTATAACCATAGAATCTTTTCCATTGGATAGATTTAAGAACTTACCGATGTATGACCATAGCTTCTTTTCAATTGGATAGATTTAAGAACTTGTCGATGTATAACCATAGAATCTTTTCCATTGGATAGATTTAAGAACTTACCGATGTATGACCATAGCTTCTTTTTCATTGGATAGATTTAAGAACTTGCCCATGTATGACCATAGCTTCTTTTCCATTGGATAGATTTAAGAACTTGCCCATGTATGACTATAGCTTCTTTTCCATTGGATAGATTTAAGAATTTGTCGATGAATGATGTTTTAGGCAGTCGATTGAATTTGTTGTAAAGTTGATCAAATGTTTCCTCACCAGGGATTTGATTTTTATGGTTCTGTATCCAATATCTTAAATTTAATGTCTAGACAAATGGCATTATATCCATTAGTTCCAATAGAACGTACTCTTAAAAATGTCATGTTTCTTTATTTGACTCGAGTTTTAGTACAGTTTTATTTTTATTAATATAACAAAGCATTGGCCTACTCTTGTGTAAGGACATGCTGTTGCCATTATATGGCTCAATGCTTCATTTTCTTTTAAGATTTTGGTTTTCTTTTTCTCCATTGCAAGTGTCCACTCCGTTGGCCCAGTGGTTAGAGCGTTCACTTCTGATGCAAAATATTTGGCGGGTACGAACCCCAGACAAGTCATACCATATACTTTTAAAACTGGTATAAACAGCTAATTCACTAGGTGCTCATCATTAAGAGGTTAATGTTGGGACTGGTCAGCCAGGTGTCACTGTAATGTGACTGGGAGGGCAATGTTGCCGTATGTCTGTGGCATGATGCGCCACAGCGATAGTCATCACTATAACTTCCACACTGCAGACGTCCTATCGATATGACTGAAAAACTGCTAAAGCTAGGTTAAAAAACCAAATAATAAACACGCGCTTATTTCCTCAATATTTTAATTGAAAACGTACCGTACAAACCTGTAACTTACCATAATCTTAAATTAAAATAAAAATATTAAGATTTAATTATGATTACTGAATTTTACTTTCTCATTTTAGTACCAAACCGCTGAAGTGTATTCATTACGCTAAACAACGCAATCAGACAGATATATCCATGATACTGAAATGTAGAGTCATTCTCGACGACGACAAGGTTTGTTTAATGTTGTATGTCTACATTTGCAGAAAATTAACACAATGGATGCATGTTCTATCTTGCTTCCAGTCAGTTAGTCTACGTTCTGTAACTGTAACCGTTTTATTAGTTTGAGCTGTAAGGTAAAGTATATAGTTAAGATTATTCGATTTACATGACATGCGATTTCTCCTTCAGATCTAGAAGTGTATGTACAGTATTATGCCTGCACACGTAGAGACTAAACAATGCACACTAATAATGTGTTGTCACTAAAAGCTGGGAAGGGTGTGCCTGTTAATTATTATGTATTTTCCCGTGGGTACTAGCATGGTTTGGTTCTATTGTGTTGTATCTGAGATTTTTTAAATAGCACATCAAGTTTAATGTTAAATGTAGTTTAAAAGTTGGTATATACATACATACATACATATATATATATATATATATATATATATATATATATATATATATATATATATATATATCACATACATACACACACACATACAGATAGACAGATAGACAGCTTCAATGGTTGGTACACGCTGCCACATGTTCACACGCTAACAAAATCAATAAATACCGCATTATTCTAAACAATACTTTTGTACTGTGAAATTTGAGAACTGGTACTCTTATTTTTCTCTAATAGATGGATTCATTCATTCATTCATTCATTCATTCATTCATTCATTCATTCATTCATTCATTCATTCATTCATTCATTCAATGGCTGGTACACGCTGCCACATGTTCACACGCTAACAAAATCAATAAATACCGCATTATCCAAAACAATATTTTTGTACTGTGAAATTTGAGAACTGGTACTCTTATTTTTCTCGTAAGGCCTGTAGCGCACATTGATGCAGCAGTTTACTGCATAGTGTTAGTGGAAGCAAAGTCAAAAGTATTTTACGTGATGGTTCTTACTATCGTTTCTATCAATACAACTAGTCAGGTATAATAAACTTTTTGAATACGTTTCACAATACTAATGTTCAAAACAGTATAAGACAGATGAAAGATCTATATTTATGTTCCTGGATCTAATTTTGTGTGGCCTTTTGGAATATCTATCGCCACATAAAAAAACATTTATCCATTAGCAGCATGCCTTGACAATTTTAGATTAAAATTAAAGCTGGTTGTTGTGCGGTTATTAGCGTGCTTTGTGTCAGGTAATTTCCCTAATTTATTACTGTGAACCAAACACAGAAAAGTAAATTTGTGTATGTATATAATTAGACTTCTGTGTATGAAATCATCTTCAGTTCAAGTAAAGGATCATCGTTATATTTATGAAAATAGTCGGACAAGGTATTAACTACTCTGTGGTGACATTATTTCTGCTCCCATTTGTTTATCGCAAAAATAAACTATATTTTATAACATTTATTTTTAAATAACACATCAGTCTGATAGTTAAACAATATTTGTATCAGATTGTTTTAGGTCAGATTAATTTTACATTTCCTCGAGTCTTCAATACATGAGTTTACCAGTAATGCAGTTAGAAAAAGAAACTCACCTAGATGCTTTTATTGTCAATATCAGTCTGTCAGCTGATAGAAAAAAGTCTCCAACAGGCGTTGACATTTGATAAGAAATGCATTAAAAAATGTACGTCTTGTGAACTTGTTTCCCTAAAGAACGAACTTATTTACCATAAAGAACCATTTGTAACAAGATATCGAGGTTGGAAAAAATTTTGATTTTTGAAATTGTTTGAAACATTGCAACAAGTAGATTTCATTTACACACGTGACACCTTTCTAGATTATATGGATCCTTAAGGATTAATGATTTTTTCTTACGTTTTTCAGAATGTCTTGAATTCTTATAGTATCTCTAATTGTCGTGATCCACTTCGCTTTGTCCATTGTTTCCATTTGTGCTCTCGATCGTTTCCTAAGGGTGTATTTTTACTACATTTGTATGGTTTGATATTACTATGTAGGCTTTGATACCTACATAATGGTACTTCATAGTAAACAGCTGGTATCCTCGAGTATATGATCATCATGCAACAATTTCAATTTCACTGTTTTCTCTGGATACATCTTTTCATTTGTTTTCAGACAAGTTGAATTGCGTCTTTTGGTAAGATAAAAACGCGTGTCCTTGAATACATGTGCATGGCTACAGGGAATGATGTAATACAAACTATAGGATTATGAGTAGAGATTGTACATCATTCTGATGTGCGTAAAACTTCGCAGTCTTGTCATTTATCAGAATAAAGATCCAATGTTTATTGGATTAAGTCAATTGTATAAGGAGTGCCGCAGCAAATGTCTAACACATTTACAGTTTGTTGACTCAGCAGGTCAGCAGGATCACTAAATAGTTCACTTTTGACCCATTCAATATCTAATCGATTTTATAATAGACATTTAAATCAAATGCAAAGATAATGCCACTTTCCACAGAGTATTCTTCCCATATGTCCAATAATATTGAAGGACAGTTCTTCCTAATAGTCATTAACGGAATGCATACATTTCTAAGTGTCAAAGGGATTAGAATTTTGAACCATAACACGCGATTACATACAAATTGACTAGTATGTCTTGTCCAATGAACCAGCCCTTAAAATAGTTTGCTTAGTGATTTATGAGTTTGATAAATCTGTCTGCAAAAATATCAGTGTAGGTCAAATATACTTGCCAGTATTTCTTGCGACACTTGAATTAATATCGTTTGAAGGGGTCTTTCAGCGTTATGTACATAATGTCCTATCCTATGTTCAATAACTTGTAAATCAAAGTGAAATACAAATCCCTAGATCATATTTCTATTTCATATTTACTATTTGGCTGTCCAGTAAGATCCAGCAGTCAGTCAGGTGCGACGTTTGCTTGTTCCCTGAATTTGGAAATTGCATTGCTTTGGTCATTCAATTTGCATCGACAAATGCCATTTGAAACTATTTTTTGCCTTTGTCTAATCACGATCTAAAAGAACGGAACGAGAAGTTCAAAATTACAGGAATTTTAAATATGTGTACTTGTTATAAGTAGATGTTTGTTTTATGTGTGTACGACGTAATAGTTTAGTCGAACGAACAGAGCAAACGAAAACCAATGCCTTCATGCCTTCCGGAGCTCGGTTGTTGCACATACGTTTCGTCTGTCTCAAAGGTGACTTCTTGTGTGCTATGGTTTTGCGATGAGCAGCATTTGAAGATGTGATGAAAATTTTCAGACATGCTTCTGAATTTCCTGACAACTACAACATCCGTTGAGAAAAGGACTAGTAATTTAGCGAAAGTATAGCAGATAATACAAAGCCACTAAATTTCAAAGAACATATTCCATCAGGATCATAAATGGAAATGCAGAAGTTTTAATCAAAGCAAAACATAATACTTTGTCTATAAATATATTAATCTTGATCTTCACACAAATCACACTTAAGTAGGTCCCGTCCAATGTCAGTTATGGTAACTTATAGACAAAGATTTGGAACGATTGCTTTTGTGGTAGGTCCGAGCTGCATGACTGGGTCGGTGGAAGATAATAGTAACCTCTAGTTTCACTATTGCCTTTTCTCTACCCATTTTAGTGGCTTAATTCATATTTCCCCTGAATAATGTTTTAATCAATAGTTTCACTTTTTCTGATTTTATTAACATATATCAGTTAGTGACACCACAAGAACAACCATGAGGCCATACAAAATCAAGATTGTCAAGTCAAGATTGTCTGAGCAATGTTTGGCAACACGTTTACCTCCGCTTATACTTTTTTACATTTCGCCTCAAAGATTTATTGACATTTTGGGGTTATATATATATATATATATATATATATATATATATATATATATATATATATATATATATATATATATATATATATATATATATATATATTATGATTCTATTTGTCATACATTTGGGGTGAAGCATCTGACGGTGCATTCACTACAGATGTCTTTGAAGTCGTCTTCATGGAATCTAGTATGGGAGTATTTCTTCCTTTGATGATTATGCTTTGCATATGGTTCTTTGTCACAAGTGGTAATATGTATCCTTTGTAGATTGCTAATTGCAGACTGAGTTACTTTAACTTTATGGCTAATGAGAACGAGTGTGAGTGCCTTATTTGTGTTCAGAAAGAATATGTTTATTATGGACCATCCTGAGTTGTGTTGTTCAATGTGGCCTTGCACTGTTACATTCCGTAAGAAGACTAAGCGATTCTTTACAAGCTGAAGCACCAGCTGGTTTGCGTCCATACCGGTTTGGCAACATTATCTGTTTGATGTAACAGACTTATGTACGGTATGGTTCTTTGACGGTGTAACAAAAGTAGGACTGTCTACCAGATCGATTGACGGTACTACCGGTACTTTAGAAGCATATGTGCAGCTTGACTGGTTAACTATTGTTCAATACAGCTTTTTGTTTCTGCAGGCGATATCGGAGAACAAGCTGTTGCGGAATAGGTTCGTGCCTGAGCAATATCTCTGACAAAAATAAAATTGGCTACCCAGTTTAGAATTTAGGTACATTATCAGACAACGTATGTAGAAGATTCTCATGTATATCATTTTCTTTCTTACGGTCTTGATAGTTCATTGAAATATTTTCTTAAAGCATTAAAGTTACGAATTCCTATTCCATTGCTTGTTTCATCAAGCCCAGTGTGTTTGGTAGAATCTCGTTCTCATTTACTGTGCGGAGTTTTCATTCCTGAACTCGATGATTCTGGATACAAGGGAAATAGCTTCAGACCTACTATCGTTTATCTTAATGTTGGGAATGAGATGAAGGATATGAAGGGGATGGAGGGTTCTTGAATGGAATCTTTTAAAAAAAATATTCCGGCCCGACCTGGTGTCAGGACAATTATACTGGGTGGAACATCATGCTATATGTTTGCGGCATGATTCCTCAGTGCTAGGCATCACTATAAATTGCCACACTGCAGACATCGTATCGATATGACTGAAAAATTGTTAAAGCTACGTTAAAAATGATAAACACAACCACCACACTCCTGATACCGGCCCGATGATAGCTTGACAAAATGTTCTTGCTTCAATTATTGGATAAAATGGACATGCTACATTTAATTAGATCAGTTAGAACGAAATAAATAAAATATATCCTTGCCTGAAAGACTCCCACTCAGATTTTCGTTTTCTATATGTTAAAGAAACGTTTCGCCATCAACAGAAAAATTAATAAATGCTGAATTAATTATCAACATTGCAAAAAGATATATGCAATGTGTAAAAATTATATTTTGTAAACACGGTACGACATAAGCTTTTTAATTAATCTCCATCAACAAATATATATATATATATATATATATATATATATATATATATATATATATATATATATATATATATATATATATATATATATATATATATATATATATATATAATGTCTTTGAGAATTTGTCAACCAGTTCAGTTTTCCCAACTCAGAGTTTACCTAATTCAGCAATTATTACCTCACAGGGGCCATACAAACGTGCATGTGAGAAAGCTTGCCAGTAGCTTCTCGTGGGTCGGTGGTTCTTTCCGCGGATTTCCCTTTTTCTTCCTCCACCATTAATACCGCCATGTATAGCCTATCGTGCGCTGAAAAATGGTGTTAAGCTCCAGAACAACAACAACAAAAAACGTGCACACTAACCTTTTAGAATCGTATAGTTTATATTAAGGCGCCAAATCATCATTATAACAACAACAAACAACAAAACATACGCTAACGGCCATTAAGGCACATTATCTACTTTGAATATATCTGACAGTTTCCTTTTCGTTTAAGTGAATTAGTTTACTTACCATACATCAAGAAGTGGTTTAAAGACATCTTCCTACAATTTACGTCTTATATTTTACATAAGGCACAAACCGCTAGCTATGTACAGGACGATGCATTTCATTAGCCTTAAGGGAAATAATATTTGCCACATCGCAAACATTTTCTGCATGTAGTTCTTTCTAGCTAGACGTATGAATCAGATTTATGATCATAATTATTTTATGTGTAAACTTTCATACAATTACGAGACTTCAATTTCGTCTGCTATTTTCAAAGGGTACCCCAGAAGAGTATGTTGTGCATGAAGATCGATGGGTAATGGTGGAATACCTCATCTCAATTGAAGTTGATGATGGAAACGCGGAGCTGATCGCAAAAGAGGCTGAGCATGATGCTCCTGACTATGAACACTCCGATAGGGAACAAGCTGCAGCTGTAGAAAGTATGCATAAACTTTTATGTATATACATGCACGTATTATTGTTTGGAAATTGGAAATGAAAAACGGGTATAGAATTGCACTTATTACAATTCTATCGCCTTACACTAAGTAAGAGAAAAGAGTAAAAACTAACAGGTTTTGTACAATTCAACAACTAATTTACTGCTTTAGAATAAAAATTGCAAATTTAACAAGTACTCACACTATTGCGCCTCAAATCCCAAATCCCAAAAGTCCTATCATCAGCCATAATGAATAAAGTACTAATTAAATTCCAGACTTGTTCAAAATAAGATCTAGCGCTAAAACTGTTGATGTTCCTTTAGTAGCCTGTTATGTGGAGATGTATCAGCAGTCTTTTAATGAATCACAATGATATAATCCACTATGTTCTTCTCTAAATTCACTATAAGCCCAAGGTAATGTTTCTGTTCAAGAATAGTATTGAAGAGCAATTTTTATTTCCAGTGAATAGTAACTTGAATAAATAATTTTATCAAATAGTGGTCATAACAATACAAATGATTCTGCTTTAGCAGCTGTTGTCGCAGAAAAGGCTGGGCATGATGCTCCTGACGATGAACACCCAGAGAGAGACGAAGCTGCATGTGGAGAAAGTGTGTATAAATTTATATGCATATGCATGTAATTATTTAATGCTTGGAAATTGGAAATGAAAAGCAGGTGTAAAATTGCATTTATTAAACCTATCGTCGTACACTAAGTAAGACAAAAGAGCGAAAACTAACAAGTTTTGTACAATTCAACAACTAATTTATTGTTTTAGAATAAAAATTGAAAATTTAAAAAGTACTCACTATTGCGCATCAAATCCGAAATCCCCTATCATCAGCCATAATGAATAATTTACTAATTAAATTCCAGACTTGTTCAAAATAAGGTCTAGAGCTAAACCTTTTTGATGTCCCTTTAGTAGCCTGTTATCTGGAGATGTGTCAAGTCTTATAATGAATCACAATGATATAATCCACTTTGTTCTTGTCTGAATTCATTATAAATCCAAGGTAATGTTTCTGTACAAGAGTATTATTGAAGAGCAATTTTTATTTCCAGTGAATAGTAACTTGAATAAATAATTATATCAAATAGTGGTCATAACAATACAAATGATATCTGCTTCAGCAGCTGTTGTCGCAGAAAAGGCTGGGCATGATGCTCCTGACGATGAACACCCAGAGAGAGACGAAGCTGCATGTGGAGAAAGTGTGTATAAATTGATATACATATGCATGTAATTATGTAATGCTTGGAAATTGGAAATGAAAAGCAGGTGTAAAATTGCATTTATTACACCTATCGTCGTACACTAAGTAAGACAAAAGAGCGAAAACTAACAAGTTTTGTACAATTCAACAACTAATTTACTGTTTTAGAATAAAAATTGAAAATTTAAAAAGTACTCACACTATTGCGCCTCAAATCCCAAATCCCCTATCATCAACCATAATGAATAATTTACTAATTAAATTCCAGACTTGTTCAAAATAAGGTCTAGAGCTAAAACTTTTTGATGTCCCTTTAGTAGCCTGTTATCTGGAGATGTGTCAAGTCTTATAATGAATCACAATGATATAATCCACTTTGTTCTTGTCTGAATTCATTATAAATCCAAGGTAATGTTTCTGTACAAGAGTATTATTGAAGAGCAATTTTTATTTCCAGTGAATAGTAACTTGAATAAATAATTATATCAAATAGTGGTCATAACAATACAAATGATATCTGCTTCAGCAGCTGTTGTCGCAGAAAAGGCTGGGCATGATGCTCCTGACGATGAACACCCAGAGAGAGACGAAGCTGCATGTGGAGAAAGTGTGTATAAATTTATATGCATATGCATGTAATTATTTAATGCTTGGAAATTGGAAATGAAAAGCAGGTGTAAAATTGCATTTATTACACCTATCGTCGTACACTAAGTAAGACAAAAGAGCGAAAACTAACAAGTTTTGTACAATTCAACAACTAATTTACTGTTTTAGAATAAAAATTGAAAATTTAAAAAGTACTCACACTATTGCGCATCAAATCCCAAATCCCAAATGTCCTATCATCAGCCATAATGAATAAAGTACTAATTAAATTCCAGACTTGTTCAAAATAAGATCTAGCGCTAAAACTGTTGATGTTCCTTTAGTAGCCTGTTATGTGGAGATGTGTCAACAGTCTTTTAATGAATCACAATGATATAGCGCATTATGTTCTTGTCTGAATTCACTATAAGCCCAAGGTAATGTTTCTGTCCAAGAGTATTATTGAAGAACAATTTTTATTTCCAGTGAATAATAACTTGAAGAAATAATTCTATCAAATAGTGGTCATAACAATACAAATGATATCTGCTTCAGCAGCTGTTGTCGCAGAAAAGGCTGGGCATGATGCTCCTGACGATGAACACCCAGAGAGAGACGAAGCTGCATGTGGAGAAAGTGTGTATAAATTGATATACATATGCATGTAATTATTTAATGCTTGGAAATTGGAAATGAAAAGCAGGTGTAAAATTGCATTTATTAAACCTATCGTCGTACACTGAGTAAGAGAAAAGAGCGAAAATTAACATTTTTTTAAGATTCAACAAATAATTTAACTGTCTTAGACTAAAGTGAAAATTTAAAAAGTACTTACCGTATCGCGCATCAAATCCCGAAATCCAAAAATGCCCTGTCACCAGTAATAATGGACAAAGTAATAATTACATTCCAGACTTGTCCAAAATACGATCTAGTGCTGAAACCGATGATGTCCCTCTAGTAGCCTGTGATGTGGAGATGTGCCAACAGTCTTTTGATGAATCACAATAATATAATCCAGAATGTTCTTGTCTGAATTCATTATAAATCCAAGGTAATGTTTCTGTCCAAGAGTATTATTGAAGAGCAATTTTTGTTTCCAGTGAATAATAATTTGAATAAATGATTCTCTATCAAATAGTGGTCATAACAATACAAATGATTTCTGCTTCAGCAGCTGTTGTCGCAGAAAAAGCTGGGCATGATGCTCCTGACGATGAACACCCAGAGAGAGACGAAGCTGCAGGTGGAGAATGTATGTATTAACATGTATATACATGAACGTATTATTGCTTGGAAATTGGAAAAAGAAAAGCCAGTATAAAACTTCATTTATTACAACTCTATCGTCTAAGTAGGAGAAAAGAGCAAAAACCAACAAGTTCAGCAAAATTCAGCAAAAAATTTACTGTCTTAGAATAAAAAGTGAACATTTAAAAAGTACTTACAGACAGCAGCTCGCATTAAATACCAAACTCAAAAATGCCTTATCACCAGTCAAAATGGATAAAGTACTAATTAAATACCTGACTTGTACAAAATAAGACCTAGCGCTGAAATTGTTGATGTAACTCTAATATATTCTGATGTGGAGACGTATCAACAGTCTCTAGATGAATCACAATGATATAATCCAGACTGTTCTTTTCTGAATTTACTATAAATCCTATGTAATGTTTCTGTCGAAGGGCTTTATTGAAGAGCACGTTTTATTTCCAGTGAATAATAATTTGAGTAAATAATTTTACCCATATCAAATAGTGGATATAACAATACAAATTATTTCTTCAGCAGCTGTTATCACAGAAGAAGTTGAGAATGATACTACTGACGATGACCACACCGAGAGAGAAGAATCTTCAAATGGAGAAAGTGTGTATAAATTGTTATGTATATGCATGCAAGTATGTAATGCTTGGAAATTGGGAATGAAAAGCAGGTGTAAACTTGAATTTATTACAGCTCTATCGTCTTACACTAAGAAAGAGAAAAGAGTGAGAACTAGCACGTTTTGTAAAATTCAACAAATAATTTACTGTTTTAGAATAAAAATTGAAAATGTAAAAAGTACTAACACTTTTGCACATTAAATCCCAAATCCAAAATACTCTATCATCAGTCATAATGAATACCGAACTAATCAAATTCCACAGTTCAAAATAAGATTAGCGCTCAAATTGTTGATGTAACTCTAGTAGCCTCCGATGTGGAGATGTGCCGACAGTCTTTTGATGAATTACAAGGATGTAATCCAGAATGTTTTTGTCTGAATTCACTATAAATCCAATGTAATGTTTCAGTCCAAGTGTATTATTGAAGAGCACCTTTTATTTCCAGTGAATAATAATTTGAATAAATAATTTTACCCATATCAAGTAGTGGATATAACAATACAAATTATTTCTTCTTCAGCAGCTGTTATCACAGAAGAGGTTGAGAATGATACTACTGACGATGACCACACCGCGAGAGAAGAATCTTCAAATGGAGAAAGTGTGTATAAATTGTTATGTTTATGCATGCACGTATGTAATGCTTGGAAATTAGAAATGAAAAGCAGGTGCAAAATTGCATTTATTACAACCCTATCGTATTACAATAAGTAAGAAAAAAGAGCGAAAACACGTTTTGTAAAATTCAACAAATTTACTATTTTAGAATAAAAATTGAACATTTAAAAAGTACTCACACTTTTTCTCATTAAATCCCAAATCCAAAATGTTCTATCATCAGTCATAATGAATACAGTTCTAATCAAATTCCACATTTCCAAATAAGATTTAGCGCTCAAATTGTTGATGTAACTCGAGTAGCCTCCGATGTGGAGATATGCTGACAGTCATTTGATGAATCACAATGATGTAATCCAGAATGTTTTTGTCAGAATTCACTATAAATCCAATGTATTTTTTCAGTCCAAGAGTATTATTGAAGAGCACTTATTTCCAGTGAATAATATGAATAAATAATTCTACCCAGATCAAATAGTTGACATAGCAATACAAATTATTTTGTCAGCAGCTGTTATCACAGAAGAGGTTCGGTATGATGCTCCTAACGAAGAACACTCCGAGAGAAACGGAGATTCAGATGGAAAAAGTGTGTATAAATTGATATGTATATGCATGCACGTATGTAATGCTTGGAAATTGGAAATGAAAAGCAGGTGTAAATTTGAATTTATTACAACCCTATCGTATTACACTAAGTAAGAGAAAAGAGCGAAAACTAACACGTTTTGTAATATTCAACAAATAATTTACTGTTTTAGAATAAAAATTGAAAATTTAAAAAGTACTCACACTTTTTTGCGCATTAAATCCCAAATCCAAAATTATCTATCATCAGTCATAATGAATACTGTACTAATCAAATTCCACAGTTCAAACTAAGATCTAGCGCTCAAATTGTTGATGTAACTCTAGTAGCTTCCGATGTGGAGATGTGCCGACAGTCTTTTGATGAATCACTGCCATCTTATCCAGAATGTTTTTGTCTGAATTCACTATAAATCCAAGATAATGACTGTGTCCAAGAGTATTATTGAAGAGCACTTATTATTTCCAGTGAATAATATGAATAATTCTACCCAGATCAAATAGTGGACATAACAATACAAATTATTTCATCAGCAGTTGTTATCACAGAAGAGGTCGGGTATGATGCTTCTAACGAAGAACACTCCGAGAGAGAAGACGCTTCAGATGGAGAAAGTGTGTATAAATTGTTATGTATATGCATGCACGTATGGAATTCTTGGAAATTGGAAATGAAAAGCAGGTGTAAAATTGCATTTATTACAACCCTATCGTATTACACTAAGTAAGAGAAAAGAGCAAAAACTAACACGTTTTGTAAAATTTAACAAATATTTTATTGTTTTAGAATAAAAATTGAACATTTAAAAAGTACTCGCACTTTTGCACATTAAATCCCAAATGCCCTAATATCGGCCATAATGAATAAAGTGCTAATTAAATTCCAGACTTGTTCAAAAAAGATCTAGCACTGATATTGTTGATGTATCTCTAGTATCATCTGATGTTCAGATGTGCCGACAGTCTTTTGATGAATCACAATGATGTAATCCAGAATGTTTTTGTCTGAATTCACTATAAATCCAATGTAATGTTTCAGTCCAAGAGTATTATTGAAGATCAAATTTTATTTCCAGTGAAAAATAATTTGAATGAATAATTCTATCAAATAGTGGTCCTAACAATACAAATGATCTCTGCTTCAGCAGCTGATGACTCAAAAAGTGCTGGGCATGATGCTCCTGACGATGAACACCGAGAGAGAGACAAAGGTACAAGTAAGGAAAGTATGCATAAACTTTTATACACATGCACGTGTTATTGCTTGAAAATTAGAAATAAAAAGCAGGTATAAAATTGCATTTATTACAATTCTATCGTCTTGCACTAAGAGAAAAGAGCGAAAATTAGCAAGTTTTGTAAAATTCAACAAATAATTTACTATTTTAGAAAAAAAAATTAAAATATAAAAGTACTCATACTATTGCGCATCAAATCCCAAATCCAAAATGCCCTATCATCAGTCGTAATGAATAAAGTACTAATTAAATTCCAGACTTGTTCAAAATAAGATCTAGCGCTGAAATTGTTGATGTCCCTCTTGTAGCCTGTGATGTGGAGATGTGCCAACAGTCTTTTGATGAATCACAATAATATAATCCAGAATGTTCTTGTCAGAATTTGCTATAAATCCAATGTAATGTTTCTGTCCAAGAGTATTATTTAAGAACACTTTATTTCTAATGAATAATTATTTGAATAAATAATTCTAACCAAATGAAATAGTGGTCATAACAATACAAACGATTTCGTCTTCAACAGCTGTTATCACATGAATGACTTATTTTCTCAAAATTAACAAGGTTATAAACTACTCTATCTGACCTAGTGCACAAATAGTATATTTTGAAAAGCTATTCCTGTTTAGTGGAATTTTCACTTCTAAAACGTTCTGGGTGATATACAAGATAAAATATGTTATTAAAATCATAATAAAGAAATCTGATAAGCATCAGGTAAAATAGATTCTCCATGGGGGAATACCAATGTCCTAGACCCAGACCCAAATAAGTATGATGACGTTTATTGATAACAATCTTATTACATATTCAACACCTTTGGGGAAATTATTACTATGTATTGTTAGTTTACCAAAATAAATGTTATTGGTCTGGCAGACAATGAACTTCTTTTTGGACAAGTTCAAATCCAAAATACAATTATACATAGTATATAATTATGGGGGAAAATGTAAGAAACTATATATTAAATATGCGTAACGCATAGTTATTATATATGGTTGATTACTAAAGTTTACATATTTGGAGTATGTTTTCCGATTTGTAGAGTTGCATCTGTTCCATCCATATACTTTAAGGCATGACGTATGTACGAAAAACAGCTCCTTTCTTTATTAAATTATAGAACAAATTGAAGGCTATATTATCCAAACGCACAATAATAAAACTAATTTAATTCAAGGAACAATAGTATTCTTAATTGTTACTTGTTATAATACATGAATGTAAAATCCCTAAATGACAATGATTGAGGATTCTTTTATTTTGTTTAGAAGAGGTGGGTTAAAACAAGTGTTACCAAGAAAAATGTTGATACCGTACTATCAAAGCGGATCAAGAAAACAAGAACATATCTTATGATTTTGCATGATTTCAGGATGGAGAACATTGGTGATTTTCATCATCGTTTGGTCTTTTGGCTACATTATAACACCTTACATCATCAGACTGGTTCTATGGGTTCTTGGCTTTACAGCTCAGGGAGTTGTAAAAGGCAGCATAGCTGCGAAATGGCATTCTTTCATCGGAGTTACTTCTGGCTCCTGGTTTGCGGTTGCGCAGTCAACGGCTGCAACTGGAATCGTCAGTGAATGGACACGGATAATCGGAGGTCTGTTATTTGGCACAATTAGTCTGCTGTTAAATTGCTGATTAGAAATGCAATGTACAAAAATGATATAACGCAATTGCAATTAAAAATACGCCTTCTATTCAATGATTTATTTAAGTTGTATGCTATATTAAACCTCAGCCTGATAATCTTTGTCTAAAATTATTAGCATGTTGTTTTTCTCTTTACCTTTTGTAGCAAGAACATATTAATAAAATATTACAAGCTTTCAGAAATTTAGAGGTTTATTTTTAGGAATAGGACATTAGCTAAAGCTGCTTCCTATTTAATTCCACGGAAATATGGAAACTCCGATTTTCTAGAGTGAATGAAGTATATTTAACGAGTTCTTATCAACAAAATTATTTCTGGCTGTCTTTTTATAACAATCCAGACCAATTGAAACTATCTGTAGCGTTCGTTCCTATTGGCAGGGCGTGTTCACTATCAATCTCTCTTGTCATAGTATAAACAGAACCAACACAGGAGCTAGACAAGTGTGCCAATTGTATATGCTACTCGCTACCATGAGTGCCAATTGTACATGCTACTTGCTACCATGAGTGCCAATTGTATATGCTACTGGCTGACATGAGTGCCAATTGTATATGCTTCTGGCTGACACGAGTGCCAAATGTATATGCTTCTGGCTGACACGAGTGCCAATTGTATATGTTTCTGGCTGACATGAGTGCCAATTGTATATGCTACTCGCTGACATGAGTGCCAATTATATATGCTACTCGCTACCATGAGTGCCGATTGTATATGCTAATCGCTGACATGAGTGCCAATTGTATATGCTACTCGCTGACATGAATGCAAATTGTATATGCTACTCGATACCATGAGTGCCAATTGTATATGCTACTTGCTGACATGAGTGCCGATTGTATATGCTAATCGCTGACATGAGTGCCAATTATATATGCTACTCGCTGACATGAGTGCCAATTATATATGTTACTCGCTACCATGAGTGCCGATTGTATATGCTAATCGCTGACATGAGTGCCAATTGTATATGCTACTGGCTGACATGAGTGCCGATTGTATATGCTACTGGCTGACATGAGTGCCAAATGTATATGCTACTCGCTGACATGAGTGCCAATTATATATGCTACTCGCTACCATGAGTGCCGATTGTATATGCTAATCGCTGACATGAGTGCCAATTGTATATGCTAATCGCTGACATGAGTGCCAATTGTATATGCTACTCGCTGACATGAATGCAAATTGCATATGCTACTCGATACCATGAGTGCCAATTGTATATGCTACTTGCTGACATGAGTGCCGATTGTATATGCTACTGGCTGACATGAGTGCCAAATGTATATGCTACTCGCTGACATGAGTGCCAATTATATATGCTACTCGCTGACATGAGCGTAAAAACAGACGACCCCGAGTAAGTACTAACCTTACGAATCAGTTATCATAAAACATAAGCCCAATTCGACTGTTATGAATCAAACTAATAAGGTTTACGCTAACATGAGTGCCAATTGTATATTCTACTCGCTGCATGTAAATCAGTAACTGCCTTTACATAACAGATATTTCTTAACGCAAACACTGATTTCAAATCACTTTTGAAAACCGATGGCAAACTTTAAAGCTTTATGGTCATTTTACTGCAGACTAGAGGCAGACAGATTTAAGATTTAAGAAACTGTTTATATATTCTTTCAAATAGTAACAATGTATGTCAGCTATCTCCAATTCGCGCAGTCTTTCACAGAACAGAACATAACTATTATTTCAGCTGCAGACTAAAGCAACGTTATAAATTTGTCTCATATTTTGATATATGACTTTGTATATACCAAATCAGCTTCGATAACAACACGTTGAACAAGAAATGACACACACACACACGCACACACCTTCCATCAACTTTATACGTGTCCGAATTTAAACTAACCTTTAAGTTTATATTATCAAGGCAAACTTAAGGAAGTGTGCTACACACACGCACACAAAAACTATATATATATACATCCATATCACCGCTGCAATTACTTGAACGTGAGGTAACCTTTTAGGTTTTTATGATCATGGCAAATTGCTGCAATTGTGGAGCGCTACCTCGACTCTACAGTGACTATATAATTGAAGGTGTGATAACACATTGTATTTTATGCTCATGTTTTGTTTCCGTTAACTATTTTACGATGTTGAATACCTTTATATATGCACTCATGTGCACGACACTTGTGCCCAATAGTGTTTTAGGAACTACTTTATAACAAATCATGTACACTTATGTGGTCGATGTTTTGCGGTTTGGTTGATTAAATTTGTTTCTGAATGAGCTAAAGCGGAGGTTTCATGGACTACCACATACCAGCTGCTTCTCATTATTCCGCGTTAACATTTTTGATGCAATGTTTCAGATTTAGGCTAGCGATAGACGCCAGACAGGTTATAATTTGCAGGGTCCCAACATGTAACCTGCCAGTGACAGTGTATAAACGTGTCTTTAGCTAGTAATAAGACTGGCAAAAATGTACTTAGTTTTATATCCTAAATGTCCTCAAAATGTACTTTCTCATCTCTGCAAATCCGAATTACATAGTCATGTTATGAGTTCTAAAGCTTGATTACACATTTCGAAATTCTGCTGTAATTTATGTCCAAATAGTATTATTACATCCTCCTTACTGCACTCAAAATGAAATAAACATTATATTCGACAGCATCATTTTGATAACTAAACTTTAAAGACTTCACATTTTCCCATATTATGATTCCAAACATTCAATAACACACTGCAAATGTCCAAACGTTGCTGATTTAGATGTACTTCATGTCGCAGTGACACAGATAAATCCAGTTATTTTCAGTTAATTTAGCAAATTCGACAAAAATACCAAAATCTATTAATTCCAAACTAAACGGGAAAATTTGTTGCAATGCTCAGTCATTTACAGTATGACTCTAAAGATCAATTTTAAATAGACACAACATTTTTTGAAGAATGCGATGTTTAGCGGGAGACTCAGTTCAAACTTATCTGGGTGGAGCTATGTGTTCATTACTAATGTTGATGTGTACTGATGTACCTGCGCTTCTGTATTTATTTTGGAATACAGCATAACTTCAGTTACTTTGTTTCTTGTAATGTTTTTTTTAAATATAAATTAACTTTAGGTAGAACAAGATAATGAACGTATAATAAAAAGGTTATTGCATTTGTATGGGAAAATATGAAATGGCTTTGTCGGATGGATATACTGCACTCGTATGGTCATGCAGTATATCCATCCGAAAATCTAGTTTATATTTTCCGATACAAATGCTCTAAGTTCTAATCATTGATAGTCAATGCCTTCTAACATAGGGTATAATATTACGTCAATATCAAGATGTGTCGTATACTGAGCTTCTACGATACTGTTTCTTATTTTGGTTGTATTATGTAAAAGATTAAAAGCACAGCTATCGTAAACTTTCATTGCTAGCTTTTGTTAATAGTGTACTAATCCGTTTGTGTCATTTCCATAGTGGACAAGTCAATAAATCTTCTTGCCCATGACAGTGTTTTTTATGTATTCTTTGTTTGTTGAAAATTACGTTTGAAACCATTTTCAGTAAGGGGCCCCGAGTGGTCTAGTGCTCTAATGCGCTCACTGTTACGGATCACTGCCATCTTATCTGTCTGTGGGAGTTCGAACGAATCGTCAAATCGGCTAATGTAGGCGATATTACTGCATTGTTGGTAAAATTATCAGGATCAACATGGGCGAAATATCTCGGGGGGAAACAGCTACAGGGTTATAATTATTGTGGGCAACTCTAACAGATAAGACGTACAAAAGGAAATGAGTAGGCGGAAACAGTGAGCATCTATCAGATCAGACGTACGAAAGGAAATGACTTTGTACGTCTTATCTGTGCTGTCCGTATAATTAAGTTAATATGTAACCTGAGCCTGCTAGATGTTGTTTAGCAACCCAGAGTTTCACATTAGGTTTGTGCTGTAATTATGTGTGTGTCCTCTAAATTTTCTAGGATATTGTTTGGTAAACTAGGCGTTAGCAAGGGGGTTGTGTTTCGTCTAATTTCAAATGCCCCTGAGCCTGCTGGGATATTGTTTGACAATCTAGTAGTTTACATGTGGATTAATTCGAATGCCTCCGAGCTTGCTAGGATGCTGTTAGGAACCTAGGAGTTCGCATGGGGTTGTATTGTGATTGTTTTTGCAAATTTATTTTGCTTCAGATGGCAAAAATAGTTTTATTTATTTATATTTCTATTTATTCAGAAATATATTTATTATTCAGAAATATTTTTTCATTTTAAAAAAAATATATCAATTTTTACTGCTATTAAATAAATTACAAAAATATCTGAATAACTTTATCCCGAAGACAAAATGAGCGGTTTTGAATTTTTATAACTTTGGAAATCAGAAAATAGGTATACTTGGTCCATCGATTAAATATTCATCAGGTTGGTCCAGTAGGCGATTTTATGATCGCTGGCAGCAATCACGGATACGCAGGTGAAATTATTTGTTCCTCTTTCACGGACCATCGAGCGGGTTAGGTCAGAATTATCTCACGAATACGAAACGAAATGACTCGTACACACTCGTATAAAACAGTTGAGAGATATATCAATGACGGAGTTGATGAACAAAGACGTGGAAGAGTTACTGGCTAAAGATACCTTTGAGTGTGACTGTAGTAACTGTGTCACCTGTGACAAAGAAACTAATAGCGTTGTATTAGATTAATTCATTCATGACCCGGTGACACAATCATTGAGTAGGTCAAGGATGAAATCACGGTTAAAATTAATTGTGACTTTTTACTTGCTGTTTTCCGCCATGATGTAATTATGATAGTCATTCGAACGTAAGATACTACCATGACGTTGATGACAAAGTCATTACAATTTTACATACAGGTTTAGATTTAACGACTCCGACCTAAGGTCGGGTCCGATTGGTCAATAAGTTTATAATTTATCCGTGATAAGAGACGATTATGACAACGAAGATAAACAACATTGATTGGTTCTGATACAATCAAATAACCTGGTAGAACCTGAAGGGTAAACGAGTAGAGAATTTGTCCTTGTTGAGCCTGATTGGATTTATCAGTGTTAACTGGATTTATCAGTGTTAACTTGATAACTGATGTCTATGGTGTTACATACTAGATTGACCGCGATTATCGACGTAATATTGAGGATACCTGGTGAGATATGACGAACACCTCCATATGGGCCATTGTTGTATCGGAAAATGCTTCCTGGTGGTGGTATTTTTTTCATGACTCGAGGAGTTTTGGAAAATAATCATCGAAATTAGGTTTTAATATCTGAAAACGTTTATCTTGTACTTCTGAAATTTAAAGATGTAAGGATATATTTTTACAAATGTTTCCTATCCAATATCCAACTTTACTAATTAGAATTGTTTTCTTTTTTTAAAAAACGTCATTGATATAATTAAGAATTTGATTATATCCATAATTTTTGTTGGTATCTTCTGTGTAATCTTGCATCAAGCTGATAGTGAATTTTTATGATATCGTTGTTTCTATTGTATTGTTTATTACTGGTTGAAGCCTAAATTCAGCCCATGAATAATTTGCACCACCTTCCTTAATGTAAAAAGGCGGGAGAGAATAATAAACCTCATATTCAGGTTTAATGATGTATTTTATTTCGGTTGTCAAAAACTCGGTCAAGCGTGGTTCATGACGGCCTTCATGACGAGGTTAAATTTCAGGCCAGGCCAGCCCAGCACCGATCCGATCGACGACTGACATGTCAACGGCGTAGTCCGGTGATATTTCAGTCGCCGAAAACAAAGTTGGTTCATGCACTGTGATAGCAATCTTTGATTTTTCTCTAGTAATAGATTTGATTCTGCGCTGGAATTCATAATTGAGTTGCTCTATTTGGTAACTAACCGTAGTAACGCTGACTGCTTGCCAATCTGGAGTTTTATCGGGTTTAGTCCACCAAACGATGCCGACCTGATGTTGAGCCAACTATGATAAACACGCAATTTTGAACCAATCCTATCTCGGAATCTGGAAATACAGTTGGAAAATTAATATTGAATTCAGACGAAGTTGAACTCGCTGATATTATGGTTCCTACTGGGGCAGTATTAGTGACGATCTGTTGAATAATTTCTGCGATCGCTGATCGAACATTGACATTATTATGCTATTATTGTTTTAAATCACGGACAGCACCGAAGGTGTCAGCGCAGTCGGTAACTACGCCGTTGTCGTCGAATATTTCATTGTATATCTTTATTATAGCACTGAATGTGTCGAATATCATTCCATTATTAAGCGACGAAGAAAACAACGCTGATAATTTAGAGTATGAGGTCGTTGCAGTGTGTAATTTCATTGTGTACTCGTTCAGTTTTTCATTCGTGCACGTATTTGTCTTTTTCGCGATAATATTGAATATTCCAGCGATCGACGTTGACGATGAAGCAATCCTTGTTACAAAGATCGATGCCGTCAGCGTCACTAGCGATGCTATTACTACGCAGGTTTCAGCAACTAACGTATAAATCGAATAAACGACGATATCAACGACAGTTACACGTCTACGATATTTTTTGCTGTATAATTATTGATGATGAATTTTAATTTATTCTGCCAAGTTGTTACTTGATTGTATCTGAATCTCTGAACGTCTATAATTATAATTTAGTTCTTGTCGTTGTCTAAGACAACGTAGTTATCTAAAGAACAACGGGAGATGTTTCAGCTACGAATTCTATACACCACCAGTAAGACGCCAAGGTTAATTTTTTATCATCTGATACGAGCATAAACGTTTCTTCGTTGTCGTTAACACTACAGATAAAGTCTTAGAAAAACTATTTGTTGAATAACGCCATGAAACTGTAGTAAATATAAATTTTGCAGAACTGAACTCGGACAACCTTTACACACCAGTGACCTCTGCGGTATATTTGATAGTATTATCGCTTGTATTCACGTTGATGAATCTGATGATAGCGTGTACACGATAGTGAGAAATTTTAATGAGATTCGTTTTTTGAACGATATTAGAAATTCCACTGATAAATATCATTAAGTCTCGTATTTATATCAGTAAGTTTTATGTTAATAACTAATGTTTTCCAAAAAAATGTTCAATGGTTCTGCTTATGTTTCTACGAAACTTTAGAGTGTGAGTGCATGATTTGGATTTGTAACGTAGCTTTAACAATTTGTCAGTCATATTGCTACGATATCTGCAGTGTGGCAGTTTATAGTGATGTCTAGCACTGGGGCATCATGCCGTAGACATGTAGCATGATGTTCCACCCAGTCACATTATCCTGACACTAGGCCGACCAGTCCTAAAATTTAGAAGCATAGAAGCAGTTTGGTCATTCCATCATCGATTGTAGTTAACGAAGTTGTGACATGAATTTCCTTATCATCTACATATTTATTCGTTGCAGTGTCGAGATTATCCGTCGATTCTCCTACATTAATAATTTTATTGTTATTCATGTTATTAATGCAGTTCATGTTGTCTCCAAATTTTAACAACCTGTCACTGATGGACGACGAAGTAACAATACTAGAAACAAGTTTGCCCTGGCTTTCAGATACCCCAATAAGACCTCGTGATGATCGATTACGAATAATGATGTCGTTGATTGAAATATTACTCTTTAATTTCCCTTTACGGGTTTGAAATACAAGTTCGTTTGGATCAAAGTTGGCAGGATTGAGCATGTCAGCTAATTCATCATTGATCTGTTTTGTTACTTGCTTACGTAAGTCATCACCTTGTGCTTGTTGAGGTTTGGTTTTAGCTGGTAGTTCGTAAATATCAAACCATTATACTTACCAATGTACGTTTAATGTATATTCGTGTGCAGATTTATGAGGTAGATTTTGTTGATATTCATATAGCGTCAAGTAATTTTCGTGCTTCACAGCCACATAATTGGTGGATCCTTTAATGTTTGTGTTGGTAGCGTTTAATACAAGATTGGAATATTTTGAAGTGCAGCATTTCGTACTGTATCAACGTATTTTAAAAATTCTTTTCGTGGTGCCAATCTGTACGAATCAAAATAAACAATTTCACATGGATCAATTGCATATGCATCCCATATCGCGTGGTCCCTGGAATTATTAATCCTCTTCACCGAACGTTGTTTAGTCGAGATTCTGGAAGTCTCAGGCCGGAAACCGATAAGGATCGTCGTCGTCTTTCTTTAATCCATGTCCGGTTGCTTTCTTCAGATCCCTTCTGTCCGCGGCTCTACCTGCACCTAACGTCAATTATCATTAAACTTCGTATTTGATTATTTACTCTTGTATTATTTTGAAGCGCAATGAATATATGTCCCTTTGTAGAAATAACTTGCTGAGAAGTTATTTGCAATGTAAATAGACCATTAGTTGCACTTTGAACAGCATCTGTAGTCATTATTAACCATAATGTCGATTTACCACATTGATCCTTAAAAGAGAGTAAACGTTCTTCTTCAGATATTGTTGGAGTTAATACTGACATCCACAATGTAAGTTTTGTTAGTATTACTTTACAATGAAGTGCTCTAGCTGAAGCATCATCAGCTCCTTCAACGTGCCATATTGCATCATCGTCTGTGGCTTTTTCTACAAGTACAACTGTATGTTTAGTTCCAAAAATAACTTTTCTAACATTTCTACAGAATCCAAAAATATGTGAAAGTTGAATTGCTCATGAAAACACCATATCCTTGAGCATTGCTTGACGTGATGCAAATCCTAACTTAAATTTGCATTTATTGGTAATACTGCGACAGTTTCTGCGGTTCCTGTGGCGTCTTTTTACATCTATAGTTAAATGTTTGTAAATTCTGCACCTTCTGCAAATTCGTCTTGTGTTTCCTAACGTGTTTATAATTTTTGTCTGAGAGAATCACGGACAGGTAGATATTTATTGATTGCTTCTAGTCGCTCTTGAATTTCTGAAATTGACATTCAGTCAACGATAATTTATTTGCACTGCTCATTTGTTCTTGCTTTAATATTTTTATTTCGCTCACTGCCATCTCTCTCTCTCTCTCTCTCTCTCTCTCTCTCTCTCTCTCTCTCTCTCTCTCTCTCTCTCTCTGATTCGGCGAATGTGGATATGTGAGAAAGCTTGCCAGTAACTTCTCGTGCGTCGGTGGTTTTATCCGTTTTCTTCCTCCACCATTAATACTGGCGGCCATCGTGTGCTGAAAAATGGCGTTAAGTCCTACCACGACAATGTCATTTTCCTTCCTTTGCCTTGTATAAAAATTATAATAACTTTCCGTTCAAAACTAAGGTCTAAATGATTTTATTGGGGGCAAAATATTTCCCATCCATTGAAAATATCCCATCTATTATAATACTATAACAATGAGAAGGTTCTGTATTATACGTTAACTAGGCTTTATCAAATCTATAATTTTACAGGATACTCTAATGAATTTAAGTATTCTTATAGTGTAAGTCAGATATTCACATACTGTAGTCAGGACTGCCAACAATAATGAATGAAGAATACAACCAATAAAGTGCACACTTCAGCATAAGTGAGAAACACGTGAATCATTGTTCTCATCGCTTGAATGCATATAAATTAAATACGTGAAACATTTTTTCAGTTGCTTGCACATATTAGTCATATCCAAATTAACACTTACCTCCTGACATTGAATGAGTTGAAGATACATATATTCGTTCCATCAATCAGAACATTGTTTCAGACTCATTCATAATATCTGACGCAAGTCCTTAGTAAAAAATATTAATTTGACCAGTGAGACCTCATCAACTTGTTTTTGTGTGTACTTGTGAGAGGTTTAACGTCATTTTTCAGCACATCATAGGATGTTAATGGAGGTCGATATATCTGATTGAGGAAAAACCACCGACCCACGGGATGTAATGGCAAGCTTTCGTGCATAGCTACACAGGTTGAGCCTGATACTAATCACGCATAGCGGAGATGACAGTGATATATAAAGAAGAGCGCCTTACCTCAATCGGCTACCCAGGACACATTTTCAGCATGGATTAATTCAATCGACTGTTCAATCTAAAATGGACAGCGATATTATATAAGCATCAACTTACTGATTAATGATTGGTAATCTTACTCGAAGATCCCTCAAGCATTTTTTAAATATATTTTCAACATATCATTTTTGTACATATATCACTCGTTGATAATAAACATTTTTGATACCTTTTATCACATAACCTTTTTTCTGGAGCTATATAGAGCTTTACAACACTGGTGGGCCGTAAAATCTGCAGTCAAACATCTTATTCAAAGACTAGACATGCAAGATAATAATTTCAAAAGCAAATGAATATGAAAATGAAATAGAAAAAAAAATTGTCATTCTGATCATCTTCAGCGAATGCGAAATCAAACCGAGTAATGTCAAACAGAAACTAATGCAGTATCACTAGTCAGTTACCTCCCTTATATTTCCAATTACAGCATTGACAACACCGAATATGAAAGTTGAACTTAATTTTCTTTAACATTACAATAGAGCTTCAGTACAGTGATACTTTGATAGAGTTTACCAAAACAAGCACCCTAAATCATCGGTGAATCGATAATTTATATGGTATTAATAATATCTCCTAACGCAAACCGTGAGTGCCATGGATTTTCCTTCCGAAACTCCTAGCCTAATTCAACCCAAACTGTAATAACTCTTGCCATAGATGGTTTTAAATGGAACTTACCATGTGACGTCCATATCAGTTTTGCACTACAAAGTCACCTTTTCAGTCATCAGAATAGAGAAGCTTGGCATTCCATTCGAGGTTTGGAGATCGGGGTTTTGATACCATACTTTTTTTATTAGTTCCTCAAATACCCAGGTCTGTTTCTACAAAATACATGAAGCAAACCTGTGCCAGATATAAAAATCTCTATTTTTTTCCTATAAATTGGCATACGTTCAAGTTTTAAAATCTTATGACGGTTATAAACTTGACCAGAGTCAATGTACGAAACTGGTGTGCTATCCAAGAGCTCCACTCATCATGTTGATAATTTATACTAGTTTTATCATGACAATCAATAGCATTTTTGGACTTGGAATGCGCATGTATTTTGCTTTTAATGAGTCATCAGACAATTCTAATACTATCGTGTGTCGGTAGTTCTTTCATGGGTGTTCCCTGGTTCTTCCTCCACCATTAATACTGACCGTCATCTATAGCCTCTCTTGTGCTGAAAATGGCATTAAACCCTACAGCAGCAAAATCAATTCAAATACCAATGTATTGTTTGTCTTATGATTTGTATCTAGAGTCGATAAAGTGTACCCAACTTTAGACTCCTGGCTTTGAGGTTTCAAGTTTTATTGTTTTCCAATCAAATCTTTTGTAAATTTAACCAAGGCGGTTTTAAACTGCTTGTATGGTATTTTTATCTTGAAAAATGAAAAGATGCAATAAATTGAGACATGCTTATCGATTTGGTTTTGCTAATCTTTTACTAAAGTACGGGAGGGAGACTTTATCTCACTGATAAAATAATTTGCACAAACACGTACAAAGCCACATGAATAGTTTTTGCGTTTGAACCTTTATTATTCCAACCAATGTTTTCTTTGTAGGAGTAGATGTAACAAATTGTACCTATTATCCAGGGAGCCAGCTCGAACAGTTTAAGATGAAGTAGTTAAGTGATAATTCTATCTAGGCCATTGTATCCTGGTGTGAACTTTGAGGACACAAAATAATTAGTTGGTTTTGTTCAAAGTGGCGCTAATCTTGAATGTCAACACTAATACGTACGGAATTGCATTTAAATTAAACCAAATGTCACATTTATCACTTATTAATAATATAAATGTTTGGGAGAAAATATTTTACGATACGACAGTCAAATTCATGGTTCCTGTGTTTCTGGGTATTAATTACAGAAATAACAAAGATGTTCTGCTGACATATTCATCTAAAGAAAATTATTGGTGTAAATTATCTGCTAGGTTATATGTACTGAAGCTCTGAAGTCATTTGTTGTCGGTAGTCTTCACAGGTACTAACCTCACATGCTACCAGTGGATGTGTTGGTAGTTACGATTCAATGCGTCATTCATTTATTTGGAGATTCACTAGTAAGTCTCATTATTTTTCCACGAATATTTTGCAAAATGGTTTCAATACTTTGACATGGATTCTCAACAAATCAAATTATTAATTTACATGAATATCAGTAGTTTGCTGATGTTCTATGGCTTTTCTCTTTTTACTTGGTATAGAATCGAGAACTCGAAACCGTTCAGTTAAAGATACATAAATATCAATATTTTCTGAAGTCTGATATAAGTAAGAAAAATGTTATTGACATTGACCAAATCCACTCTGTAGAAAATAGATTGGAATACAATTTATTTTTTAAAAAAGTTTTACCATTTAGTTTTATGAAACATATCCAGGATTTGTGGTGGAGTACGCGTCTAGTTGAAGCTCTTGGAATAGTTTCCTTGGTGAATAAAACGTTTCTTTGGGGGATAAGAAGACACTGAAACATTGAACTAATAAAGGCAGTGCTAAGGACTTAACTGATAGTAATTTTTACTATAAGTTGTAGATTTATAAATTTGCTAAACGTTTAAGGATTGCTTTAATTTTCTGTGCAGTTTTCAAAGTTAAGTCATCCTTAAATTAACCCCAATACATTTCCCATGTCTCTGTTCTATCTGTAAGTCTTTCTTTGAAACATATTGTAATGAAATGTAGGAGTTGCGCATTTGGTTATAGCGCCCCATTCAATCAATTCTTAGGTTTCTGTGATTACTTGTTTGATTTTTGGAATTCGGTGTAATGGCAAATATTCCGTTGGTCCGAAATAATTAGCCAAATACTAAGAAAAATATCACGGAGAGAAACTGTTAGTGAGTTTCCATGATGCCATGGTCAATGAGTCGCGAATTCAGATTCAAACCGCATGACTGTCCCTTGAATAATGAAGTACTTTTGAAAATCTAGTGGTGTACATTGGTGTTATGACTACAGTGGCGGTATTTACAACAGG
Source organism: Potamilus streckersoni (assembly GCA_016746295.1). Lineage (NCBI taxonomy): Eukaryota > Metazoa > Mollusca > Bivalvia > Unionida > Unionidae > Potamilus > Potamilus streckersoni. Next base: position 4,499,320 of record JAEAOA010001385.1, on the reverse strand, counting down.
AAACTGGTAAATTGCACAATGGAATAAACAAGAAGGGACTCGGATGATGCCGTTTGTGTCGCCATGGTGGCAAATGTGATGCATTTATATTGCCGTGATGAGTTTTGAAACCACAGTTTGACTGACCTAAGTTGGACGTATTTAAAATAGTTTCCTGTGTTAGGGGATAATTGTAGTTTCCCAGGAGTGAACTGTTAACAGTATGGAAAGTTGATGAGGAGAAACTATGCAGATGCGTGGTTGATAGATATTGGACAAGTTGTGAATAATGTGGTCTTGCATTGATTAGGGTAAAATTTATGTATAGAATAGACACGTCTGGCTTTCTAACTTACAACTGAAGTTGTATAGAAATCTTTGGACGTTTGGGTTAAACTTATTACTTCTAGGGGGAATCGCGCCAGGGTTTTTACACCTCTCGGTCAAGCAGAGACCCCTGGATTGTAACAATATCTATCCTCTTCTCTGTTATTGTTGCCAGTGTTCCGCCCGATTGATGTCGTCCACTTGTAACACTGTTGTCAGTGTCTTGTACCGTGACGTCACTCTCTCCCATTCTCCTTGTTGTTGTTGTGAGGCTTAACGCCATTTTTCAGCACATGGCGGCCAGTATTAATGGTGGAGGAAGAAACCGGGAAATCCTCGGCTAAAACCACCGACCTACAGAAGTTACTGGCAAGCTTTCTCACATATCCACATTCACCGAATCTTGGACTCGAACCCACGCAGGGAGCAGTAATATGGCAGTGAGCGGAATAAAAACATTAAAGCAAGAACAAATGAGCGGTGCAAATAAATTATCCTTGACTTTATATCAATTTCCACAAAATCCAAGCATACCCAACCTCTAAAAGCATCAATATAAACTTCTTGTGCATGGTTTCCTTAGCACAACACAGCCCTGGCGATGGGGGCTTCTTCGTTCGAAAAAAATCATAAAAGAAAGAGCCGGAATAGCCTATGTTCATATATAAAAAAGAACATTTCTGATGTCACATTAATTGCTCATTTGTGTAACATGGTACGATAAATATTTCAGAAAACGCAATGCAATAATCTGAATATTTTACCGTACGGTATGCAATAGTGACAAATATATATTTTAGCGTGTGAAGCTTCCCATTTTTGGCTTACAACTTTTGCTTCTGTAAGGTTTCTTCATTATTAGGATCCCAAGAAAAAACATAATGTGCACTTATGTTAGCATTACCTTCCCCTCCAGTTGATACAGTAGTAGCAATCACGCCAGCTACGCCCCCAGGGCAGTACATTGGGATGTTGTCAACATCAAGATGCTAAAAAAGTGCAGCCATTCGTGTGATGACTTAATATGCTCTGAGTGGTATCAGCACTGATGTCTATATGCTTTACATCCTCAATCCAGCCCAGTCTGAACCGGTATGAACTAATCTCAAGAAGGCACATATGTATTGTCGAATGTCATACCTAATACTCTGTCGTCCTCTTCGAACTCTGGATTGACAGACGACATGAATGATTCAAGTTCCTTGTCAATGTCTTCATGCTCCTAGATGGCTTTGTTTTACCTAATACAACTCAGGGTGTAACTGCTGAAGCCAAATATGTGTGAGTGACTCAGAATCTATATGCTTGTGAATCAGGTCCTAGCACAGGATCGTGTCTTGAGCAGCAAAGAGACACACATATAGCTGTAGAGCTTCAATAAAAACCTGAAAGTGGTTGAATGACCATTGCTTTGAATTAGTGCCCGTATGACTTAATTTACACAGATCGAAAGGAATGTCCAAGATCCGCGGCTCATTATTGCCATGGAGGTTAATAAAGGAACAACACCTGAGCCCGATATGGTTATATTGTCGTTATTGTTGCTGAAGGCAAAACTATCAATGGTTTCGAAAGTTTGAGTTGAATCCCAACGACTGCAACGGTACACATTCGGTGCAGCAGTCCCTTTGGCCTACGTGGTAAAACTGGATATTAAGCACACGACCGCAATGCTTGGTACCTACTGATGAACTCCATCCAATCATACATAGGAGTGGTTACCGCCTAAACCAGTATTATCGACTATGAGAAGCCAGTACACCCAAACTGTTCAGACAGGAGAAAATACGTAAAACCTGGTCGCAGCATTGGCTGAAGAGGCTGGCTACTCAGTGGTATGGCATCTTGAATGTCAACTGGGTCACCAGTGGGCTTCTCGTTGTATCGCTAATTATTAAGGCCCTCTTGGCGATTGACAAAGTTTTCAACACTGAGAACAATATTCTGAGAGTATGTTGTCATGGCCTTGAAGGTTAAGGTTCCTGTGCGCTTCTGCATGAAATGAGTATATTGATCTAACATTGACAATATTTCAGCAGACATCAAAAGCGTAAGCTATGACAGTGTGATCTTATTTTCGGCTGAGCATAGTAGCGAAGAAAGGAATAAACCTGTGTGTGTTTGAGTACCATGATGTGCTTGGCAGTAAAGCTGAAAATGTGGCTTAGTGAGATAGTGCCGAAGTCTAGGCTAAAGTTGGGATATTTCCTATAACTACCTTCGTGCGAATCTTGAGCAGTATTTCTGTCGTCTATCATGTAAACTGGGCATCGTCTGCATGGTCGCAAACATCATCAATGGGCCAATTATTGTGGACGTAGTTATCACAATATACATCAACATTATCAAGACAGGAAACAATTTCGTTGTTAACGATGATGTAGCAGTCACTATTGAACAGGGCAATAACACCCGTTACTGACAAATGCTGTCTTATATCTTGCTCTTTAAGCTCTATTCTACACCATTGTGAGTATTATCGCATCCGTGTTGATCGGGGACCAGCCATCATATAATACAGGGCAGCCCCTGTTGTGGTAAAGGTTTTTTCATGTCCTGAAAAGATGCCGTTTCAAATGTTTACGTTATCTTTTTGCCATCTTCTAATAAGGAAAACGGTCCCCCAAATGTCATGAATGTTGACCTTTTTAAGACTTTAATGAACATTTCTTCGTTGAAATTCTTAGACATTATAATATGACATCTTATACACTAATACTGCACTCAAAATTACACATCGTAGCTGAAATTGAATCTGTTCGCAATGTACGATTATGAGAAAATTCAAGAGGAATCTTTCATGATAATACTTTTTTGATAAAACGGTATTTTTAACGTTGGTGAATAGTGAGCTAACCACACTTATGTCTTCGTTCATATCACATTTAAGAAAATTGTCCCTCTCAAATTCTTCACTCTCGCCACACCGACAAGCCAATAAGTATCCTTTTAACGTGTTCAAATAAATGCATGTATATCACTATAATACAGAATGCTGTTCATAACTACTAATATCGTGTTTTGTTGTAAATATAACAGAGTACTGAATCTTTATATACCTGATTGTCTTTTAAACCAATATTGGCGGAAACATTGAAGTATCCAAAATCTGTCTTTTAAACCAATATTGGCGGAAACATTGAAGTATCCAAAAACATGGAAATTGGTTTACTATCTAGTACTTCTTGTCGACATAATGATTTAAACTACGGATAAACATTGCGCGAACTTGAATATCAGCGGTAGTAAAAACAAACAAATATCCTAAAGATCCGATTCAGGCTCTAGTCACGTGGTTTTATTTGACAAGAAGTAGTTTCAAACAACGACAACAAATAAAAACTTTATGGATACTATTTCTGAGCAATTTGCGAAGCAATGCAATATGACATTTTGTTCTAATGAAAACTAACCTTTGTATATCATGTACCGGTATGTACATTCTTACATTATGTTATACGGCATGGATAAATAGCTTTAACATTAAAGACAGCTATCATATCATTTCGAGACATCCAAAGTTGAACTCAACATAGTTTAGTATGTGAATGTTTTCTGTAGGGTCTTAAAAGGAGTTTCGTTGTCTAAATATTTTTAGACAAAGCTGTCACTCTTCTCGAGATTATTTCATTATCATCAATAAAAGTATTTTAGTGCATACAAATAGATCGTGGAAACAAAGATTGCACAAATATGTTTCAACACCATTTTTGAAACATGTCAAGTATAATTCTTTTAAAATATTTTAAATTCCAGACCTATCAATTTAATTGATACAGCCTACAAACAATTCATGAATACACTTCAAGCAAATAACATAATTGCTTGAATTAATTGCAAAATCTACGACATAAAATTTACAATAATGTCATAGTAGAAAATACAGGAGATACAAACTGAGCATATTTTATTATTCCTAAAACGTATAAGATGTCCTTTGCGCTCTAAAGTTCGATCAAGTTACAATACAAAATTTCGTACAACGATTACTTTTCTTGCGTAGAAGTTGTATTTCCAGAGAATGTGTCTCGATTATCTCTTCTCTCACGTGACCCATCACAATATACTTAATAGTCTTCATGAACGACAATCCTGTGATTTATTGAATTATAGTGTTTGCCTATCACATGGTAATTTATTCAAAATAGTATTCTGTATCGTTCTGAAATAAAGTAATTACCTCATATTATTTCAAATTGGTCACCCTAAAAAAAGAAATCATATGGTCAATATGTGAAAACCTAACATTACATTCAAAAATGCAAATAATACTTAAACGCACTGAATCTTTTATATCTCCGTAAAGCGCATATACTCATTGGGTAGCAAAAGTGTATCATCTGTATTAAGATGGCCACTAAATAATCACTTTATTAACGTTTACAAATATTTGTCTGGCATTATAAAAGAAATATATGGTTTATTAAAAAAGAAGCATGCATAGTAATAGTACCATATTTCACATGAAAATGCGCGTTACAACTAATATTCTTTTTCTCCTTGTTTTCCATACATAAAATCTCTTTTGTGTTTTTGTTTCTGTACGTTCAAGTTAGCAAACGTTTATCTAGACCCAGCCAATAATCGAAGTTCGCGCTTCTTATTAGGTCCTTTGGATTTGGTTATACTCGCTTGACGTCATATCATACCTGTTATCAGACAACTTTGTGTAGGTCTCCTCATTTTGTCTTTGAAAAAAGGATATCATATCTTTGACCAAACCATAATTTCTATAAATAATCGAACGCAAGGTATTAAGTATGTGTGCTACAAAACATCCTACTGGTTTCATTCCTTGCATTTAAAGAATATTTTACATAGTAGAACAGGATCAGAAATGATAGCAAAGATTAATAACTAATACATATATGTAAATCAGTGTGGCAGTTTACAGTAATGTTTAGCACTGGGGCATCATGCCACAGACATGTAGCATGATGTCCCACACAGTCACATCATTCTGACACCAGATTGACCATTCCTAACACTAACCTCTTAATGCTGAGTGCCAAGCGAGGCTGCTGTTGATACCATTTTTATAAGTCTTTCGTATGACACGGCCGCTGATCGAACCCACGACCTCCCTCATCGGAGACGGACGCTCTAACCACTAATCTTTTAATATCAACCGAACCCTACACCTGTACACTATATTCAAACGTGGATTATAAAATGCCCTATACATTATCAAGCATAACACGACAGGATATATTTTGATTAACTTACGGAAATTATAAACATTTACCGGTAATATGTCCAGAATGCTTAGAGGAAAATCACAAACAAAATAGTACTGTCATAGATTAAGGCTATAAATAAGTTGGTTTTGCCTTGAATCTATTTTTCACCTTTATTCGTTATACAGGCGTACAAAGTTACATGGGGGTGAATCACTCTGCTCCAGGAAAGGTGGTTTCTAAATTACATGCAGGCGGAAAATCACGGGAAAGCATGGTATATATGAACATTTGACCATAACCATTATTCACTCCTATGGATTTAAGCTGGATACGTTTCGTGCTGAGACACAAGTCATTTTGTCAGTTTTGAGCGTACTTTCCAACATCGTCTCAGGCTATAATGCCTATGGAAGCCCAGTGGATATTAGTGGACACTATGGGAGCCTATTTTACCCTATTGGATAGTGGCATTACTGTAGCTTAGTGAACACTATGGGAGCTATTTGGACACTATTAGATACTATTGTAGCCTGTTGGACACTATTATAGCTTAGTGGACACTATGTAAGCCTATTGGGTTGTGGACATTATGGGAGCTTAGTGGACACGATTAGAACTATTTTGACACTATTGTAGCCTATTTTATACTAATGGATATTATTTAGGAACTATTTGGACATTAGTTTACACTATGAGAACATAATGAACATTAAGGGAGCTGATTGGACATTAATGAACATTATTGGGCTGACGGAGTTTTATTGGAACTGACGATGTCTTATGAGAGATTTAGTGTCCGATAAGAGCTGACTATAGCTATTCATGGTTGGATTGGATGTAGCTATCTGTAATGCAGCATGCTGTCTACATCTATGTGTATGAATACATGTATGTATATGAATGAATGAATATAAGGGATTCGTGATGTATATGAACGTGGATCGACAAGAAAGGGATCCAGTGAAACTGCAGAGTTCCAGAGTTCCAGTTCGTATATTGAATAAACTGTAGAGTGACAGTTTGTCAAGTGAATGACTATTCCAGTTTGCAGTGATATGTGTTCATCTATTTGTTTATTTAGTTGAAAGCAGTATTGTTTAGTCGAAACAATAGTAATAACATTACGAGTACTGCTTATTTTTTTGTTTAATCTCAAGAGATTTCGCGAATCTCAAAGCTTGATGCGGACAAGAGATTAAGTGAATCTTATTTTTCATTTTACATGATACATAGTATATTTTGTGCCTTTTATTGTAGGATAGAGGCCAATGAATCATATTTTTGCATTTTTTTTTCTTTATCATTTCATGAGTGTATATAGGACAAATTGCATTAATTGTATGAAAGGAGTGTGAGATTCAGAATATTTGTTTTATATTCACATATATATCTAGTATTTCATTTATAAATTTCAATCATTCATCGCTTTGTGTTTTGATGTTCTTCATTTAGTCCAAACAGAGAAATCCCACTCGGTTTCAATTCCGCTACAATTACTCTTATTTATTAAATTTCAAAATGTGCCATTAACAAGTAAGCAAAATAACATATAATGTTACCTTGATTCACTGGCTAGTGGCCGTAGTGGTGATTCTGAAAAAAAAAATGAAACTTATACATTCTTACATTCTAACAGAGCGCTACTCACGGAACGTGTTTGCTGTCAAAAGCTAAATAATACTCCTGTATTAAAAGTTATTACACAAATATTGAGAAAGTCTTAGCTGAGGAGTCATGCATCTCAAGTTTTAATAAATAGTACTAGAAGAGCTGCGCGAAGAAGTTCCAAAAACTATTTTCTTCACGCACAACAAATGAAAGGTGTATCGTCTTAGAATGAAAAAAAAATATTTATTCTTTTTTCTCTCTAAACAGTTTCAATTAAAATAAAAACTTTGATAGAAGGCTCGCAAAAGCTGGAAAGAATTCAATGGTTGTCATAAATTAAATTCAGTATTAAATCACTACCCATTTCTGATCCTCGTAATAGTTTATGTACATCATACACTTTATCTATGCCACACGGGGAACCGAACGCAATAGTTTCAACTATAAAAATATCCAAAAGAATGTTATTCTTATTATGGTTAACATTTTAAGGATTTATGGAGTTATAATAATTTAAAGCATATATATTAATAGTTTATGTAAATCATACATATAAAGCATATATATTAATAGTTTATGTAAATCATAGGTCAATAAATCTGTTATTGATTTGTTTTAAATCTGAGAAAAAAATATCAATGCCTCTTTTGGATAAATGAATATATGCAAAATCTATACAGAGAGAATCGCTTACAAACCTAAAGTTTATACAATTGAATACGATGTTTATAAATATGGCATATTTTAGATGATAATTATCTAAACGCACGATGTCATCATTCATCTGGTATTCATTAGTTTATAATTTATTACATTTTTTCCTTAAGGATAAAGGGATCAGCATACACTTGTAATGCTTTGTCTCCAGCGATGGTAATATTTCTAAATTTCACACATCACTGTGCATGCTTATTTTTGTTGTTGTTAGGGTTTACGCCATTTTTCAAACACACTATAGGCTATTCATGGCGACCAGTATTATTGGTGGAGGAAGAAACCGGGAAATCCGCGGAAAGAACCACCGACCCACGAAAAGCTACTGGCAAGCTTTCTCACATATCCACGTTCGCCGAATCTTAGACTCAAACCCACGCAGATAGAGGTGAGATGGCAGTGATCCGTAACGGACAGCGCTTTAGACCACTCGGCCACTCGGGGCCCCTGTGCATGCTTAATTGATTCACTGATTATTCACTGTAGAGGTAAAATGTTGGTTAAAGTTATACTGACATTATAATCCTTCTGATTTTAAATTAGAAAAAATGTAACTTAATCTACTGGTCAGAGGTTATCATATTTGTTTGTCTCCAAGACATATAGTTTGGTAGACAAGTAGTAAAAAATTTGGTCTGATGCCCTAAGCAAATTAAATTTTTTTCTAAAACATTTATCTTTTTCTTATTCGTAAAATGAGCAGAATTTTGAGAGATTTTAAACAATAGTATCATAAAGCAGTTGGGCAATTTGATCAAACTAAATTAAAAATTAAATTACCTGATTGTAAAATCATATACAAATCTAATACGCTATTAACACAGTTAAATGTAATAAACATTTCAAAGCAAGAGTACATTTAATTTTATGTATAAATGAAGGCTACACTTGTATTATTTTGTAAACGTCATTTACGGACACATCCAATGCAGTTCACAAGATGTGGGGAAATTCCCCATTTAAGATCTACCAAAAGTCTTGTATTTGTCGAGGAGAAATTCGAACCTGACTACATATATGGAGAATAATCTAGCTGTTCGACTGTCTTGAAATGTATGCTAATTATTTTTGAAAGAGTGATACCTTCTAATCATGCTGTGAAAAAGTCCATCTTGATATATTGGCATGGAGTTTCCTCGTTTGTAGGACTCGTATTGGCACTTTTGTGGATTTGTTTACATTTCCCCTTCCTGCAGAGAGAAACTGAAATTATTGCAAGCTTTCTGTTTAGTGTGATGCATCTTTTGTATTTTTTTTATTGAAAGTCAATTGAAATACAAGTAAACAATATTTACTAAAAATATTATTTAATCGGATGTTTTTGTTTATCTTGTACTATTCCTAATCTGGACACTGGTATGTTCCTCCATTGTGAATAGTCCCAAACACGATGATGAAAATATTTTAAAATCCAATATTTTATGTCATTGTTCTATATTTAGAAATATTTAGAAAACGTTCAGTAGACTGAAGATACTAGATGTAATCACACAACTTAAGAATCTGACAGGCATCTCAGCCATGTATCATCCGACAAAATCGAATAAATATGTTCTTTTCTTGTGGAAAATATAAATAATCAAAACAGTCGTAGAGGATACATTTCAATATTCAGGAAACGTAAATTCTCGAAAAATGTTTGATCGGGTCCTTTCATGGAGTTGAATAATGCAATAATTACCATTTATTATTTAAAAGATATATAATAAATAAGGATTGTTACACATTAGTTAGTAAACTTTATAATTGGGACTTCAAATTATAACCACAATATCGGCGTTGTCCTACTATGTCATCAGCAAATACACCTTTAATCACTCAGCAAAAAAACACTAACATCAATAGCACTATTTGTATACGTGTACATTTCAAATGGAGACAAAATCTGTATTGTAATAATCAAAGGTTTACCAGTTCCCATGACGACAGTTCTCTATAACAGGGCACAATATTTGCATGTTTGTGATATTTCCCAATAAAATACTGATATATATATATATATATATATATATATATATATATATATATATATATATATATATATATATATATATATATATATATATATATATATATATATATATCTTCAAACTGCTATACAAATTTAGTTGAATATACATCTTGTTTTACCCATATCAAAAACGTTATGTCTATAATGTTGCTATTTGACATTTGGCACCTCACATTCCTTAGTTTCTCTTTTTCGTGATTTTTAAGTGTTACAATGATAGCATTTTGCGATATGATAACAAGTAAGTAAGTCGTAGTAAGCACAATAGTATATATTTTCACTATAGTAAGTAAATATGACTAGATCTGTTAGAAGCTGGGGATTTTTTTACTTAGTCATTAAATTAACATTTTACAATGGAAAATGGCTCGAAACTTTTAATTATGACAGTAATTAACGCATATTCGATAAGCTACTAATCAGTCGGTCATATTTATATATTGAAGGCAAGAATTCCAATGAGATCATGTATTCGGATACTACAGTTATACAATATACTGCTAATGTAATTTTGTTTAGACATTGTCATATTACTTTTTATATTTGATTTGTTTCATTATTACTAATAAATTTTAGTTTACTTGCTATCATTAGCTAATTATATTAAGTGTCATTATAAAAATTAAATAAAGCCTACTGACCTCTTCTTATACAAATGCAAATTAATGCTGTCAGAACCGCTCCAAGGAAGAAACCTCCAGTTGTACCCCCCGATGACTGAACCTATTTCTGACACATTCGAGGAATATTCACGCTGTGCTGGTAATGGTTTAAATGTAAATGATATGAGAGAAAAAATATGTTGACAAACCTATTTTATAATTAGCGTTAATTGATCTCAGTAAAACCAATACAGCGCAAATTAAAAAGCAGGTTATCATATCAAATAAAATCTTTCTCACCCTTTATGTTCTAGATGCACTATTTTGCCCGTCTCCGTTTCTCTTCAAACTCTTTGTTTTAGTGCGAGCTGAAACACGTTTTACTCCGTTTTGAATAACGTGGATGGTTTCTTTCCATGCTGTTCGGTAACCTTTTCAACCTTTCTTAAAATAGCTTTCCAGTTTGACGTTCATGTTCATTTATATACAAGCATTTATCAGTCTGAACATTGTAAGTCTGATATTTGCTTATTGGTTTTTTATATTTAAACTAAACACACAACACGTGATTATTTTGAAAGGTTTTTAGGGGCTCCCAACTAGTTTTTTAAGAAGAAAAGTACGACTTTTTTAATATCGGGTATATATCTTCATTTCAAAAGCAGTAGCACTGTATTACTTATGCTGTCTACAAGTTATAATATTACCCATGTCATTATTATGGAGTCTATTGTAAGTCATCAGGACATAACTATGAATTATCAGCTTTGTTTAACATGTTTTTGTTTTCAACAATTGTATATTCTCATGGTGTTAAATTGATTGGTATAATGCTCCAACAGAAAAAAATGATATCAGACGATTCCAAGAAATTAAACAACCAAACCTTGTAAGGTTATTACTGACAGAACGTTATCTGCATACGATCCATTTCCAATCGACGTATAAGCATATATCCTAAATAAATAACTGGTTCCAGATGATATATTATCCACGATCCCCATTGACCTGCAATAGTCTTCTGAGAATGATGTCCTTTCCTCCAACCCGTGTTGTTCAGCAAAAGACCCTTCGCATACAAAGGTTTGTGGATAACCGTCACTTGAACCGGGTAACCACGTAAATATTACAGCATTTTGCCTGATGCGTTTCACGGTTCGGGCTACTCTGGTATTCCTGTAAGGAAAAGATCAATTGAAGTTAAAAACAATATAATAAATTAATCTAAAATAAATCATTTATAATACGATTTGCAAAGGTAACTTTCAATATTAGTGGGGTTTTTTTTTACCAAGTTTGTAGTAAAATATATAATGGTTGACATCTTGAGAAAATAAGAAACTATTGAGATATCTCGATACTATACAGTATATTAGAACATTTTCAAACAATTAGTCATCCCTGGTCGTCTTGTCCCTAAACTTTCTTATTTAATAACCTGGAAAGAAACTGAAAGAACTATTATAAATACCTAGAAAAGTGATTAAGCTTGCATTACATCATGTGCAATAGCGGTGCACAACCTTTTTCGGCCAATAGTCAGTCACATTGCATTTTCTAAGACCGCTCGAGGGCCGCAAATACGACTCTACATGTTCTATACAACATCAACTTTGTAAACGAAATTAACGTTAACAAATATGTTCGACTTAAGCTCTATATTAGGTTGGCATAGGTCGCAAATTTGTTAGTGGCCGAATGGATTTCAAATTTCTTTAATGTAATTACTGTTCACGGGACAGATTTCTGTTTTGTTTTAATTTGCATTGAGGGCCGGACAGAACACGTACGCGGGACGGGGGTTGTGCACGTCTGGTGTAAACCAATTCCACTGCTGTTATTCGCAAGGGTATGGTGGTAGACTCTGTATCAAAAGTTCTCTGAAATATTTTATAAAAATATTCTTCCGGGGAAGTTATGTAGATGCTTATTAACTTTAAATAATATGTGTTCTTCAATTCCCTGCTTTCTGTGAATTGTTATTCTTGTTTTAGTTTATTTTCAACTGACCTTGAGAACAGCTACACGTTTCACACATATCACGTTTTCAGAATTGTATAAACAGCAGTGTTTAACTTCAGATATTTCATCTTTTTAAAATTTAATCGAAGTTCCTTTAATTATATTAGAACACGCTTTCTACTCGTACCTTTTTAGTTACTTTGTCCTGTCGTTCAATGAAATTTAACTAAGACTTGTTTCCAGACTTTGAGTTGTCTCTTGCAATTAATAAGTTTCACATCTCTCATTGTACAACTGTTTCGAACCAATAGTTCATCATGATGACATTAGTATTTCGTGTGCTATAATCTATAATTAGAGAATTTTATTTGACGACGGTTAACGTCTTCGCGGGTTTCTCCCTTCATCGGGTAATGTTTTTTTTTTGGTCACAGTATTCTTTAGCTAATAATATCGTTAGTGTGCCTATAAATATATAGATTCTTTTATGCGAGCAATTGTTCTTACGTCTGTTTGTCCTTTACAATCGTTATCATTCTTGGTACAACATTTAAAAAAAATGCCAACAGTTAGGTTGTAAATTACAATAGTTTATGTTAATATAGTTATATGTATCAGGTGTTTGCTATAATAGTAGACCAATGGACTTCAAAATACTTGCCGTGTAATGTAATATTTAACACTTTTGCAGAATTTTGGAAGGTGGAAGAAAAAATAAAATGTTCAAAATTCTGTCAGTAATCCTTTTCTTCTTTATATAGGTCCCCTCTATAATTGTCAATTGCGGGTTTTATCAGTCCTCACCTGTCCGAATCAGCTTAACCACATATTTCCTGGTAAAATTCAATGTCGCTTTGCCTGATTACAACAAATCAGCCTGTGTCTCCTTCCTTAATAATAATTTATATTGTCGTCTAACATTTTGCAACTGATGTTATCTCTTTTTTTCGATTGAACATTTTAATTGCATACTATACAAATGTGAAGACCTATTTATTGACAAAATCTTAACTTCATGCGCCTCCGTCTGCGTAGGTTCGAGTCTCGGATTCGGCCAATGTGCTTACGTGAGAAAGCTTGCCAATAGCTTCCCGTGGGTCGGTGGTTCTTTCTGGGGTTTACCCAGGTTCTTCCTGCAGCATTAATATTGGCCGTCATGTATAGCCTTTCGTGTGCTCAAAAATGGCATAAAGCCTTACGAAATTTATGTAGTGAATGTCGGTTTGCTTATGCGTGATGATGATGATGATGATGGTGATGATGATGATGATGATGATGATGATGATGATGATGATGACTACGACGGCGACAATGATGATATTTGATGTGTGATGAAACCCGGAAAAACAAAACATAGGATATATGATTAACATGATAGTTAAAACTGATCACGTTGAAATTTCTATGCACATTTTCTACGACCAAGTTTTTCATATATATATATATATATATATATATATATATATATATATATATATATATATATATATATATATATATATATATATATATATATATATATATATAAAGATAAGGTAAGATAATAAGCTTATAATTGTTTACAACAATGCATTAAAAACGGAACTGATTCCAACTATTTGTTTTCACGAAGATTGTATCAATGGTCAATTTTGAAATGTTGAAAGCAAAAATGAAATTTAAAAGGCCGCAAAATATTCATCTATTATCTTTAGATAACATGCAGTAGTAATGAACATACTTGTTTAGCAAAGAAAAAACTACTGAAAACTGGAAAAAGTATTTACAGTGCACGAAGAATTATGTATTAAAAAGAAGAAAAAAGGAGATAACAAATGTCGAAAACTCCTAAGTAGATCTATACTTATTGATCATAAGTAAGATGCATTTTAAAGTTTCAATTATTGGAATCTATTGTGCAGGTTACGTAAAGTTATCTCTTTCAGTCAATACCAATAACATCAGGATTCACGCAACTTACTGCATCTGAAAATAAAACTGAAATAGTATACATTATTTCCAACAAATGCAAGCCTAATATACATTTCATTCGACACCCGTGACCTTCAAATCTCGCGGAAACAAGATGCCTTTTGCAGCATGATTTTGAATGTAAAAATAATTACAAATCTCTTATATTCGTTGTTAGGCCATCATGGGTTAGCCTGGCGCTTGGTAATTTTACATTGTTTCCTACACTAACAATTTACTATGTGTAGCTGATATATATATATATATATATATATATATATATATATATATATATATATATATATATATATATATATATATATATATATATATGGCATGTAACAAACTGCAGATGAATAATGATAAAACTAAAGCCATCATAATTACTACACCACGGCTTTCTCATTCACACTCATATCTCTAACAGTGAGTATTAGCAATACTATCATTAAATTCAAACAGTCAGTATGAAATCTAGATGTCACTCTTGACAATACATTACAGCAACATTTCATAAACATATGCAAGGCTGTATATCTAGCACTGTGACGTATCAGCTCCATTCGCAACTTTCTTTCAGCTGATGCCACTAAAACACATGTGACTACCCGAGTACTTTCAAGATTAGACTATTGTAATTCACCTCTATCTTGTTCATCACCATTTCTACTATACAAACTTCAAAAGGTTCAAAAACTGCTGCTCGGATCATCCTTAGACTGCAAACACCGAGCAGACCTACCTCTAGTCTGTGACCTTCTCTGTCCATTAGTTCGATCCAGAAGCAAACAAAATCTGTTCACTATGCTACTTTACTAATTTGACCTCACCAATGTGTACACCCCATCTAGAAATTTAAGTTACTCTTCCGACACTCGTATTCTCGGTGTTCCCACTGTTAAAGACTAAGTCAAGCGAACAACGTTCTTTTGCGTACCAGGGCCCAACTTTGTGGAACAAATTGCCCATATGCAAAAGAACGCTGCGGTCTCATTCAAAAATAATCTTAAAGCTTGTCTGTTGAGACTACAAGAACATATTTAAAGACTTAATAAAGTTTACTACCATAATTATTGTCAACTTGTCAACATGCTTTTGTTTTGTAATTTCAGGGTGTTTGTTTTGTACTCTTGTAGCTTTATATTTCTAATATTTTAAAGAACTTAGCACTTCTAAAGATTAGGCGCTTTGCTAAGTCTATATGTATATGTGTATGTTATATACACTACCAGTTATTAGTTATTGGTTTATGCTGAACCGAAACTGAAACTGATATGGTTATCATCGCTGACCGATCATATGACTATGTCAGTGCAAGGCAACACCCATGTCAATGGCTGCGCAACAGTAGTCTGGCAAGCCAGGTACAAAAGTCGGGTAAATAAGATATCGGCAAAGTGAGTGAGTAATTATCCAACATTATCTTAAGTACGTAAGCAAGAAGACATAAGAACATGTATAATTCGAGTGATAGGGCTTTAAATTGGATGACAGGATGTTTAGTTTTAACATATTGTTTTTAACGGCTAGCTTGACACAAAAGCGTAGCTGTTATGAAAACATAGTGGGGACTAGTCAATGGGCCTGGGTAGAACACTGCACCCTTTTAATAAATAGGAACCGGTGTCAACTGGACCAACTGGACATCATAAGGAGCAAAGTCACATCAATATATTGATATGACCATCGTTTTAGGAGAAACAATGATTACATGTTCAATTAGACATTGTGGTGTTTGATACCTGAACATATTTTCATTTTGGACTAACGTACATAACACGTTTTATAGTGAACACTTCATGTCAATTTGATCATCCATTCAGGTCTTGTAATGACAACAATGTTTTCAAGATGGCTACTTGATAACCATACTGGATATCAAATCGGCACCATTTTCATTTGGGAACAACTATACATATTTAGTGAAACTCCCATGTTGATAAGACCTTTATACAGGAGGAACAGGGATATCAACATGACTGCCGTGGTGTTATACGAATGTCAAATTGTCACCAGTTTTATTTAAGACTAATTAGACATTATGATAATAATGAGACATTATAAGAAGTAATTCCGCAAAAAAAACAACATGCTAATATGATGATCCATCCAGAAAAAATACTGACAAGGAGAGGTTCAAGACGGCTCAGCATCATTTTCATTTTTGATCAACTAGATATTATAAAATGTCACCGGGGTTGTTAAGTGGACGGTTGAAGGGGAAGTGACATTAATTATAATTATCTTTGCCCGTTACTATTGCAATGCTTTCGTTTCCAGTCTCTCGACCAAACTATATATTCGTTATTCCAAATTGTGTTGGAAGGTTCTTGAACCTGAAAGAACAAGGGAAGATCACAGTCTGACTCCTAAGTTAAGCCTACCCACAGGATACTATCCTCTTTAACGTGGACCTAGGGTAAAGGATATTAGAGCAGGGTCGGAGGAGGGAATAGTTGCAATAGTAGCAAGGAAGTATTACATAACTAAACTTAATTTCAACACTCCCTCACCCCTCACCCCAAAAAACAACTACATTTTAATAGTAGTAATATAATATCCAATATATGCGACTACTGCATTGTTAAAGTTACTAGTCAGGATGGAGGCTCAACAAACCTGGTACAATGCTATTGCACTTATCCCTGATGTCGGAAGTAAATACTACTGTCAGCTGATCGACGGGTGAGCCAACCGTTGAGCGGTTATTGTTAGGACCAACATAAATGTCTTTACTCTGGCGTACCAAAGGTCGAAGGTAGAATGATAAGGTAGCTTGAGTCTACAAGAAAGAGATTATCATTATTAAAAAAAATTGATTCAAATAGGCCCAAGAAGTAGTAGTAGTAGTAGTAGTAGTAGTAGTAGTAGTAGTAGTATTCACAACCTCATTGGTTTCAACCCTAACTAAAGAAAGGTTCCCTTCAGAGAGATCTAATAAGATATGCTAATGATGACAGTCCACCTGGAAAAAGGGGACGCCAAAATAATCGAGTAACCCTTAATATGCATTAATAGGATGGGATCAAGTGGGACGCTAATACTCTATTCATGTACACAAAGTTCAAAAATGGATGTAAGAAAATTGTATCATTGTAAACGGATACGATCGAAGCATTGCTTTTCAACAACTAATTGCAAATAATCTCACATGTTAAATGATTAATATATAAAATGTATTAACAGATGTTAATGATATATAGATCTATGAACAAACATGATCACTGTATGGAATTTATGAACATATATGATCTTCTATTTCTTTGATTGAATGATACTTAATATAATCATAATTAATGTACTTTATATAAAAAGTATGATGGAATGGATCAATCAAAGGAATTAGCAACATGTATGATAGATATATGGATCAATCCAAGGAATTATCAACAAGTATTATCAGTATGCAAGTGTGATGATATACTAGATTGATTGTCGTTCGTATAGTGACATTTCATGTTAAATTCAAAATGAATTACATGGTGATATTAATTTCGTGGTCTCCAAGTGATGGCCACGAGATACTTTCGATTCCGCAGCGCTGGATGAATGGTTCACGAATCATCGTGCATGATACTATATTCCTAGCTTGCAGACTGATCCATCAGTTAACTATCCAATGTCATATTCCTATTAGTATAGAACCGTTATGCGCGCACATTAATTGATTTCTTTCTGCAGTAAATTCTTTCATAAGAATTAATAAGTAATTGTTATCACAGTAATTACATTCATATATGAATGTAATTACTGTGATTATACCTGTTTAATACCTGTTTAACTGTTTAATACAATCTCGAATAATTATTACCATCTGATGCGTACAATGTATTGCAACTAACTACCATCCAATACGCGTCAGGTCGAGATGCATTGATGTGGAAGAAAGGAAAGATAAATCGCTGGGTAGACAGGGAGCTATTAACTGAGTGGTGGGGTTGATTACAAAGGACTTGTATAATATGACTTCAGTAACTTTGCATGTACAATTAAAGTAAAGACGGTGTTGGGTCGTTACTTTCCATTTAATTAATCATGAAGAACTCCATCAAGCACGAGATACCTAGTATTGTACGAAATGAAGCTAGAGATAACAGCATATTTGATAGAGCAACATTCACTCCAAACAATACACATCCTTTAACTGGAGTAATTTGCTAATAGAATTGTTAAATGAACGAGGCAAGTTTCATTTTATTTTAAAATGGTGAGTTTATTCCCTGTACTTCATCCCAAATGTGCAAGGCAAACTACACTTTCTAATATTTTCACAAAGCTAGATAATTCAGACATAAGGGAATCTGCTTCTCTTTGTCAAATATTGTGGCAATTTTCAATAAAAGTTTTTGAAAATCTAGTTATTTTCGTTTGTATATCTTAATGTTTAATTTCTTTCAAATAAATTTACTTGTATCACATATCTTAATATACGATACATTTCTCAGACTTTCATCTTTGAACTTAATATATAACCTGTAAATATATAACTTGTTTCAAATTATTGCTGCTTTCAACTTTATTTTATTAGCCGGTGGATTCCTGAGGGTAGAGGTTACATCCTTTACTACACCTGTAGCCACATGCTGTTTATTGCTGCCTGATGTATCTCAAATCTTAGGTGTTCTTTTGAGAATTGTTATGATGTCAACAGTAAATGAAATATGATTTTGTGATCATTAAGATTTTTATTTTATTTGTAATTTAACATATTTATTTTACAATTTTTCGTGAATGAAACTGGATGTAAATGTGAAGGGAAAACTCGATTTTGGTAACAATTCTTCTATGGGTAATATAAACAAAAGTGAAAAAACACTTCCGCAATTTCGAAGGTCAAACTTTGGCGAATAGGATACCAACGCAAATACCAGTTTATGCAAAATATCTCAAAGTAAGAAAGCTCAAATTTAGCAATTTAGCCCCCTTTCCCCAGTTTATTACCAATTATGAAGTGGGTTTTTTTTCCAAATTAATTGCAATCAAGGAAGAAAAGGCACAGATCGCAGACAACAACGCATTACAAGGTTAAGGTGTTCAGGAGTTTCTGGGTCAAACTTATAAATAGCATTCCCTGTGTTTGGATTTTTGTTACGACTGGGTTGGTAAGCTTTGACCTTATTATAGAACTATAATAATGAGATCTGAGGGTCATAGAGCAGGGTCTATATTCAGGTCTGCGATTGCTCAAGAAATTCCCATTTACTGTAAAATGTGCAATATAGATTTGCACTTGAAAACTCGTGTACACAGGAGCATAATGCAAAATATTTTTTGACGCAACTACAAATGTACATTCAACGTTGTCATTAACTTTTGAGATTACATCATAAATATAAATCTATGTAGTCAATGATACAGTTCTAGTAATGTGTGTGTACAATTTAGGGAGAGCACAGACATACATCAGTTTGGGGCGTGGGGAGAATATTGCAATAATAAAAATGATACATTCTAAAATTGAATTTTTATTATTTTTCACAGTTTTGGCGAGCTGCTGGGTAAATAGAAATCTAAGACAAGGAATCAGCGCAAAGATTTTGGAGACATGAGTCAAAGTCAGAGATTAAGGTGGGATAGAGACCTGTCCGCGTTTGTCCCAATCAGTGCTGGTAAATCTTAATTTCCGCAAACTCTAGTTTAACTAAATATTTTGATAAGTGAAGTCCATTCTCCATTATCGAAATTATTATTGCTTTTGTTTATGCTATTGCAGTTATTGCTATTAATGGGGGCATAATTATTGGTGTTTCAGCTGTTGTTTTTGACATTCAAAGAGCGCACGTTTTATAAATTATTATTACAATTTATTTCAAACAGTACCCTTTGTTGTTGTTATCTTACTTTACCTATCTTTTGTCTCACGATGCATGAGATTTGTCAACATAATATCCCTTACCGCTACAGTTACCAGTCGTAGCACTATCTAGCCATGAATGTGCTGGTGTGCTACAAAACCCAATGCATGCATGCTATATAATGACATTGTTATTATTGTCATTATTATTCAGTATTACAAACTACTAAGGTACCTCAGTATAAATCACATTATACTTACTGAATTATATTAAATTAAATCACATTATATTTAATGAATTATATTCATCCACAATATATCCCTGTATAAAGCTACCTTGTCTATATCACATTAAACTTTCGCGGTCCCTTGCAAAATATTATTTGCAAAACCTCAGTACTCTCTATGATGTACACCTGTATAATACTTACCTTGCCTTCATGGTCCATTGAACAACATTATAGTGAAAACCAACGTACTCTGTTTACTGTAGACCCAGTTTAATACAACCTTGCCTTTATCGAAGTACAATTTGATGCAGAGCCGTTTAAAGAAGTTTGGAGGTCCGAGACATAAACTAACCTTAAAAGTAACCAGAGTTGCATCTCATTCTCTCAGTCTTAGATATAGAGTATTGCATTGCATTTCTATGTGCATGTGTGTCATTTTCTTAAATTTATTATATAGTACTAAACTGCTAACACAACCGACACTGAAATTTTGTTTTTGGTCCATTGCCGGGCCTCCCTAGACACGTGCATCAAAACGACACTGCTTTCATTATCCCTTGAACATCGTTACAGTGAATGACCAATGCACTTGAATGTTACATACATTTGTTTTATCTGAAAATTGATGTATAGCATTTCATAGATGCTGTTTAAATGTAAAATTGTCCTAATAGTCTTCTTTAAGATAAATGTAAGCAAAACAAATTTACATATTTGCTTTTCTTACAACAAATATTAGCATTAGTTATCAAAAGGTAAATAGTAATTAAATAGTAAAGTTGCAAAATGCATAAACAAATAAAGGACTTTGATTCAGCTTCTAGTACCGGTTCTCAGAGTTATAATTCAACTGAACAGACGTAAAAATGCATAACATAAAGCCATAATTTATGTATTTCCATAATGGGGCTATTTGTATACACTATGTTATTTTGTTTCCTAAATGTATAAATTCTTATATATTGAATAATAGCAAGAAAAATAATGTATATTTAATGTAAAATAACGGTATGAAATTTAAGTGATTTAAAAAATATTCATAATTATGGTTATATATTTATCAAGTCTTCATTGAAAATGATTAATAAGAGTAAATTATAAAAAAAAGACATGATTTTTTGTAAGAAGGACCTCATCAAGTAAGGCAGATTTTAAAATAGAAAGCACTTTCAATAACAACTGATAAAATTTGCTTGACAGAACAAGTTGACATTAAACATCCTAACTGACAGCGTACACAGTTTATCTCATTCGCAAGCTTCCTGATAATATGTCTCCTACTCCAGGACTCAAATGAACACAATATAAATACATTATGTTTTATTTTTACAATAAAACAACTAAAAATATTTTAGAATTACATTCTAACTACTAGCTGTACATAAATAAATGAATAATTAAAATTGCTAGTAACTAACTCTAAGTGATTCTGCTTGTTGTAAATACTAGTGTAATGCGTTTTTGTCTACACTGAAAATAAAAACCACAAAATATTTCTTTGTCAGTTATATGATTTAAATTGGGATATTAAACTGGGATCAAGAAGTTATTTAATGTCAGAAGATATTACAGGTATGTCAAAGTGATGCAGAAATAATACAAGAACCATGATAAGGTAATGATAAGATAATGATTGCTTTGAGAAAAATTATCAAACATTCACTTTTAGCTAATAACCATTTATGCCTAAAATTAACTACTCTTCTTCATTTGTTTTCTCTTATAATACACAAAATAGCTTAGAAACTTGGACTAAAATCATATGGAAGGAAAAATCTCCAGCGTTGTTTAAGCAGATACGCAGAAGTCTTCTGGAGAGGTTATAGCATGTATTGTAATGGCCATTGAAGTTTATAGAAATGAACATGATCTACCATCAGATAAAGCTTCCATTAACGAAATTAAAGAAACCTTTAAGCTAATTTCTCTCTTCCAATCTGAAACAATAATTTTCCATATGTAAGCCTTGCAAATTTGTCTAAAAGAACTTTGTTATTTACTGTCAATTTACTGTCAATACGAAAACAAAAACCTATCAAAATTCTTTTTTTCAAATTCCATCAAATATGACGGACCAGATTTGACAAGAAATATTGGAAGTATTTTGCATCGAGGCTTTTCAAGTGTTCAATCATGTCACTAATACACCTTCAAAACAAAAGTCCCTCAATGGTGCCAATAATCTGCTGCCAAATAGAATTTCCAGGGATCCACAAAAAGACAGTTTATTTTCTTCTCTTTTTGTACTCATTTTAACTGTTGAGTATAGAAACCGTTTCAGATATTCTTGAGGAAATCCAATATTAAAGATTAGGTAATAAAATTATTTTTAATATATTAACGTGTTGTCCCATTTGAATAAGTGGATTGATTTGGATTTTAGAGCCTTTTGATGCAACCAGCTAGGCATATGCATATTTCAGCATTGAACATGATTTTTTTCCTATTCAGTAGAATGCACTGCCATATATTGCTAGTCTTAACTGAAAATGGTTGCCAACTTTGATTGCCAAAATGGTACTGTGGCAGATATCAGCGGTTCAAGAACAGACAGTCTTAATCACAGGGAATGTTCATAAAAATGACTCTATATGTAATAGGCTCTACACTACAATAGGATAACAGCTGGGTTTTTTTTACCTTCTCAGCAGATGATTATACTGACGTGATTTCTACTAAAACATTTCTTACGATACGCTTTTTGTCAAAACGAAAATAAAGCTCATTTAGCCTTACGTTACAAAAGACCTGATCCACAGCCATCTTTAAGGTCATGTTTTGATTTCTCCAGAGGAAATGATGATGCCTTCATTTTGGTTGTCACTAAAATACTTCAATCACATTCCACTCTCCATCATTATAGCGTACTTCAGGATATAACGCGATTATTGCCATGGAAGTGATGACCCAAATTAAGCCATTCTAGTTAATTGGATCGACTATATGTAGAACTATATGGATTGAAAGGTAACATCGATCTATGCATTATACCTTTATTTTCTTGTTAAATATATTATTTTACAAAATTAAATACATAAATAACACAAGTAATATATTTATTTAATCTTAATAAATAAAAATGATTACAATTTTTATACACACGACCAAGATTTTCTTATTTTCACCCGTACTCCTTACTCATACATATTCATTCAACTTCTGGTCATTTTCACTATGCTGCATTTTGATACTACACTTGTTTGGCGGGTAAGGATATGAGCTACGTTACTGATAAGAAGGATAGTTTGATTGGGTCCAAAATGCAAATAATGCTGACCTCCGAATGTCCAAGAAAGAAGGCATTTTGAAAAACTTCTTTTGTCTCTTTGATTTAGATTTAAACTGTTTAGACATTGAGTTTTATTTTTAGAAAAGACTTTTTGCAATATTTAGTTTTTCTGTGGAGGCTATTTTAAAAATCTTTCTTATGGATGTTTCTTCAAAATAAATGGTCATAGTACCATTGGGTTTCTAATGAAACACCATAGCAACATGTAGCTGGTCGTGACTAAATATGATTTTGAACGAACTTTCATCACGACAGTTATAGCGGAAGTCTCAATAGTTAGACAAAAGATGTCAGTGGTCTATAATGTAAAGCGCTTTAGACCACTTGGCTACCCCTTCCCCGGGGTTCTCCACTTATCATTTGGAAAAAAATAACTGAAACCTCTAAGAATGTTTTCCCAAGACAAGAATAGTGGTTGAGTATATAACATTAATCTTGATCATCCATTTGTCCATTTGCCCGTCACACTGTTTTTATTTACCGGAAGGTTCTTTTATGCACTGTGATTGTGTGTCTGAACTCAATATAGATATTTCAAGTCGTTACCTATATTGGTATGTTTGAGTGTCTGAATATCACCTGAGATTATTTCAACATACATCAGTTAACAGAAATAAAAGCAGAAACATTTCGGGGATTGTTTTACTTAAGTTGCAGTATTTTAAAAATAATATAATAACTGTGACATGTATGAAATATTGCAGATAGTTTTAAAATGGTAGTTGTAGTGACAACCAGGAGTATCAAACTTGAGAAAAAAAACAGCAGTGTGATTAGATACACAAGATATACATTTTATAGGGTTTATATGAAGTAAAAAGAATCAAAATAATAGGAATAGTTCGTTAATGGGAATAGACTATTAAGAATAGTCAAGAACATAGTATTTTATTGTCTCAGCCATGTTCAATATTACTTTTGGGAGACAATAGCTGCACATTAAGTGCCTGCTCATATCATCGACACTTGAAACTTTATGTTTACGGGTAAGTTAGTGGACAATGGCTAGAATGAGAATATAATAATATAGCACTGGCAAGAACTACTGGTTGGTAAAATCTTTCTACAGTCTATATTTTGAGAATCTTTATTTCCTCTCTAACTTTCTGCATTTTATTTACAGCTGGACAAACAGGATTTCTTCCCCAGCATGGTGGCGTAGATCTTGTGAGTTTCCAAGAAATTAGATTTGACAACAAAGGCAGTAACCAGGATCAAGGAGTTCGGATCATTCAGGATCAAAGAGGTAGTGGTCACTTTGATATGACAGATGGAAATAATCATGGCAATATGGGAAGAAATCCACTTGGCCATCAGCATTCCTTTCTTGGGATGCGACCACACCTTTTCCATCAAAATTCCTTACCTGTGATGCCACCACATTTTGGCAGTCAGAATTCCTTACTTGGGATGCCACCACACCTTAGTTATAGTGCACAATGTAATCTTAATTTTGATCAAAACCAACAAACAGGACGAGAGAAGAGGAAAGTGTCTGTAAAAACAAATGTCTCCAGACGAAAAAAGAGACAGGATGGGGAAACACAGTCACACGACTTTAGTGCTTACAGACCGCAGTCCGTTCCTGGTGAGGACGAAATACACAGAGGCAAGAAACTGAGTGGACAGACCAAAGGAAGTGCTGATCATCGGAGTATAGATAGAAGCTGTGGAAGGAAGAGAGGCCAACATGGAAGGAGAGGAGGTAGCACTGATAAACATATTGATACTGGAATCATAAGGTCATCTAATGTGGATGCTCATGATCCAGTGGAAACGAGAACTGAAAGAAAACCACAAAAAAGGAGACAAAGAAGAAGAGAAAAAACATATGATAGAAGTTATGAAAAGGTTATAGAAAAGGCAATAGGAGCATCTCCACCAACGGCAAGAGATGCAACAGTCAGTGATACAGATGACTCAACATCTTCATCTTCTACTTTTCAAAATGAGCGACTTTCACAGAGCAAGAAAACTGTTGACGTTCTTCTGTCAAAATTTAAGGATCTTGGAGATCAGATTGCTAAGTTGAAGGTCAGTAAATCAGATTTACAAATCGATTTACCACCATATTCATCTAAAAGTACACATAGCTCTAAATTGAAAAGCCACGATTTTAAAACCTCATTAGGTTCACTGAAGGAAGAAAAAAAACTTCCAAAGGAAAGAGCACAAGTCCAAGATATTCAGATGGACATAGGTATATGGGATGAATCGTTATACAGAGAAACCACTGAACCTCCTGGTGAAAAAGAAGTATTTAGATATTTGATAAAAGTGGTTGGAGGCCCTACATCTGTTAAAAATATTGCAGGAACAAAGCTGTTCCCAAAGGATTTTGATATTCTAAGCTGGTTTCATGATCATCGAAGAAGATTTATTTTGTTTGAAAACAAAGGAAAAAATGATCAGTTTATTGTACCTTTTTACAAAGAAGCAACATTTTGCTTGGATTATAATAATATAGGAATGTATGACATATGTAATCAGCTTAGTTGCCCTCATGCACATATTTGCAAGGATTTTGTTGGTGGCTCTTGTAGACAAGGACAGAAATGTCGATTTTCACACAACTTTTACGATAGGGCTAATTTCAATCTGATATCCAAGCTAGGGTTAGATGTCTTCAGCAATGAAGAGATACGTCTGATATACAGCCAGCGGTATCCCCGTGTGTGTGGATATCACACTCCAACCCGCAGATGCCATCTCTCAGCTTGTGCTTATTTACACATATGTAAAAGAAATCTGCTAGGCAGATGTGACCGAGAATTTGATTGTCCCTTGGGTCATACCTTTGAAACAGATCATAATAAATATGTTATAAAAGCATATCACCTATCAAATATGAAGGAGCCTCTGGTCAAGAAGATAATTTTCATTGGTCCCTCCACTAGTAAAGGAAACATACAGCAAAAGGGACGATCAACTCATGGCTCACGGGAATCCATAAATGAAGAAAGAAATATGTCCCCAAACAGGTTGAATAAAATAGCTAAGAGCAGAATCAACTTTCAGAAGGAGCAGAAGAGGAAACCACAGAGTAGACATAAAGCCAACAATGACGGGAGAGAGCATAGTAGATCCTCCTCCTCTCCATCCCCTATGAGATTTAGCAAAGACCATATTGGAAATGATGACATCTTCAAAAGGGACCTGATGACTAATAAAACCCAGGAGGAGGCAATGCCCTTACCTATGAAAGGAAACTTTCAGGTGGAAGAAATGCAAATGGAAGAGAAATCAACAGTAATTTCACCAGACCCTGGGAGAGCTTCCCATCTGGAGCCAAAGGTTGTCAATAAAAATCCATATATTGGAGGTGCAAAACCAAAGGAACCCAGACCAAGACACAGAAGTAGCAATGAAGAAGAAACAACATCCCAAGGTTCTTTTTTAAAATGATTCTTCTCTGGCACACTGCCCTTGTAACTGGTATTCATTATTTCTATATTAGTTTCATGAACATCAAGAGTACATGAATAAAACTAAGTTAAATGAAAACTAGACAGATAAATATGATGGATTCATCAAATTTTAGATATAATTAGATGTAAAACATGATATGTAGGTTCCATTTGGCTTCTATTGATAGTCTCAAGAAAGATTCCAATCAAGATTATCTCCTACAAAGCTATGTATACCACAAGAAACAATTGATTTTTGCTACCATAGTATGTTTTATTGGTTGTTTTTACAAAGTATAAGCTGAAGTATTAGTTACATTAAAATAAACATTACTTATGTTTATGTTAGCATCTTACAAATTGTAGGAAACATTCATGATGTTCAAATTACAAGAGATTATTTTTATTTATTTAGAAGTATAGAAATGGAATTTGCATAAAGGCAGAACTTTAGCTGGCTTGTTTTTCTAACTGCCCATGACACACTTAACCCCTCGCCAATGAAGTAGGTAGAGGGCATTGTTTTGCCTGTTTTTTTCAGTTGGTTGGGGGAGTGTTTATTCATTATACAGCCAATATCTTGGTCCCTGTTTCACCAACCTGCATCTCATAGCTGTCCACAGTGTAGGTGATAGTGATCTCGATTTACATATGAGTGACTTCTGTATTGAGCTATCCATTTATCAAACTGTCATGCCAAAACTAGGTCACAGTGATCTGACTTACATATGTATAGTGACTGTATTTTAAACTATTCATTCATTATGGTCTTGACACCTGGCACTCTGTTTCTGAAAACTAGTAGGTAGATGTATCTAAGGAAAGGCAAATCAATCATGCCAAATTAAATCATTATAAGCTACTTTCTACAGTCATTTGACTTTGTATTTTCATCTATTTGTCACTAACTATATATATATTGAATTTTATTTCACCTACACTCATTGATATTGGTGTGTGAATGTTTCCAAATCAGAGTAATATGATCTTAGCTAAACAAATATAGGTTTCTGTGATCTAAGCTTCATGCATATGTGAACTTTTGTATCTTCAGCTGTCTGTAATATCTTGAACACTATTTCACCTACACTTACAAAAATTGCAATACGATTGTCTCTCAAGCATGCCTAAATATGTCCTTGTGACTCAATTTTTACACATGTGTGGTGTTTACATTTTTTGCCATTGTCTTTATAAGTGGTTCCCATACAGAATCATAATCCAACTTTTGGTTTTACCATACACTGATGAACTTCATATATATGCATCTGACTCCGATACTCTTGTATAAAGTAGCAATATTTCCTTTATCCAGATGGTTTCTTATTTGTTAACTTAAATTTACAATTAGTGGGTAATGGATAATTTTGTATCCTCTCCAAATCAGCCTTTATATATAGCAAATATTTTATTTCTTTGCACTTTAACGTGATATGAAAACCAATGTTAATGCACTGATCATAATTTTTGCAGTGAATCTTTGTTCTATACAATTTTATCGCATTATCTTCTGAGACCATTTTGGTATTGTTAATTAACAATTAGTCATTCTGAACAATGCTGATTTCACAATTTATGTATGCTTTTCTTAGCTATTAAGCAAAATGATTTTTTGTAATTATTAATATTGAACAGATTTCTTAGTTGCTGATGTTAATTGTTATTTGGCTGTTGTATAGATTCAGTTCTGGAGACAAATGCTGCCCAGTCCACTCCAATCTGTGACTTATATCTTGTCAACAAGTGCAAGTCAGCTACATGTAAATTTCATCACCATGACAGCATCAAGCTTCCATACATCTGGCAGATTCCGATGTTTAATTCATGGCTGACTCTGGACAAGCTGAAGATGATTGAGGTAGAAAGAGCCTACTGTGACAAGGCAAGCACCTATCAGACAATGGTGAGGAGATTGATATTTTGTAACACCAGTTGGTGTCGTTTTGGTGGATTGATCTTGATTTTGTTTGATTAAGTGTTTGCAGATTTTATATTTGGTATTGAGTTGGCTTTGTAATAAATATGAGCATGTCACATAACAATTTTTTATTATTCATTAAAAACAATTTTTCATGGTGCTGGGATTTGCTTTTACAGACAAACCAAATGTTTCAGATTCTCTGTGAATGACATGAAATTTGAAGTCAACATGTCTGATTTATTAACTAAATGTTAAACCATACTCTAATCCTATATATGTATGTTTTAAAAATGATATGTGGTATGACATGACAT
Organism: Potamilus streckersoni; assembly: GCA_016746295.1. Taxonomy (NCBI): domain Eukaryota; kingdom Metazoa; phylum Mollusca; class Bivalvia; order Unionida; family Unionidae; genus Potamilus; species Potamilus streckersoni. The sequence continues at coordinate 4,470,032 of JAEAOA010001385.1, read as the reverse complement.
TTGGAGCCAACATATCTGATTTAATTAATAAATGATAAACCATATACTAATTCTATCAATGTGTTGCATAGGTATTTGTATAGACTATAGTTATGACATAATGGTTAATCTATCTATATATGTTCCATATATGATACAACATAAAAATTAGTCCAGGAATCTAACATAATAATGTAAATGTTTTGGGAATGGAATTTGATTAAACAAAATAAGCACCCAGTCAAATTATGTATACATTTATTTTAGTTTCATTGTCCACATTTTTAAGTAATTTGTATGCATATACAGAGATAAAATTAGTAAATACTATTATGCAGGTGATGTGGATAAAATTGTTGTCATAGTTTTATTCATCCATATGTCCATCACTCATTCTTTGTAATCAGAGCTCCATCTGCATTGATTGTGGAAAAATACAGTAATTATATTTCCTATCAATGTTTCACTATGATGAGTAGAGTGTAACAAGGGTTTTGAATCTTTGAATAAAACCTTTGGACTTTTCTATGAAACCTAAATTATCTATGCTTATTGCCATCAACTCACAGTTAGCATGTCAATGAACAGATTAACAGAGGTCATGAATTCTGGTTGCAACATCTAAGTTAGATGTGAATTGTGGTCAAAAGTCAGATTTCATATATATATATATATATATATATATATATATATATATATATATATATATATATATATATATATATATATATATATATATATATATATATATGTATATATATATATATATATGATTGATTTTTGCTGTCATCTTAAATATGGAATTGTATTGTGAAGCACCAATAACAAAGACCTATGAATTGATCAAACACCCATCAATAAAGTAAGCAATCAATTATTCAAGTCATTATGAAAAGAATTGATGTAATGAAGAAAGAAATTGTTCTTAGTTAAAAGTAGCAGCTTGATTATTGCCAAAATATATTTAAAAAAATACTGCAGATTTTTAATCTGAGATGAAAATCTCACATATACCAAAAAAATCTTCGTTGAAATTTGTTTTCATGCATGTATGTTATAACTCTATAGCTTTAAACTAAATAACAGAAAGAACAAAAACCAACAAATTTTATAAGCTTCATCAAATTGTGTAGTTCCCTAGAATATAAACTGAAAATTTAAAATGAACTTACAATATTATGAATTAAATCCCAAAGAGTTCAAAAAGTTCTAGTGGTGCTTCAAAATGAATTCCAACATCTAATGTGCTGATATGCCAATAATCTGGAATAATATTGATGTGCTAATAGTCTTGATGTATCAAAATGATATGATCCAAAATGTCTTCAAATAAATTAACAACAATCCCAAAATAGTGATTTAGTTGGAAAGTATTATTGAGCACTATAATTAAAGTAAATAATTTCAATAAATAAATTCTCTCACATATAAATGAAATACAGCTATTAATGATTGATACTAAGATAGGAATGAAAAATTTCTGTTTAACATCTGTTTTAATATAAAATATTAAGTCACAATATGAGAACCAGGATGAGGGTCAAATGCTCATTCCTAGAACACCCTAAGTTGTCAGCAATATCAGGTCCATTACGAAAACTTAGGTTTGAGAAGTTTAATTAAGAAACACCCATTAAATACAAGTCTTAAATAAGAAAGGTGTGAAGACTAAATACTCATATTATCTGTCCATATATCTGCTAATGATTGCTATTTTAGTTTTTAAGTTTGTAACTAATGGATGTATTTTTATTAAATTAAGCTATACAAATAACATAAAGGTCATGCTCATTAAATACATTTCTTTTACAGATATGAATAGGAAAACTATAAGAGTATTTGCTTCATTCTGGAATCAGCCTGGTTCTAATCCACAAGTCTGGGATCAATTCAGAATACACTATTAAGTGGGGATCAGCCCAGAATACCTTAGCATGTTGGGATCAGCCTAGCATGTGATCTAGTTAAGCTGGGATTAGCCCAGAATACACTTGAATGCTGGGACCAGCATAGCACAGACTTTACTTGGGCTGGGATCAACCCAGCACCAATTCTATTTGATCTGGGATCAGCCCAGAATACACTGTAATGCTGGCATCAGCCTAGCACCAATTTGAAATCAGTCTTTTACATTAAGCTATGATTCTGCCTAGCACCAATTCTACTTGAGCTGGGATCAGCCCAGAATCCTCAGTAATGCTGGGATCAGCATAGCACCAATTGGAAATCAGTCTTTTACATTTGGATTCTAGCCCCATGAGTAGCCCCCACAGAGAGCCAAATATTTATTAAAATATATAAATTAAGTATTGATGTTATTTTAATTAGGAGTTTGATGTAGAATATTAGCAATAATGAATAGTGGCATGTTTGAGAAAAAGGGAGAGAGATGAATGCATATACTCATGTATCTTGTATTTCTTACAATACATGTATTATATCATTTCTGGTATAATGCAGTTTTATTTTGTTGTGCATATATATATTCAAGGTCACATAAAGGGAAGTTGTTAATTCTGTGACCTTGTATCATGGTCTGGAGTATAATGTTTGAACCACTAACAATACTTTAGTAAAAATCATATTTCATGTACTATTTAAGACATGGTGTTACTTACAGAAGCATTGCCATTTGCCTCAAGGTGAGTGTAACAGAAAAAAAACTAAGTATCAACATCAATCAAAGGAAAATATAAATCAATGACTTCTCTCAATGTATGGTTATGATTTTTATGGTATTGAGATATGTTACTGAAACTACTTTGACCTGAATGGTATATCTTGGCTTAAGTGTGTTATGAACAGCAGCAATTCACAAGAGGTTATAACATAAATCACTGTGGCCTAAATTTGCTTCTTAAGGCGGTGACAGTTTAACTCCTACACATATTTCAGCTTTACTCAGATCCTCACATTTCTATAATAGCATTCAAGTCTTGATCTCAGGTCTACACCATTCCATAATAGCATTAAAGTCCTTATCTCAGGTCCACACCATTCCATAATAGCATTAACGTCCTTATCTCAGGTCCACACCATTCCATAATAGCATTAAAGTCCTTACCTCAGGTCTACACCATTCCATAATAGCATTAAAGTCCTTATCTCAGATCCACACCATTCCATAATAGCATTAAAGTCCTTATCTCAGGTCCACACCATTCCATAATAGCATTAAAGTCCCTATCTCAAGTCCATACCATTCCATAATAGCATTAAAGTTCCTATCTCAGGTCCACACTTTTCCATAATAGCATTAAAGTCCCTATCTCAAGTCCATACCATTCCATAATAGCATTCAAGTCATTTTTTTAAAGTCTAAACCATTCCATAATAGCAATAAAGTCACTATCTCAGATACATTATTTTCCATAATAGCATTAAAGTAAGTCTCTATCTCAATTATAAACAAGGTCATTAAGAGGGAAAATGTCATAAAACAGGCATATCATTGCCTCTTTAGGATGGGGGTTAACAAAGTGATGGGGGAATGGGGGAAGAAATGATAGATTAAAGATGCTCCATTATACTCAAATTTTGTATCATGTGAAATATTCATGAAATAATTTTCAGGTCATTTATGGTGGCAGCAATTACAATGCAACTCTTGAGTTTCACATGCCAGACTCCTTGACTGCAGTAGCAGTAAAAGATGGAGGGAGTGCCAAATTTAAAATTGAGACTAGTGTGAGACGATTATCTACAAGGTCCTATGCAGAGGGAACCAAACCATCTTCTAAGGACAGTTTCAAGACTCAATGGAGATGGTTCTACATGGATGCTTTTGGGATATGGTGCTTAATGGAACCAGTAAGTTCTCATCAGAGTATGAAACACATTATGCTATGGATTTCAAAATATGTGATGAAGACCTCTGTATATGCCATGGAGTTATGTGATAAAGATCCCTGCATATACAGTGTAGTTAACATGTAATAAAAACCCCAGTGTATCCCATGGAGTTAATATGTGATAAAGACCCCTGCATATACAGTGTAGTTAACATGTAATAAAAACCCCAGTGTATCCCATGGAGTTAATATGTGATAAAGACCCCTGCATATACAGTGTAGTTAACATGTAATAAAAACCCCAGTGTATCCCATGGAGTTAATATGTGATAAAGACCCCTGCATATACAGTGTAGTTAACATGTAATAAAAACCCCAGTGTATCCCATGGAGTTAATATGTGATAAAGACCCCTGCATGTACAGTGTAGTTAACATGTAATAAAGACTGCTACATATACATTGGAGTTAATTGGTGATAAAGATCCTGTATATGCTGTGTAGTTAAACTATAAAAAAGACCCCTACATATGCCATGGAGTTAATATATGATAAATTTCCTGTATATGCCATGGAGTTAACATGTTTTAAAGACCCCTGTATATGCTGTGTAGTTAACATGTGATAATGACCCCTGTATATGCCATAGAGTTAATGTGTGATAAAGACCCTGTATTTGCCATGGAGTTAATATGTGATAAAGACCCCTATATATTCTGTGTAGTTAACATGTAATAAAGACCCATGAATATGCAGTGGAGTTAATATATGATAAAGACCCCTGTATATGCTATGGAATTAATATATGAAAAAGACACCTGTATATGCCATGGAGTTAATACATGAAAAAGACACCTATATATGCCATGGAGTTAATATATGAAAAAGACACCTGTATATGCCATGGAGTTAATATGTGATAAAGGCCCCTGTATATACTGTGTAGTTAACATGTGATGAAGCTCCCTGTATATGCCATTGCAGTTTAGATGTGATAAAAAAAAACCTGTATATACTGTGTAGTTAACATATGATAAAGACCCCTGTATATGCTGTGGAGTTAATATGTGATGAAGACCCCAGTATACAAACACAAATAATATGACAGGGCTGTTGATAAATTTTCTGACATAGTGGCTTCCATCACTCTCAACAACCAGAAGTTGCCTGCCATTTTTTAAGAGTTCCAACGTATTCATTAACATTCTCTAGCTTTAATATTCTAATGATAGTTGTGCTTTAATGTAAATTTAATTTTAGATAATTTGATTTTTAAAGCAATAATTTATAACAGATAGAATGATAAGTGGGTAGGCAGAGCAATAGATACCCTAGAAAAGTGAATCTTTCAAACTCACATACACATGTTAATTTATAATATATAGGTAAGTAAAGCAGAGTGAAAGATATCATAAAAGAATGAAACCTTTCAAACACACTTACAAATGCACACTTGATTTGTTAAAAAGTTCTATCAAGTCTTTTAATGCTTATGAAATCTGTGAAAAGTATTATTTGTTTCTGTATTAAATCTCAGAATACTCCTTTCAATACATTCATGCAAGTGTTTAAGCATTAATTCAAGTTACTGCAGCATGCTTTTTCATTAGAACAAAATAGAATACTGAGTTTTAAAACTTAATATTTGCCTTTTATTGATAAATTACAATTGATCCTACTCCTCCTTAAAGCTGTTGGCAAGCCATCTCTTTTATTTGTCTCCCCTTTCAATTGTCTCCCCTTGAAGCTGTTGGCAAGCCATCTATTTTACTTGTCTCCCCCTTTCAATTGTCTCCCTTTGTCATGTGACAACTTTTATTGTGACCACTAAATTTCAGTATTATAACTAAGAATGTGATACAACTTTTGCATGCTAGGTGAGATATGGAAAATAAACAAGGCAGATTTGGAAGCATTTCAATCCCTCTGCAAATTAGAGATATAATATTTTTGGTTAAATTTAAAAGTAAAATAAAATTCTCAAATGTATTTTTCGAATGCAGTAACCAGTGTCACCTTATTTGTAATATATTATGACACACACTCCCATCTCTCAGTAGCATTCCAACACTTGGGTTCTGCTTCTGATTAGGTCAATGGGATCAACACAGTAATACTGACACATTTTGCTTGAAGTTTAATTTTTTTTAGAGCTGGTGTAACAAGATAGCTGGTTGGGGTCAGACCATTGTGAAGAACACTAATGAGGTGGTAACAAAAAATACATTTATTTCTGAATGATGAAATGGAAAAGATTATGTTCAATTCATGCACATACAAAATCCAAATGTTGGACAATTAAAATAATATGCATGAACCTGATAATGTAATGCAATATAAATGAATTAATATGTGAGAAAAAAACATTTAAATATTACAGAGATTTTATGATTCAAAGTGGTCTTGCACAATGAAATCTGGTCATTCATGTAGATGTCAACAATTTTCAGACAATAATAAAAAATGATATGGTCCAATGAAATATGATATGCTTTACTCAAAAAGTAAAATATTGTGTTTCATTCAAATAATGAAATGTGAAATATCTTCTCAGCCCCAACATTATGTTGGGAGGTTGAGGAGTCACCAGTAATAGTCTGCCCCTCCTGGTCTGCCTAAAGATTTATACAATCTTTTGTTCTCTGCAAACCTGTTTGTCCAGAAATCCTGCTTTTTCACCAATAAACAACCTTAATCTTCTTCTGGCATGCATCCTCTCCAACAGCAGCACACTAGATATAACAAAACCCAAATAAGGCCAAGGCTAAAGAACACCTACAATCTGATGCATATATAGAAAACCAGTCAATCAACCATCAGTGAATCACCAGTCAGTCAACCCCAAAGTCAATCAGTGGGCAAACATTTCACCAGTCAATCAACCAGTCAGTCAATCAGCTAAAAATATACCCAAATCCATGTATTACAAATGACATGAGCATATATGTGGTAAATTGGTGGCATGGAAATGTTAAACCAACCCCTTCTCTATGGTTCATTGCTAGGGAATGACCTCCTGTGATGTAATTTACTCAGTGTGGATGGATAGAAAGAATAATACAGATCTCTGAACAAGTATATTGAAGAAATAAAACAATGAGCCCCCTTTCAATGAACAAATATAAAATTTAATCAATTCAACTACAGAATTTCAAATGGAAGAAATCAATTTCTTTGCTACAAAAGATGAAAATGTACTAGCATGCACTCAACAAAAGCAATACAAATTTTCACTTTACTATTACTTGTCAGTGACAGAATGAATAGTTTTATCATAGCCTACAAGTCATGACCTTGAGATCAACACATAATGACATCATCACCTATCTTATCCAGACATGGAATTTTCCATTCTTTCTTGCACTGCCAACCTTTTTCTAATTGTCTGAACCTGAACTCTTGCCAGTCAACCCTTGAACAATTTGATGATTGTACCTAGACTTAGACTTCAACTGGGGATTCTTCTAATGAATTCCGCCGTAGAATTTGCTCAGATTTGTTGAGGAATTTGGAATTTGCACAGGAAGCTGTTTCCTTTGCCATTTTTATTTGTTTTCCCATAAACTTCCAATGTATAGTCTGAGATAACTATCACACCTTAATGCAATCATGAGAAACATACTTTCTACGTTCCCGGAGTCGACCTTCTGACTTCTCCCAAGTAAGATTGAAGACAAGCAATTTTTGCAAAGTAGAACCCCTAATTCCTTTACAAGAATTTCGCCCTTAAGTTTCCATTAACCAATCAGAATCGACTGTTTCCTAAATTCTCTTATGTAGAATTTGTGATTGATGAAAATATGCTAATCATGCTGCAATTAACTTCCCTTTGAACAGTCAATTATTGATGTGTGTCCCCTTTTTACCTGTCGAGCATGGGAGAGTGTTATGCCAAACCCTTGTACAATAACAGATGACTCGATCAAATTTCATGGCATGGAATCGAATTTCCTTTTATGTTAAGAGATGAAATGAGAATAATCATATAACTGTCTCTAGCCATTTCTACTTTAATTAAGTTTACTTTGGTACATTTCATTTAATCAATACTTCTAAGAATTTTTTAAATTCGACCTATCACAATATATATTAACAACATTTAATGACATTATGGACTGTACTTTAGTCAATACTTTTATACAAATTATGTTATCAGAACAACTATACAAAGAGATAAGAAGGTTCGTAAGAGAACCTGTGCCCAATAAGAATTTTATAGTACTGAACATCCCATAATAAATGCAATGTTATTGCAAATATAAAACATTCTGCTAAATCACATACAAGCAAATTAGGAAATAGACTATAACATTGCACACTGACATTTTGGTCTTCTGTGAGGTAATTTATACCCTGGCTATGTTGCCCTACCTCATCTGTGTGCTTGAGGAATATTTTCCCATCAGAAGGACCTCCCTCATGCTTCATAGAAAGGGGCCCCGAGTGGCCGAGTGGTCTAAAGCGCTGTCCGTTACGGATCACTGCCATCTCACCTCTGTCTTCGTGTGTTCGAGTCTAGGATTCGGCTAATGTAGATATGTGAGAAAGCTTGCCAGTAGCTTCTCGTGGGTCGGTGGTTCTTTCCGGTGATTTCCCGGTTTCTTCCTCCACCATTAATACTGGCCGCCATGAATAGCCTATCGTGGGCCCAACAACAAACAAACAAACATCATGCTTCATAGATGAACTGAGCTCACAGTTTCAAAAAATATGTGATATACATTGATCACCCTCCAGTAATTCTGTACATGGATAAACAAAACCCAAGTGCATGCATTTAATATAAATAAAACAACAGATTTATATAATTCTGTGAATATTATCCCATACTTCCACTTCTTACTTTCCCACACTAGCTTTGTGACTATGTCCTTGGGGGGAGCCACATTCAGGTCAAAGGGTCAAGAATTTAAAGTATATTTTAAATATGATGTCACCTAGAATTACTCCTGGAATTCATAAAACAATGAGCCAGAGTTTAAAGATTGAGCTGTGAGTGTCAGCCAGTCAGGAGTGATATTACAAAAGCAAAGTTCTTTTTGTCATTTGCTGATACAATATTTCAAGGTCCAAGTCTAAGGCTCCGAAGTATAATTTTATGATTTCCAAGGCCTATATTTGTATTATGTTCTATGATGGTGTTATTAGGTAAAAGTATATGATGGTTTCTTGTCGTTGTTACATCCAATATCCACTCTGTTTGAAATATATGATATATATATATATATATATATATATATATATATATATATATATATATATATATATATATATATATATATATATATATATATACTTCCCTTACTAATTCTAGTAAAATTGCAACTGTTGGAACATGCCTGCAATTTAGGTTAACAATATGTAGTAATGTAATATGGTTGTCACTATTATTATTGTATCATTCTTCTTCTTCTTCTTCTTCTTCTTCTTCTTCTTCTTCTTCTTCTTCTTCTTCTTATTATTATTATTATTATTATTATTATTATTATTATTATTATTATTATTATTATTAAAATTACCTCAATTTTAGATGTAGGTTTCATGTTAGGGGGTGGGAGGGGCAAAGGTCAAATTGTCAGATTTGATTTGCTTTTCCTGTAACTTCAAGTACACTGACTGACTAAGACTGATCATGATTTTATGTCATGTTTCATGAGGGTCAATAGCTGACAATGATATTTTGAGTTATATATGCAGTTCTGGGGATATGAAGGGGAGAAGATGTTAAATTGTGCAAGTATTTACAATTGCTTCCACCTCTTGCCTGCATAGCATATGTGAGACACATGATCACTTTTCTGATCATGTGATCAACATCCTTAAGGGTTGCATTTGGCTTCATTTTGGGGCAGTGTATTTACAAAACATATCTTGGTACTTTTTTTATGTCTGCTACTAAATGCATTGTAATAAATCCATGTTTTTTTATTTTTTTCTTTAAAAAAAATTGATACAGTATTGTTGCTGCTTGCATTAGTCAAATAATTGCAATGTCAAGCCTTGACATAAATGAAACAGGAATTCTGCTTGTAAAATATTTAATTATAAACCTAGTTATGAAAACAGTAATTTTATTAGTCATTACACTTTCAGAGAAAACAATGAAAAATCATGTTTTATTTATGTGATAAGGGGAAACATTGAATTCAATGGCAGCATTCAGACCTATTTCAAAAAGTGGGAAAACCATGGGAAAAAAATTGCAAATTTTGCCCCTTTACTTAAGTCTGATGCAAATTTCACAAAAATGATATTGTCAGTAGTTTTGTTTTATCAAAATATATACATGGATTCTTTCTTTTCTAGGAATGTTTACTGCAGTTCACATTAAAGCAGAATTTTACAAGAAAATGCCAGGAAACATCAGGTCTGCCATGATAGCTATCTTTTAAATACCTCACTGCCTTGATAAGAATGGATACCGTATATCATGATATAGTCACATGGTTTCTTTTCAGGAACTACTGCAGTTTACCTTGGAGCAAAAGTTTACAAGGAAATGCCAGGATATGTATCTATTTTGCCATGACAACTATCAATTCAAATACAGCATTGACTTCAAAAACATGAAGCAGATAAATATAGAAACGGGAAAGGAGCGGAAAATTCTTCGACGTCCTTTGTTTGTGTCTGCAGAGGATGTGGAATTTAAACATTAGTTAGTCTATGGATGTCTTTTTTTTTATTATTCAATATCACAGTATACTGCCCTTGTATTGGTATATAAATAGCTTATAAGTAATTTATAAGTCTCTGCAATCTGACATACAAGTGGCTTGCTCAGGTCATGTATGGTTGAAAAGTTTTTAACAAAAAAAATTGTTAGAAGTTTGAATGAAATTTAAAATATATAGTATAAAAATGTTGGAAGTTAGTGACAAACATCAGGAATAAAATTATCATCTTCTCTATACAATGTACATTGTGCAACCAAGTTGAATGAAAATACAGTTTTAAAAAAAAAACAAATAGGCTCTTGAAAGATGAATAACTTATAAGAGAAATTGGTTTATTCTGGGAGGATTTATAGGTAATAAATGTTGTCAATTCAGGTACTAATTGCTTACAAGTCAAGTCCAGCTCCAATCTGCACAGATCTAGCTCTGCTTTTGCATGATGCACTGTCAGGTCTGGATCTGTATAGATAGGAGTAATCAGTAATAGCACTGTCAGGTCTGGATCTATATAGATAAGAGTAATCAGTAATAGCACTGTTAGGTCTGGATCTATACAGATAGGAGTAATCAGTAATAGCACTGTCAGGTCTGGATCTATACAGATAGGAGTAATCAGTAATAGCACTGTCAGGTCTGGATCTATACAGATAGGAGTAATCAGTAATAGCACTGTCAGCTCTGGATCTGTATAGATAGGAGTAATCAGTAATAGCACTGTCAGGTCTGGATCTATACAGATATGAGAAATCAGTAATATCACTGTCAGGTCTGGATCTATACAGATAGGAGTAATCAGTAATAGCACTGTTAGGTCTGGATCTATACAGATAGGAGTAATCAGTAATAGCACTGTCAGGTCTGGATCTATACAGATAGGAGTAATCAGTAATAGCACTGTTAGGTCTGGATCTATACAGATAGGAGTAATCAGTAATAGCACCGTTAGGTCTGGATCTATACAGATAGGAGTAATCAGTAATAGCACTGTCAGGTCTGGATCTATACAGATAGGAGTAATCAGTAATAGCACTGTCAGGTCTGGATCTATATAGATAGGAGTAATCAGTAATAGCACTGTCAGGTCTGGATCTATACAGATAGGAGTAATCAGTAATAGCACTGTCAGGTCTGGATCTATATAGATAGGAGTAATCAGTAATAGCACTGTCAGGTCTGGATCTATACAGATAGGAGTAATCAGTAATAGCACTGTCAGCTCTGGATCTGTATAGATAGGAGTAATCAGTAATAGCACTGTCATGTCTGGATCTATATAGATAGGAGTAATCAGTAATAGAGCAAACAACATAGATATGACAGAAAATCAGGTTATGTGTTGTTAGACTTGACTTACAAATGAGTCTATAGTCAGCATGTTCAGCTATTGTAATGTCCACATTCCTTTGATCAATATTATCCAAAAGTAATTTAATTGATAGCTTCCCTGTGACTCAAATGCAGTTCTTTGCACAGAGTACAGTAACTTTGAGTGGGATTTTTGCATTGATTAGTTCCATCTGAGATAAAAGCCATTCATTGAAATGAAGTAATAATTAAATATTATTATTCATTTCTCAAGAGGAATTGACACTGGGTGGTTGCTTTCCAGAGGTACTACTATAATGATTAGATTTGGTCTGAAATAAATAAATAAATTAATAAACAAATGAAACACTAACAGTGCATAAAGTAAGAGAATATAACGTCTTAAAGTGTCTTCAAAAACAAAAGAAGAAAATTAACAATATCAAAGTATGATGGTATAAAACTTAAAATATTTTGTGAAAGATCAAAGACAGGAAAATGAATATATAAATACTTTCACAAAAATATCTTCATATAAATTTTGATTCAGTTTTTCAATGCATATTAATTTAACTTGATTTGTACACTGGATATAAATTTATATGGCCATCTCCAAGAATGAATCCATCCTTCCTTCCTTCTGGGACAAAAGTCTTTAAGTGTAACAAGTTATACACTTCTGATGAATTATTTCTTAACTTGGTAAATATTATCGTTATAACCTTTAGATGCATAAAAATGGATATAAATATCCACAGGTTCATTACATCTCAGCCATGGTTTCTAGGTAACAGTTTGGAGTAGCACAACTGCTTTGGGAGCAGTCTAAGGGGGATTACTCTGTGCATATATGCAAAATATTTATTCATTTATGGTTTAAAGTCTGCATTTAGCTCAGCTTTTTTTCACCCAGAATACATTCTGTTATACCCAGGATCACAAAAATTGATAAGGGAATAGATGTTGAAGGGCAATACATCACAAAATAGACCACTATGACACTTATTTTTTGCTTCCCTTTACTTTAGTTAATGTGTGTTCTTTTCAGTTTATTTCACAAGCATGTCTAGAATCATCAAGCATGAGGAATGTATGTAGTACCAAACCTTTATAAGAATATTAAGTCAGTGTGACATAATTTCACATTTACCAGCCAAGGTTAGGTTTTTTTCATTTAAGTCAAACTATGTTTCCAAGAGATACACTGCTTTTTGGCTGTAGACTCATCTCTGTCATGGAGGAGTAAGGTGATGCAATGGTATATTTACTTGGCAAATTAGCTTACCTGTCTATTCATCCAAAATGTTAAAGAAACTGTTCCTCTTATTTACAGCCCTGAGAAGATATCTATCCCTTCAGGGGTTGCCACACCTTTACCAGCTGGCTGGGTCCCATGGGATCTAGCACATGCCTTTGAACTGGTGGAGTTGAAACGAGACTCTGTTGAATTCCAAAAAGTGGAAAGCTCTTTCTTTGCCAGTCTTCCAACCCATGAGTTTCATATAATGTATATATGTAGAGTACAAAACATGGAACTATGGATGGCCTATGATGGGTTAGTATATTATTCAGAAGTGTGCTTAAAATATTGTAGTAATGTTGTCCCATACAATATAGTAATGTTGTCCCATAAAATATTATAGTAATGTTGTCCTATAAAATATTATAGTCATGTTGTCCCATAAAATATTATAGTAATTTTGTCCCATAAAATATTATAGTAATGTTGTCCTATAAAATATTATAATGTTGTTGTATAAAATATTATAGTAATGTTGTCCATAAAATATTATAGTAATGTTGTCCCATAAAATATAGTAATGTTGTTCCATAAAATATTACAGTAATGTTGTTCATGTAATATTATAGAAATGTTTTCCCATAAAATACTATAGTAATATTGTCTCATAAAATATTATAGAAATGTTGTCCAATAAAATATTATAGTAATGTTGTCCATAAAATATTAAGGTAATGTTGTCCATGCAATATTATAGTAATGTCCCATAAAATATTATAGTAATGTTGTCCAATAAAATAATATAGTAATGTTGTCCTATAAAATATAGTAATGTTGTTCCATAAAATATTATAGTAATGTTGTCCTATAAAATATAGTAATGTTGTTCCATAAAATATTATAGTAATGTTGTTCCATAAAATATTATAGTAAAGTTATCCCACAAAATATTATAGTAATGTTGTTCCATAAAATATTAAAGTAATGTTGTCACATAAAATATTATAGTAAGTTTGTCCCATAAAATATTATAGAAATGTTGTCCCATAAAATATTATAGTAATGTTGTCCCATAAAATATAGTAATGTTGTCCCATAAAATATTATAGCAATATTGTCCCATATTAGTTCTACTGGTCATTGATGAGAAGAGCTCATGCAATGGTCAGTTATTTGATGACAGTTATTTGTCATCAGTCATCTATCACCTCTCCATTTGCACAAGTTTGTTGTCATGACTCCTCCTTATTGCTGCCTGGACTGTTGCCATTAAAACTTTACACACATCCAAAATTCTCTCTATGAAACTATTGTATTGCTCACACATCATAAAATACGGCCACCATTACACCCATTTTTTACATTTTATTATAACTACTCTTGAATGGATGGTCATGTTAACATGGAGTTTCATAGAAAGGTCAAATTGTTATTATATGGTTCAGATTTGACATCCAGTATGGCCGCAACAATAAGCAATCTTCATATCAATGCTCATTCTAACTGGATGGTCTTATTCATATTGTAGTTTCACTAAATTGCTTCTTATGATGTCAAGTTTATCCCTAAATAAAATGGATGTCCTTAAGACATCCAATATGGTCATCCTGAACATGGTATTGCTTTTCATCTAGTTGGTTTTTCATATCAAAATGGGGTGATAAAATTAAACCCTATCTGATATCATCTGAGTGAATGGTCACATCAACATGGGTTTTTCACTAGAAAACTTGACATGACGTCTAGTGGGTTTTAATGATTATGACAGCCATCACGAGAATATTGTTATATCTCCATAATTTATGGATTTTGTTACATGGGGTTTTCACAAAAGAACTATTTATGATATGTAGTTGGTATTAAATGAAAATGGTTCCAATCAGAGTCACAATCTGTACACACAACAAGTATAATATTATTCTGTTTACACAACACATTAGACTAATCTGCTCACAGATTACTCTTCTTACACAACAGATTATGAAATTATTCAATTTATGCAATTGATATGAAATTTTGTTCCACAGACCATAGCCACAATCTGTTCATACAACATGTATTTATGATATTATTCATTTTGCATGACAAACATAAAATTATTCTGTTCACATAACAGATGAGATTATTCTTTTTGCACAAGAAATGACATAATTATGTTGGGACATCAGGTTTTAAATTATTCTGCTTGCTCAACAGATATGAATTTATTGTGCTTGTATAAATTATATGAAATTCAGTATGTGTATACAACTTATATCAAATTATTATATTTTCACAATATGTATTAAAGTGTATGAAATTATTATGTTCCATGACAG
Organism: Potamilus streckersoni; assembly: GCA_016746295.1. Lineage (NCBI taxonomy): Eukaryota > Metazoa > Mollusca > Bivalvia > Unionida > Unionidae > Potamilus > Potamilus streckersoni. The sequence goes on along the minus strand of JAEAOA010001385.1, from coordinate 4,454,723 downwards.
GTATGAGATTAGTCTGTGCACAGAATATTTGAAAGTATTGTGTTCACACTACAGATATTGAATAAATGATATGATGTTCACACAATAGATATGCAAATATTCTGTCACACAACATACATGGAATTGTGAGATAATGCTGTTCATATATCAGACAATTGTAACTCATCTCACTACACTCTGCTCTGGCAGCCTAGTGGTTAAAATGTCCACCTTGGATGTGGCAGGTCACAGGTTTGAAACCCAGCTGAGTCATACCAAAGACATAAAAATGGTAATTTACAGCTGCCTCACTAAGTGCTCAGCATTATGAGGTCAATGTTAGGACTGGTTGACCTAGTGTCAAGATAATGTGACTTGGTTGGAGATCATAGTAAAGGTCTAAAGAATGATACCTCAGTACTAGACATCAGTCACACACACACACACACACACACACACACACACACACACACAAGCAATCACACACACACAAACACACAAACACACTTCCTACAGTCTAGAAAATGCCTATTATACTTCACTTAGGACAGAAAATCAAAAAATGAATCCAATCATGTCACTCCTTCACATCAGCCAGAGAATGCTGAGAGTCCCATCGTCTAAGTCTATCCCTCAGCTGTAGACCCTCTGAATCTTTCTTGGCAACTATGACTTTACTTAGATATGTGAAGGATTGGTAATTTTATAAGAATTCCATGCTAAAAATCTTATGCATGTATATTTTATTATTCTCCAAATAACTGACCAACACAGACACGTTTTTTTCTCCATTACTATGATCCTTTCAAATGTCCTCTTTCAATAAGTTGGTTTGAAATGTTTTCAGCCATCATTCTTTATTGACAGTTATTTTAAATTCAATTTTTCACTTCTTTAATTTCTTATGATTCTTCCACTACCAAAACCTTTATTTTGACTGGTAGGGTGAAGAACCAACATTCTGTCCCTTAATTGAGACTTCCTAATTATCTACCACTGATTGTAAATTAGTTTGTGTAATGTCCACCCATTTTTGCAAGTTCATTGTAATATTATACCCAAAATGCATTTTTGAACACATTTGAGGACAGACTAATAAGTTACCATCAATCACATCCCTCAATCATAGCACATGAGTAAATGAGCTGTTTTACAACACAAGGGAGAAAATCGTAAATTTATTTTGGGGCTTCATAATATGTGAAATGAAATGCATCAATTTGCCTGTCACATTCTTCCATCTGCACATATACAACACAACATCTGTTTCAATATGCTGTTAAACTTTTCATAGGAATTTGGATGAATACAGGTAGTACTCATATCACCCTGTTTCTGACATCACAACTTACCAAATCTTGCTTATATATTGATTTGTCCCAGGCCAATAAATCTTTGGCTTACAATCAGTGGTCTACCTTATGCCCAGATGGCTAATCATACTGGATTTACATACCACTGTTAATTCATGCATCCTATCTTGCCTGTATATTATACTAGGTCTCAGTTATGTAAAAGTCTCGACCTTTTCCCACCTTACAATGTGTCGAACTCCATTTCTCTGCCTACCAGATGAATCAGCTTTTTGTGTGAATTCAAAATGTGAAACACCAGTCTTGGTCTTTAAAGATAACATATATGTAACCTCCACCACTATGTTATAGAACCAGTGACTATAGTATGCCTGTACCATCTGTGTGGTACAGGGCATACAATGTTAGCCATGTACCTTTTTGCTGTCCGATACATTATGAATTTCATTTCCACTTGCTAACTTTTGAAAGTTTACTTAGATTCAAACAAACTTTGAAGTTTTTTAAAAAGAAGACTGACTAATTGTTTGATTTTCATAATTTCTTTTTACCAAAAGGTAGTATGGAGTCATGGTTCCTTGCCTTAACTTGGAATTTAATCCATCAATTACATTATTACTGGTGAAGGAATCTGTATCAATTGGACTTGCAAAGTATTACTAGCTAAATCTGGTGTAGTAAAACCTGTTAATTATAGCAAATTTTCAAGTAGCATTTATCAATTTTGCTTTATGTACCACCATGAATGTGAAAAGGGCATACAAAATAATACTTGTCCATAAGTAATTGTATGTTAATAGATTATAAAAAGAGTACACAAAATTAAACTTGTCTATTGGTATGTATATCAATAGACTATAGAACAAAAAACATAATTATACTTGTCCATTGGTATGTATGTTAATAGATTGTACCATAGTTAAGTTTTACATTAGGTTTTTATGCATTGCAAGTCACATCAATGCCAATCTTGATGTAGATTTATTTTAGTGAGTACTACACCTATTAATTGAACATAGGACATTGTGGCCTAAATTTTGATGCTTCAGTGACTTTAAGTTTTATCAGGTCAGTTTCTTCTGCATTGTTGACTCCAAAGCTGCATCTTGAAAATAAAGTGCATTCTTACCAAAAGTGGCTCACTATAATCTAAATTTCATGCTTCAGTGATTTTGGTTAAGTGTTGCATTTAGTTTATCAGTCCTTTAGAACTTACTGAAGCATAAAATTTGTTTTTATATGCATCTTGGTGAGTAAAATACTATCTTAAGTAGGTCACTATGGCCTAAATTGAATGTCTGGGTTTATTTTTTGCATCAAGGGTCAGTTTCTCATGTGCATTTGTTTGCATGATCTGACACCAATTATATCAATGCTTTTAATCGAGCATTTCATGATCAATGTTTGTTAGTTTGTTGATACTACGATCATTACCGATCATTATGTGAACATGTACACACCAATGACCTGCAGTTTTGTTAGAGTTATTGTCCTTTTTGTCATGTACCTGAAAGCTGTAGATTACACAATTTCATTGTCACCTTTAGTCCCACCCTTTTTTATGTAACCCTTCATGGATTGCTGTGAAACTTGATGCACATACTGGCAGGTATTAATGCTCCCATACTTTCTCTAAGAGACATGGCAGGTACCAGTATTGTAGTCTATACTGGATTACTTTGAGACTAAGTATATACAGTACTACTTTGAGATTTAGTACATATTACATTGAGACTTGGTATGAGATGTTGTGCATATTACATTGAGATTTTGTACATATTACTTTGAGACTTGGTACATATTACTTTGAGACTTATTATATACAACTTTGAGACTTTGTACACATTATTTTGAGACTGAGTATTTATTATTTTGAGACTTAGTATATTGAGACTTAGTACACATTACCTTGAGACTTAGTACATATTACATTGATACTAAGTACATATTATCTTGAAATTTAGTACAAATTATGTTGAGATTTAGTACATATTACATTGATACTAAATACATATTATCCTGAAATTTAGTACAAATTATGTTGAGACTTAGTGCATATTACATTGATACTAAGCACATATTATCTTGAAATTTAGTACAAATCATGTTGAGACTTAGTATATATTACATTGATACTAAGTACATATCTTGAAATTTAGTACATATTACCTTGAGACTTAGTACTGTACATATTACATTGATACTAAGTACATATTATCTTGAAATTTAAAACAAATTATGTTGAGACTTAGTACATATTACTCTCAGACTTAGTACATATTAATTTGCAACCTACTACAATTATTACTTTCTGACTTAGTACATGTTTATTTGAGACTTAGTACATATTATCTGAGACTTTATGTATACTACTTTCAGACTTAGAACACATTACTTTCAGACTTAGTACATATTACCTGAGGCTTTACTACTTTCAGACTTAAAACACATTACTTGAGACTTAGTACATATTATCTGAGACTTTATATATACTACTTTCAGATTTAGAACACATTACTTTGAGACTTAGAACATATTACTTTGAGACTTAGAACATATTACTTTGAGACTTAGAACACATTACTTTGAGACTTAGAACATATTACTTTGAGACTTAGAACACATTACTTTGAGACTTAGAACATATTACTTTGAGGCTTAAAACATATTACTTTGAGACTTAGAACATATTACTTTGAGACTTAGAACATATTACTTTGAGACTTAGAACATATTACTTTGAGACTTAGAACACATTACTTTGAGACTTAGAACACATTACTTTGAGACTTAGAACATATTACTTTGAGACTTAGAACACATTACTTTGAGACTTAGAACATATTACTTTGAGACATAGAACATATTACTTTGAGACTTAGAACATATTACTTTGAGACTTAGAACATATTACTTTGAGACTTAGAACACATTACTTTGAGATTTAGAACATATTACTTTGAGACTTAGAACACATTACTTTGAGACTTAGAACACATTACTTTGAGACTTAGAACACATTACTTTGAGGTTTACAACATATTACTTTGAGACTTAGAACACATTACTTTGAGACTTAGAACATATTACTTTGAGACTTAGAACACATTACTTTGAGACTTAGAACATATTACTTTGAGACTTAGAACACATTACTTTGAGATTTAGAACATATTACTTTGAGACTTAGAACACATTACTTTGAGACTTAGAACACATTACTTTGAGACTTAGAACACATTACTTTGAGACTTAGAACACATTACTTTGAGGTTTACAACATATTACTTTGAGACTTAGAACACATTACTTTGAGACTTAGAACATATTACTTTGAGACTTAGAACACATTACTTTGAGACTTAGAACATATTACTTTGAGACTTAGAACATATTACTTTGAGATTTAGAACATATTACTTTGAGACTTAGAACACATTACTTTGAGACTTAGAACACATTACTTTGAGACTTAGAACACATTACTTTGAGACTTCTTCACAACCACACAGTCAAAGGTAAATTCTGAACTGAATGTGAATATTCTGGACTTTAAGTAGTAGCTGATGAAATACTCCTACCCACTAATAACTACAGCAATGCAGTCTAATTCCCCACCATGACTACCCACTATGTATAACCCCAACTATAACCATTCAGTTTAGCCACCCAACCAAAATACACATAGTTTGCATTATGACCAAAATTGGCACCAAAATATTTACAATTTTTATAATTGTTGGACATTCTGTCAATGAAGACAATTCAATAAATGTTGCATATTTTGTCGTTGTGTTTTAGGCAAAAGAAGAGCATGAAAGTCAGCTTGGAGAGATCCGGTCAAACCAAGGAAGTAGATGAAAGGAATCTCTTCCATGGAACAGACACCTTGGACACAGTGCAAGGAATCTGCACCAACTGTTTTGACTTTCGTGTTTGTGGCAAACATGGTACAGTGTATGGGAAAGGGTCTTATTTTGCTCGAGATGCCAAGTACAGTCACAGCTACACAAATAGTTCCAATACTGCAGCAGTGAGGTACATGTTCCTGGCTAAGGTCTTGGTAGGGGAGTATACTACTGGATGTCCTAACTATACGAGGCCTCCTGAAAAACCAGGAGCTACAGCACACCAACTGTTTGACTCCTGTGTCAACAATGTAGATAACCCTTCCATATTTGTTGTCTTTGATTTAAACCAATGTTATCCAGAATATCTTATCTGCTACAAAGAGATGGCAGAGTTTCCTTTTAAAGAGGCAACCATAGCTAAACCAAACCAAACTTACACACCTTCTCAGGTAACCAAAGTCCAGCCACCATTGCCAGATCAGTCTGCTCCTCAGCCTTCTAGCAAGATATCTGATACCTCTAGCATCCAGACTGTTTACCAAAGACAATGTCATGAAATAGATGATATCAAGTTCAAAGATAATCATGCAAGGTACTCTATCAAAGATACCTTTTACCAGAGACAAGATCATGAAATAAACGATACAGAGTTCAAAGATAATAATGCAAGGTACTCGATCAGAGATGCCAATACAACACAAGAAATTTGCTGCATACAGTAAAAATGCAGTGGTCTTGTTGTTTCCTTTCTAAATTGTAAAAATGCAGTAGCCTTGTTTCTCTTCTAAATTATAGAATGAGATATTACTTTCAGAATCTTTACATTATTGATACCGATTTTGATTAAGATACTTTTCTATTACAACATTAATATGATATCTTGGCCTTGCATTTTGTAATTATGACATAATTTTGCCACTTGAAGCAAGGAATTAAAAGTTTTGACACATGATTATGAGGTTAAAGAATGGTCTCATACATCTAAATAAAGTAAAATGACAGTCACAGATGTCTCAAGACAGTAAAAGGACAGTCACTATGTCTAAATACAGTAAAAGGACAGTCACATATGTTTAAATACAGTAAAATGACAGTCACATATGTCAAAATACTGTAAAAGGATAGTCACTTGTCTAAATACAGTAAATGACAGTCACATATACCTAAATATAGTTAAAGGACAGTCACATATGTCTGAATACAGTTAAAGGACAGTCACATATGTCTAAATACAGTAAATGACAGTCACATATACCTAAATATAGTTAAAGGACAGTCACATATGACTGAATACAGTTAAAGGACAGTCACATATGTCTAAATACAGTAAATGACAGTCACATATACCTAAATATAGTTAAAGGACAGTCACATATGTCTGAATACAGTTAAAGGACAGTCACATATATGTCTGAATACAGTAAAAGGACAGTCACATATACCTAAAGACAGTTAAAGGAATCTAAAGCAGAATTTGTAGGCCATCATGAATCTTATTGCTTTTGGTACCAGTTTGAAATGTTTTAAAAGAAATTGATTTTTATCTTCCAGAGAAACATTGGTTCCTTCAGTGTTTGCTGGGAGCCTTTGAACTGCTTCATTAGTTAAATCCTTGATTGTTTATTTAGTCATTTTGGTATAATCAGCAGTGAATTAAAAGTAATTCTGTTGCAATAATATTTTCATAGATTTTACTGATAATGGTTGAAGATTTTTATTTGATGAACCATATTCAAGCAACCAATCATATTCATTGTAGATTAAAATGGCATTTTGTATCTTAAAGTAAATAGAAAAGAAATTTTAACTAAGTCAAATCTGGTCACAGTGGTCATTTATGGAAACTGATGAAAACATGGCAATTTTTAGCAAACATCCTGTATATTTAGGAGAAATTACAATTCCAGTGAATGCAACTAATTTTATGACCACATTTTACATGTTTCTTGCATGAAATGAATGCTTAATGGCCATGATGTCTGGTTGTACTGTATTTTTACAGACATAGGTAGTTACTATATTGTGACAGATAACAGATTTCCAGCAGTTAAAGAATTATGTTATGCAAGACTGTTAAAACATTAGATACAATACTCACATTTTACCTTTTTTCTTTATAAGAGAAGCACAAGAAGGAGCCATTATTTTTGTCAGTACCTCCAGACCTCTGCCTATGAAACTCTAGCAGGCCTATGAGTTGACCATCTTTTATTCTAAAATTTGAATATATATTTTATATGGATTTTTTCCCATGATATGTATTGTATGCACTTTTTCCAAACATTAACAGTATTTTTAATGAAAAAGAAGAAAATATTTATGCCTTGACTTCCTCATTCTTTTTACAGGGACTTACACTTTTAGATTCTGCTAAGTAGTTTCCATTTGTTCAATTCCCTAGCCTAAATCACATTTAAAAATAGGCTTGTACATTTCCATTTGTTCAATTCCCAAGCCTAAATTACATTTAAAAATAGGCTTGTACATTTCTATTTGTTCAATTTGCAAGCCTAAATTATAGTTAAATTTAGGCTTGTATATTTCCATTTGTTCAATTCCCAAGCCTAAATTATATTTAAAAATAGGCTTGTATGTTTCCATTTGTTCAATTCCCAAGCCTAAAGTAAATTTAAAAATAGGCTTGTACTTCCCTCCTAAGGTATAACATCTTAATGGCTGGATTCATCGCCTGTTTGGAAAATTTTAAGTGATCATTGCAATGGATAATTGGATCAGTATATTTTTGTTTAGTTCATCCATGAAAGATATATTATATAATTGTTGTAAAATGTAGTTATGCCCTATAAAATCAAGACTGGCTTTCCATTGATTTAATCCTTTATAAGTTGTTTCTTATTAGTTCTAAATATGTATTAAACATTATTTTGCACTGAGTCTCTGTATAATGAGTCTTTCTGACATTTGTGCTTATTTTTAACTTTTTCTCCTTTGTTTTTTTGTTGTTTTTTTTTTTGTTGTAATTTTATTATGCCTTTATAGTGTGAGCCTCATGTAAGAGTCTGTCTACCTCATGTATCACTATGGTAACACAGCCTCTCATCATCCCCTTCTCTTACCTAAGAGATATAATCCCCTTGCAAATTTTCTGTTTCTTTTCTGATCAAAATTTGTTTCCAATTTGGTTTAGACTTAACATTAATGAATGTAAGTGGGGTTTTATTAGAAGTTTCTGTTATATTTTCTAAGCAAATTTTATTATGAACTTGTTTGTGTCTATTTGCATACAGACTTTTCCAGTCATGTGATGGTGGGGGTTGGGCTGGATCAGCAGACCACCCTGCTTAATTTACCCATGTACCCATCCCATCCCCTCCCAATAAATATAATTCATTTGTCCTCCACCTTAAGTTAATGAAATGCCTTATTTGATTGGTTGTATACAAAACATTTCATCTTATTTTGTATGACACACCATGCCTTATAATGTATTATTTTATTCTTGAGAGTTGTATGTTTTATATTTATGGACTCTAGTCTACCATAGATTTGATGAATTGGTTGCTTTGGAAAATTATGGGTAATGTACTGCTTAATTATTTGATGATAGTGTGTTTAAAAACTATTATTGATTATTGCTGGTTGTAATTCTTGCTTTTGTTCATCTTCTATTTTTGTTTGTTCTTAATATTGTCTTGTTTGTATTTTCTGTGCTGTTTCTTGTAGCTTTTATTGTTAGATTTTTGTATGTTTGGTTTTTTAATGATTTATTTGAACATCCCCCACCCCCATCCCCACCCCTTATTTCCCAATTTTATAGTCCTATCATATATTCTATTTCTTGTTTTCCTTCAGTTGAGGTTTTGGATTTTGTCCTTTTTGGAATGGTGATCTCTGATGGCTAACAACTTTTGTGAATGTCTGCTGATGACATATTTCTATGCTTCATTTTAAAGCAGGTTTGGGTGTTGATGTTTCTTTTGCAAGCTCTTCAAAACTTTAAAATCTCTTCCTCTCAGTGTCAATATTTCTCTTCCTCTCAGTGTCACATTACAATATTATTCTTCTTCTCAGTGTCATATTACAACATTTGTCTTCCTCTCTGTGTCATATTACAATATTTGTCTTCCTCTCTGTGTCATATTACAATATTTGTCTTCCTCTCTGTGTCATATTACAATATTTGTTTTCCTCTCTGTGTCATATTACAATATTTGTCTTCCTCTCTGTGTCATATTACAACATTTGTCTTCCTCTCTGTGTCATATTACAATATTTGTCTTCCTCTCTGTGTCATATTACAATTTGTCTTCCTCTCTGTGTCATATTACAATATTTGTCTTCCTCTCTGTGTCATATTACAATATTTGTCTTCCTCTCTGTGTCATATTACAATATTTGTCTTCCTCTCTGTGTCATATTACAACATTTGTCTTCCTCTCAGTGTTATATTACAATATTTGTCTTCCTCTCTGTGTCATATTACAATATTTTTCTTCCTCTCTGTGTCATATTACAATATTTGTCTTCCTCTCTGTCATATTACAATATTTGTCTTCCTCTCTGTGTCATATTACAATATTTGTCTTCCTCTCTGTGTCATATTACAATATTTGTCTTCCTCTCTGTGTCATATTACAATATATGTCTTCCTCTCAGTGTTATATTACAATATATGTCTTCCTCTCTGTGTCATATTACAATATTTGTCTTCCTCTCTGTGTCATATTACAATATTTGTCTTCCTCTCTGTGTCATATTACAATATTTGTCTTCCTCTCTGTGTCATATTACAATATTTGTCTTCCTCTCTGTGTCATATTACAATATTTGTCTTCCTCTCTGTGTCATATTACAATATATGTCTTCCTCTCTGTGTCATATTACAATATTTGTCTTCCTCTCTGTGTCATATTACAATATTTGTCTTCCTCTCTGTGTCATATTACAATATATGTCTTCCTCTCTGTCATATTACAATATATGTCTTCCTCTCAGTGTTATATTACAATATTTGTCTTTCCATCATTGTCATATTACAATATTTCTCTTCTCTTCCACTGTCACATTCTTTAGTTTTCTGTCATTATATATCTGCTTGGAGATTTTTCTCTTCTACTTGGTCTTAATGCAGCTTTGCTTTATCATGTAAAATGCATAAGCATTCCTGCCATTTTTTTGACCATGTTTTGTCTGCTGGGTTTTTGCTTCTATACTTTTCCTTCTTTGACTTGAAATGTATCATTTTTGTAATTTTCATATTGAAAATCATTCCATTCAGGTATATTCAAAACTGTCATTTTTATTCCATCCCATGTAATTATATTAAAATATAAAAGCTTTGAGCATTGAAACTGTGACATTTTATTAATAATGGTCATTCTGCCATACACAGTTATATAACAGTAAACTCATTATAGAAATTCATGTACAAATTCAGAAACGTAATGAAGCACCATAAAATTTCAAAATTCCAAGTTTCATGAAATTCCAAATGTGAACAATTTTATATAAAATAAAATTTTGTATAAAAACAATAGTTTCCAAGGTTGAATCCTTGTGTCTCCTGAAATGTCCTGCACTGTTTAAAATAATTAAATATGTATATTTAATGGTTATTCAAATCTTAAACCAGAAGTAGAAATAAAAGGATGTAAGGAAAAGGGCAGGAGATGGTTCCAAACTTTTTTTACCATCTTGTAACTTTTGACATAGTGAAGAAGTTGTTAACTATATTTCATATGCATGGCTGGTATATAACAAAATATTTTTATGTAGGTCTGCAAGAAAATGACTTAAAATTATTTTTATAATAATTACCTATTAACTGAAAGCCAAAACATAATTTGATATCATTTTCCCAAAGAGATTTTCCATTACAGGGTGAATAATCTTTAAAGACTTTAAAAAATATTGTGTTATATGCACAAACTTCTCCTTCCACTCTTGCTTAGATATAAAGCAAACAAAATCTCTAAAATGTTATGACCCTGCAATTGAATTGTGTGTTAATGAATGAATCCTGTATAAATCTTTTTATTTCATTTTTATTTCTTTTTTATATCATTAAATGTAGTTATTATTATAATCATGATTATGTTAACATGAGTCTAATATTTTGTTAGAAACATCATATTTATTTAAATCGTAAATGTGACTCATGTAAGCACGAACTTTGTATGATAGTAAATTCGTTGGAAGTAAACAATTAGGAATAGCTATGAAAATGATTGGCTGATACTTGTTAAAGCTTTCCTAATGTCCAGATGCATTGCAAAATTACATGTTTCCTTTGTGTGTGTGTATATGAAATGATGAATTAGTGTCCTTTATGGGCTTAGTTATCTGTAAGAAAGTTCAGTCACAGCCATAAGTGAAGTTCAGTGACACCATTTTCAACATCTTAGAGAGTCACATAGCTTATATTACCTTAAAAAAGGTATTTTTGTGCTGGAAGAAGTTGTCTGTTCATATGTCTATATACATAGAACGACATGTTGTGTTAGTTGAAATAATTGTACTTCATTTACTTTCTAATTAATTATATTCCCTGGAGAACAACACTACTGGATTGGACAAAGACATTTTCTAAAGAGAGAAAAATCACCTACCTTTAAGGGATACTTCACAATTCAGACCAAGGTAAGAACTGAAGTTGTGGACATCAATGAAGCCCAAACCAGTCAACATTCTACTAATAGGGTTTCCATTGGAAACATCGTACACAGGATTCCACAGACTATATATGACATACCATGTCCCAGATGTTAACAATCTGGGCATGAAGTGAAGGAATATTTGAACCCAGCTGCTAGCTTAAAATAGAAGCAACATATGCTGCCGTGGCATGAAAAACCCATGATTGTATCACATGACTTAGAATCCACAATAAGAGATTATATAAAATGAAATGATACTGTTTGGATAAACTAAAGTTTGGATGAAAAAATTTAGGTAATTGTTGATGGGTACACTAGACTAGACCAAGAAGCACACATGTGGTTTTATAAAACTGCTAACTGTAAAGAATGATGTCGGATTTCAGACAAATTCTTTCATACTTTGTATGACTCTGCATTAATCATCTGTGTTTTGACAGTGACACACTGGCGACCACTGGCAGAGAATACAGATTTTCAATGTTTATTTATCAATACATACGCTGTTGTTGTTAAGATGTTTCAACATTTATTACCCTCTGCATATCCAAAAACATCTTCACATAGTGATTTGACTGAAGTCGATGTCATTGTATTGCCATGAACAAAGATGGGTTTTTTTGCATTGTCACAAAGTCCATTGAAGAATATATATGATTGGCCTGCATCATCAAATTTCTACTCAATTACATTAATCACTTTGAAATACTGATTTCCCTACATTTTGTAGATATGGTGTCATTTGGCTGTTGACATAAACATTGTGACATAATGACATACTATGTTCAAACAAAATGACAAACTGTGTTCAATTCAACACATGCAACACCCCATGGCAGCCAGTCCCAGAATGTGCCACTTTCAAATCTATCATTTCAATCTTAAAGACAAACTTAGGACTGGTTTCAAATCTCAGTTTGACTTAGAAAATCTAGTGCCATATCAGTATGTGACAAAAATTAATTTTGATTACTGCTAACTCATTATTCTTTTGATAAGATTGGGTTGGAAATTAGGATTATTTAAACATGTGATTATATGAATGGGTTTTAATTGAATATTTAGGCTGATCTTGTACCTATTGATATAAGTTTTGTCACTTTAATAATTTGCAATAAGGTGCAAATTGTCCTTATCTGCTATTTTATGTTGAATTGGGAAGGAGAATTATGTTACTGTTTATATTATCTTTGTGAATAATCACACAACAAAAGAGAACATCAAGAGTAAACCACTGACATCAAGAGGGATCAATCTACTATACAGTTAATCTTGCTAGCTGTTAACTATGAGCATACGATAAAAAAGAAAATTTCCTTACTATGAGTGAATAACAACTGTATTTCATTTCATTGGTGAGCAAATTAAATATTTTCACTTATTTCCTCTCCACTCATGAAAATACTGTTTAAACCACTCAATGAAATATCTGGTATTCACTGGTTTCAATCAAATACTTTCTATATAAACTACAACCATTGACAAAAATCAGCTATGAAAATATTTTGCTTACAAATTGTCCATTATCTTAAAATACATTACACAATCATGGACAAAAATCAGTCACAGTTAACAACTCTCCTCATCAAGAAATTTTAAAAAAGATTAGTTTTCCTTGACATATTTTACATCATAGGTTGCTGCATTTGTAAGGGAAAATATGAACAAGTTTTTAGGATTAATATTGCACCACATTTGGGAGTGTAATTTTAATCTAAGAAAATGATTTCATATTTTCACTTCCAAATGTAGCAACATTTTTATTCTAGGCTCGTTTTCTTATTCTACCTAATGCCTTAATTAAAACCAAATGCACTACAAGAAACAAAGTGATTGAAGTTATGATGGATTCTAAAATAAATGCACAGCCATAGAGTCATCAATACATAATAACATCATGAATGCACACATAGCAAACTTTGAATTTTGTTACACTCTTGACATTTGGCTCATAAATTGAAATTTAGATTCAAGATGTGAATGAATGCACATTGCAACAACTTTTCCAGTTGGTCTGGAATGGATGGATTTGAGGTGGGTTTAGGTTGTTGATTCTACTCAATTCTGTTGGTTATGGACAGGATTTATCAGCAATGTTAATTCCACATGAAGTACATGTGATTTGAGCAGGAGGAATGCATCTCATCTCTGCTGCATGTGTATTTCTGTTCTGTCATTAGATGTTTGGAATCATAATGTGGGGAAAATATGAGCTCTTTCAACTGAAATGTTTTTAAAAAGCTATTGAATATAATGTTCATTTTGTTTTTATTGCAGTAAAGATAATGCTGTTGTAGTTGGAAATTTAGTTGAAAGTACAGTACGATTCACTACACTGTAATCAAGTTTTAGATCCTGAGACAGCTCATGTAATTAGGATTTGCAGAACTAAGAAAGTACATATTAAGAAAATTCATGATGCAAAAATGCAAGAACATTTTTGTCATTCTTATTACCAGCAAAAGAAGACATGTTTATGCTTTTCATGCTCTGTATAGGGTCCCCAGCTATGACCTTTATTGCATCTATTGCTAGTCAAAATCCAAACACTGTATTAAAAATGTTAACAGCAACTGGTGTGTGACAATCCATTCAGCCAGTGGAAATAAGAATTCTTCATTGTATTGGCTTAGTGGCTCTGAGGTTCTTCGTTTCCTACCAAAACCTTTTGTTGCATTTTTTCATGAATTAAGTACTTTCAGTTATGAAGTAGCACATCTCTTACAGATATGCAATACCCCTTGCCCTCAGTATGATTTTCTATGCTATTTGGTGTTTCCCTTAGAGCATTTTCCTCTCAAATTTAGTACTTTGACATATAAAATGGTATGTCTCTAATAAATATGCAATAGCCCATGCTATGTTTTGCTATGCTATTTGCATAGACCCTAGAGAGCACTGGTCATAGTCTGAACCATTCCATTACAAAAAGTTACAAACTTTTCTCCAACATATTATCAGAATGGTATTTTTAATCCCTGTGTCTCTCATATTTGTTGTGGACTTTGCTAATATCATGTTTATTTGTTTGCTTCTGTAACAGTTTCATTTGTGACACAGTATACTCACCTTCATTGTTTGCTTTATCATCTCTACTTTCAAACAGACAAAAGAACTTCTTTAGTTCATCCACAAACAAATCTAATAAACTAAAACCTAAAGAGTCTACTACACGAGATTAGTTCCTTGCCAATACACTAAACTATTTTTAGTCACATTTGGCATGCAGTATTAAGGTGTTCAGTATTGGAAAATACTGAATGATTCTGACAATGTAAATGGAGAATAAAAGGAGTACATAATAATAATTAAAATTACATAGGAAGATGTCTTATGAATGACACTTGGTTTGCTTACACAAGATAATGAAAAATAGTACACGTGAAGTGTGCATACGCAATCACATTACATTTATCCTTGATGTTCCTAATGTCATTAATGTCTTCCTGCAGCATCAAACTATACTTCAACAATCTCTTTATTTTATTTAATTATTTTGTTATTGAAATTATGGGATTGTGATAACTAAGATAATTGGAGAAGGAGCTGAACTAATACATATGCTTCAAAAAGTTGCAAAGCAAATATCAAAGTCAAACATTCTTTCTCGATTGTGGCATAATTTCTTAGGTGCTTATTTTTTTTTTTTAGAAAACAGCACACTGAATAAATCACACCATTTAATATTCATTAATCAATATTCCACCAAGTGCTATATTACTTGCATCAACAAACATTTTAAATAATTGGCTGAAATTTGGTCCTGAAGGAAATGACACATTTGTATGTACAGCCTTTAACATGTCAAACGATACCTTAATTTGACCCACTTCGATGTCTTACTCAACAAATTTGTCGGAAGTTCAGATGTTAAAGAAAACTCTGAACAGTATTTCTGATAATATCCAGCCATATATAAATCATTTTCCAGCAAATACTGAATTTCCTTTTTCAAACATTACTGCTATAGATGATTCATCATGCAAATATGCTGTTTGATTGGTTAGAATCTACAATCTCAATAATATGCTGTTTGATTGGTTAGAATCTACAATCTCAATAATATGCTGTTTGACAGGTTAGAATCTACAATCTCAATAATATGCTGTTTGATTGGTTAGAATCTACAATCTCAATAATATGCTGTTGGATAGGTTAGAATCTACAATCTCAATAATATGCTGTTTGATTGGTTAGAATCTACAATCTCAATAATATGCTGTTTGATAGGTTAGAATCTACAATCTCAATAATATACTGTTTGATTGGTTAGAATCTACAATCTCAATAATAAGCTGTTAAATGATTGGTTAGAATCTGCACTCTTAATAATATGCTGTTTTTGATAGGTTAGAATCTACAATCTCAATGTCATGATAAATTGTACTTGTTCATATTAGTACACCATGAAACAAGTACTCATTGTAATACAATAGCTGTTTTAGTTCACTTTTTTCTTGTGGTTATAGTTGTGAAAGTTTCTGATCCAGATTTTTTAATATTTCTGAATTCTGATGATTAATTAAACCAGAGTCAATACAGCTAGATTGCATTCAATCATTTACTGTGTGGGTATGGTACAATTTGATTAAATAAGTAAATGACCCTATTACTATGAAAATATTCTTTTAACACATGCTATTAAGTTGTTTCTATTTCTGCCTCCCAGGAGTGGTAATGATACAATTTAAGTCACCTACTTTCATTTCAATTGTATAAGGACATACTATGTATATACTGAAGAGGAACTCTCTAACCAAGCTGAAAACTTCTTTCCTGTGTATTTCTATAAATCTTTAATTCACATTTTTAAATGAGTAAAGTAAAAAAAATTATTGACTCTATTTTATGACATGATGAACAATATATGTGTCCACTGTCAACACTGTTAACTAAATCAATGTCAGAACTATATATACACCATTTTATTCTAATATAGGAAAACACACACACACACACACACACACGTAATATATCTAAATTTGATTTCAAGTTTATCAATAAGAACACATATGAAAATTTATCTATTTTAGCAAGCAAATGCTACAAATCCAGCAAGAGAAAATCTGTATGTCTAACACAACGGCCAACATTATTTATTGGAGACATATCAATGGACACATATAACATTTGCATAATAGTAATATATTCACTTGTATGGAACAAATGTTTCTGACATCTCAAAATGAGTAGAAGGCAGTCTGCTTTTATGCATGCACAAACTTATAAGGAAATATGTGCTCAATATATGGTATAAGACATGATACTGAAGTCAGTTCTACATTGTTTTGTTTTGGTGGTAGAAAGTCCAACCAGATTATGGAATAAATCAAGATTCTTGTCAGAATGTTTATCAAAGATTCTGGTAATTAGAAAAGCTACAATATCAGGACATTAAATAGAGCATTATCTAGAACATTGTGAAGTATCATATTTTGATAGTTACATTCCGATTGAAGAAAGATTGTATCATAACTTTATAGAATACTTATTCCATGTCACGCTCAAATAAATTTGGTAAGATTGTGTTAATTGTACCTAAACATACACACAAATTTCCTAGAACCATACAGCCAAGAATAACATGGAATTTAACTGCAAAATCCTTTTTAAGTTACAGGCATGAAATACATGTCTAAATGACATAGTACATAGGTAAAGTTGTCTTA
Source organism: Potamilus streckersoni (assembly GCA_016746295.1). Classification (NCBI taxonomy): domain Eukaryota; kingdom Metazoa; phylum Mollusca; class Bivalvia; order Unionida; family Unionidae; genus Potamilus; species Potamilus streckersoni. The sequence goes on along the minus strand of JAEAOA010001385.1, from coordinate 4,437,294 downwards.
CCTGTTTTTAGCTAGGAACTGCATTTATCATGATGCCCATACAATGAAGCATGTTTATGCCCGTTAAGGTGACCTTAATGAAAAATAGTGTAAAAGGTGTTAGGCATGTACAAAACTACAGAAAATGTATGATATCTGATATTGCTTTATACTATATCAACACGTGTGTGTGTGTGTGTGTGTGTGTGTGTGTGTGTGTGTGTGTGTGTGTGTGTGTGTGTGTAAAAAGCATAAAATACTAAAGCATCAAATTGAAGTCTATTTTGTATGTGTTATTATGGAAAACAATTTTTAACATCTTTGAAGTGCAATACAATCATAGTTTGTGTTTCAATTAATTAAAAAACATTCTCCATCAGACACATGATGACCTCATTAATATTCATTGATTTTGCTCATTTTCAATGCTATAAACCCTGAATCCTAGTATGATAGAAACTAGATCAGAAATATGGATTCCATCATGGTAACAAGGAATTGTCAATGGATGGATGATGCACAATGGACACAAAGCTATCACTAGGCCTCATGGCCAGGTAAAAAAAAAAAAAACATTTACTACGTAAAAATGTATCAGCACCTAACTTTTGTTTTCCATCTTTTTATACAGCTAATTGCAGTACAGGTGTAACATGTAGTCTATGATTTGTACATTTGATTGGTGGCATGAAAATGGGATTCATTTTGGATTCTTGTCACTAGAAAATAAATAACATAAAGTAAGGTATCAAAATAAAAAGTACTTATTGTTTGGTGTTACAAAATCAAAAAAGTCTTCAAGCAGTGGTGGCATAAATTGGAACATATTTTGGATTCATGCATAGTATGTGATGGTTATTAATTTTGTCATTTGGCCATTTGCTTGTATTTTCTATCAGAATGTACAAAAAAAAGTTCTTACATATTTGCATTCCTATTAGCAGCATACAAAAGCAGATGATTATTGCATGGCTTTAGCTCTGCCATTGTTCTGCTGAAAAAATTGAATATGTAAAGACATCATGAAAGTTTGGGATATAAAGTCTATATAATTAACTTTAAGACAATGAAATCAATGTTACAAATGAAATGACTAAGAATTGCTAGCAATTACTTTTATGTTAGGGCAATAATATTCTACTTTTGGGCCTGCAATCAATTCTATATTGCCTATATACACATGTACAGACAAACCATTTTTTTTTCATGCACCCAGAGTTTGAATAAGAAACAAACACCAGACATCAATAAAAGATAAATAACTAACTTTATGAACATACAACCAAATTTTATATATCTAATGTTATGTTTATTTAATTTGATTTTTGTGTTGGCTTTTAACCATGATTATATGCTATATATATTTAATTTGACCTTTGTCCATAATTGAAAATTGGAGTTTGAGGCTACCTCTACTAATGGCTTTTTTTTTTGCAAGCAACATATTACATAGCTTTTTTTATCTATAATTGTAGATAATGTTTTCATATCATTATTACTTGTAGACAAACATGTATTTGAATACAGGACATTAGTCTTCCTCTTGAAAATTTCTGGTCTACCTGCTGTTTATCATGTTCTCTATGAATTTTAAGTAAAAAACCTGATCTTGTGACAACGTAGATTGTTCTATAAAAAAATTTGTTTCCCTCATCCTGGTCCTTTTAATGTGTCTTAGGTTTTTCTATTAACCTTGTTTATATTAGATTTTATTTATTCCTATATTGATATTTGTATTGGAATCAGCATTGTGGTTGTGTTTGGCTTGATCTGAGAGAATCTATTTATTTAATTTATTCTGTGGAATTACAAAGTGCTCATCAATGCATTTGGTCTAAAACACTATTTTGGGATTAATGTGAATTAATTTAGAGATATTTTAGATTATATCATTGTGATACATCTATATCATTATTATATCGACACTATTCTAAGATGTTAGTACATCTGCACATTCAAGATTCAAATTTAGTTGGAACATCACTCGACTTCTTAATCTATACATTAGGACTTGTGATAGAACTTTGAGGACTATTTGGGATTTAATTCACAATATTACAAGTCTTTTTTAAATTTTTACTTTTATTCTAGGAAAATAACTAATTGATTGAATTTTACTCAACTTGTTGGTTTTCATTCTTTTTAGTTTTTTAGTTTAACATTGTAAACTTGTAACAAACATCCATGAACCTAACATTGATTTCTTGAAAACAAAATAGTTTTCTACTTACTAACAGGTAACATAGTACTTAAAAGTTCCCATAAACTTAGGCTCTAAAATGACCTCCTCCAAGGATTTCCTTGCATTTCTGTTA